>OY728140.1:1630555440-1631781722 GCA_963277665.1 Viscum album
AGAAAATCCATTATGAAGGAAAATAATACACATTTATATAGGTGATTAAAGGATAAAGTTACAGGTGGTTACTAGTGTAAATGGTTTAATTTTGTTGAACCTGTTAATATAATATTCACATATTGGTTAAACTATATAACATATGGACCATATTTATTTATATAATGATTATTTTTGTAGAATTGGTTTCTTCTATATTTTGACAAAATTTTATCCCAATACAAGCCCAAATTAAGATTATATGTCCTAAATAATTATGTGGGGTCCAATATGGTGAGAGTAGTCTAACATTAGCTTCATTACCCATTTAATACAATCAAATTCATTTTCCAACTTAGATGTCCTAAATAAATAATTATTTCAAAAAATTTGAATATTCATATAATCCATTAAAAATATAAATGACTAAAGTACTAAAATACCCATTAATGTGTCAAAAAATGGAGTTTTAATCAATTTTTCAAATGAATGGTCTAATCTCAAATAATCTATAAATAAACATATTTAACACAATTTGAGGAACAATTTTATTATTATTATAAAAAATTATTAAATATAAATATGTTTTATCAACGATATGTTGTTTTTACATAAACACCATGTATCCTCCCAATAATAGACATAATTTAATTACATTAAAATATTTAATTTCATCATTAAAACTTAATTACATTATTGTAACCTATTGTGTATGAATTTTCAATAAAGGTTTTAGGAGTTAATAAATGAATAATTAATTTATTTTAATAATTTTTAATTTGGTTTTACTTTTCATGAGTGAATTTATGATTGATATCTCTAAGATACATTGGATGATCATTATGATTAAGGTAATTAACAAATTAATTAAAATGATCATGTTTATCTTAATAATAATGAATTAATATAAGTGAACATTAACCAGTTTACTTATTCATAATCACTTCATTTGTATGACTGATCATGATATTTGACTAGACCTTTGTATATGATGGATTAATTTAATTTAATTTATTAAACATGAAGTGGAAATATTTATTATTAAATTAAAAATTTATGCCATGTGTTTTAGCCCTCCCTCTTTTATAATACAGGAACTCGGTGGTCCAATTTTTTTAACTCCCCTGAAAACTCCTTTAGTTCCCCTCACCTTAATGTGATTAATAAAAATATATAGTTAAATGAGTATCACAAGGTGTAAAGATGATTTTCAAGAGGGAACTATGTGGAAACCAACCCAGGTGATGAACATGTGGATATGTGGAATAATTCATGTCATGAAAAGACTGGTGCAAAGAGTTTTCACTAAGGATAATCATTTGATTTATTTTCCACTCAATAAATAAAGAGGAACATAATAAAATTATTAAGTTATTTATTTATTTATTTAAATATAATACAATATTTAACTTATGGATGCATGACCATGATCTCATAAATAAAATGACTAATATGAAAACATATAATTTACATAAATGGATTATGTAGATATGATTTGTAAAAACCTGGTTAATCACCTAATTAAAATTTACATAATATTATAAATACATGCGAAATATAAAAAAGAATTATGCAAAATAAATTAAATTCGTAAAAATAATATAATGTATGAAAATGACTTCAATTTCATGATTAGGATTGGAAATTATAACAATAACTATTTAACCAACCCATGATGGGACACCTATGTTTATCATGGAGTTAATATGAAAGTTTTGAGTTTACTTAATGAGTTTTACTCAAGATAAGTAGCCCACACTAGGCATAATGTAATTTTGATGAATGAATTGAGGCAATACATGAAAATATTTCTAGATTGGGGAGTCCACTCAAATTATAAAGAAGTTGGAATAACATAAATGGAAATGGCCCACCAATTTATATAACATTGTGTAAATGACTAAGACCACTATTGGGTTTGATATGGGGAATGTGATTCGATGCCACTATAATATCCCATAACCCAGAAATTATATGGTAAATGGTGCGGGATTATAGGACATGAAAAAGTAACGAGAGACTTAATAAAATATAGTTCATGATTCCTTATATAATTTTAAATCAATTACTAATCATCTATTTTAATTATTGTAGAAGAATGGATTGTGAAACCAAAAAACTAATGTGAACATTACTTAACTCATGGGTTTTCTTTACAAATAAAAATTTCATGATATGGTATAATAATTTATGAGATGAATTATTATAAAATTATTTTCATTATGTATGTAAATATCAAAATCATATTTTTCCTCCCAAATAGGATATCAATGGTGAAAAATATTCCGACCATAGATATGTAGATGATACTTCCTATGTATATTTTATTATACTATCATATTGTTTTGAAAGATAATGATAAAACATAAATAGATGAATTATAACATAATAAAGTCCATATCCCATTTTTATGAGAAAGATAATGAATTGATTGAGGTAAATAATTTTATCAATGAACTATATAAGTGTCCAATAGAATAAGGGTATCTAGCTACAGGTCATGGATTCAAAATTAAGGTCTATATTTATTCTGTAGTGAAATCAGGCATCTAATTGGTTAATAAATTATACATTAATATTATTTTATTATCCTTAATATGAAGCTTAAAATTACTCATCCAAGATGGGATAAATGAAATATATAAGCCTCTTAAGAAATATTTATCCTTATTAACCATGTAGATAAAAATGGGTAGAACCATGGTTTTCTACCCCTTGTAGGGAAAAGATGGAATGAATAGATTAAATATCCCATGAATAATATAATTGCAATAGGTCATCTATATTTCCCTTTAAAAATGAAAACAATTCAGAGAAATAAGAATGAATAAGTGGCTATTTTATTAATACATGTAACGAATGGATACTAGAAAATTTATTAAAATGAATTGAATAATGAATTGGATTCATCTGTTTTAGGTATATCATCAACTTTTTATTCACCAATTGTGTAAAAAATAAAATTTTATTAAAAAATACATATATTTAAATACAATAAAAACGAATGAATAGAATGGATATGAAGTGAAATCAAATAATATATGAAAGAGAGATTACAACTTCTCCTATGGGGAGAAAACTAACCATCATTTCCAAATGGATTGATTTATGTTTTTGATTACTGTTACGAAAAAAATTATATTTGTGACATTATAGACACAATAATACTTTATTCTTACATTTGGGATAATTGTTGTATTGGTAATTTGATATTAAAATATTGTTTGGTAACAATTATATCATATATTTCCATCGTAATGAATAATTAATATAAAATATAACACTCTCAACCAATTGTCAAAAGATAATTCATTTTCTAATTAATATAATAATAGTTTACTCATTTAAACCCTTATAAAATTATTAGTCTCGATTGGGAAAATATATTGGATATAAAAACAGACTAATTATAATGTTTTAGATAAATTAAAATTTTAAAATTATCTTATGTCATAAATTTTGTATAGTATATTCAATAGGGAAACATGAACTATTATAATGCTAAAGGTGAATTTATAATACTTCCTATGATTATATTAATAATATTAAGAAATTCTATGTATAATAAATGAGTACAAAAGATAATGATTATTGAATATCTTAGATAATTTTTTAGAGAACAACTTATCCAAGTTTGCATTAATCATAAATGTGGTGTAATGGTATTCACATCCCAATATTTTATTATATACATTAACATAAAGATTGACGTAAAAGGGGGATAAATGATGAATATTATATATGATAAAAATATTAAATTTTTATTATTAGAAATTTTTTGAAAAAATATGTGGAACAAATATCCACATCCAATCAATATTATCAAAAGAATATAATATCAATTTTTTTATAATAATAAATTAGGATAGTACAATTATTTTTTTGGTGAAATCCATTTGTAAAATATCAAATGATATATATAAAAGAAAATTAAAAACTACAATTCATTTGAGTTATTAATGCAATAGCTAGTGAAGATATTAATTTCTAGTACAGACAGGCAATACTTATATAAAGGAAACATATATCTTTAATGTAAAATGGGGAACACATAACATATATGTGTTAAGTAATTTGATTCGCATTTATTGGTATAATAATGATTGAATACATAGATCTCAGTGAGAGAAATAGTTCTAGACACATTATGTGTAAGAAGTTATAACCAAATAGGTGACTTATGCTCACTATGGTGGGAGATACATATATTATAATTTTATAATCATGATACATACAAGGAATCTGTAAATAGAAACTTGGAAAATATGATATGTATGGATAAATTATTGTATTGGATTCTAGGTTTAACGATTTAGGGACTCCAAATTTTGAATGATTCTAAGTCTTCATACTCATAGTGAGTATTCAAAATAAACTATACATGGAGTGTAAATGTTGGTAATAATAAATCATGACTGATTACTAAAATTTATTGTATATAAAGAAACATATACACCAATCATATAGATTAAATTCCTATTTATTTTTATATTTCAATGTGTAACTCTTTGATCACCATTTGGGAATATTAATATTAAATGGCCACCATATTGAAGGAATCCATATCGAATGTATCTATATGTTGCAATGAAAAGGTGAACATATGATATATATCTATAAGAGAACACTTAAAGGTGTTTGTGACATCAAAAAATGTCAATTAGATATTAAAAATATATAAATTATTTTTTTGAATTAATCATGAAAAATTTCCATAGAATATTCATTTGAAAAAATTTGACTAACACGAGTCTCTATAATATTAGTGGGAGCAGTATAATTTTTCATAATAGAAATATTTATAACATATGGAAAACAATTGTAGTTTATTACCAGTTTTATATATCTATGGGATGAATTTTTTTGAAATTATGACTTAATTTAGAGAATAATTTCTATAGAATAAGATCGAAAACATAGATCCATGGGTTTCCTCAATGTAATCATAGAAAAAATATTAGTAAATTATTGAAATAATATAAGTTGGATCAATAATGACCGAATTGTATGGAATATATTATAACATCTCATGATTTTTAAAAGAATCCTATGTTCTATAGATTATAAAACATGAAAAATTGATCTTAGATGAGCCCAAATCTCTCAATAGATTAATGGCATAGCTATAAACTAGATTTTAAATTAATGGTGCTGAATAAGATTAATTGAAATTACAAAATTATATAATGGTCTGACTGAACACAAATATTTTAAAAAATTAATAAGAAAAAGTAATAAACTTTTTATTAAAAAATATCATTTATAAAAAATATGTTTTACTTAAAAATAATTCTCAATTATTTTTGTGATAAAATGTTATAATAAATAGTTTTACATTTAAAATATTTATTTTAAAATATTGATATCATTTTTTAAATGATCATATCAATGTTATGTGTGGGAGAATGTTTATGATTTTCCAGAAATGATTTATTTTTCAGTGAATAGTAGAAAATATTTTCTTAAATGTGAATTTATTTTATTGAAAAGAGACATTATTATTTTCAAATGATCATTCAGTAAAATATAACACCATTTATTAGTTGAAATATAAATAATTACATTTTAATCATAATTAAACAAGATTTTATTATGAGTATGTATGTTTGTATAAAAAATTTCATTTTTAATAAAAATTATTTTTCATTGAGTTTTATTCATTTATAACATTATTTAATATTAACTATAGTAATTTATTTTCATCAATATATTGTAAAATAAGGTTATTAATGATAAAAATAATATGGTGACGACAATAAATTACCCGAGAACATAATATTAATCTTTGAGATTAGTAATGTTATGCAATCATTGTCCAAAATTCAAATTAATAGTAAATTGGTAAAATTTTCATTTCAAAATGTCATGTAATTTAAATAAAAAGTTGAAATTCCACTCTATATCTTTTAATAACTATATTATTTTGTGATATGGATAAAAATAGCTATTTTTTGTTATAAATATTTATTTATAATATAAAGGTTATTTTAATAATAAATTATTTATAATTATTTATGAAATAATTACCTTAAATCCTTACACAACGCTTATAAAGTTATTGTACATGTAGTAGAAAAATTATTTTAATTATTGTAGAAACTATAAAAGAAACTAATTTTGGTGATATATAGTTTCATAAAATTATATATATATATATATTACATATAATGGTTGTGTGAAATGTTTTTCATTTAATTCCATTCTTTTCATGACAATTTCAATGTAAAAAAAGAATAAATCATGTCAGAAAGGAAATTAATTATAATTAATGATAAATAATATATTGTTAAATTATTTAAAATTCATTTTAATATTTAAATTGTAAAATAACGATATAAATGGAAAATATATTTCATAAATTTTCAATTTATGAGACAATTTTTACCATATGTGTAAAACTAAAACCCTTTATTATTGAGAAGGTTTTCACTATATTTAAAGATAATTTTTTATAACCAAGGTTTTAATCAAGAAATAAATAATGATAAAATTATATAAAAACCTAGAAGAATTTATTTAGATGAATATATTATGAAAAATTTATTATTATCATAGAATAAATGTAGTTTTTGAATCATTTTACATGAAATAGACTCATATTATATTACAATATTTTATGTATTTCTAATAATGAAATTAATGATATTTTATAATAAATGATATTAAATTAATTGATTGAAAATTTATATAAATATTATCGTAAAAAGAGAAATATATTTAGTTTTAAATATCATTTATTGTATATTTGTGGTATATTTAACCTTTTATACTAAAATTCCAGACCCTTAATGACTAAAAATCATGGATGTCACGACAATTATCAAAAGGGTTAATGGGGATTAAAATAAAGAGATTTGTTTTAAAAAATAATAAAAACATGTATAATGTTTTTGGATGTTATTATTTATACTAATCATCACTATATATTCTAAATATATATATTTAGATCCATTTTTCATGAAACTGAGTTTATATTAGTTTGATAATTTATGTAATTCCAAAATTGTCCCTCCTATCCTTATAAATTAGACACTTCATATACTATTATCATCACACATAAAAAACCATTTTTAGGTAAATGTCTTCTAAAATACCCTTATATCATCCATTGACATTTTACAGGTCCTATTTTTGATATAATACCAACCATAGAATTCGTAATGTGTAATGCAATAGAGGATGTCTGGTGATGAGGTATATCTTTTAACTGAATGTTTTAGTATTATTTGTTCTTATAACTCCATAAAATATTAATCAAACATTATGAAATAATAAGAACAATATATTACATATAAGTATAATTTTTATTTTTTTTAATAACCTATATCTATACCATCTTATATCAATTGCGGAAATTAACTATCATTAGTTTGTATTGCGGATGAATGCCTTTCATATCAATTTAATTGTTTTTTAATCACTGCATACTAGGGGTGGTTGTAATGAATGGTTTTAATGTACATATATTATATTCATAAAATAATTATGAAAATTTAATGATAATATTTGATCAATGTTTTTACCATTCCCTCCCTTAAGATAAGATAATGTCATTCCTGCATATGAGTGGATTACCACATCCACAAAGTGACGTGCCAAGTTTTTTCATCACAAAATCACATGAATTATATATATATGTTTTTTAAAGGAAAATATAGGATATTTATTATATAATAACAATTATATTAATATAAAATTGTTATTAAATTATTTATACCATGCACATTGAAGAATAGAAATCTTACTAATGTTTACATTCAACAGACTGTCACAATGATTGTAAAATAGTCTATATTTCATTAAACAATCAGTTGTTAGATTTTATTTTATTTATATTAATAAAATTTATAATTATATCATGATTATTTTTTTCGAGATTATTGAACAATTACCTCATTAACCATGGTTAACCTACTCGTGTCATTATGAAATTATGAACCAGAAATCCTCAAAATACATGACTTTGACTTAACTAATTATGTAATTAAATGTTTCAAGAAAATGAATCATGTAATAAAAAAGTAATAACCATTATAATGTTAATTATCTGGTAAATAATTGACATAAATTTATTATATATTACTTAAATAAAATAAATGTAATGTCTAGACTCAAGAAAATGGATTTTGTCTCAATCTCCCCATGTTGAGGAAGGTTTTAATATGGTAGACTTAATATCATTTATATGATTTATGTAATATAATTTTACATTTTATATGATTAATTATTAATATTTAATATTTTTTATATTCATAGTCTTGTTAACTAATCCAATTGTGTTGATTTAGATTTCACTAATGATTTAACTGGGGGTTTAACTAAATTTCCATTCACTAGGTCATAATTCTACATAATTGAAATTGAAATGCCATGATTATGTGTTAATAAATATTTAAATTTATTTTTTCAATAATATAATATTTTTTGTGTGTATTTAAATATTTTCACAAGATAACATCATTTATTCATTATCAATTCAAAATATATGTTCATTGCAAGGCTTTCCTTTGTCTCAATCTCATTTTCATGAGTCATGTTTCATATTATGCACAATGTTTTTTTTGAATGGTTAAAATAAGAACCCAACTAAAATTAGTACATAATAATTCATTTCATTAATGGTATTAATAGTTACATATAATACTATTACCATTAATTACTTTTGATTTGAAAGATATTAACCCGGTAAAATCTTTATGTTTTAATTTCTTTTATTTTTGAGATTTATTGAGTTTAATTTTTCTTATGGGGAAATCATATGATCATAACATCTTTAACAAAATATCAGTCCTTATCATATTTTTATGATTTTTTTAAATATTAACTCTCCATTTACATCCTTATTGATTAAATAAACATCATTCATGATCTTTATAAGTTATATTAATATTTTATCATATTTTATATGAGGAATATTTATTTTACATACCCACGTTTTCTAAAATGAGTTCAATAATTTATTCTCTAAAAAAAATTCTCAAAATTTTTTCTTACATGAAATTTGACCTTATTATAAATGGGTTTTAAAAAAAATTCATCAAATTTTCTCAATTGGTCATTTTGAACTCTCATTAAATATGATTCATATGAATGATTTTTTAAAACATTTATAGGATTAATATATTCTCCAACTATCATTATAGGTAATTTATTTGAATCTTCCTATGTTGGTTTAAATGGTTATTTCAATTAAATTAGTCTAAATTGTATTTTTTAAATATTTATATTTTAAAGGTGTCGAATGAAAAGGTTATGTTTCCCTGTATTCAGTGGATTTTTTTAAATATTCCTTTAAATTTATTTTAATCAATGTCAATAGACATTAATGACTAATTTTATGCACTAGTATTATGATCTTATGATACCATCCATATTATATCACTAGAATGATTACACTGATTGTTTTAAATATATTTTTGTGAAACCTAATTATTTTTCATTATTTAATCGAGTTATAATGGAATAATATCCATTACAAATCGATTGATGAAAACAATTATGCTTCTTGGTGACATATTCGGGTATGGTTAGTGGCATTTATGGATGATATTTAGTGATCTTGGTAAAATTTATATGATGGGTGAGCTTGATAAAACTAATAAAAGAGGTGATCCTAATACATTATAAACAATGGGTAAGACCAATATAGATCATTAATTCATTGTGTATAATTCCTTAACTTCAAAGAAACAAAGGAGGGAGTAAGACATGTTGTATTCCCTAATAGATTCAACTAGGATCCACATATTAATAACATGGGTTGTGAAGACAATTTTCTCGAATAAAAACACATTGTACTTATGCTTTATGTGTTTTTTTAATGGTTCCATGGTCCAAAATCGATATGTCATGGCTTGTTATTATTTATTCTCAGGACTCCATCGAATAATAAATATTTCCTCAATAACACATGGTTTAGGAAAAATTATTATATGGGTATGAAATATCTTGTTTCATGATCATTCAAATTGATTTTATAATCATACCTTTATGATCATCTTATGATTACTGATGAAATTCAATTTTTAATTATTACATGTACAATTACTCAGAGTTTTCCCGCTCCCTTACTATGATCCCTTTTACAAAATTATTGAAAAATGATGTTAACAGATTTTTGTATACAAAGTATTAATTTCTGAATAATTTAATAATACATTTTGAATACATTAGATGAATTATTAAAATCCAGGTATAAATTAAAAAAAATTATTTTAGGATACATTTATTATTATGTTTGAGTTTATCATAATTACTTAAACATTTAATCATATAAGGACGTTGGGAATATTAGTGAAAAAATATTTTTTTTTAGGTTTTATTGTTTGTATAGACAAATTGGGTCATATTGATTGGCATCAAATCTAGAAAGGTAAATATTATGTTTACTAATAAATCTCTAACTGTTCAGATTCAGGGTTTTTATAACTTGTATTATAGATGGGTTAATATAAATTAATATTTTTATATGATTTCATTCAATATTAATTTATTTTTTATTTATACTCTATTGGGTTTAATATTAAGGGTTGATAATATGTTCAAAGGAATAAGAACCACATTTCAGGTATTAAGTAGTTGGAATTTAAAGTGATTCATGATATCTGTGGAGACATTATAATGAATTTTGGTATATGATAGAATTAAATTTATTGTGAATATTTATTTAGGAATAATAAGAATATAATTTATTAAATTTGTGGCTAAAAATATTAGATAACTATTTATTTTAATAGTTTCATTAATGATGAAGGTTGTTGAGTTTATTTGGGATATAATGTTAATTATTTATAGAATGATCTATATTCTACCTTTGATTTTTTTTCATGGAAATAATGATGCTAAATGTTTTATTTCCTAAATTGACGGTTTTTTAATTTTTCAATATTATCTTCACTTTTACAAACCATTTTGTCATTAGTTAACATTTAAATACAAGAGTTATAAATTTTTATCATTTTAGGGACTATGTGATCAGTTCGATGTTGATATTATTACTTTGACAATGAATGAAATTTATCTTCAATACCTAATTTTCAGATAAAAATATGATATATCTTTGAAAATTGAATAATGGATGAAATTATACATTTCATGTATGTACATTACATAACGTTCATATAAAAAATTGTAAATTAATTAATTAACTTTAGTAAATAATTCTATAATTCATTATCATATTACCATAACTTCTAATGAATTGGTGGTCATTTTTACAGTTATTTGGTTTATAGTATTTTGGTATTGGAATTTCACATGATCATTCAGTTTTTTGTGATCAATATTCATTATCACTCCCCCTAATTATTTGGAAAATTGTTTTACATTAATGTCTATTTTTTTTGCATTTAACTAATGATTTCATATTTGAAAACCTATTTATATATTAGTCCACATGACCTTCATATTTCCCTTTTTTATGTTATTCAATAAATTTAATGAAATCTTTTTACAATGTCAGTTTTCATGGCTATTATTTTTAAATATAAAACACTTTACTACGAATATCAAGTTATAACTATGATGATATAATTTTTTTTAAAGTATGTGATAGTATTACCATCCAAATATGTTTAAAATTACTCCATATTTGATGTAATATACAATAGAAAACACCGAGCATGAACAAACCATGAAGTGATAATATTTAAATATGTTATTTATAATCGTTTTATTAAATTTTGGGAATGTATATGATTCACTTAATTAATAAATATATATAATGTTCCACCTCCCCCTTTATAGGTTTTTCAATATCAATCGGGCATTGGTGTAATCACACTCAAATATCGTAATTGGGATTTTGAAAGGAAAATCTAACTACACAAGGGCTCAAGTATATCTAGTCATAAGGGTTAGGAATCTCATTTTTCTAGGTATCTATAGAAGACACACATGGATGTAAGGGAATTTTGTGGTCTATTCCTTATACAAAAAATAAACTCCTAATGATGGTATATCTATTTCTCTTTGTATCAGCTCTTTATATTCTGATTGCAACCATATTATTATGGGTGACACACATGGGAATCCTGATTTCCTACAACCTTGTCATTGGGCTTGTTTATATAAACCTATTAAATAATTAAAATAATGTAACTTTGGTTGAGAATAGATTAATTCTTCGAAAATATATAATAAATTTTTCTAATAAGGTCATTTTATGAATCAAAAATTTATTTTCTACAAAAATTGTATCTATATAATTTTGTGTGAAAATATTATAATTAATTTCCATAAAATTTCAAAAATTTATATAATGATATTAACATTATTATAAAAATATTCATATCAAAATTATATTAGGGTAAAATTTTGGAATTTTTGGAAAATAATGATTTCTATGTGAATTTTGAAAAATATTATTTTTTTTGTAATACAATCGTTTAATTTTATTGAAAATAAATATTATTATTCAAAATTTATATAAAAGTAATATTGGAAATTTTTCAGTGGATGTAATATAATTATTAAATATTAATCATTATTATACATGATTTTGTCATAAGTTCATTTTTGGGAACAAAAAAAAATTTCTAAAAAAATGGTTCGCCTTTCATTTTATGTATTTATATAAAAATTCAATTTGGATACTTCTTGAACTTTAATAACAAAAAATTTATTACATATTAGTAATCATGACAACCAAAATTTTTAAATAGTTCCCTTTATTTTGGTTTTAAATATTAATCGTATTAAATATTTGTCACCACGGTAAGGTTAAATCACATATTTAAGGTTAATCACATGTTTATATGGTCTAAATATTACCCTAATACATAAGATTAAGATATTTTTTTGTTTTGGTTTGATAATATTTATCAAATTTTATAAGTTTTTTATATTTTGTGTAATTATTTATTCAAAATAGACCTATATATTATCCGTAAATATAAAGTAAAAAAAATATATCTTACTTTTAAAAACTATAATCTTATGTTATAGGGATAAAAATCATTTGTTATGATATAAATATTTTATTGAAATAATTTTTTTTTCTTTTTATGTTAATTTAGTTTTAATTTTAAGTGATGATATAATTTGTTTCAATTCTTGTGCATCTCCACTCAACTCTAGAGCAAGTAGTAGATAAATCAAATAAATGAATTTTAAAACCATTAATGTAATTTCATAGGTGAGTTATTGTGTGGAAAACATATTCATATTAAATAATAACATATTATATATGGGTAAATGTTTTATATTTCAATTCAAATGTTTTCATGTCTTTTAAATGTAAAATGAAATTAACATTGTCGAAACTAATATTATTAATATAATAGGCTAAATAATATGTGTTGATATTTTTTATAAATAATAAAATTTTCAAAATGGGAAAATTATGATTATAAATACTCTAAAATGGCATATATTTTCTATATATGAGAAAATATTTTCATGGTTGGTTTTAAAATTATAATTTATGTATAAAAATGATAATTATTTAGTTATTATAATTTTTTATATTATTTAAAAATTAACACTTTGACATTGTCAACTTAAGGAATTTTTTTTTAATTATGAAAAGATCCTCCTCAAAATTAGAGACGTGGACATAAAAAATTGTGTAATTATGCATATCATTGAAATAAATGAAACTAATTATTTAATTATAAATTAATATATATTTGAAATTTTCACCAAAAAGTAAATAATTAATATAATTTTATTATATAGGATTTAATGTACATATATGGAATTTCTGGACATGATCTATGTTATTTATTATCAGTTTTACTTCATTATAGAACATAAAATTAATTTCAGTTATATTGTGTATATACGGACCTTTTTCATGATATATAATGAATCATTTTTTACCTCATGGTACTTTATATTATAATTAATTTCACCTCAATCCATGGGGTTTGATTCAGATGTTACTAACGTAGTAAATATTTCTTATCTCAATTTCTATTCATTGTGTTCTAATAATATGCTAATGAAATATGTATGTTGTGATTATCATTGAATTGATCTGTATGTTGTATTATTTTATATTTAGAGTTGTTTTATGGGTATTTAAATGTCTTTATATTATCACATCAATGATTAAATAACATAAAAATGTTAAATCAATGTATGTGTTTTATTTTTCGCAATATCAATATCATTATACATGTTTCCTACTATACACCATGATTTTCATGAATTGTTTACATAATAAACCATGAATAAATTATCAAATATTACATAATTTAATTTAAGTGATTTATAGTTCTATATAATACACATTCTTTTTATGAATTTTGATTTTAAATTTAACAATGTTGTAATGTGTTTATGTTATAATATTATCTCATTTAAAGATTATTTTGGTTCATGGTTATTTGTGTGGGAATTAAATGATCTTATCTAATTGAATCACATCCATTTTATTGTCTTCTATTTATTAATTTCTTTAGATGTTTAGTTAATATTTTTTACTATATTGGTTGAATAAACATAAAATATTATTGAAGTGATATCAGTCTTGTATCTTCTGTTAGATCGGGTATAATTCTCTTTAATAACCAGGTTTTTGATAGTGTTTTGAAGAATGTTATTCTATAAAAAATATCTAATGTTATTTTAAATTTTGTTTAAACTTCTTTTATTATCATTTAAATTTAAATTCCTAATCATTTTCTACACGGTTCAATTTTCACTCTGTTTACAAAAAGATTTAAATGAATGGTTATTTTTAAGATTTATTTTATGAATAGATGTTCCCCCAGTCAAGATATTAATTTGGGTTAATTAATCCATTTTATCTTTACATGGTAATATTAATTGAAAACTGTTTTATTAATATTTTATTGGAAATTTATATTTTGAATGTATCAAAATAAGACATTGTTTTCACATTTTTAATGAAATGTTTTAAATGACATTTTAATTGAATTTTTATCTATATAAACATACTTTATTGGTTTTTATGAATCACTAGGATTATGATCATATAATACCACCAATAATCTTTCTTTAGATAGATTATAATGAATTTATTAAATATATTTTAATTAAATACCATTATTTTCCATTCATAAATCTAGCTATAAAGTTTTTCATGGTATTATTTAATGATTGATGATGAAATTAAACAATTCCATGTGTTATATTCGTGTATGATATTTTTAAATAATTATTATTGGTTGATGAGCTCTATATAAATTACAAATTTTTTTATTAATATATAAATTTTATGATTACTGAGTCTAGTATGGAATATATGATGGGTGATCCAGATATAGATCTCTAATTTATTAGGTTATGTTACATGTCTCTAATAGGAAAATAGACGGGGTTTTCAGGGATGGTATATCCTATGTATTTCACTGATCATTAGTCTTTTCTGAAATGGTTGATAAATATAATTTTCTAAGATATGAACACATTCACACTATTTCTTCCATATAGATTTAATGGTTCCATTGATCATTATTGATATCACAAGGCTTGTGATTATTGAATCTCAAGATAACATCCTTCGATAAATAATTATTTAATGTCACAGGTTTTATGATCTCGGTTATGATCTGTATGTATTCACATATGTTATGATAATGTAATTTTATTATGTCTTCATTCTCTTATGATTATCTTATTCTCACAGATGAAATTTGATTTTTAATGTATTTGATTACCATTACGGATCATTTGATAAATCCCTTATTTGGTTTCATATCCAAAGTTTTCATAGATTGATGTAATTTTATTTCTATAACTGTTTCATGAGTACCTAATATTTTTTTATATGACTAATACCTAACATGGAATATGAAAATATATGTATATGTGGGAAAATATACTTATTTCAGGACATCCATACTATTTTGTCTCAGTTATTACATATATTATAAATCTATTATATGATAATTACATTATTTATGTAAGTGATCCTATAATTTTAATTGAAGTTATAGGTTTTGGAGGAAAAAATTGGTCCACATTTATCAACATCAAGGAATTAATTGTAAATATTAGGTTTCCATCACTGGGTCTGGGAGTGCAAATGCCCATATTTTATATATAATCCATCATGTAGAACAATCATAATATTATGAAAACATTATAGAGATAAAAATAATTTCACATGATTAAGTGATAGCAATTCATATCATATTCAATTATATTTAATGATGTTTGATATTAATGAGGCATAAGTTATAATTGAGGAATATAATATACATCAAATATAACTACATCTACTTCAGTTATAATTTAAAAACAATACAGTAAAAAATTAGATCATGATGAGTTCTAAGTGTGCAGGGATGTGGGAATACATGTAATGAAGGTAATTAAACACTCATCTTCAATTATTTGAAATTCACCTAGTATATTAGAAGAAGGATAAGGTGACATGAACGGAAAACTTATTATATCTTGTTGTCTCCAAATTTAAAATATCGATGTATTGTCAAGATTCTCATTCAGTTTATGGAATGGTTTAGAGATGCCTGGTTCATATTTTTTGTACAACAAAAGGATGAGTTTTGTTATTATGACTATAAGATTAGAAAATTGACATTGGACAGATGTTAGGATTTTGACATTGAAACATGATGTTGACACTAGGTTATAAAATTAAATAAGGGATTTTCTGAAGGTATCAATGTTGTAGTATGAAGACTATCCCTACAAAGATGTGGCTTTAAAATACCTTTTCACATTAATTTTTTAGTCCCATAATTTTTAGCCACACATTTTAGAAGAAAGTGTAACATGTTATAACTAAAAAGTTATTATTGGTTTTCTCTTGTGAATGTTAGAGTATATTGGAGTTTGTTCCCTATAACCTACTACATTAGGATTTAAATTACATGTATATTAAAACACGTGAGTACTAATTTATATTCATTATAACACATATTTTATTATTCATCATAAATATAATGTAATAAGGTACTATAGTCCATGTATTATCCAAATAGGTCATATAATATCTCATCTAGGATTGTAACATTGAAATTCAATGGTGACATTATTAAATGTAGTTCCATGGTTTAAAAAATACTATATTGGTAAACATAGGATGTTGAACGTCATGTGTGAGTAATATAATGTAGATGAGACTTATCATAATGTTTTCACTTTGTAATCTCTCTTAAAGGATATTATGAGAACATAACCACCTATAAGAAATTTGAATGCATTTTTTAATCAGATCGTTCTATTTGTGAGCATGTGTAATGTTCCTTAGATAATATAAGTAATATTAATGAATTTTATGACTTTAATACATTAATTTACTAATAAAAAATAGTGATGCCATATTTTCACTAGAATTTTGGTATATTGGGTGCATCATGAATGACTTGAAAAAAATTAATAATTAGAGAAAGACTTTTTTTATTCCATATTTATCCAATTTTATATATCATCTCATTGATTGAAATGAAATCGTATCATTAAAATTTCATAGAAAAAGTCTATATATTTTTTATTTTTTATAGGGATAGAATGATGTATCATGAACATAGGTTGGTGACATGAGTTTTATTCCTTCTTGATGAGATATAGTTAAAAATTTAATTATATAACATAGAAACGATTTGTGTGGGATTTTTGTTATTTCAATATTATCAGCTTTCTATTGGTTGACTTTATCCATTTCTAAAGATTAATCATGGTATTTAATAATGCCCACATAATACAATGATAAAGAATCCTAGAGTTTGACACATAAAGTGTTTCTATTGATCTAAATTGGAATCTTTTTTAATTTAATTATTGGAATAAATAAAATTCTCAAGACTATGGAATAATTTTATTCAAGATTTATTGATGTAAAATATTCACAATGAAATATATATTTATAGATTGATTAATAAATAATTTTTTAAATTATGTGAATAATTAATAAAAATTTATTCACACTTTTCATGAAAATTATATTTAATTATGAAAAAATATATAATAATTATTAATGGGGTGATTAATAAATTATTAGGAGGATGATTAAATTGATATTGTTTCGTGTGAAAAATATTATTTTACAAGACAGTAAAAAATATTATTTTTTAGGTCAGATACCACACTCCATAAAATTATAATAATGTAGTTATATATCTTAGGGTTAGCTAATATTTATAAAAATACCAAGGGTTTGGTGAAATTAATTTTTATTTTAATCTAATACCTTACTCCATAAATAGTTTTACATCTTGACTATATGGGGTTAATTGATAATTGAGAACCTTTTTTTACAATGCAATACTCTCTAGATTCCTCCTTCTCTAATCCTATAAATAATAATTGAAATGACAGAGAATCATTGAATCCTAAAAACATTAAGTGATTAACATGAAAAACAAAAGACGAATATTCCACTCTACTAACACTCGACATTCCATTGGTTGTGTGAAGAGATCAAAAAATTATATATGGATCCCTACTAGAGGGGAACTACTTTGGATCCTCCAAATGTAATGATGTTAATGAAAAATTTGGTTTTGTATGTCGATCATCTTCATTAAAGAAATATCGTAAGATGAGGTAATATATTTCCTGATCTAATTGACATTATTAACAAATTTTATAGTAAAAAATCTTCTCTTGGTTCAAGGATATCTATGTCAATATTTTATGGAAATGTTTCATTGATCGTGATATTAATGTATTTTACCAATAGTGAATAATTCATTGAATCCCAAAAAACTGTAATGGTTACTCACCAAAAGGCCATACTTTTTTGTATATTTCCCCAAAATAATTATTTATAAAGCTTATATAATGGTAATTAGACCACTAATTATGGGTAATAATAATTTCAATGCACTACCTAAGGGTATAAATGAATTTCCAGGTGATTCATAAGGGTAATTAATTATATATATGAATTGTATAAGGGTACTGATGTACTACATAGGGGTACTCAACTGACAAAAAAATGTTTTCCTGTGAGTAATAGGGGCAATTTAAGGTTAATAGAAACCTTGCATAAGGGTATTCCATACTTGTATAATGGTTAATTCTTACCCGCATAATTGTTCCAATGCATTTATAAAGCCCCCATAATGGTAAATATGATCTTTGTTAAGATTATATGATAGATTTAGAGCATAAATAGTGGAAACCAATATCTTATTCAGTGGTGTGATAAATTCATAATAGGATGTTGATGGTTAGTTTGGTGTTTGTTAAGGGTATTATTGTAACACCCCAGGTAAATAAGGAATATGACATTTTCATATTTATCCATATTTGTGAATAAAATATTAATATGACTTTAAAGGGGACACTATGCTCGATGGCGTACCCAACACGCAACAACAGGTTTCTTGGGAATCTTACGTTGCACTCTAATAATAAAATAATATTATTTTAAATGGTAGTTAACATGTAGCTGTTGTATTGGCGGGAATGGATATAAATAACTAAAATATGATTATATATGTTTTTAAATGTTTTTACATTTATCCAATAAAGTATAGAGGCTTAAAATACGGAAAGAATTCAATTTTAGGCATATATGCCCTAGTTTTCACTAAAGGTTCACTTATCGCCTTTTGATGGCGAACCGTCATTAAATATAGTTTTCCTCACTCTTATACATTCTATTGGACCAAATAAAACTCTTCTTAAGAATCGGGACATCAAAATTTACTTTCTGTAAATTTTTGGTATCTTTCCGATAATGTTCATTTTTTTAATGAATAGTGTAAAATGTTGTATTTTAATTCAAAACCTCTTTTTATTATAATTTATTTATATGATTAGATTATATTTTTAATTGGTTTTAAAGTGAAATTAGAAAATATTTTTACCATTAAATACAGTAGTGGTCGTTGGAATCAATTTCACTTTGAAATCAGACTTAAACTAGTGTCAATCTTTTGATACTTATCGTTTCATAAAACACGCTATTTGCTCTGACAGCAGGAATTAATTATTAAATTAATTAATGTGACTAATATGTTTTGAATTTTGTAAAACAGACTTCATTTTTGAATTCAGTATATCAAATATAGCTTATGGTGAATTTTTGGGCTTTTTCTGAAAAACATCAATTTTTGATGAATAGTGAAACCACTAAGTGGTACTTATAAAAACTGATTTTCCGTTTAAATGAAATTTTGCCATCATTGTGTTTTGATTTTCAAAAATCCGACATACATGGTTGTCATTAAGAAGTAAAATGTGGTTCAATGAGATTAAAATAATTTTTTGGTGAATAGTAACTTATTAATTTTTAATCGCGATTAGTGATAATTAGTGTAGTTTAAGGTAAAAAATAATGCTTTAATAAAATGAGATGAGCTTGACACATGTCTTAACCTCATTGGTTGTATCATGGCCGACCAAGACAAGCCATGGGTCAACTTGGGGACCCCATGCATCCACTTTGGTTGGGAAATGACATAAATAACTTTTTATTTAATGTAAAAGTAAAAATGACACAAACATAATATGTTTTTCGAAAAAAAAATTTAAGTGGGGTTATATAAGTCCAAATTTGGATTATAAATAATCATTGGAAATCTAAAAAGATGTCCTACATCATAGTAATTTTTTTATAATTTTTAGACATTAAATAAATTAAATTATTTATGACATCATAATGATGCAGTGATGACATCATTATTTAACGATTAAAATAAAATGGAAAGATAATGTAAAATCTACGAACTACACATGTCCAAAACTTATTGGAAGGGTGGTTTCGAACCTTTATAACCTTATCCACGAATAATATCAATGTGGGACCTTTTAAAACCGAAACACAATTTCAAATAAAGTAATATTTCTTTACTTTCCAAAAGTACCCCTCCTCTCCTCTTATAAAAGGCCCCCACCTCTACCTCATTTAACACACTCCTCAAGCCTTTGGACCGGCCAACCCCTGCCCATTTACTCTCTCCACATCCCTCTACTCATCCTAGAGGATTCCCATTGGGATTAATCCTTTCAGAGGAATCCTTTAGGCTCAAATCAAAAGGAGTTACACTTTTAAAGGTAATTCATTCTCACATGTTCATTTGTTTTATTTTGCTTCTCCAACACCCTAAACTCTTTTTATTTACTTCTTTTGTAACAACACCAGTATCTTCAATATACTAGGATGTTGTTATAAGATTTATTCGAGCTACACTCTCACACAACTACATCAAATGGTTAAATAACATACGGTTTCCGTGGATGGTGAAATTTTGCCTCCCGAAACGATGATTGTTCAATACTCATTTAACACCATCAAAGGTGGCCATTATGATGTAACTATTTTTATATATGATATATAATATTTTTATGTTTTATTTATTCTTCTGTATTTTTCATTTATGTCTTACCTTTATGGCTTCCATTATGGGTATACGCGATATCTTCATTTAAGGAAGTGCGGACTACCGCCCCCTCAAAGTGATTTGATTCGTTAAATACCATATGTGCGATGTATAAAGGATGGAAATATGATATTATATATGATATTATACTGGAATTATAATATACCTTTATATCATTATTATTCCATTCTATAAAATACGAAATAGAAATGAAAGTAGCGTTCATGCGTACGTAAGGCTTACAGTCTCCATGAACGGTGCATTTCATTTGTTACCTCTAAATGATTATGTAATGTTATAAATGCATGCATGTACTGGATATATATGACATATATGATATCTACATAATGAAAACAATTCTGGATATAATAAAAATTTGGCCACACGAACAACACGTAATTGTAAGAAGTCCACTTTCGACTTAAGAACCAAATATCGGCAAAACAAATATTATTAACTTAAATGATTACATAATGTTTAGGACATTGTAATAAGTGGTATAAAAGTAATAATGAACTTGAAAAAGGTTCTTAAGGAATTAGAAATTAACTCAAGTTTATTATTCAGGAGATTAAAGAACGATCGAGTCAAGTCGGACCCGAGGTAAGGGATCCTACAACTCTCTTTCTTTTTAAGTACACTCTTTTATGTCATTTATTTTAAGCTCATATTTCTTATGATTGGGATGTTATTTTATATTAAATTTACTGTAATTTTTATGTTCATGTGATGAGAGACCCTATTCTCTCTCATCAATCCATTTTGGAAGTTTTGAGTGGCGCCGTTAGGCTGCCGAACTTTCGTAAGAGATCTAACCTCTCTCTTTCTTTTTAAGTACTCTCCTTTATGTCACTTCTTTTAAACTCCTCCTTGCAATGTTGGGGGATTTTATTTTATATTCCACTTGCTGTAAATTCTATTGTAATATGATGGGATACTCTATTTCATCTCATCAATCCATATTCGGAAGTTTTATGTGGCGCTGTTAGGCTGCCGAGTTTTCGTAAGGGATTTTTCATCTCACTTTTATTCCCGTGAGATTTATGCTACATTCGCCACAAATTCCATTGAGTGGTGTATTTACTGCCCATTATTCTACTCTTTGTGTAATATACTTTCGTTTATGAGTATTTACATCAATGACCTATTGTCTTTCTTTCATGGGGTGTATGTTTTGAAAGATACCCAAGTCGGTAAGGGAACCTTTCACCCTCCTCTTTTTAAAAGACTTCTTTTATTGGGTCTTTTAATTTACATATTTTTATGTTGGGATATGTTCTCATAAATCCTTATTGATGTAAATTTTATGTCCAAGTGATGAGATACACTTTTTATCTCTCATCAACTCATTTTGATGTGATGCTGTTAGGCTGTCAAGGGAACTTTTTAACCCAATTTCGATTTCTTTGGGTTCAACTTGTAGTCATTGAATATGTCATCCATTGAATATGTGTGATTGACCTTTTATTGTTTTACACTTAATATCCACTTATATTGGGTGTATATATATTTGTCACACATATTTTTGAGATTTATTTGTCCTTAATTTAAGGATACCTTCTTTATAAGGGATTTCATCACATTTGACATTTCTATTGAGGTTTCATTGTTGTTATGCACCAATTCACTCTTATATGGTGTATATACTGTCCTTTGGAGTATTATATCATGAATACTTTTATTCTCATGATATTATAAAGTTCTGACTAAATGTTATTCCTCGATTATTGAATTCAAGTGTCTCTAATTTTGGTAAAACCCCTTTAACCAAAATATCGTTTTAAATGTTTTAATTATTTGTTCTTATTAATATCCATGTTTTCAAAATGGCTTTAAGGATTTATTTATATGGATATTAATGGTTTAAAATGTTAAAAGCTTCAAGGTGGTATGGGACACTTTGATTCAAAAATCTCTTTATTAAATGTTTAAATGGTTTTGGAAATGGTTTCTTTTTGAATGGATTCGTTATTTCAATATCCTAAAATGTTATATTGTGATTGAAATGTGGAAATGTTATGTTTCCTTTATTCATGTTTATGTGATACGATTATGTTATGGTTCTTGGGCATTATTATGAAGACGGGTGGTTCCGTGATAAACTATGGGCGGGTGAGCCCGATATAGCTCTCCAATGCATTGGGTAACACGAAGGAGTGAAACATTAAGGATTCTCCGAAGAGATTTAGGGAATATACTGTGATGGGTATTCCAAACGTAACCAAGAGGGTTACTCCCTATGTAAGAATGTTATGAATGCCTCAAGTTACCTTTATGTCCTATGATTTCTATGATTTATTCATGATTTGATGAGGAATGTTAAAGTGCCTAAGTTTTATGGGTAAAGTATGATTTCATTCTTATGTATATATGAACTCATGTTTCCTTTCAATATATTTATAACCCTTACTGAGCTTTTTATGCTCATCCCATGTTTTTGAAATGTTGTTCACAGGTCAAGGGAAAGGTACATGATGTGATGATAGTGTCAAGGATGTGTCAAGAAAGAATCAGTGTTTTATTTTAAATAGGTTTCCGTTGATGGGAAGAATGAATATTGTCTTTTATGTAACCACTTTGTTTAAATGTGGAATGTAATGCAAGTTTCATGATCTAATTCTCTAAAACTCCAAACCTGAAAAGATCCTCAACGTGTAATCTTGTAATAACTCAATATTAAGTAAGGTTTAAGGCTGGGGCCTTATAGTAGGTATCTAAGGTCGGTTTAGATAACTTTAGAGGTTAGGGTATTCTTTAAGCATAATTGGCAATAACCATAATGGTTAGGATTTCAGAAAGAGTCTTAGTTTTAGATAAAGTGAATGAGTAAGTATATCTTATTGTCTATCTTAATCATTAGTACATAATGGTTTTGTTGATATACTCACACTGACCTTTTTGGTTTTAGTAAATGGCTGGATCTAGCAGGCACCAAAGTAACAATGGGTTTGAAGGAAACTATGGTGGTTCTCTGATTAAGAGACTGGATGTGATGGGGGATTCAATGAGGAATCTCATGGTTTTTCTAAACCAACTATCAAGGATTCATGATCAACAACTTCAACCTTGGTGAGTTCTCTAATGCATCATGTATGAGATGGCTAACTCGATGTGGAAATTCAGGAAATAATTATTAAGGTAACCATTAGGGTTTATATGATCCTTAATTTTTAGGTAATTATGGGTTACTCTATGATGTGATGGAAAATGAAAGGTATGAGATAAACTTGATTTTAAAATATGAATATTTTATCTCATTTTGTGGAATGATTTAAGAATTATATAGTTTTGTAAAAAGGACAACACGCAGACCGTGTGACAACCCGTCGCGTCGGACAAAGCTGCGGGAATCGAACCCACAACCAAAGTGCGACTGGTATTTATCGCCTACCACTGGACTATGTGAAGTCCCTGGTTAGTTTGACTGATTCATTCTAGTTATATGATTTTATGAATTAAGAGTAAGTTGATTTTAGGTTATTTATGAAAATGATTAACCTATCATGGAGGATATGTGATTAGGTTAATTTCTTTTCAAAACGAGACTTTTGGAGCAACTGATATTGTTTGGAGATAAATGTTACTATTTATCTTGGAAGACTATGCAACTAAATCCTTCAAATATTTGGGTTTCAATCTTATATTGGTTTACTTTGAAGAATTTTATGGACAAATTGTTTATCGGATGGTCCTCGTTGAACTTTGGGTTTTGTTGGACAAATTTTGGAGATTAAGAATAGATTTTCTTTTTATAAGGGGTTATCCTTTTCTAGATTATCTGATCTTGTACTAACCTTTTTGGTTTTGGTTTTGGTTAAATCCTAAATACATGGGATGTATATAGTTCTCGTTTGGGGATTAGGTGATTCTCTATAAGTTGATTATAGTACTCTTAATGCGAACAAGTCTCCCTAAATACTCGTCTTTTGGAAAAATATGAGTTTGACTAAGGAATCTAGTAAAAGTTGAAAGTCAACATGATAAGTGATTATGCTTCCTTATGAATAAATTCCTCAATAAAAAGTAACTTAAAACAAAAATGTTGTCGATTAACTTTTCCTACTGGGGAACCCAACACCGTTTAACCCATCACAGGTTTGTGATTTTCTTATTGTTAACTTTCTCCTAAACATGTTTTCTATCACTCTCCATCGGAACATGACCCTATGTTTTCTCCTCCATGTCCATATTTTCATACTTAGAATCCTAGTATGGGTTAACTCGGGTGACCTCTGTGCTTATCTTTCTTTATTTTAAAGTGATTGTTTTACCGACTCTTGTTCCGATGTGGGACGTTCAAGGATGTTTCCAAGCGCAATTTTAAAATTGCGAGGACGCAATTCCCAAAAGGGGAGAAGGATGTAACACCCCAGGTAAATAAGGAATATGACATTTTCATATTTATCCATATTTGTGAATAAAATATTAATATGACTTTAAAGGGGATGCTATGCTCGATGGCATACCCAACACGCAACAACGAGTTTCTTGGTAATCTTACGTTGCACTCTAATAATAAAATAATATTATTTTAAATGGTAGTTAACATGTAGCCATTGTATTGGAGAGAATGGATATAAATAAGTAAAATATGATTATATATGTTTTTAAATGTTTTTACATTTATCCAATAAAGGATAGAGGCTTAAAATACGGAAAGAATTCAATTTTAGGCATATATATCCTAGTTTTCACTAAAGGTTCACTTATCGCCTTTTGATGGAGAACCGTCATTAAATATAGTTTTTCTCACTCTTATACATTCTTTTGGACCAAATAAAACTCTTCTTAAGAATCGGGACATCAAAATTTACTTTGTGTAAATTTTTGGTATCTTTCCGATAATGTTCATTTTTTTAATGAATAGTGTAAAATGTTGTATTTAATTCAAAACCTCTTTTTAATCTAATTTATTTATATGATTAGATTATATTTTGAATTGGTTTTAAATTGAAATTAGAAAATATTTTTACCATTAAATCCAATAGTGGTCATTGGAATCAATTTTACTTTGAAATCAGACTTAAACTAGTGTCAATCTTTTGATACTTATTGTTTCATAAAACACGCTATTTGCTCTGACAGCGGGAATTAATTATTAAATTAATTAATGTCACTAATATGTTTTGAATTTTTTAAAACGGACTTCATTTTTGAATTCAGAGTATCAAATATAGGTTAGGGTGAATTTTTGGGCTTTTTCTTAAAAACTTCAATTTTTGATGAATAGTGAAACCACTAAGTGGTACTTATAAAAACTGATTTTCCTTTTAAATGAAATTTTTCCATCATTGTGTTTTGATTTTCAAAAATCCGACATAAATGGTTGTCATTAAGAAGTAAAATGTGGTTCAATGAGATTAAAATAATTTTTTGGTGAATAGTAACTTATTAAGTTTTAATCGCGATTAGTGGTAATTAGTGTAGTTTAAGGTAAAAAATAGTGCTTTAATAAAATGAGATGAGCTTGAAACATGTCTTACCCTCATTGGTTGTATCATGGCCGACCAAGAAAAGCCATGGGTCAACTTGGGGACCCCATGGATCCACGTTTGTTGGGAAATGACATAAATAACTTTTTATTTAATGTAAAAGTAAAAATGACACAAACATAATATGTTTTACAAAAACAATTTTGAAGGGGGGATACATAAGTCCAAATTTGGATTATAAATAATCATTGGAAAGATAAAAAGATTTACTACATCATAGTAATTGTTTTATAATTTTTAGACATTAAATAAATTAAATTATTTATGACATCATAATGATGTAGTGATGACATCATTATTTAACGATTAAAATAAAATGGAAAGATAATGTAAAATCTATGAACTAAACATGTCCAAAACTTATTGGATGGGTGTATTTCGAACCTTTATAACCTTATCCATGAATTACATCAATTTGGGACCTTTTATAACCGAAACACATTTTCAAATAAAGTAATATTTCTTTACTTTCCAAAAGTACCCCTCCTATCCTCTTATAAAAGGCCCCCACCTCTACCTCATTTAACACACTCCTCAAGCCTTTGTCTCGGCCAAACCCTTCCCATTTACTCTCTCCACATCCCTCTACTCATCCTAGAGGATTCCCTTTGGGCATAATCCTTTCAAAGGAAGCCTTTAGGCTCAAATCAAAAGGAGTTACACTTTTAAAGGTAATTCATTCTCTCATGTTCATTTGTTTTATTTTGCTTCTCCAACACCCTAAACTCTTTTTATTTACATCTTTTGTAACAAAAAAACTATCTTCAATATGCTAGTATGTTGTTATAAGATTTATTCGAGCTACACTCTCACAAAACTACATCAAATGGTTAAAGAACATATGGTTTCCGTGGATGGTGAAATTCTGCCCCCCGAAACGATGATTGTTCAATACTCATTTAACACCTTCAAAGGTGGCCATTATGATGTCACTATTTTTATATATGATATATAATATGTTTATGTTTTATTTATGATTCTTTATTTTTCATTTTTTTCTTACCTTTATGGATTCCATTATGGGTATACGCGATATCTTCATTTAAGGAAGTGCGGACTACCGCCCCCTCAAAGTGATTTGATTCGTTAAATACCATATGTGGGATGTATAAAGTATGGAAATATGATATTATATATGATATTATACTGGAATTATAATATACCTTTATATAATTATTATTCCATTCTATAAAATACTAAATAGAAATGAATGTAGCGTTCATGCGTACGTACGGCTTACCGTCTCCATGAACGGTGCATTTCATTTCTTACCTCTAGATGATTATGTAATGTTATAAATGCATGCATGTACTGGATATATATGACATATATGATATCTACATAATTAATACAATTCTGGATATAATAAACATTTGGCCACACGAACAACATGTAATTGTAAGAAGTCCACTTTCGACTTAAGAACCAAATATCGGCAAAACAAATATTATTAACATAAATGATTACATAATGTTTATGACATGGTAATAAGTGGTATAAAAGTAATAATGAACTTGAAAAAGGTTCTTAAGGAATTATAAATTAACTCAAGTTTATTATTCAGGAGATTAAAGAACGATCGAGTCAAGTCGGACCCGAGGTAAGGGATCCTACAACTCTCTTTTTTTAGTACACTGTTTTATGTCATTTATTTTAAGCTCATCTTTATTATGATTGGGATGTTATTTTATATTACATTTACTGTAATTTTTATGTTCATGTGATGAGAGACCCTATTCTCTCTCATCAATCCATTTTGGAAGTTTTGAGTGGCGCTGTTAGGCTGCCGAACTTTCATAAGAGATCTAACCTCTCTCTTTCTTTTTAAGTACTCTCCTTTATGTCAGTTCTTTTAAACTCCTCTTTGCAATGTTGGGGGATTTTCTTTTATATTCCACTTTATGTAAATTATATTGTAATATTATGGGATACTCTATTTGATCTCATCAATCCATATTCGGAAGTTTTATGTGGCGCCGTTAGGCTGCCGAGTTTTCGTAAGGGATTTTTCATCTCACTTTTATTCCCGTGAGATTTCTGCTACATTCGCCACAAATTCCATTGAGTGGTGTATATACTTCCCATTATTCTACTCTTTGTGTAATATACTTTCGTTTATGAGTATTTACATCAATGACCTATTGTCTTTCTTTCATGGGGTGTATGTTTTGAAAGATACCCAAGTCGGTAAGGGAACCTTTCACCCTCCTCTTTTTAAAAGACTTCTTTTATTGGGTCTTTTAATTTACATATTTTTTATGTTGGGATATGTTCTCATACATCATTATTGATGTAAATTTTATGTCCAAGTGATGATATACACTTTTTATCACTCATCAACTCATTTTGATGTGATGTCGTTAGGCTGTCAAGGGAACTTTTTAACCCAATTTCGATTTCTTTGGGTTCAACTTGTAGTCATTGAATATGTCATACATTGAATATGTGTGATTGACCTTTTATTGTTTTACACTTAATATCAAATTATATTGGGTGTATATATATTTGTTAGAAATATTTTTGAGATTTATTTGTCCTTAATTTAAGGATACCTTCTTTATAAGGGATTTCATCACATTTGACATTTCTATTGAGGTTTCATTGTTGTTATGCACCAATTCACTCTTATATGGTGTATATACTGTCCTTTGGAGTATTATATCATGAATCCTTTTATTCTCATGATATTATAAAGTTCTGACTAAATGTTATTCCTCGATTATTAAATTCAAGTGTCTCTAATTTTGGTAAAACCTTTTTAACCAAAATATCGTTTTAAATGTTTTAATTATTTGTTCTTATTAACATCCATGTTTTCAAAATGGTTTTAAGGATTTATTTATATGTATATTAATGGTTTAAAATGTTAAAATCTTCAAGGTGGTATGGGACACTTTGATTCAAAAATCTCTTTATTAAATGTTTTAAATGGTTTTGGAAATGGTTTCTTTTTGAATGGATTCGTTATTTCAATATCCTAAAATGTTATATTGTGATTGAAATGTGGAAATGTTATGTTTCCTTTATTCATGTTTATGTGATACGATTATATTATGGTTCTTGGGCATTATTATGAAGACGGGTGGTTCCGTGATAAACTAAGGGCGGGTGAGCCCGATATAGCTCTCCAATGCATTGGGTAACGTGAGGGAGTGAAACGTTAAGGTTTCTCCGAAGAGATTTAGGGAATATACTGTGATGGGTATTCCAAACGTAACCAAGAGGGTTACTCCCTACGTAAGAATGTTATGAATGCCTCAAGTTACCTTAATGTCTTATGATTTCTATGATTTATTCATGATTTGATGAGGTATGTTAAAGTGCCTAAGTTTTATGGGTAAAGTATGATTTCATTCTTATGTATATATGAACTCATGTTTCCTTTCAATATTTTTATAACCCTTACTGAGCTTTTTATGCTCATCCCAAGTTTTTGAAATGTTTTTCACAGGTCAAGGAAACGGTACATGATGTGATGATAGTGTCAAGGATGTGTCAAGAAAGAATCCGTGTTTTATTTTAAATAGGTTTCCGTTGATGGGAAAAATGAATATTGTCTTTTATGTAACCAATTTGTTTAAATATGGAATGTAATGCAAGTTTCATGATCTAATTCTCTAAAACTCTAAACCTGAAAAGATCCTCAATGTGTAATCTTGTAATAACTCAAGATTAAGTAAGGTTTAAGGATGGGGCCTTATAATTATAGTCTTCTAAAAGGGTATTTTAGAGATCTTGACCAGTTTAATGGTAAGAAACATTTCCCTTATGAAATGGTTATGATCTTTGTAAGGGTAAATACTAAATACTGATATGGAAAACACATTTAACATATTATTTTTACTTTCCTTCTTACGCTAAAAAACTATAACACATTTTGGAATATTTTATAATCATAAAACAAGGAGAATAAATTATTTTACTCATTAATATTTAATGAATATATTTAAGGCTGTTTTTTATAAAATTAAATTTTATGAACCACCTGATGAATGAATAAAATGTTTTTTATATCGGGGTTCATCCTTATTAAAAGTTTGTATGAAAATTATCAAATTAGAATTATATAAACCCATTCCATAATCATGTTTGGTAACCACTTTAGTTTATGAGGCATAAAATTTCTTATACGATTCAATAAGTATATTTTGAATTGTCCATGTTATCCTTTTGGTATCCAAGCATAGAAATCGCCTATCTCTATTCAAAATTATTATGAGAAGAGATTTTACCTAGTGATAAATACCATATAGTCAATCTTTCTCAAATTTAAAGGTATTATTTCATAAAAATTATGAAAAAATTGATATAAATTCTTAAATTGTAATAGATCAAATTTTTTAGCTTGATAGAAAATAATTTTCATTCTTATCCCAAATTATTCAATATAAAAAATTTAAAATATGAGGAATTATAATTACTCTTTAAATTCTAACATGTTTTTGAATAAATTTGATTAATTAAATAATTAAGAAATAATTCAGGAGATATAATGTTACTATCACATGTGGGGTTTTTATTTCATTTTATAAATTAATTAATGACCAAGGTTCTATGAATCCATAGAATGATAATTAAATTAATTAATACACATACATGGTTTAAATGATGTTTAATTAATGAACATTGACATTGATGTTGAAAACCATGAGGTTGGTGGTACCATGTACTCCGCTATTTTTTAATTATGCATATTTATTGGCATATGTTATGAGGTTATCATCCTAAAAAAATGAACAAAATTTTCCAAAATGTGTTATGAATAAAAAATATTTGTTAATTAATTCTTCCTGAACCATAATTAATTAAAATAAATAGTCATAATGTAATTCTAAATGGTACTAATGAACCTAATAGACCCTTGTGAATTTGATTGGTATCAACCACTGATTGGTGATTCTTGATCACGTAAAATTTCTTTAGAATATAGAAAATCCTTGAGGTATTTTGATGCACTACATGAGTCCTTGTTATTTTAAGACCATGTTTTATGTCTATATCACCAGTGTGTGGTGTGTGTTTCCCCATGAGACTTTGTATATTGGTTATTCAAATATATGTCTAAATATTAAAATATTTTTCTTGAAGATAATTAGTTAAGGGGAAAACATGTTGACCATGCTTGATAGTATATAAATGTGTGTAAAAACATAGAATATAGACCTATTCGGTGATTTGGTATTCTTATGTGTGTGAACCATGTTTATTGTTTTTGTCATATGACAATTTTGTCTGATATAATGTTTGTCTTGCATTATTACATGGTTATTATATTCTATGTTGTTATTATTATGTGCATGGTACCTAAGAGATAGGTGGACCCATCATGGCTGAACATTGTAATAGAAGGTACATGTTTAGATACTACATTTTATGTGATTAAAAGATTGATATAAACGACAGGGCATGATTGACTTATGTACACTCACTTTAGGGCATGATAATCATATGTGATTAGAACCATGCGACGATTATGGGTTATGATGGTCTTTGTGACCTTTCCTATGTTATGAAAGGTGTATGATGGTCTATGAACACTCAATTTAAAGATATAGAAATTTTATGATGATCTATGTGGCCTAACATGGTGTTTAAATCGTATAAAACTATTGAATCACATTTAGGATGACACAGTTGTTTTGAATTTCTAAAAACTATGAAATCCTTTCTTACAATCCTTGAGGCATGGTGCCAATGAAAATATTCCCAAGTGTTTATTATATCATGGTATATTAATGACTACTATAATCATTTTTATTAACTTCTTTTTTATTCATAGTGATATTATTTTATGTTTTGTGGTAATATATTACTTGGTTACTTTCCACAGAGCTTATCACATGAAAATATAGTATTTATTAGTATTTGAGTATATAAATGTGTTAATGGTGTCCTATTGAGGTATACTCATATCCATTTCTATCATCCATTACACATCGGTACCCATGAATCCCACAACTATTGAAGGTACTAGATGTTATGAGGCCCCATATGTTATTATAGTAAGATAGCTCGTTACAAGTTGGAGACTAGAATTGGGATAGGCTTAAAGATGGAGAGTTTCTTTGTATTTTTTTCATTTTTTTGTATAAACGGACTACCCATTAAGAGATAATATTTTATATCATTATGCGTGTTCTTAGTTTGTTTCTTCATGATTCACTAATATTATTAGTATTTTGTTAGTATTATTTTTCTCGAATTTCATATTGTTCTATATCTGGTTGTTCATTAATTATTTTCCATCATGATTGAGGGAATAATCTCCGTGTTTTTTAATGGGGAATATGGGGAGGGATGCTTCTTGTCTTGTGAAATTTGGGATTTAACTTGTGGATTTTCATTTGGATGATATATCATATGTTTAGATGACTAAATTTTTCATGATAAGAAATTTAAATTATTTGGTGATAAATTAGGATTAAATGTGATTATTATTACCTTACAATATTTAGTATATAGTGTTAAATATTCATGGATGTTTTTTTCATTATTAATTATCATTGTTAAATTCTTTAAATATATAAACATTATAAAAATCAGTGATATTATTAGATAAAATAAAGGGGAAAAATCCTAGTAGTTAGTACTCCTATTCGTTTTTTTTAATAATTAACAAAATGACTGAGGATGTTATTTTGATTATAGATACTTATAGCTATTGATATTTATTTCATAACAAACAATGATTATTCATAATGAACAAATTGATTCAATGGTGAATTAAAAAGGGTTTTTGTTAGGTTAAAGTTATTGGTGCTAAGTGACCCATTTTTTAATACATGAGCCTCGAATGCCGTGATTTTATATTCAAAGTTCCCATTAAGATTATATGTTGATTTATACATTTTATATGATTTTATACTCTATAATATATAGCTATAGTGTAAATTATTGATAACCTAATATGTTATGATAGTTGTTTTTTCACAGAGTGCTTATTAAGATGATGGTGGTGGAATAAGGTGCTGACAATGTGATGTAATAGGGTTGGGTTTCTAGTTATAGTGATGATGATTAAATGATATGATTATGTGAAATTATGAGAAAGGTTGTGGGGGAATTGCGGAGGTAAATATGTGTTCACAATTGGTATTACTCATCAAAAATTACTTCTAGATTGATTATTACATGATGGACAATGACTGGTTATTAATTTTATGTCTAGTTTCTAACTGAGGGACATAATTTCCCACAATTCAATGAAATTCCTTCTTTTATATAAAAACATTGGATGATTTGTAGAGTGTCAATATGATTAAATTATGGTAGTTAAATGAAATAAAGAATTTGATTAGAAATTGATTCATATTTTTTATGATGGAATACATGGGAATTCATTAAAATAATAAATATTTTAATCATTAATGGGCTTTGAAGAATAATATATTATCATTAGAAATTGAATTTTAGTAATTAATGGATATTAAATTAGTTAACATTGATTCTTGTATTCTAATAGGATATCTATACCTAAGTGGTGGAAAATAGGTGTCATGTCTAAAAGTGGAGGAAGATTAGTCTAATAATCGGAATCTTTTGTTATAACATTCAAGATATATATTTATAGTTTATGTTTTTGTTATATTATATGCATACCACCCCTGTTCAAATGGAAGCTGAAAATAATTATTTCTGGTAGATTAATCCCTAACATCCCTAAAACAATGTTGCCATAACAATTGATTCTGAGTTGGGGGTTCCAACAAAACTCATGCACACCTCCCTGTTCATAAGAGGTTACCGACTAGTGTTGATGACTTATGAAAATTCATTGGTATAACACATCTCTCAAATACTAGGTTACATCAGAGTATAATAATTGAAAAATAACCATTAAAAAAATATATATAAATAAACAATAATCAAGTTAGAAATATATATAAATAATACTAGCCCATGTAGTATCAGTTTGGATTGTTAGATAAATAATCCAAAACTAAAAAACATATTCAATTTATTGGGTAATGTATCTAAAAAAGAACCATAGAAACCATGAAACATGAATTACATCTATAAATACTGGCATCCTCCTATTAATCAGCTCAATCATAAGCCACATGACACTTTCCCATCACTAGATAACTGATCATGAAATATACAAGTGTACCAAAATGCCTGAGAATAATGTGATTACATGGATCATTACGATCCCACTGAAGAAATTTTACCTCTGTTAATAATATATACTAATGGATTTGAAAAATTTAAACTTTATATATTTAATAAAGAGATATATTTCATAAGATAAAAATAAATTACATTTAATCAATGTCCGGATCTGCCTAATTCAGCCCCATTCATTATGAAACATTGATCAATCATCTTACAATTCCCCCTAATTGGGACAATTCAATTTTTTTGACACATGTCCCTTAAACGTATATCCGAAATCCTTCTAACTATGTGTATTAAACATCCCCCATCAGAGAATATCTCATGATTCTTAACCTGCAAGGTCAACTATAATACAAAAAAATAGCACGTTCTATGAGAGTTACATAAGAAATATTAAGCATTATATCATTTCATAATGTATCTATACAATCATTATCCTTATATACAAAAAATAAAATGTTATAATGGGTCCATGTATAAACACCACATGTGATCATGCATCAAACATAGGTCATTAAGACACACATTCACACTAACAATCATTCCATGAACTGGTATAATGTATGAGCTAAAGTCCTGGGCTACCTCACTTAGGTGTATCAACATTGATAATGTAAATGTTTAATGACCATGTATAAGTGTATAAACACATTCTAGATCCAATATTGACTCATTAATGACTTTAAATATAGGGTTAAGGAAGATGATGAGGATGCTCACCCTAGAGGTAGGACATGGTTATAAAAAATTATAAACAACCACTGTTGACAATGGTCTTGGTCTCAACCATGGAAAGATTTCTAAATAATGAATCATGTTGATGATTTAACAATTATCTATGAAAAACTAATTATACAATTAAAAAATAAATTTATTTGATCAATAAATCAAATATATAGTTTTTCATGATCAAGGATAAGTGAATAGAGTCAAGTGAGATGGGGAATAGACTTACCCGATTAGGAACTCGATATTGAAATATCGTTCAGGTGACAAAACAATCTTTTGGAAGGGAGGAAACACTCTTAAATTCACTATAGAGGATCCCTAGGTTACTAGGAGTAAAATATTTTTTGATAAATGATATTATTTTAATCAGAGGTCCAATATTTAAAATAATTAAACATAAATCAGTGGACCGTTATTAGGCCTCAGCCGAAAATACTATCATATTGGTGGCTATTATCAGCTACTAAGTGGCCATTGGAAAGATATGGTTCTTACCACGATCACCAATGGTTGGATTATAGCATCTTGGATGAATACATTCTTCCGAAAATCCTCACTAGTTAGCTAGTGTTTTCTAACCCACTGTCTAGTGGGACAATTGTATCTCAAAAAGCTACAACATGTCCCCATCCATATCTTAGCCTAGATAAAAATTTTAAATTTCCTCTCAAAAACATATAAACAATAAAAAAATATTTACAAATATAAATAAAAATTGGATGAGGTGTATCTAAAATTCACGTGTAACAATTATCCCTTCCTTATGACATTTCTCCCTTGAGAGGTATCCTTAGATTTATGGTTGACAAACATTGTCTATTACTCTTAAAAATCATCTTCCTACATCCACATAAATTATTTAAAACAAAATTTATTCTAATAAATATGAAAAATTAAAAAATATATTTCCTTAAAACTCTATTTAATTCATTCAAAAATCCGAATAGGTCATTATATAAATTTTTACCCTGGATGAAGCTCAAAAACCATGCACTTGAGCACATACAGTGGCTTATGCTTATACGTATGAAGATGAGGCATATGGATAAAAATTTATATAGTTTTATACAATGGAGTAATGAATAATTGATATACATATATAGTTATTTTTTATATGGTCTTTAATAACCACATTCTATGATTCTAATTTCTTCTTCCTCGAATGATAAATATGCCCTTTCTAAGGAGACACCTGTAAAAAAACATTGTTTCCATCAAATAAATCCAAGGGTCATATCCAATTTTCAGCACAAAAAAACCCACATTATTAGTAATAATCATCATATTCTAAATAATATACTCCTTATCTATGGTCTCCAATACAATACATTATCCAATGAATAAATAACTACCTACAACATTCCAACATAGTTGTAAATGGCATGGCTTCCTATATAAGGCCTCATGTGAGGCCAAAATAATTGATGGATTGAATACATTATATTAAATATTAAATCGTTGGATTATTTATGAACCCTATATACTTGGGAAATCATTTTTATTCAAGAAGTTACATCATCAATGTGTTTTGATAGAGACTCCCAATTCACCAAACAGTTTTGGTAGGGCCCACAAAAGGAGATGAGAACATTGTTGATGATGAGAAAACCATTCCATCCTCAGACCAATAGAAATCCATAGAGAGAAATAAAAACATTATAATAATATTCAATATATATAAAATCTAAATATTGAGTTTATTTCGGGGGTTCCAAATAACCCCATATATGCCTCCCCGTACACAAGAGGTAATTAACTACCAGTGAGGGTCCAAGGAACTTCGTGGGGAGACTATATTATCAATAATAAGTGATATCATAGTACAAAAATGGAATCAAAAAACATAATGGAAAAATAAATAAAATGATAATAATCAATCTTCATAGCAGAAACATACTGATATAAAACCATCCTATGTAGGAACAATATTTCATTTCGGATTCGAAAATCAAAATTAAAAAAATAGAACCAATGAACCTAGAAAAGAAAATTAAAAGAACTAAAATTAACATTCAACTCAAAGTCTATGACGAAAATACAATATCCTACTACTAAACCGCTTAAATATATTACATAAGCCTCTTTCCCTTCACCAACTCTCTGAGAATGAAATCTACAAGAACACATAAATTCTTGAGTAGGGTGTGAGTATGAGACTCAGTAGGACACCACCAATGAACCTTAACATATGTTCATTATATATACCAAGGAAATACATGAATGTAAATAATTAACATATAAATAATATATATATATCACAATAACATTATATATAATGGGTCCTTCGATACTGACTCTATCATTGTTTGATCTATCACAAAAGGTCAATCGATCAGTTGTCTCACACATCCCCCTTAATGGGATAGTCCCAAAAACATGATAGAAGCATTCACTCTAAAGTGATATCGAAAACATGTTGATTATAAATTTGATACACATACCATGAGGGAATATTCCATGTGTATTAAAATTCAATGTCAACTATCAAATCGAAGAACAACACATATGAAATGAGATAAAAAAGATATATTAGAAATCACATCAATCTAGCCAGTATCGATGTAATCAAAATCCATTTGTAGGAATGAAAAGAGTAGGTATCATAGGGATATTCATTCCCACCAGATTTGATCAATCATAAAAAATTAGTACCTAATCTACACACACATTCAAAAAAAATTCCAAATACTCATATAATTCATTCTCAGAAATCAATAGATTCATAGATTTGGTTTAGCAAAGATGATCTAGGAAATAGGTCATCGTCTGCGCCCAAGCATTCCACTAGTCATAGAAACATTTAGATTTGGAATGATTGGAAGTATAAGATTAAGGATAAAAAGATAAAGCCAAAACATATATGTAAATCAAGGATAAACATACAATGTAATATCAAATATAGACAATGGAATTTTTCTCAAAACTAGAATGAATACAGAAACCTAAAAGTAGGTCCCCTGATTCTACCATTACATAGTTCTAACCTCCCATAAACCCCTATCCCACCACTAAACATTAACAAAAAATTCATGTGCTATGTAAAAAATGATATTGGAATACATGATATTAATGAGTCAAAATTCTCCCCCTCATATGAATTCCAATCATGGATAAGTATCCCTTGATGTCATCTTAGACAACATAGGCCACTACTCTTGAATCTCACTTTCTCATTGTAATGTATCTTATAAAAAAATAATGTGATACAATTTAACCAATACAAGATGAATTTGAATTCCTTGTTTCCTTTTATTTAATTATTCCACTATTAGACTAGGTCATTATGCAAAATATCCATCTGTCTCTGGTTTTACATCAAGACAGTCGAGTACATGAACAAGATTGATCTCAAACATATGAATCTAAGTCACAAGGAAAGAATTGTTCATACCATGATACCATAGTGTATATTATAGCCAATAAAACACCACACTGAATGGTTTGAATATCTAAAACAACCTAATGTATAATAGTACCCATTTCTTCTTAATCCTCATACATATATTCCCCAACTGAGGGGACACCCACAAGAAAACATATCTGCTCATATCCATCTCTAATGTTCGTCACATTTTCTTGTCATAATAACCTGACTTATATTGTGTTATAATTATCCTATTATAAATAAATTTAATCCACTATATTGTATAATATTCTATACTCAAAAATATAATTTATGTCTCACCAACATCTTTCTAGTATAGTGGTAAATGACATGGTTTCCCCTACAAGAGATGTAACAAAGCCAATTTAATCGAGGAATGAATGATGTTATTTGGGATGAAATTAATAAATTACCTAAGAATGGTACATTATTAGACGATACTAAGGTATTAAAAATTTACATCGGGTTTAGTATCTATGAGATACTCTTAGTTTACCTCACAGTTTTGGTTTGTTCCCCAGAAGGTGATGGGAACTCGGATTAAGTTGTGTACTACATTCCATACATAGAATAACATGAATTCAAATAGAATGATCCAAAAATTAGAGTATATGTTTATCATATAGAATTGAATCCCTGAGTACATGATATGGTTCCACATTAACTCATGTTCTCCTATGAAGTTTCAAGATGTTGCTGACTATCAGTGAGTACATAAAGATCATCATGGGGAAACTACACTATCAGAACCGTGTAACTTCATAGTAGAAAAATGGAAACAATAATGATAATATTATAGTGTCTCATAGTCACACCCTATATAAAAACCACATATATGTATCATAAGTTCAAATTGTATAACATATCCTCACAGACCAGCTCTAATTGCTTCAACACCATCCTAGAGGGAACATCTAAAAACATAGTAATACACCCACCATGATGGGATAGTTGGAAAAAATCACTAAAACATCCCCCATGAAGATATATCCAAAATAATTATAAACAATCCTATAACAAAAACCTCTCTAATTAATTTTCAATGAGGATAATCCTACACACTTAATAGAAATATCGAAGTATAACCCATTCAATATGAGACAAAAATAGTTGATAAGACATTATGCCATTCAAGAAATAATATAAATAAATAAAGTTAATATAAATGAATTGAAATCATAGGTCTCATAGTTCAATATAAAAATAAAAAACATGTGGTCATTCATTAGTCATTGGTCAACTAGATAGACATTTAAAATTATAATAATTCATAGAACCGATATAATACTTGCACATAATTCAAGGGTTTCCAATCTCAGGTGAAAAAATGATGACTATGGAAGGGGTCAAAAAATACCATCATGTGTATATATAAATCCTAGAAATAATCCTGATTCATCATGATTAGATGTCACTGGTCGATGAAAACTAGGAAAAACAAACCCTTGAGGTTGGTTGAGTTCAAAAATGCCAAGGAAGTTCCACTAATGACAATGATCTGGGTCTAAATAAAAAACATGAATCTGGGTACGAATTCTATCTAATATTATTTAAATATATTAGACCATGATAAAATAGATATATTTAATAGATATATCTTGAGAATAGTCGATCTTGATAATAGATAATAAAAGGGATTATGAATGCATAATGATTCAATGATTTATTTCACCCTTACACTATTGTACGAACCTGAGTTTGTAATGTAAATTCCAATTTTTATATAATATTTCTCTTCTTTTTGTACTCAATTATTTACTTTTTAACATTTATAAAATGTTTTTTTCACTTTATTTATGTTTTAATTACGGTGGGAGGTGATTCGTGGGGCCCATGTTGAATTTGAAGAAAAATGGGCCAAATTGTGCAAGATTCAAAGAACACTTGTTGAATCAATAAAAAACATTAACTATCCCTGGCATCTAAATAAGATAAATTGTTTTCTCATTGTCCAAAATTCATTTTGATTAAACATTTCTAATGAAACCAAATCCTATTTCATTATTTTATAGATCCAACCAAGCCTATATCTCAAGGGAAAGGAATCAGTATGATGTGAAACGATAGGTTCAGTATTTTGGAAATATATCCCATTTTATAAATTATATGTTCACAAACTTTTTCATGAATATATAGAGGATTTTTTTAAAAATATTTATCTTATTTTAATTTTATGATATTGCAATTTACTATCCCAGAATAATTTTCCAAGTGCTATATTGAAATTTGTGTGCTTAAAATAACCTCTCATTTTGGCTATAAAAAGCCACCTTGGGAATCACATTTTGGTTCTCAAATAGGAAAAAAAATATAAACCATTTACAAGACCCAAATGATTAATTTATTAATTCATAGAAGTTTTAGATTCAATGGGATGTTTTAATTCATAATATTTATATTTCTCCCCTCCCATGGTGGTTCAAACCCTCATGATCATCTGGGGTAGAACATTGTGTAAATCCAAATTTATGAATTTCTAAAAAAATTATTTTCATTTGGAATGCTTAGTATTTTTATTGTTTACCAACATAATATATATTTATTTAATTGTTTTAGGTACTGGTATTTCATTCTTAAACTCATATGATCATGTTTGGGGTACCCTTTCTTGTGATATTTCACACACCAATTACCATTTCTTCTTCCCCTTTCAACTAGGATGATTATGTGATATATATTGGTCAATTAAACACTCAAAAAAACTGCCAAGGCTATGTAAATATAATTTATTTCATTGAAAATAAATAACAGAAAAAAATGTAAAGCACATCAAGGTCATCATTTATTGCCTTGGTGATTTTGGGTGATGAAGGAACAAAAAAATCATCCAATAATCAGTGATAAATGCTGAATGATTTTGTGAATCAGATTCATCTCTAGGATATATACTTGTTAATTATCAGTAAAATTATGGTTCTAGGTGTTAAAAACTTGGGATTAAAATAAATATATATATATACCCTTTCTCTTGATGTGATGAATAATTAGATTCATAAGAATTCACTGTGTTGATCACACTTAATAAAATATATTTATTTCAAGAGCATCTTTTAATTTCATTAATATGATTTAATATAAAATAAAAAACCATAAATATCCTTCAATCACATTAAAATATTTCTTAATGAAATACTTCTTTTTAAATTTGTTTTCTATGTTCCATCTAAGGACAATCAAGGGTTCCGACTATACTGTATAGAATCTAGTAAAAACCAAACATCAAATTTTACATGTTCTACAACATGATCATGTTTTGGATACTTTTCCAAAGATACAAGATAATTTTTTTCATGTTATATTTTTATTTTATTTTTTATTTATTACAATTTTTAGTATTTCCCCTTACATTTTGATTGTTTATTAATTTTTATGTGTCCTATATCCATATCTTTCTCTTAATATATATATATCTCTATATTAAATTCTATAATACTTCCTTCCCATTTATAATATTGATTAATTATTATTCTGTGTTTTTATATTATTCATATCAAAAAACAAAAAGAACATCACAATTGAATTTCAAGACACGATGTAAAAAAGAAAAACTCTTTGAAATAACCATGAAATTTACAAGACACATCACTCAAAATTCGGAAATCTAAAGTGGGATGCTCTGATAACATATAGAAAATCTTTTTGAAACCTCATGTAGTACCAAACCAGTCATAAATTTAACTAAATAAAATTCCGTAAAATGTGGATGTAAATAACAAAACCATGAATGAATTTAACACCCTCAATATGGAGTACCAGACAATGTACAACCATTACCATGAGTAAGTAGCCAAATTTGAGCTAATATTCAAACCTGACTACCACATTAATAAATTTCATGGTCTTCCTAGTGAGGACCCTCAAAAATATCTCATGGAGTCCCATATAGATTTCTCCACCATGAAACCCCAAAATGTGACTGAGGACCGTATTATGTTTATGTCCTTAAGTTTTTCCCAGGATGGTGTAGATAATGACTGGATATACTATCTTCCTACCACTATTGTGTGATGTAATGTTATGAAATATTTCACGAGATATTATTCCCCATATACTAAATTTTATAAATTAGAAAAGAAAATTTCAATTTTAATAAATTACAATGAGCGACCATTCATGAATATAGGGAGTGATTCAAAAGGATTTTCTAAAGATTCCCCCACCACAAAAAATTGAAAAATTTATAGTTAAATATTTCAATGAATGAATTTTCCACATTGATAATTTTTTATAGATGCAGTAGATTGTGGTTACCTAGTTGATAAAACTCATTCATGTGATCATGAATTAATATCCAACATGGCCAAAAATGGACATCAATTTAGTACACGAGCAGATGAACCAACCCATAGTGTTCAATAGGTGAGTCATTCTTCACAATAAAAAAGTTATATAATAAAATTTATGAGATTCATAGCCTTATAAGACAATTATAATGACCTAAATGTAATTTAAAATTTCATCCAATTCCATTTCATTGAGGTACTTGTTATGATAATCATCATTTATGTTACAAGTGCCCCCAACATTAGAATTCATCTATGACTATTGAAGCATTATTTCTAAGGCACATAATTCAACAAGAGCAACCCTTCATGAAAGAACCATTATTGGAAAATTATAACCATGTGTGGATAACCCATCCACAATAATGATATGGAGGCAACTTGAGCTACTCAAAAAATAATTGGTATTATTAGGGACAAATAATTTAAATTTCTTATCCTTTTCATTACAAAATAATCATAATCCCCATAAATAATATCCATGACTCATGTATATGTTAAATAAAATGGTAATCTAGATTATTTAGTTCCAACAGACCACATGATTTGCTATTCTAGACTTACGAAATCAGTTTGGATAATATGAAAACATCATCGGTGATAAATTGATATATGGATATAGAGAACTACCAACCCAACGTTTTTCTAATCATGAATACAAGAATTATTTTTACGAAATCACACATTTTATTGGTAAATAAATTTTTTATTCCATTAATTATATACAATATGTAATCCCTCCACATTAAAAATCTCTTTATTTACCCGTGAAATATTCTAATAAAGAAAATAATAAAAGGTTAAACAAGTTATTATTGGTGATTCACCCTAAAATTCCTTTCATATTCCATTACCCCAATTACATCATATACCTAAGGAAAATTTGTATGTGAATATTTATAAATAAATAATGGACCAATTTTAAAAGGATTAAGTAAACATTATTTTATTGGATGTAGTTAAAAAAATACCCTACTAAACCAAATTTCATAAAATGATTTGTAGCCATTGATGATGACTGAAGGGGAATGATAGAGTTATACATAGAAGAAATGTATTGGCTTTCATCCTCCCATAAATTACAACAAAATATATGGATATGAAAAAATTCACATTACATTGAACCATAGGGGATACATTCTTTTATGATGAAATGATATATTTGGGTTCTTAGATTAAACTGAAGCCCTAATCTATGTACACGTCCCTTCGAGTCGGAGAGATTCAACCAATAGGAGTTGTCGTGTAATTTCCAACTTGATCTCAACACACAAATATTAAGTGATAGAGGATGTACATTCAAGATTGTGGAAAATAATCTTCAATATATCCTTCTATATTATTAAGATCAATGATACTTTAACCTAAGGACATGCTCCTCTCATACATGAGAGTGCATTATTTAGAAATAAAAAGATGATCATAAATATTTACATTGGAAAATTTTACGTTTATTATGGGGGAGAAAAGATATGTTTTAGTATTCTTGTTTCATTGAATCACCCCATTGAAGAGATCTCCAATCTTCCAATCTATTCGATGAATGTTCTCATTAACGACTCACACACACCAAATTCTATCCTTATTAGATATTTCAATTCATTTTTATCTTATTCACCCTTTGATTATTTGAATTATTATTCATGTTTTGATTTTTGTGTCGGTTAAAAAATGCTTTAATATTTTATCTAATTGTGAATTTTTTTTCGTACTGAGGTACCCATGTTGGTCAGAAATTATGAAAATCTATTTTCCATTGATTCTATTTATTTCGAGAATAATCATGGTAGGATAAGCAATTTCATTGACCTCACTCCCCTTAAATCATATCCCACAATTAGCAACCACTGGTGTTGTTATTAAAACAACTTCCACCTAATATAAAATATTCTAGTAATGAGGGTCCTAAAAAAATTCCTATCACTATTTCCAATTACATCTCTTGAATGCAGGCATATGATCACCTAAACCATTTGAGAGAGTGTAAAAAGGTGATCAGATAGACATTGGATGCTAATAAATGGATTATTCCAATAATTTATTTTTAGTATATACTTTTATATGATGATTATATACCCATATACCAACCACAATGTTGGTCTAATCCTACAATCCTTGAAGTAAAAAAATTTGTAGTCAGTAAAATGATTTTTGTTGGGATCATCTATACAATATTTGATAGTAAACAGTTTAGTCCAGTAAAAACTGGGCATAAAAACTAGAATAAATTTTGTGTCAAATGAACAAAATGAATTTGTTCCAAAAGGTTTTTAAAACAGTTGGAGAGTCTATATTTACTATCATTGACTAAATCGTGCAGCACAAAATGACCACATTCATCTACCTTTAACAAATAATATGTTATAATGATTTTATTTTATGTCCCATTATATTACCATTATAGCTATTTGGGTTTGATTTGAATACCTATCACCCCTATTGATCAATAAAAGACAACATTTACCTATTCATTCAGCACATTTGCAAGAAAAATGATGCCTTTTGGTCATTGTAATGCTTTGAGTAATTTCCATCAATGTATGTTGAGTACTATTTAAAAGAGCCTTAAGAAATATATATAAGTTTATATGGATGATTTCATGGTTTATAGAACTTACTTTGGGAATGGTTTGGAACACATAGATTCAATCCTTCATCGTTACATTGAAACGATCTCGTTTTAAATTGTTTGAAATGAAATTTTATGGTTGAGTGGGGGATAGTTCTTGGAAACTTTACATTAAATATGTTAATTCTGGTGGGTAAATCACGAATTGAATTCATTTAATTCCTTTGATATTGATTTTTTTAGGTGCAATTATTCTTTGGAAATCCAAATTTTTTTCAATTGATTCATTAAAGACTTTAGTAAGATCACACTTCCCTTGGTTGGATTGTTCCAAAATGGATTCATAATTTTTTTTTATAAATATTTTTAGGATAAATTAAATTAATTAAGATGGATTCTCTAATCCCATTCAATCATACACCCTCCATGGATTTATCTACCCCTAAAACATATATTTTATGCCTCTAACATTGTAGTTCCAGTAGTTTTGTCATAAATGGTTTAAAAGTCTCCTCATGTCATTGTCTATGACATTCACACCTTTAACCATTCCAAGTAAATATACACAAGCAATGAAAAATAACTCCATTATATTGTGTTTTCCTTAGTAAAATTTCATTAATATATTCTTAGATTAAAAAACATTTTGTTTTATGATCCTGTTACCCATTGTTCCCTCCATAAGAAACATGAAGCTATGCCCTGAAGTATTCGGTGGATTCTTCTCCTCTAGGAGTTTGAACATGAGATTTAAGATACGAGATGAGTGAAAAATGTGTTATATGGCCATATTTTTAGGGTTTACACATCAATGTAACAAAATGATCAATAATCCCTCCCAATTGTATAATTCATTATCCATGAGAACCATCGTGATGTTGTGGAACCTACCCCCTAATACAGACATTCTGAATTATTTAGTAACATCAAAGGTCCCCAATAATTTTATCACATATCTATCCCAGAGACATTAGAATGATTTAAATGATACATATGGGATGAACCATACAAGTTGATAATTTTAAGTGACCATGTTGTTCTATGGTGTTTCCCTGACAATGAGTTCACCAGTATTTGGAGCTTATACCACACTTTTTCTTACAGGATACACTTTCCCACAAAATGTACTTCTCAAAATGTCCTTGAATCAACACAATGTAGGGAAAAATATTATAGTTATTCCCATTAGTTTTTTAATTCATGTACATGACATCAATTCATAGGAAATATCTTTTAAGAGGAAGGAAATACCTTACCAGCCCATGTTATTTTTGGGAGATCTTTAATTCATGGTGATTTGACATCATGGGGTCCTTTTTGAATTAGATTGGTTTTGTATACATTATATTTAAATTGGATTGCATCTAAAAAGGGGTGGAATTAAAGTACACCATGAAAAATTAATCTAATGGGGTAATTGATTTGGTGAGGTCCCAAATTTATAGTAGGTTTGGTTTTCCAAGAATCGTTATTATTGAACAAGATTCACATTTTTTCAATCATCAAATGAAAATATTAATTTGTAAGTATGTGGTTTTTCAAGAAGTCTCCAATGTAAATCACCCCGAAACTAATGTATAATCTTAAATATCTAATTAGGATGTTAAGATAATATTGAAAAATAGTACCACCCAATATGAATTATTGGAGTTTACACTATACTGATTCACATTTCGAATACCATGCATTTTTTAAAACCTCAACAAGAATTTAACCAAATAGGGTTGTATTTGTAATGTATTTTCACCTCCTTGTGGAGGTATATCACCATGAATATTAGAATGAAAAAAATGTAATATGAATCTCTTAGAGGCATGTGATCAGGTGATGATTCATATTAAGGATTTGGAAATAATTAAGAATGTTGTATATGATAAATATTGAATAAATTAATATAAGAAAAATAATATCCATTATGAGATTATTAGTCAATAGAGAATTTATATTGGCAAGAAGGTGACCATGGACAACTCAAGAATAAATATATACCCATGTTAGAATTGTAAGTAATAGCTCAGTCCTTATATTCATACTAACAATTAAACATTTGATTCGATACTAGTTTTTCATGAGAACAGTATCCAATGTATTTCCATCAATGGGTAGATTCTTAATCACTTTTACAAGGATTTTATGAAAAATACAGTGGATGAAATCCACCTTCCAGAAGAAACATACCATTGAAACCCACTAGGATATATAATTCCTTCCCAAATTTTCTTTTATTAAATTGATGAAAATGCACACTCTAGGTGTGGGGGAGGGGTGGATACATTCTTAGTGTTTTTATTATTTTCATCATATTTATTTATTCTACTCCATTTTTCTCACGTTGAATAGTATTTTCACCGTTCCTTCCCCCTCTCGTGTTAAAAAATCCATGGAAATTAATAAAATTGCATGTATAAATTTCAAATTCCATGTGCTTAAATATGTTAACGAATTTTTTTCACAATTATAGATTAGGAATTGTTTCATGAATTTTTCATTAGGGAGTGATTTTTAGTAAATTATTTTTTTCAATGATATAGATAGTGGTATTCCTATGAATCCTTTGGGGTGAATTCAACCCTTTTTATGAGTAGTTTATAAGAAAATTATATCACTAATATAAATACACATATTTTCACCAAACCAAAAAGAGTGATTATTTCTTACTCAATAGAATTTAAATATAAGTTAGTTAAATATTTATCATCTTTCTAAAATTATTTTTTCATACATTCATTACTTTTATGATTTGTTTCATTACCATACCATATTGACCTATGTGATTGTGCCTGTTATAAAACTTTTTTACACCTTAATATAATAATAATAGTAATAAATTATTTAGGGATTGAATATATGTGCAAGATATTGGGATATCTAGGTGGTGATGTTATTATTTCACTTCAAGAATTCTTAAGTGAGTGCATCTTGATATGTTATTGAAAAGGGTGTTGGGATGGTTCGGTAGAATGAATCATCTAAGAAAATGTTTCAAAAAATAACCATTATTTACATGATAGAAATTAGAAAGAATAGGTTGAAATAGTTTTCAAACACACATGTGGAGAGTTAATGACAATGTTTAATTTTGAATTGTAGGGTCATATTGGTATCATACATCTACATGAATTTTATTCTCATAACATTTATGAGAAATAATATTCTATGATCACTTGGAATACGTCCTTTTTGTGGTTTATTCATTGATCCCATTTCAATAATGAAATAATATTTTATTAAATGTTATATATTTAGGATGTTTGAAATATCTGCATGTATAATTTTTTATGGGAATATGAATTTTATGAGGAATGTAAATTTTTGGGTGTTAATGTATGATAATCCATCAATTCACTATTTTATTTTACCCTTACACCATTGTATAAACTGATTTGTATTATAAATTGCATTTATTATAGAAAATATCAATTATTATTGATTAAATAAGTAAATTTTTATTACTTTTAAAAAGTATTATTTCACTTTTGTTTATGTTTTCATAGTATATGGACGTGATTTTGAGGACCCATGATGATGTTTATGAAAAATGTGAAAACTATGCAAGATACCAATAACACTAGAGGACTCAACTTCCCACTGAGGATAATCTATGTATCTAACTGGTGTAAAATTTTATATAATTTTCCAAACATTATTGGGATACAAATCTTCAGATGAATCCTAATCCCAATTAATCTTTTAATAGGAATAAATAATTGATTTTGTTTTCGAAAAATAATCTTAATTAAGTCAAAAATTAGGTTATGTATTTTGGAAGTATTTCCCATTTCATATATTATATAGACACAAAACTTGTCATTGATAAATAGCGGAGGTTTGGATACAATATTTTTATTTTTTCCATGCCTTAATATAGAATCTTACTAGCCCAAAAAATGGGCCAAGTGGTATAAAATAAGTTTTCCCAAAACCACTTCCCATTTTGGCTATAAAGGGAACATTGGGAATCTCATTTTGTAGCTTGACCAGTAGTCAATGATTTTCCATTTTGGAGACCAAATGGAGTCATCCCCTCATTATTATAAGTTATATAGGATATTGGAATTGATACGTCATCATCTTGGTCTTTCTACCCTCCTATGGAGTTCTAAACTCCTCATTATCAACCAGGGTGGAATGTGGTGTAAATAAGAATCATTTTTTTGTAATAATTCAATGGTATTTTATATTCTGTGATTACATATTATTTCAAATCATAACCTATACTTATTTAATTGATTTATCTATTTATTTTTCATTCTTAAACTCATATTATCATGTTTGGGGGGATCCCTTTCATGTAACATTTCACAACTCATTCACATTTCATCTTTCCTCATTCAGTTGTAGAGTGTTGTCGTTCATATTGGTCAATTGAACTTTTATAAAAACTATTAGGTACATGTAAAATTATTTTGTGGTATCAAAAAGAAATAACATAAAACCCTAGACATCACATTGAGTTCTTCTTGTGTTTCCTTGGAGAGTTTATATTATGATGTTGAACACAAATCAAATCATTATCGATGATAACCAGTGAATCATTTTGTGTTTTTTACTAAACCCTATGAGGTATTCTAGTTAAAACTCAATAAAATTTAGGTTATAGTTTTTAAGAATTGTTGATAAAAAGATCTATACCCGTTATCATGATAATATGGATAATTATCATCATGAGAAATCTTCGGGTTGATCATGCTTAATGAAATATTTTAATTTATATTGTCTTGTATTGATTTATTTAGTGTGATTTAATATTATATCTTCAAAACCCAAATTTCATATATTCTCATTCCACAATTTATTAATAAAAAATTTATTGTTAAATTAATAACAAATACACCATCGTGATTTTACCTATGGTTGTTTATATAATACAAAAACTATAGTAAAAATTATAAATATATGTTTACATGATCTATAATGGTTTCTGAGTCATTCAAGGACAATAGAAAACATACTGGATTATAAAATCACGATTAAATCATTGATTGATCATCGAATGAAATATTAAATTAAAATTATATTTTAAAAAAATAACAGAGGAGGAGTCCCAATGAAATAGGATTTAAAGAGATCAATAGAGAAAGATACAAAAGTGTGAATATTTAATGATTTAAAAAATGGAACCTAATGTGATGGGATAATACTAGTCCCCAAATGTCAGCATCATCTAGGCAGTGGCCTCCACCAATTACCCTGTGGCTAGTAGGTCAATGTGGTTCTTCCCATGAGCACCACAAATTGGGTTATGTGACTCTAATAAATAAATATTTCATAGAATTCCACCCTAGCCCAACTAAACCCAATTTCAACCTCCCAAATGCCTCTATCCCACCTTTAATCATTCAAATAAATATTCAAAAACAACATAAAAATTTAAACATGAATACATGAAAATGAGGTTTCCCAATCTAATTAATGATGATACAAATTGAGGACTACCCTCTCTTCCCCTCATTAAAATGGGCTATAATACTCCTTGTGGGCGTGCATAATGTTTGAATCCCATACATTTGGGTTGTGGCATGTTATTTCATGAGGTAATTTTTATTTCTTGTATTTTTGATGTATTATCAAAATCATATTAATAGGTTTATTTTCTATGTCATGTGATGGATTTTGGTATAGTATATAATACACATGTTGTGGTGGATTTCAAAATTAAATGTGGATATTGTATTATTAATGTGGATGTAAAGACTTTTTTCCCAAGGTTGATGATATGATATAGATTCCAGTGTGTTTTTGGGAAGTATTTTTAGGGAAGGGATGAGTACTTATTATATTTGAAGTTGTGGTGTGAGAGTGAAAAGGTAGTTGGGAAGTGATTTTTGGGCAACCATAATATATAAATATATATATTATCTTAGTTTTATAGTTATAATTCTTTGACCTATTTGGTTAGTGGTAATTTGTGAAGATAGAAAAATAATTTAATACCTATATTAGTGAGTTGTTATTTTCATTTATTTATTTCCTAGGCTATAGTATACTTATTTTATATTTTTTTAATGAGATAATTAAAGGTGGATATGACTCAGAATTCATTTTATTTTCACCCAATATATATATATATATATAATCTTTTTAGGACACTATAAGTTGGTTAGCAATTAAGCATGACAATACTAGAGAAATGATTTATTCAAGGTCTATTTGAGCTTCATGGTAGGTGTTGAATGTTAACACATTTTTTGTTTCATTTTTTTTCTACAAAGTTATGTTAGAAATAAAATTATGTATCAATATTTATCATTTAATTATTATGATATGGAATTTTTTTGTGGGTTCTCACATATTATCCCTTAAATATTAAAATTTTTTTGGGAGAAATTCTCACATGTGTGTGATAATATACCCACGGTTCTAGTCATTAACGTGTGGCCTATTGGAGGTGGTATTTAGGCATAATTAAATCTTTTCCTCCATTTATGACCTAAGTGGGGTACTTTTTTAGGGACAAGGTCCTGAAATAGTTGTATAAAAGGTTATGGTTAAGAGATATGATTGAGTTTGGATTCAGTCACTTGGTTGGATAAAAGGGTTGGAAGGGAAACAATATCTGTTGGGAATAGTGTAGTACAATCTTGGAGGTTTAAATCAATTTTTAAGTGAATATTTTTTTGTAGACATATGAAATATCTTTTTAAATATTTTATATTATAACCATCATTAGAATTATTTTTTAATGACCTTTTTTGTTAGTTTTGGTATAACCACTGTAAAAACTAACATTTTAAATTTGATTTTCTATAACCGATTATGAAAATCTATTTAGATGCTAATTATAAAAAAATTACATTGAATGTATCTCTTTATATTTTTTATTTAATAATTTATATAAAAAATATATATTATTTTTAAAAATTTCAATGTTAATATGTATCTTTAGTTAAATAACATGAATGATAAAGAAAAAATATTATTGAATCTTAATGACATCTCGAAAATAGAATGAATATTTGAATTAATATTCAAGCATGTTTTAGTGTTCATATATATAGTTTTCTTTTATGGAAACTACCCACGATGCCTACAAAGATGGTACTTATATGCTATTTAAAACTGTGATGGAATATTTTTAATTATAATGTTATTCGATGAATAATTCATTATTACAAAAAAATAATTTATAAATATTTCTATCGAGAAACCAAATCATTAAATTATTATTGAAAAATAAATATAAATTTCATGATGTGATTGGTAAAATAATATCCAATGGAAAAATGATAAGAATAAAAATAGTTAATATGAAATGAATAAGTCTGGAGTGTTAACTCCTACAAATGAAAATACATAATAATACCCCAAAATCATAATCATTATATTGAAATCTAAATTTTTAAAATAACGCTATGAATAAATTAGTCCACCATATTCGTGTGATATAAATTTTCAACTTTCACAATAATTATATGCTAATATAGGTAAAAAAGCATTTTTATAATCAGTTTTAAAATATTCTATGTTAAAATTGATTTCCTAACAGTAGATATTTAAAAAAATGATGACATGAACTAATTTTTAATGATTATTATTTAGAAACCAATGTTAAAAACCCAAATTGAAATGTTTTTAATATATGTTATAAATATTATTTATGTTAAACTTTTCACCATATATAATTTAAAAGATGAAATTAAAAGTACAATATAAAAACTATTTTTCTTACTAGTGCTAGCATAATTAAAAAATGGATACTTTTGATAAAAAAATATTTTAGGCACCCATATGATCAATAAAAATATCCTTAATTTTATTTAGCATGCTGGGTAATGTGATTCGACATTTAGGATAATGAGAGAGGATATGATGATAAAATTTTAATGTTTGTGATTTTTTTGAACCTAGTGGTTAATGAAAAATATGTTAGTAATTAATTTAACTAATATATCAAAAATAAATATATGTCTTTGGATAGTATTCTGTCAATTTTATTTTATATAAGTTAATCCTAGATTATGTACCCATAATTTTCATTCCAAATACATTAAAAAATATATCCCTTCAAATCACTACAATCCATGGTGATAACGACAACTCTCCGAGGACACACAAATAGTTCCATAACCAAATTCTGCAGAATACCAAGGGCTCTATTTCAGGTCTTGGGACATAGTTTTATTTAGTGTAGTTGGTTGTATCCTATTATTTAAATCATCTGCAATAGAAAAATGTGTTTCAGTGATAGTGATGATGTTTTTTAGTTCATCATAGTATTGGTGATTCTTATTCCATCATGGATTACGAGGATTTGACTATTTTATTTGGGGTTGAGATTTGTTCCTAGGCTAAGCTTCTCTCTTTCTATAAATGGTATGAAATCTATATAGATTATGTTTTCCCTATTTTGGGTATTTATATTATTTATTCGGGATATATGGTGATACCATTGAGTTAACATGTTGTCCCGGAAACCCATTGATTTTTAGCCCCTTGAAGTGAATGAGGTAGATTATCATCATTATTCAATTTTTCCTTTTTTAATTAGTATAATAAAACCTCCACATTCCAGTTATTGAAACCTATATATTAAATCCATTGGAAATAATTATTTTTATCACATCAACCACTGGATTTTAAGCCCCACATAATTACCTTTATAGATAGTTTTTATTACACATTCCTCAGTCCTACTGCTAGGATAGAGATATATTATTGGGAAATGCTATCTCTATCCTTGTATATATCATTCTATTGCTCTGTCATTGGGTTGAATGAATTGAATTATTTTATGGGTGACAGTTTCTATCATTATAGGAATCATACACTCTTATATTAGGAACATTGTGGTGGAGATTTGGTCACATTGAAGGGGTTCAGGTTTTTCATCCATTTCACTAATCAATATATTCTTTACTAGATCAGAGTGATATGAGAAATGGTTTTGGGAAATATAATATTATATGTTTTTCCCTTAATTTATCTCATTATTAGTATTATATAATTTCCCTCTCTATTGTGAGTTAAATCATTATAAATTGTTTATTATTCATGTGACATTGATTATTAAATAATTTAAGCTTTTTGTGATTACATTCTTAGATGGGTTTATTCTTTTATTGGTAACATATTTTATGGTTATGAGCATTTTAATAGAGGGTAAACATCATCAATGATGATGAATTATTTTCATGATACATTTAAAAATTGTACTGGATAGTTAGTGGAGGATTTAGTTGAAACAATCATGAAGGAGTAAATGAGTTCTAATGATTTTTATGCTTATATATTCTCTATTTATGTAGATGATAGTACTTGTGTTGATAGAGGAATTTAAGGTGGTGTTAGATTTTAATCCAATGCAATTAATTACATATAAATTTAGTAAGTGGTAAATTTAACATTAAATACATGGTTGATTGTTCATGAGTTTGTTCCTAGTAAATAATGATTTGTTAATGACCATGGAAAATTTTAAGGGAATGTAAAGTGGATTTTTCCCACATCATGTTTCTCTTTGAGGTATTTCATAAGTTAAATTAATTCCCTAATTTTGATGTTATGTTTATTGATATTAACAAGGTAAATACAATTGTATAACTTTGTTAGTTGAATAGAAGAAATTTGATGAAAGAACGTAACTTGTCAATATATGTGAGTTATCAAAAAAATCATATTAAATATGGACTTCTGGATATCATGCATTGAAATTTTTTATTTTTTTTAATTATCAATCAGTTTAATAGAAATGACATTCAATTTTTAAATTATAGTAGTGGGAGGATTTATAATAATTTATGATGGTTGAATAATTAAATTAGTTAACTATGTAGTTAATTTATTTTTAGATTCGTTATTAATGTTTTTGGAAAGAATGAAATATCTCTTACTGTGTTATAGATGAAAATTTATTCATGTTATGTGATAATATTTGTATTAATGTTGTGTAATACTCACATAGAGTTGTTTTTTTGACTTTTTTGCATCATTTTTTCTTAAATAGAAAATCATATTTCTTCCATAAAACATGGATTTGTTTTAAAATTAGTTTATTTTTATATTTATTAAAAAAAATTTCAAAAAAAATATTTTAATAAAGACCTTTTTATGAAGAAGGATTAATTTTTTTTCATTTGAATGTTTTCTATCTTCTACTAATTTAAATGCAATATACTTAGTGAACTGTTTTTTTAAAAAGCATTGTAATTATATTGATTTTTAATATTAAATATTTTAATACATTTTTCTGCATTTGAGGGATAATTTGAAAATAATATTTACGTTTTTAACTCTTTACATATATATAAATTTAATAAATTTAATAAGTATAATATCTAATATTGATAATAAACAATTATGTATGAATACAAATCAACTTTGTAAAATAAATGTAAAACATGATTTGTCTTGAATGTTATGAATTAAAAATGTTTCCTAATTATTATTTGATATTTCAATTATTTATAATGCATGAAATTGGAACATGTTAAAAATTTTGTGGTAAACAAAAATAATCATACATGATAATAAAGCCTGAATAGATTCTTAATTGACGGAATTCCTATATAATGTTATTGAAGTATTGGATATTATATTTTTTATCATAAATTATGTTTTATGATTTTTATTTAAATAAATTTCATGTTATTATTTAAGAAGGTGTTCCCATATATAGAATTATTTTGTTTTAATGATTTATTTATTGATATAAATTAATTCTAGGGTATTTAGGGCCATCTGTGTGGAAATTATTGTAACTATATGACCATAATTGGGAATGAGAGTCATTGATAATGACTCAGTATCTGATGATGTTTTATCATGAATTTTTACAAATAATTTCTTATCTAATATTGATATATTATATTTATTATCAAACTTGAGGTATTGTTTTGTTAATGGACTTGTTCTCATTTGAGAGGTACGTACCTATGGATATTGTTTTGAGAGTGTTTTAAAAAAATTGTCTATTCACTTTGTTACCCTAGTGTGTGGGTTATCTTCCTATAAATGTAAGATCCTTGAGAGGTATCTCATACAGTGGATGTTTTATTCTACATCCTTTCACTATACTACCTGGTTTTGTTTTAATTCTAATATAAGATAATATTTTGAGAGGTATCTAATATAGGGTGATAAAATATTCATGATCATTTCTCTTTAATTATGGACTGTTAAGTAGTTTTAAAATTTTACCATATTTTACTATGTGGGATTAAAACAATTCTCAATTTATTGAAGTAATTGAAAAATCTAAAATTCTAATTATTTAATTAATTTGGGAGTATATAATTTTATGAAATTAATTTAATATGCATATTAGAGTTAATAATAAACAATTTAAATTATTATTTATTTTTTATTAACTAAAAAAATATATTTTCCAAATATATTTTAATATACTTATGTAAGCATCCACTATTTCACAAGGGTATGTCATAGATTTTAGGGGGTTCATAAGGGTAGCCACTTTTACCAATGTTTTGGGGTAAAGGCACCAATAACATTATTATGGTAGAAATAAAATATATTCATTCATGTATGGGTAACACATGAATCATTCGTCTCATGTTATTTTAAGAACATATTTACTTTTCAATGTGATGGTTACTATTACTATTTATAAGGGTGGTTTGAATGTTTTGAACATGTAGTCCCCTATTTTAAAGGATATTTTAATTTTGATACTCAATTATTTAAAGGTACTCAAATTTCTATATTAGGGTTGGCCAGGAATTCAAAATATTTAATAAGGGTATTATTGATTTTCAAATTACCACAAATGGGTAATCGTTCTTATATGAATAGATCTGTATTACCCTAATAGAGTATAAGGTATATACAATAGGTAGAATATTAATTATAGATATCACTTTTTTTCTTTTGGTTTTTCCATGGCAACCTAATTTCCCGATATTTAAGGGTTTTATAACTAAAAAATAATGATTTAAATGACTATTTAACATTTAAAATTATATATAATATTTTCAAGGATTTAAATTGTATTATTATTAAAATTTAATTAGAAAAAATATCTAATGTTATTTAAATGGATTTTTCAAGTGAGTATTTAGGAAAATATGATCAGGGTATCTCCTTTTCTTATAAAAATGTATCTATTTACCTGATTGGATTTTTTATATATTTTATTTTGGTCAATTCAATAATATATTTCAATATATGAGAGTATTTTGTAGTTCATTTGATCCCTTAATATTTGTTTCCAAATAACTGTTCTTAAATGATTGTGCTTATATCATCAATCTCAACTCCATTTTACTATTCCATGTGATGGATTGTTCCTTATAAATAGGGTAAATGTTATCATATTATTTTATAACATGTATGTGATATTTTTACAATCATTATAATCTTGTGTTTTTATAGATATTACTAACCATATTAAAATAAAAATCTGAAAAACAATCATATTTAAATGAAAAGTATGATAATATGGAATTGAAAAAAATGAATATCAAATTAATAATGTAAATGAAACCATATTATTGATTGTTAGGATTTAATCACATGTGTTTAAATAAGGTTGTTAATGGGATATTATCATTCATTATTATTGGTAATTTTTTTACTATTTTAATTATTGTACTATGATAGTGAAAGATTATCATATTCTATAAAAGTGTATTAATATTCAAATGTCAAAAAAATTTAGAAGATATATAATTTAGTATCTCTTGTAAAACACTGATATTAGATAATAAATACTGATTATAATATAAATAGAATGAATCATAAAAATATGAAATATTGTTTCATTGACGTCAAAATTTAATGAAGAATGTTAATGGAATGTCATAGATAAATATTATCATCATGGATAATCTAGAGTTACATATGATAAATATGTTGATGTTTTAATATTTCCTGAAATTGGATATAGTGGTATAACATGTAATAATGTCAGGGTAGTAATTTTTTGTTATCAAAGATATTTTATAGGATATAGAAATGGCTAATCATAATAATTTCGTTTGTATGTCTTTTCTAGAATAAACAACTTATTTAAGGATATAAATATAATTTTTTGCAACTAGAATACATTACTTATACACGAAGAACGACTATGAAATAATCTATAAACAATTAAAGGCATGAAAAAATTATTACCACATCCAATAGATAATAATATTTTATAATCTATAAAATTATTGAATTAAAGTTAAAATAAAAAATTACATATTGCAGAATAGTTTTAATTATTCTAGAATTTTCCCAGATATAGGAATAGAAAAACTAATTACACGGTTTAAATATTACATGATAATATCATAATAATATTATGATGTGGTGTTAGACTACATAAATAATGATGATGAGAATTATATTATAATTTTAGAAATTATAGAATTGAAATGATTACAATCAAATTTTGAGATTATTTAATATCTAATGATGTGAAAATAAAATTATTTGATGTGACATTGGGATCCATGGTTTCTATTATTTCATATAGATATTTATTATATATGGTGATATCTTCTTGGAGTCATTTTTTGTTACTATTTATCAAGGTTAAATTTTTGATATAGATTAATGACGTAATGTTGGATATTATTATTAAAGTGTTAGAGAAATAATTTTTGAAACTTATAATTTTAATTTTAGATACTGAGTGACTGAAAGATAACATTTTTATTTTTGGAAGATCTCAATACACCGAGAAATAAAATCATCACATAGGTATAAAGTAATGAAACCCCAACGAATCATTGACAATAAACTTTATCCCTACTATAGGAAATGGTCCCAAATAAAAATAGAAAACCATACTATGATTAGATGTATCCATTGATGCCAGAAAATCTGCTACTATATTACCCTCTCGACATGTATGCAATATCAGCGTGTGAGACTCCATTAGCGCTTTGCATTTCCTGACATCATAAACAATACTCCAAGGAATTCATCCCATATCCAGAAATGCTCGATACAGAAGAAGGGAATTAGTCTCTTCTGAGGACACTCGAATCTGCATGCCAGAGCACATATCCAAACCCTTGGCCAAAGCCAGGGCCTCTGCCTGAAGAGAATCACCCTCCCCAAACAAAGCAGTGAAAGCTTCCCACACTAAACCATATTTGTCTCTCATGATTCCGGCCCCATGAATCTCAGCCCCACACAGTGACCCGTCCAAGTTTAATTTTTTCCCTTCATTCGGAGGACACCACCGAACACCCGACCCTGCCCTACACCAATCGATCGATGTTCTGTAGGTATATGTGGTACCAGAGCACTTACCAAAGGCACTGAGTGAGATTCTGGTGATACCCAAAGTAGATCCATAACATTCATCTTCATTTTGAGTAGAATGTAGGGCTAGGATCCAGAAGTGTTTTGTGCCTACAATCATTCTAGGTCTTCTAATTTCTCCAACACCCATCACTTAGAATGATCGATCTGGCATTCCTCTCTGCCCCTTGGCTTCCTGCTTCACTAAACCACTCCAGGAGAATATTAAAAGGATATACTTCATACCCTTTCCAACCAAAGAGGTCCCCATAGATTTTACAAATCCCTGAATCCCATTCAATATCATTGAGAAGATGCCCTACTGATTCTTGGTTGAAAGCCCTGCAACACCAACACCTTGAGGCCATGTTCACACCCATTTTCTATAGGTTATTATCTGTGGGCAGGGCCTTGTTTTGCACATTCCACACCAGAAAATTGAATTTTGAGGGGATATATTTGCACCACAATGACTCCCCCATGAATATATATTCCCAACGGTCCTTGTCACATGATCAAAATACTTGATGGAGAAGGCACCCAACGAAGAGCCCATGAAAAACAGCCGGTCATCCTCATCTTTAGAAAAAGTAGATATGATGTATTCAAGTTGACTGGAATCAAGAATGGTCTATAAGAAACATGGGTGAGTACTCACCTCTTTAAAATTTAAATCTGGGGTAGGACACCCTGGGAGGCACAACCTGCCCACCCCCCAGTCCTTCTTCCAAAATTTGATGTTCCCCCTACCCAAAATCCATCGGGAGTTATGATGAAGAATTTCCAAATATGAGAGGGTAAGGTTACATATCATCGATGATTTCCGTATTCAAATATTCACGTTTAGACCATATACATCCTGCATGATTCTACCCCATAAAGATCGGCCCTGCATTTCCTCCCAAGTTAACTTAGCATGGAGCCCCTGTATAGTACTAGATACCCATCTCTTGTTTATACCCCCTTCAGATAGAGGTCTTTCTAGCCATGTACCTGAAGGCCTATGATGCCTACCTTCTATCTTACCATCACAAATAAATTACACCATAATCCCTTACAACTTGGAAATTACACTTTTTGGATCCATTAAAGTTGAAAGAATATGCATAGTGATGGATACAATAACACTGTTGACCAGAGTGATACGAACTCAAAAAGAGAGAAATCTATTCTTCAAGTTATGAATGCACCCTGTAATTTTGTTTATAATATTATCCAATTGATTCACCCTCATAGAATAAGGACTAATCGGAGCTCCATGTTATTCCAAGGGAAAAGATCCCCTTCCCATGCTCAAGATGGCTCTCAGAACCGTCTTCATCCTCAATGGAATCCCCCTTGATTTAAGGAAAAGTCTCTTCTCCTTGTTCACTAGCTGCCCACTCCACTTGAAACATTCCATTAAAATCTCATTGAGTCCCCTAACTAATCATCTAATACCATTAATAAAAATAATTCTGTCATCCGCGAACATCAAGTGGAAAATTACCCTTCTGGCATACCTATTGTGATAAGGAATAATTTTACCTGAGCTGAGTCACTTGTTTACGTAGCAGCTGAATGAATTTAGCAAATGAATGAAGAGAGTAGGGGATAAAGGATCCCCTTTCCTGAGACCCCAGAATCCTTGAAGATGCCAAAATGCTTTCCCATGAAAGATGTAGAAATCCATGCTGAGATAATGGAATGAAAAAGAAGGAAAATAGTCTTGTTGGAGAACCCTATACAAGCCAGAACACTAAGAACAAAACCCCATTCCATCCCATCGTATGCCTTGATCATGTACAATTTAACTACCAAATTTCCCCAAAAGACCTGTTGTTGATGCCACTGAACATTTCTTGGACTAGGAAAATTACACCTTTAATTGACCTCACTTTAATGAAACCATGTTGTTCTGGATTCATCCACTCGTCCAGGTGAATGGCCAATCTCTTATTAAGAATACTGGCTAGGATCTTCTATAGTAAGTTACACATACTAATGGGTCTATATTTATCAATGGACTGAGGATTATTCACCTTCGGGATAAGAATAATTTTAGTATCATAATAAATATGTGGCAAATCCCCTCCCAGGAAGAAGTCATGAATAGACTGAACTAGACCACCTTTAATAATTTCCCATGATGCCCTATAGAAAGACCCAGGAAACCCATCAGGCCCTAGAAAACTGTCTGGGTACATGGTCAAGGCCTCTTCATGCACCTCATAATCATCAGGAATTCTTCTTATTTCAGCATCAATGACCTCTGAAACCCTGTTGGAGTTACCCTCAAAAATCTCAACATCACCACTCGGGTACCCCCCTGCCATGGTAGGATTCAGAGCAGCCATTAAGGATTGAATAAATTCAATAATCATAACCCAAACTTCCTCCAGATCTGTGGAGAAGGATCCATCCTCCCTGTGGATATTAGTTCTCAGGACACGATGACATTCCTTTATGCAAGCATGAAAATACCCTGTATTCTGGTCCCCCACCAAAAGCCATCTAACTCGTGATATCTCTCTAGCCACCCATTCATGTTTAAGAAGACTACCAGATAAAGTGTCTTTCTTCCTTATCAGCTCAGAAAAAATGGAGTCATCCCATTCTTGCTCATATGTTTTCTCTAGAAAATCCTCCTCCTCACTAATCTTAGAGACATCGTGGTCATGGGCCGGGATAGTTCTCCTCCAGCTACGTAGAATATTTTTAAGCCACCTATGTTTGTTGTGAAAAGTTGACCAAGGATTTCCCTAATAGTGCGAGTCTCAATATTCCTTTACCACTTCTATGAAACTGGTTTCCTACACCCAAGATTTGGAAAACATGACATGTTCTTCTAGGGACACCCCTGCACTAAGAGAAATGAGTAGACGAGAATGATCAGACAAAATACGAGTCATGTGAGCAACTTGGGAGTCCGGATACATGGATATTGCAGCATTATTCATCAGGAATTGGTCATGTTAACAATATGAGAACCTCCCCCCACATGGGTTGTTGCACCTTGTAAATATACTTCCCTCAAAACCCACATACAACATTCCAATCTAAGCTATGAAAGAAACAAAAGTGTCACTGGAATTCCTAGGGAAAGTTCTACCCCTTTTTTCTCCTCTATACTAGCCACAATTTTTAAATCTCCGCCAATAATCCAGGGAGCCGCAACCGGATTTAATCCCTTAAGATCACTTCATAACAACTCCATGTCCTGAGCATTTTACATGGAATAAATAAATGAGAAGAAAAACACTTGGATCCCCATAGTTATCTTTGTGTTAAGTGACTGATCCGACAGTATGAGCGCATCCCCCCACATAAATTGGTCAATTTGAGGTTAAATTAAAAATGTAGTTTTTATGTTGAATTGATAGGGTATGTTCAGGAATTTTCATCTTTCTATAAGGATTCGATTATTTTATGATATGAAAATAGTTTCCATTAAAAATATATATTTAAAATTACATTTGACATGTATTCATGATCTAGAATGTAGATATATGATATAAATGATTCATAACCTAACTGGTTATGAAGATAATAGTTCTATAACGTTCTAGTTATGATTAGCATGGTGGAATGAGGTGATGGTAATGATGATGGTTGAGGAATGAGGTGATGGTCACTTTGTTGATATTTGAATAGGATTCTAAACGTGACATATATGTAATGGAGTGGTAAAAAAGGGTGGTCGGGATGAGTTTACAGTAGTTATTACTAATTAGTTCTTACTTTTTGGTTGATGAATAATTTATGGACAATAACATTTTTTTATTTATACATCCAGTTTCCAACAGAAGGAGTAGTATAATGGAATACACTAATAGATCATATTTTATGTGGTACCATGGTATGAATCCTAGAATACGCATATGTTTATAAATTTACAATTAAAATAAATAAATAACTATCTTGGTTATTAGTTCATAATTTTGATAATTAAATACTTGAAAATAATGAAAAATAATTTATAGTGTTTTTAAAACATGGATTTGATGATTGAAATGATAGAATCATATATTGAATAATATTAATGAATTTATAATTAATTAATAAATATTTAATCTCATATGATAATTTTATATTCATACATTAGTGACCGTATTTGGGATTTCAATATGTTCATAGTAGAAGATGATTCTAAGGTAGGTTGTTTCCCTTTGTCTGGATGTAAGATATATCTATTTCGAATGTGTTGTTATTTTATATGAACCTCACCAACATCATAAGGGAAATTGATAACCAGAGGTTCTAGGGGTGTTATCCCTAAAATCTCGGTTGTTGAGGATAATGTTTGTTGACTACCCCCTATAATCCATTCTCCCTTCAGCTTTAGTATTACGTACGAGTATTCATGTTGGTGTTTTCTCATACATGTGTGCTATAAGCTATGATGGATTAAATTTATTGAACATACACGTATCCTAGATGAAGTATCTAATGTATTAATATAGGATTATTATGTATGAGCAATAATGTATTGAGTTGTGGTAAATAATACATAGGCTATGGTTACATCCAAAAATAAATAATGATACTATTTTGAGGATGCTGTTGTGATTATATGTTTTCTAGGTTTCGTGGTATTATATGGTATCCCCTGTGTTTTTGGGCATTATTATTATAGAAGGTATTAGAGTTCATTACATGTGATATTGCTGCATGAGAGTGGAAAACCAATGTGGAAGTGTTTGCGAGGTACAAATATATATGTTTATATATTAACATAATTGTTGTTATAATTTTATGTGTTAATTGGTGAGTGAGACATGGTGTGGATGGGAAAATAATTAAATACCTATTTGAGTGATTAGTTCTTTTCATTTAATTAATTAATGAGTGTTAGTATGATTCTTTCTCATTTATCATGAGTGGTTTTAAGGAGGGTCCTGCTATGTATACATGTCATGATCACTCTATTATTATTAAATCTTATTTTTCAGATTATATTGAGTTTATTAATGATAGATATAGACATTACTAGTTTGAGGTGTTGTCCAGGATTAGTTTGATAATTTTTGTAGTTTTTTAGGATTTATTTCTTTTTTATTTAATTACATTTTTTATAGTTATGTATGATATTTTATTATTGATTATGATTAATTATTTTCAAATTACTATCAAGAGTTTTTGTGGTTTATCTCATAACATTACATACATCATAATTATTATTAAAGTTATTTCCTCCCATATGTGAGATTATATACCTTCAATGCTACTGTCCACTCATAATCGATTGGAGGAGATGATATGGCATCATTATCTCCCATTGTCCATTGAAAACCAATGAGGGGAACCTTTAGAGGGTGGGGGTCATGATAGAATTATTTTTTAGTTTTTTAAAATCTATGATAATTAATAAAGGAAAATATCTATTTCTCTTTGATAATATTAAATTAATATGAAGTATATAACTGAAATAATGGTTTATAATTTTTTTGATTAATATTATTTAAAATAATTGATAAAAATTCAATGTGAGATGATACAAAATGATAAAATATTATTGTTTTGACATTACTATTTCATGAACATTAAAAATATCATGTGCAATGTGATACTATAAATTTACAACTGATCCACGGTGAAATGCTTCTCTAATTTTGGATATACACTCAATGGGAACATAATATTCTATAAATGATAATACTTCCTTGAACAAACATAGACAATAACCCACAATAGTGATTCATCTATTATTATAAACTTCTTCTTTGTTATTCTGTTGTACACTATATTAATTTATTCTATATTTGTCATTAATTATTAATTATCAGTTTATTCCATTCCCAATATAATAAATTTCCACTTGAGTTTTGAATCTTGGACTCGAAAGTCATGATAGGTTATATCATCCTCTAAATAGAAATTTTGTAATGATTTTCCACACCTCATTTATAATTTAGGTTTTTATTGGTTATACATTCACATGAATGGTAGGTTGCATTACATTATGATTATCCATAAAATATTATGTAGTTCTTCACACACATTTCAAAGAGTAGAATGGAAAAAGTTTAGATATAGGTTCATATTTAGAAATTTTTTATTACTATATATTTTATACAGAGTTATCCATGATTTATTCTTACCATAATAGTGTTGACACTCTTCATCAAATATTTACATTTTAATGTCGTTATATTATTTTTTTCATTTTGTTATAATAGAATATAGATATAATATAAATATTGCTAAACTATAATGGTATTATTAAATATACATCTTATGGTCAAGTTACATTATACTATTATTAAATATATAATTTTTGATAATCTAGTGACAAGGGATTATATAAAATGTAACATATTCTCATTAAGTTTTATATTTGTAACCTCAATTAATGGAGATCATGGGGACAAACGTGGTAATAGGAAAAATATATGTTATGGAGTTCATTGGTTGTCCTTATTTATGAGAAAACATATTTTTATCTTTTATTGAGATCATTATCAAAGTGTACCATTTGATCACATACTTAAATGATAGATAATGACCATGATATAAATTCCATGTGTGTTAGCATGCATTGATTGTGTCATTAGTGGTATGAAATTGATTGAATAATCAAGATATGATTTGTGAATTCCATAAAAGAAGATATATCTTCGAGCTAGTTTCCTAGGATGGTAGTACATTTACAAAATACATGCCCATGATAGAAGTAGTTAATTCCATATAATATGTTTATAAAATAATAAATCAAATAATGAAAATTATTCAATGTGTGCACGATACATTATGAGATATCATAAGAAAAAGAGACAACATTACCAGGTGTTTGTTCATATGAAAGGTTGTAATTTCTATGACAAAAACATGTCTCTTTAGTGGATTTGATGTGTTTCAAAACACCAATATTGGTATATGAGTTACATACATTAATTACTATCAACATAAGGTTCTATATGTTCACACAGAAAGTGTATTCATATGGTTCTCTAATTTTATTTATTTCGCCTTTAGAACACACTATGACTCCAATGCAGTTCAAGTGTTGTATTTTATTGAAATATTACTAAGGAATAAATAAATTCATTAATAATACATTTTATAATAATAATTAGTGAATTTAATTATTAACATTATTTAGAATAAATCTAGTTAATACAAGAAATTTTTTATCAATTGCTTTTTTAATATTTATGGCTTTTAAAATATAAAATATGAAATTTACATTGAGTTAATTTCTTCGAGTTTATCAAGTAACATTATCTTAATGGTATTAGTGTTCTGTCAAATATTAATGAAATATATGACACGATTACTAGGTCATAAACTTCATTTAGTAATTATTATGATCTTCATCCAATTTAAGGGAAAAAATTAAAGAATTTGAGTGTTTGGAAAAAAATATATAGTATAACATTTTTATCACTTAAAAGTGTCTTTTAATGGTGGTTTATAAAATATCTCTTAAATAGTTCACTATTATATTGTTGATGTTTTCTAAAAAAACTGTGAAATATTAAAAAAATAACTTCTCTTATACTAGTAACAAAATAAACTATGTGTGATCCCCCTTACCCCATAATGAAGACTAGTTCTTCTATAGATGATTTTAGATGAAATGTTCATTGACCCATTAACAACCATATTTTTTCCACTATGATTATCAAGTTGATTTTAAATTTATAATATATCGTTACATTTTTATTTCATCATCCCATATTATTTATTTGTATTAATTTTATCTCAATGAATTGATGATGTTTTTTACATAATTATTAGATTTACCCATTCCAAGTTGGGTAATATAGTTAATTCGATTTTGATATTTGTTGGAATGGATAATGATGGTTGGTTGAAGTCAATGATGTGGATTTATATGTTGGGATGTCATAGGGGGCCTTAATTTTTGGGTTTGATATTGAAAATTGGGTGTTTTTTTAAATATATATAATTTACATGTTTTTATGTAGAATGGGGTTAAATGTGGGTCACTATAGAACACTATGTTACGAATGGTATTTTGGTATCATTAAAACGAAATCAAGGAAATTGTGAGTATTTAGTCTCTAAATCCTAATATTTTGATACAAAATGAATGGAATAAATGATAGTGATGTCTATATATATTTTACTTCATTGAGTATCATTTATCATGATGTATTATCATGTAAGTAAATTTGGTGGTGGTGTGCTTTCATATCATTAAAACCCTTATAGGTTAAGTAAATATTGGTTTTTCTTCAAAAATTAAATTCTGAAGTGAATTGTTTTCAATACATTTTTAGAATTTTTTTTTGAACTAAAAATAAATCTTGTTAGAGGAGTCGATTAGAAAACAATTTTCTTCCCTCCATTCTTAGATCAACAAAATATTATAATAATTTTTCATATATTGTATCTATATTTACATTTGTTCCCTCTATATAACATCTTAAAAGGACTATATCTCCCTTTTAATGGTATCTCAAATTCCCTTTGGATCCATATCAACAACACAAGGAATGAACTTTATCTACGACACAATATTATGTATAAATATTCATTAAATTTATATGGTTTTTTGGGAAAGTTTTATGTACCAAACTAGAAGGATGTCTCTCTAGCTCCCTCATGAGGTTATTAGATGGTCATCATTATATTTGAAAAATATAATGTGAAAAAACATATTTTGTTATTTTTATATGAAAAATAATTTTATTCATAAATGATACAAATAATATATTAAGAGATACAAGAGTTAGGATGTGTGGAATATGAATATATCGATGTTATTTGTTCCATTTAGATGTTTTTTGTGTCCTAATAGATGATATTATGGGATTGATTAGTCAGATCTTGGGGAAATGGATTTTGATCTAGTTACTCTTCCCATTACATATTTAGATTGGAAAAATATTCCTGTTTATTTTAAGAATGGGTAATATGATTAATAAATTAAGGTAATTTTTGTTTCCATACCCTATAGATATTAAATTTTACTCCATTATTCATTAAAATTATATTTGATTTCATGAATATGTTTTTGTAGGTGTTCTTCCACTTTAGATTGGACAATTTTATAACTAGTTTATGGATGTTAAATAAATTTGTAATGTAATTGTATGATTTCAAATGAGGGTTGTGTAATGAGTTCAATGATATATTGTAGAATATTTAGAAAAAGTATGTTAAGGTACCTGAAGAAGTACCTAGGTAATAGTGGGTTTCTTTTCCAATAGTAATTTCAAGGAAAAATATATTCATTGGAATATTATATTATAATATTAATATTATAATATATATAAAACTGGTAATAAATTACTAGTATTTAAATTTGATTACTTTACATAAAATATAGGTCATATGTATCTATATAACATATATAGAATTACATTATTTTTATTTCAGTATGTTTCTATAAAAAATACATTGAGCATAGTGAAATAGATCAACCATCACACTTTCTGTTTCAATAAGAAATAGATCTACATGGGCCATATATTCATGAATTAAAATATCTATATCATAATTTTATTTGTTTTGAACAATAAAATATTAATTTATCAATTTGACACATAAATTAGTAATTTGGGGAGATATGTTACACAAAAAAATGTTTTTTTGTTATCCATACCAAATATGATGGTCGTTATATGAATGGTCCTATAAAAGATGTCAGGGGTTAAAATTTATATTTATAAATATTTTTTTTCATTAAATACGATCTATTTTATAGTATGATATTTTAGATACATCATCATATTCCTTAAAACATAAACATTTTTAACGCATTGATAGTGGTTGAAACATCCCTCAATTAAGCTTCATTATAGGGTTCAACTAATTAACCTAATGAATCACTAAAAATAATTTTTTAAATATTTATCCTAGAGTTAAATATTAATATATATTCCTCATATTTATGTATCTAGGAATTAATTTTAAGACACTGACTTATTAGTATTGGCATAATCAACAACTTCTTTTAGTGGGAAAGCCTAATAGTGGCTGAATAAACTATTAGTAGAGCTATAACCATATACTCTTGATGGTGAAAAAGAAAAATATATATTTTTAATATATTTATAGAAAAAAATTTCATAAATATTCAACATTTATAGGTAGTAATAACTTAGATTAAGGAAGAATATAATGGACCATTCTTGTTGATAATCAAGTTATCTTTCCTCAGGTAATTCGACTATAATAACACATCCTAGGTATCCTATTTGATATATAGTCATAAATTATATAATATTTCATTATGTTAATTGTGTATTGAATTCCTTTTGAGTATTAAAAAAATGTTAGTGAACAATCCCCACATATTATGGGAATCAACACATATTATATTTTTTAATAAATAGTTTCCTTTTTAAATGTTGAAAATTGTGTTAAATGTGGTTTTTAGTAATATCATGGTTATAGTATCATAACATGTGGCCAAACATTATATATCAATTATGATTCTTACATACCCTTCACATTTATAATAATTGTTTACCAAACCATATGGTGTAATCGTGCATTATTAGAAAAAATGTGTCTTCCTTCTATTCATCTTTGGCCATCCTCCATTGATCAGGAAAAGGCCTTCTATATTTTATGTGATTTTTAAATACCATTAATGTCACCCGATATTTTTTTATTTAACAACTATATGGAAAAATATTGAGGTATTTTTAATAGTTATAGTATTTTTTACCCAATTATTATTTTTCTAAAGAAATTTTATTTTTGTATCATTGACCATAATGGGGTGGTGGGTTTTAGTTTCACACTGAAATTTCTAAATAATGTCCATAAGTCGATTGATTCTTCATGGGATTATTCAATTTTGTATTTTTTACTAAAATTTTGGATTCCTTCGGTTTTGTAAATAATATGGGTATTTTGGGTTCTCTTTACCGAGTATATTTAAATTAAAATTTTTGTGATTTGGTGTAAACCATTGGAATCAATTTTGAATATATATATATATATATATTCATTTATGAGAAGGATAATCATATATATCATCATGAAAAGTGATGTCAATAAGTATGCTTCATTATTTTTATATTATAATGTGGTTAATTCTATGTTCATTTATAGAAAAGTTTGATTTTTATGTTTTCAAAGATTTTTTTAATTTACCATACCTCCTCTAGAATTTACCTAAAATTCAGTCATGACTACTCTATGATCTATACCATGTTATTATAAGTGTTGTGAAGATATTATTAATTGATTAAAAATACTCATAGTTTTATTTAATCAAATATTAGTGTTGTTTAATGTGAAACTATTTATGAGATGTAGAGATCAATCATCCTTATTTTTTTGTCAACATTTATTTAGATAAATTTGAATGATATGTAAATTATAGGTGAAAATAAAATAATTATGGGATTCCAACCCCGCATCCTCCTTTTCAATCACCTAGGATGGCCCTATCAATTATTTCTTAGAGAAAGAACGTTGTGGCCATGTGTGTGGGATGTGTTCAGGACCACTATCATTCTATGTTCAGGGAAAGTCACTATGATTATTTTCGATTGTATCATGTATTTCAGGTTGTAATACTTATCTCCATAAAAATTTGTTGAGTTAATTTACTATAGTGAAATAAATTGATTATAATGGGATGACACTCTTGGAATCGATGATTCATATAAAAATTTAGGATGATAATATCATCCATCTATAAAATACATTAGTTGAATTACGTCACAAGAAGACTCTATATATCCCATTGAGATTATGTCGATGCTTGGACATAGTTTGCTGGTAAATTTCATATATTTCATAGTAAGTTCGTATATACAATTTTATTTACATTATGATGAAATAAAAATATAAATGATATTATAATTTTCAAATACAATATAATATATGTTTTTGATAATGTGAGTAGAGGTAGATAGATAGATAAAGATGGTGGTAATTGTTTATCATTGGGTGGTAGTCATAATGATTGACTTTTAACTTCATCTGGGTGATGTATTTGTTTAGTAAATTAATTAATTTTGACCCTTTTCTGTATAATTAATCATATATTGATGATATTTATTGAATTTTTCTTATTATTGGATACAAATATTTTTTTTAAAAAAAAATTACGGTGAATATCTAAAGTAGTTATTTTTTGATTTAGGGGATATAATATAAATATTAGTTTCATATCATTCAAAAATAGTTACATTTTTAACCATTAAAAAATATTTTTTTAAATTTAGTGTTTGTTTAAAATTATGAAAATAATTTATCTATTTAATGGTCGTTTAAATCGTAGTAATTGATGATGTGAAAATTCAATTGTGAAAACATCACTAAAACAATAAATATTACCACAATGATGATTTTATATGATACTAGAATAAATCAATCACTAAATAAGAAAAACAATCAATGAAATATTTACATACATAAAATTTAAAATTTGATTCTTGAAACTATCTTGAAATGATTTTTTAGTATTTTAAATGCCTTCCCAACAAAAAAAACACGAAAATATCATCCAATATTCAAATATAAAAATTATCCAATAGGATATCTATATTAAAAGTATATAAATTACCAAAAATTTTATAGATCCTCTCCCAAAACTCCCACTTATTAGAGTAAGGAAGAGTGTATCCAAGTATCATGATCCATGCTTTTGTCTCATAAAAAATTAGATGTGATCCTACTATCATCCTAAAGATTACTGTGTCATTGATTCTCTTTTTTATCAATAAATGATGTTTTTTCCTTGCATACTGAAGTACATTAATAACTTTTGAACAATATAGAAGGATATGAAATTATATTTACCATGTAGTGATCACTAGAAATTTGTAGATCCAACATAGATCTTAAAAATCAAATGGTGTAACCATTTTTTATAAATTCTTAATTCATTACACATGAGATCCTCTGGTTGAAATTGGGTATCTCTTCAACAGATACAACTTTATTACATCATTCTAGGAATTAATTTTCTAAAATTACCATGTTTCACTCTTCTATGGGATACATTGTACGAACAAGTAAGATCAAACCAATTGTTCACTAAATTAATATAATTATTAAACTAAATATTCATATATATGAATAGAGGGAATCCTATTGATTCTAACCCCATATAAGACACATTTATCCAAGATTGGATTATAGAGTTACTACCATCTAAAGATAGAATAAACCATTTTCAGCCTATTAATTTAATTAAAATGAATATATATAAATATATATATATATTATTCATATGAATACAAACATGTTTTACTATTCAAAATTAGAGAAATTATGAAAATATATTTGTAAATTATTTCAATTAAAAGTATCAATTTTATATCCATTGAAAAAGTTAAATAAAAACAATGTCATAGTCACCCACTAATTGGGGGTCCTAAGTTTCCCTCAATCATATAAAGTGAATAAATTTTTTGTTTCTTGTTATAATAGTTTATTGAATAATGAACAATAACTGATGCTCCACGTGCTGTGTAGGGAATATTGTTTCCTTACCCGACCACATGGTTGGTTCTCCACGACATAAGCTGGACCAAATAAGACCTTCATGACCACTAAAGTTTATTCTAGAAAAAATTCATCAACAAAACTCTTATGGATTATCTAAAATATACTTTGGATACAAAAACATTATAGAAAATTTTAAAAAAAATTAGTCAAATGTAAGAAATTTTATATAAATATTTTAGTTACCATGTGAAAAATATGATTTCAATAAATATTTAGTTATTTTAATTTATTCCAAAATTAATTCTGTTGATTAAAAGTTTTTAATATTTAAAATTTTTTAGATATATTTTATTTCATGTTGTAACTCCTCATCCCAGCACACCCAGTCTATTATAGAGTGTCAAATAAATTCATGAACCTCTCCATAATGCAAGTGGCTAATGAAAAGTAGTGGGGGCCTAAATGATGTTATTGGGAGAATATTCTCATGGTGTTAATTTAAATATACCAATGTTATGTCATTTTATAAATAAACATCCCATAATATCAAAATAGATCATCGAATGAATAACATCATGCTATAATAAATTGCGTCCATAAGAAAAAATATAAACCATAATGTCCCTAGTGCTGTATGTCAACTAATGTTTGATAACCACAAAAACTCAATAAAATAACTACATGAATTGTCTTGATTCCATTACCATATCATCTCTGATATCTAATATCCACCTTCACAACATTTGGATACAGTGCCCTTGCCCATAGATGGATCCCTTTAAATGAAATCTACATGCGCAGTGAGATTACTATATTGATTGTGATTATAAAGATAGTAGGATAACTATAATAAATCCAAAACATAATGTGAACAACTATATAATTGGATAATTGTAAAAAAATAAAACCAATCATATATCAGGTGATTGTATGCTAACTTAAATGTCATGAGCCTCAAATTTTACTATGTTATCTCCAGCTTGGAAGAGATGAATCATATGCCATCACCCATCATATTAGACTGGAATTTGATCACATGACTCAGATAAATGCCCATAACAATCAAGCATAGTGTCATTCCATATGTCAATACCTCCCATGAATGATCCTTGGGTACACCTACAAGGACTTCAAGTATTTTCCTCTCAATGGACAGACCCCAAACCGATCACATCTATGGATTAACATTAAGTCAGACCACAATGTTTTTAGGACCCTACATCTACTAATTCAATCCATAAGGATTTCACACCCCATACACTATCCTGGGGCTTTCCACAAGTTCTAATTACCGTTCAATATCTCTATACCCCATATTAATTATCCTTACACATCGTACTAGAACATTCTTCCCTTATAAGGTGAAACCAATCATGGATTTCTACGCATTTCAATATGATAGTACATACAAACCCACAAATGTATATCATTAACACACAACATGGAATAACACAAAAGGGGACAACCTTAACCAATAATTCATACTTCTCCAATGCAACACACACACATACCATATAAAAATCTAAACCATTACTAATCAAATAATCTTTCCAATTACAATACATTCACATTGAAGCATTATATCCATTCCATGTATCATTATTAAATGTCCCTATATGGTATAGATTTCTTGCCTAATGTTTTTTATGTAAATTGCCAAGTTCTTACATCAAATCATTTTAGAACACTAAAAATAACAATAAATAATAACAATTCTGGAAAAGGCTCTAATGTCATGACTTATCATGGGCTATGTAACATGGTTATAGAGGTAGATCAATTTACCAAATGAGTTATTCATTTATTGGTAGATCTAGATCAGTTCAATAAAAACATTTGAGTTTTCTAGATCATATTTTTATCCATCAATCAATAATTAATTCCCTTTTAGATCTTTAGGGGTTACATAGATCTATAAAAAATAGAACTGATCTGTTATTAATCTTAAAAGGAGAAGAATAGTTGGTCTAGAAAGAGACATAACATACCATTTGGGAGCCAACAGATTGGTTTATGCATGATGTTTTGAAGATTGTTAAATGAAATTGAAAATCCTGCGTGAAGGGAGTCAATTATACATTAATAAAACTCCAATAAAAATCTCAAATTTTCATTGAAATGAGAGTAAAATTCCCCTAATGACCAGGATGAAAATTAGGCTACATAAAAAAATTGATCAACTATCACAATGACATAGTGATACCCACCAAATCTGTTGCAGAATTGATCACACCCTTTATAATAGATTCTACAAAATGACCCCCACATTGTAAGAGTAATTTATTGGATTTGTTTGACCACAAATCTCTTTTTACAACATTGCATTGAAGTTTCAATGTCCATTGTACATATATAGGTTCTTATTTCATCAAGCATGATATCATGCCCAAACATTTGGAATATTGGTCTTCCTATTTCACATATGTTGAATACAGGAATAACATGACTTTCACAAGAGTAGAGTCATACTTGTGGTCCTCCTAAAAATTCGTAACACTATACTAAATACACATAAAATATATGAAATCTTTAAAACTAACCCTATAATACATCTCACACATCTCAATATTTGAACAATATTTAACCAAGATACTCCCAATCTAAAGCATAGTGTACCATAAATTTTGAGGATGTTACAAATATCCCCATATTAGAACATCTCATCCTCAATAATAACTCTATATTTTTTATTAAAATATTTATTAAACTTATCTCAAACATAAAACAATCACTCCCACATCTCCTCTTGGATTCATCGATGATTCCAAAATATTATAATATGTGGTACCATCTTCCCCCATAATACATTCCCAATCTAGTCCATAATCATTACTTGTCAGTCAACAAATAATTCATTTGGATCCAATATAACACCCTCACTATCGATCACAGGTATATGATCAGGTTTGTACCTCCTATGTTAGGACCAAAAGAACATGTTATGAATTCCATGATATCAAAGTAGAATATATAATTAGTATATCACTATTATGATACACTCAATGATCATAAATTGGACTACAAAATCAATTTCTAACACCCCCTACTTTAACAACTATCAATGCCCCAAGAGAGGTGAAACTCATCTTAAAACAATGTTTCCCCTAAAAAAATCAAATTTTTGTATCCTCCAAAAATATTATGACCACCTAATACCCTGTCCATTGAGAAACTACTTGTGAAATGACATGAAATGATTAGATCTCCCCTTTCCAAAAAATCAACCCAATAACACCTACCTCACCAAGGACCTGCCAACATAATGCTTATCAATATAACTAACCATAAAAATCCATTAATGGATACAAATAAATTCAATCTAGTATGATTAATTGTATAAAAACACTGTTATGGGTAGATTATGTAACATCCCAAGTAAGTAATGAATAATAGATATTTTTATCTATGTCTATTAATGATTAAGATAGTGTTATAGAGGCTTAAAATGAAAATAAATACAATCTTATGCATGGAATACACTAATATTCTTAAAAGATTGTTTTACTGCCTTTTGATGGAAAACCATTTTTGAATCTATATTTTGACAATTTTATAAACTATGTTTGTCAAAATAAACTTATTCTTTATGATTGGGACATCAAAATTCACCTTTTGTGAATTTTTCGTATTTTTCTGACAATGTTCATTTTTTAATGAATAGTGAAAAATACTGCATTTTACATCAAAACTGCTTTTTAATCTAATTTATTTATATGATTAGATTATGTTTTGAACTGGTTTTGAAGTGAAATTAGAATATATTTTTACCATTTTATCCAATGGTGGTCATTGGAATCAATTTCACTTTGAAATTAGACTTAAACTGGTGTCAATCTTTTGATACTTATTGTTTTGTAAAAACACGCTATTTGCTCTGGCAGCGGGAATAAATTATTAAATTAATTAATGCGACTTATATGATTTTAATTTTGTAAAATAAACTTCATTTTTGAATTCGGAATATCAAATATAGCTTAGGGTGAATTTTTGGAAATTTTCTGAAAAACATCAATTTTTGATGAATAGTGAAACCACTAAGTGGTAATCAAGCAAACTGATTTTTCAGTTAAATGAAAGTTTACCACTAATGTGTATTGAATTTTGAAAATACGACATAAATGGTTGTCATTAGGAAGTAAAATGTGGTTCAATGGGATTAAAATATTTTTTGGTGAATAGTAACTTATTAAGTTTTTAATCGCGATTAGTGGTAATTAGGGTAGTTTAAGGTATAAATAATGCTTTAATAATAAGAAATGACCTAGACACATGTCCCAACCTTATTGAATGTGTCATGGCCGACCAAGACAAGCCATGGGTCAACTTGGGGACCCCATGGATCCACTTTTATCGGGAAATGACATAAATAACTTTTTATTAAATGTTAAAGTAAAAATGACACAAACAAGAGATGTTTTACGAAAAAAAATTATACATGGGGTTATAAAGATCAGATTTTTGATTATAAATAGTAATTGGAAATATGACAAGATTTCCTACATCATAGTAGTTTTTTTTATGATTTTTAGACATTAAATAAATTAAATTATTTATGACATAATAATGATGCAGCGATGACATCATTATTTGACGATTTAAATAAAATGGAAGGACAATGTAAAATCTATGAACTACACATGGCAAAAACCAATTGGATGAGTGGATTTCGATCCCTTATCACCTTATCCATGAATTATATCAATGTGGGACCTTTTAAAACCGAAACACATTTTCAAAAAATGTAATATTTCATTACTTTCCAAAAGTGCCCCTCCTCTCCTCTTATAAAAGGCCCCCACCTCTACCTCATCTCACACACTCCTCATGCCTTTGGCTCGGCCAACCCCTGCCCATTTACTCTCCCCACACCCCTCTCCTCATCCTAGAGGATTCCCTTTGGGCAGAATCCTTTCAAAGGAAGCCTTTAGGCTCAAATCAAAAAGAGTTACACTTTTAAAGGTAATTCATTCTCTCATGTTCATTTATTTTATTTTGCTTCTCCAACCCCCTAAACTCTTTTTATTACTTCTTTTGTAACAACACCAGTATAATAAATATACTAGGATGTTGTTATAATATTTATTTGAGCTACACTCTCATAAAACTACATCAAATGGTTAAAGAACATACGGTTTCCATGGATGGCGAAATTCTGCCTCCCGAAATGATGATTGTTCAACACACATTTAACACCTTCAAAGGTGGCCATTATGATGTCACTATTTTTATATATGATATATAATATGTTTATTTTTTTATTAAGCTTCTGTTTTTTTTCATTTTGGGCATACCTTTATGGTTTCCATTATGGGTAAACACGATATCTTCATTTTAGGAAGTGCGGACTACCGCCCCCACAAAGTGATTTGATTCGTTAAATACCATATGTGGGACATATAAATGATGGAACTATGATATTATATATGATATTATACTGTAATTATAATATACCTTTATATCATTATGATTCCATTCTATAAAATACGAAATAGAAATGAAAGTAGCGTTCATGCGTACGTACGACTTACCGTCTCCATGAACGGTGCATTTCATTTCATACCTCTAAATGATTATGTAATATTATAAATGCATGTATGTACTGGATATATATGACATATATGATATCTAAATCATGAATACCATTCTGGATATAATGAACCTTTTACCAAATTAACAACATGTAAGTGTAAGAAGTCTATTTTTGACTTAAGAACCAAATACCGACAAAATGAACATTATTAACTTAACTGATTACATGATGTTCATAACATGGTATAAAAGGAATAATGAACTTGAAAAAAGATTCATAATCAAGTAGAGATTAACTCAAGTTTATTATTCAGGTGATTAAAGAACGGTCGGGTCAATTTGGATACGAGGTATGGGACTTCGTCTCAATCTCCTTTCATTGAGGCATATTTTATTTTATACACAACTTTCTTTTATACGGTGTATAAACCCCTTTGACTTTTACGTTTATTCAAAAGGAATCTTTTTTATACGAAGCTTTACTAAACGACAAAAGGGAATGTTTTTGTCGTACGTATGCGGCGACAATGACTTCTCCACCGTCGTGACCGTTATTTGAGTTTCGACTTCCTCTACAAGCCATACCTTTTTTTAAAAGAAAAATAAATACCGTGTTTTACTTTTATTTTATTTTGGTATTGAAAATGGTTTTCATAATGTTTTTATTATATCAATGTGTTTTATTGATATCTTGTGATTCAAATGTGGAAATGTTATGTTTCCTTTATGTATGTTTTATGTGATACGATTATGTTATGGTTCTTGGGCATTATTATGAAGATGGGTGGTTCCGTGATAAACTAAGGGCGGGTGAGCCCGTTATAGCTCTCCAATGCATTGGGTAACGTGAAGGAGTGAAACGTTAAGGTTTCTACGAAGATATTTTATGGAATATACTGTGATGGGTATTCCAAACGTAACCAAGAGGGTTACTCCCTACGTAATAATGTTATGAATGCCTCAAGTTACCTTTATGTCTTATGATTTCTATGATTTATTCATGATTTGATGAGGTATGTTAAAGTGATTATGTTTTATGGGTAAAATATGATTTCACTCTTATGTATGTATGTACCCATGTTTCCTTTCCATGTTTTTATAACCCATACTGAGTTTTTATGCTCATCCCAAGTTTTTGAAATGTTTTTCACAAGTCAAGGGAAAGGTACATGATAAGATGATAGAGTCAAGGATGTGTCAAGAAATAGTCCATGTTTAATTTTCAATGTGTTTCCATTGATGGGAATGGAGAATACTATATTTATGTAACCGCTTTGTTTATATGTGTAATATAATGCAAGTTTTATGATCTAATTCTCTAAAACTCTATACCCGAAAAGATCCTCAATGTGTAATCTTGTAATAACTCAAGATTAAGTAAGGTTTAAGGCTAGGGCCTTATAGTTGGTATCAGAGGTCGGTTTAGATAACTTTAGGAGTTAGAATTCTATTAAATGATTATCCAAAAATATTTCTTTTTCAAAATGATATAGCATTTAAAGATTGCCATGTTGCTTCATCTAAGACATGTTTGTTCAGAATGGTTTTCCGTAGAGGAAATAGGGAAGCAGTGCTAGGAAGGCATACAAAAAGAAATAACCTTCCGAATCAGCATCCAGAAATAGTTGGAATTGGAACTGAACAGTTTGTTGCAGTAATGGCGCAGTTGACTCAAGCGATAAATGGCGGTGGTATCCATACACGAGATCAGCCAGACCAACCGCAGAGGAACATGTCAGTGGTGGAACATTTCATGAGGCAACATCCACCATCATTCAGAGGATCATATGACCCTGTGCTAGCTGAAGGGTGGATTAAAGCACTGGAGAATATTTTTGATGTCATGGGGTGTTCAGACAATCAAAAGGTTGGTCTTGCTATTTACCGTTTGGAGGGTGAAGCAGATCAGTGGTGGTTTATGGTTAAAAATATCAGGGACACCGATGAGATTGATGCTCTTGACTGGGATGAATTCAAAGGTATGTTTATTGAGCATTATTTTCCTAAGGCTGTTCGACTTAGGATGGAAAAGCAGTTCTTGGAATTGAGGCAAGAGGAAGACTCAGTGGCTGCCTATGAAGAAAGGTTCACTCGATTGGCATGGTATGCTCCAAATTTTATTCGAGACCTTGATAGTAAAATCAATCATTTTTACTCAAGATTAAATCCAAAATATCGAAGGGCATTAGCTTCTCGAGATTTTAAAAGTTATGAAAAGCTTGTTCGATGTGCTGAGAAGGTGGAAATGGAGTTTGTCGATGACCAAGTGTTCTATAACAACCAGCAGAAGAAGAGACCGAGGTGGCAGGAGAAAGGTAAGAATTCTTCAAAAAAAGTCTGATGGTAAGAGAACTAAGTTTCCAGTTTGTGATAAATGTGGCAAAAGGCATGCTGGGGAATGTCTTCTGAATTCTGGGAAGTGCTACCGATGTGGTAAGATGGGACATAAGTCTCGTGATTGCACTGAAAAGGATCAAGGTGAAGGTAAGAACAAATTTGATTTACAGTTTGTGAAATGTTATAAGTGCAATGAGATGGGTCACTATGCAAACGAGTGTCCGACAAAGAGCTTGAGTGATGGGAAGCAGTTAGACTACAAGCAGAAAGGGGTGGTGAAATCCTTTGAAACTACTTCAGTAGATGTCGGGCCATCAAATGAAGTTGTATCAGGTACCTTGTTTGTTTTTTCTGATTATGCTCGTGTGTTGTTTGATTCGGGGTCTACACATTCTTTCATTTCTGAAACCTTTTATAGTAAAATGGGAATACCATCTCAAGAAATGACTCCTGAACTTTTGGTAAAAACACCTGGGGGGAATGTTGAGGCAAAAAGAATTTACAAGAATCTTCCTATCCTTATCTGTGGAAAGAACCCACTTGCAAACCTTATTGTTCTACCTCTATTAGAGTTTGATGTTATCCTGGGTATGGATTGGCTCTCTATTTACCATGCTAAGATTGACTGTAGAGCTAAAGAAGTTTCTTTTCAGAAAGACTTTCAGTTTGTTTACAAGAATGAACCCTTACTTTTGATAACATATCAAGAGGCCGAGAAACTTGTAAAAGATGGAAATTAATGTAACCTTGCACACGTCGTTGAAAATAAAGGAACTGTTCAGATTAATGATGTGCCAGTGGTAATTGAGTATCCTAATGTTTTTCCTGATGAGTTTCCTGGAGTAATACAAGATCGGGAAGTTGAGTTTACAGTTGACTTAGTTCCTGATGCTAAGCCAATTTCAAAATCCCCTTATCGAATGGCACAAATTGAACTTTTAGAGTTGAAGGAGAAATTGCAAGATTTATTAGAGAAAGGTTTCATTAGACCTAGCACATCACCATGGGGTGCTCTGGTTTTATTTGTTAAAAAGAAAGATGGTTCTATGAGACTTTGCATTGATTATAGAGCCTTGAATAATATCACTGTTAAGAACAAATATCCTTTTCCTCATATCGATGATTTGTTTGATCAGCTCCAGGGAGCTCAGTTTTTTTCAAAGATTGACCTGAGATCGGGGTACCATCAGCTGAAGGTAAAGGAGGCAGATATTCCGAAGACCGCATTCCATACGAGATATGGCCATTATGAATTTTTAGTAATGCCTTTTGGGCTAACCAATGCACCTGCTGTATTCATGGACTTAATGAATAGAATTTTCCATGAGTTCTTGGATAAGTTTGTGGTGGTTTTCATTGATGATATTTTGGTGTTTTCTAAAAGTAAAGAGGAGCATGAACAACATTTAAGGGTTATCTTGCAAACCTTAAAAGAAAAGAAACTGTATGGGAAATTCAGCAAGTGTGAGTTTTGGTTGCAACAAATTTCTTTCCTTGGTCACATTGTTTCTAAAGATGGAATAACTGTTGATCCTGCAAAAACAAAAGTTGTGGAAGAATTGCCAAGACCCACAAATGTAACCGAGATTCGTAGATTTCTTGGTTTGGGGGGCTATTACCGAAGGTTTTTTAGAATTTTTTCACGGTTATCTAGTCCAATGACTAAGCTAACTCGGAAGGGTGTTAAGTTTATCTGGACAAAAGAATGTGATGATTGTTTTCAAGAATTGAAAAGAAGATTGTTGAATGCTTTAGTTTTGGCACTACCTTCCAGGAATGGTGAGTTTGTTATATACAGTGATGCTTCATTGAAAGGACTTGGTTGCGTCCTAATGCAGAATGATCATGTAATTGTTTATGCTTCACGACAGTTGAAAACTCATGAGGTAAATTACCCTACACATGATTTGGAATTAGCTGCTGTTGTTTTTGCTTTAAAAATTTGGAGGCATCATTTGTATGGAGTAAAGTGTGAAATATATACCGATCACAAAAGTTTAATGTATATATTCACTCATAAAGAGTTAAACATGAGACAAAGGATATGGCTAGAATTAATCAAGGATTATGATTGTACAATTCATTACCATCCGGGAAAAGCAAATATAGTGGCTGATGCTTTGAGTCGAAGAAGTAATGCTTCATTAACAATGTTGCATTTGGAACGTGATCCTTTGGTTAAGGATTTGATGAACTTTGGCATAGAAGTTGTTGGTGCATGATGTCCTTCTGTTTTGTTTCAGGTATCAGTGAGATCTTCTCTATCAGATAGAATCAAGCAAGCACAGAAGCAAGATAGTGAGTTGCAGGAAAAGGTATAATTGGTTCAGAAAGGTAAGTTGCCTGAATTCAACATTGATAATGATTGTGTTTTGAGATTTGGGAAGATATTGTGTGTGCCTTGTGATTCACAGTTGAAGAGAGAGTTGTTATGTGAAGCTCATAGTTCTCCGTTTTCAGTTCATTCGGGTAGTACTAAGATGTATAGAGTTCTGCGGGAGTAATACTGGTGGGATGGAATGAAAAGAGATATTGCTGATTTTACTGTGAAGTGTTTGACTTGTCAGCAGGTTAAAGCAGAGTGGCAGTTACCGAAAGGGATGCTTCAGCCTTTACCAGTGCCAGAGTGGAAATGGGAGAATATATCCATGGACTTTGTTGTTGGATTACCGAAGACATCTCGAGGTAATAATGCAATCTGGGTTATTGTTGATCGCTTGACCAAATCTACTCATTTCCTTACTATACGAGATACTTTCTCTCCTGATCAACTTTCCCGTTTGTATCTTAAAGAGATAGTCAGGTTACATGGAGTTCCTCTCTCCATTGTATCAGATCGTGATCCCAGGTTTACTTCTAAATTTTGGAAAGGCCTTCAGAAGTCATTGGGTACTGAATTAAATTTTATTACAACTTTTCATCCTCAATCAGATAGGCAGTCAGAACGAACAATTCAGACATTGGAGGATATGCTACGAGCTTGTTCTATGGATTATCAGGGAAGTTGGGACCAACATCTTTCTTTGGTTGAGTTTTCTTATAATAACATCTTTCATTCCAGTATACAGATGGCACCATTTCAGGCATTATATGGGAAGCGGTGTCGAACTCCAGCTTTCTGGGATGAAGTGGGTGAAAGGAAGTTGATGGAACCAGAATTGGAAGAAGAGATGGAAGAAAAAGTTCAGCTGATTCAGAAACACATGAGAACAGCTCAGAGCAGGCAGAAGAGTTATGCGGATAACCGGAGGAAGGATCTATCTTTCGAGGTAGGTGATCATGTTTTTCTCAAGGTTTCTCCTTGGAAAAGCGTGATGAGATTTGGTAAGAAAGGAAAGTTGAGTACAAGGTTTATTGGACCATATGAAATTCTAGAAAGAGTTGGATCAGTTGCATACCCAGTGGCTTTACCTCTGAGTTTATCTCAGGTACACAATGTTTTTCACATTTCGATGTTGAGAAAGTATATGCCAGATCCATCTCATGTTTTGAGCCCGGAGGTAGTTCAGCTGGAAGAGAACCTATCTTATGAGGAACAACCGGTTCAGATTCTTGACCACAGGGAGCAAGTGTTACAGAATAAGGTGATTTACCAGGTAAAGGTTTTGTGGAAAACAACATGATTGAAGAGGCAACATGGGAATCTGAAAATGCAATGAGGGATAAGTACCCCCATTTATTCGATAAGTAAATAAATTGCAGGGATGCAATATTCTAAAGGGGGAAGGATGTAACATTCCAAGTAAGTAATGAATAATAGATATTTTTATCTATGTCTATTAATGATTAAGATATTGTTATAGAGGCTTAAAATGAAAATAAATACAATCTTATGCATGGAATACACTAATATTCTTAAAAGATTATTTTACTGCCTTTTGATGGCAAACCATTTTTGAATCTATATTTTGACAATTTTATAAACTATGTTTGTCAAAATAAACTTATTCATTATGATTGGGACATCAAAATTCACCATGTGTGAATTTTTGGTATTTTTCTGACAATGTTCATTTTTTAATGAATAGTGAAAAATACAACATTTTACATCAAAACGGCTTTTTAATCCAATTTATTTATATGATTAGATTATGTTTTGAATTGGTTTTGAAGTGAAATTAGAATATATTTTTACCATTTTATCCAATGGTGGTCATTGGAATCAATTTCACTTTGAAATTAGACTTAAACTGGTGTCAATCTTTTGATACTTATTGTTTTGTAAAAACACGCTATTTGCTCTGGCAGCGGGAATTAATTATTAAATTAATTAATGTGACTTATATGATTTGAATTTTTTAAAATAAACTTCATTTTTGAATTCGGAATATCAAATATAGCTTAGGGTGAATTTTTGGTAATTTTCTGAAAAACTTCAATTTTTGATGAATAGTGAAACCACTAAGTGGTAATCAAGCAAACTGATATTTCAGTTAAATGAAAGTTTACCACTAATGTGTATTGAATTTTGAAAATACGACATACATGGTTGTCATTAGGAAGTAAAATGTGGTTCAATGGGATTAAAATATTTTTTTTGGTGAATAGTAACTTATTATGTTTTTAATCGCGATTAGTGGTAATTAGGGTAGTTTAAGGTATAAATAATGGTTTAATAAACTGAAATGTCCTAGACACATGTCCCAACCCTATTGGTTGTGTCATGTCCGACCAAGACAAGCCATGGGTCAACTTGGGGACCCCATGGATCCACTTTTGTTGGGAAATGACATAAATAACTTTTTATTAAATGTTCAAGTAAAAATGACACAAACAAGAAATGTTTTACGAAAACAATTTTTACATGGGGTTATAAAGATCAGATTTTTGATTATAAATAGTCATTGGAAATATGACAAGATTTCCTACATCATAGTAGTTTTTTTTTATGATTTTTAGACATTAAATAAATTAAAATATTTATGACATAATAATGATGCAGCGATGACATCATTATTTGACGATTTAAATAAAATGGAAAGACAATGTACAATCTATGAACTACACATGGCAAAAACCAATTGGATGAATGGATTTCGAACCCTTATCACCTTATCCACGAATTATATCAATGTGGGACCTTTTAAAACCGAAACACATTTTCAAATAAAGTAATATTTCTTTACTTTCCAAAAGTGCCCCTCCTCTCCTCTTATAAAAGGCCCCCACCTCTACCTCATTTCACACACTCCTCAAGCCTTTGGCTCGGCCAAACCCTGCCCATTTACTCTCTCCACACCCCTCTCCTCATCCTAGAGGATTCCCTTTGGGCAGAATCCTTTCAAAGGAAGCCTTTAGGCTCAAATCAAAAGGAGTTACACTTTTAAAGGTAATTCATTCTCTCATGTTCATTTATTTTATTTTGCTTCTCCAACCCCCTAAACTATTTTTATTTACTTCTTTTGTAAGAACACCAGTATCATCAATATACTAGGATTTTGTTATAATATTTATTTGAGCTACACTCTCACACAACAACATCAAATGGTTAAAGAACATACGGTTTCCGTGGATGGCGAAATTCTGCCTCCCGAAACGATGATTGTTCAACACACATTTAACACCTTCAAAGGTGGCCATTATGATGTCACTATTTTTATATATGATATATAATATGTTTATGTTTTTCTTAAGCTTCTGTTTTTTTTCATTTTGGGCATACCTTTATGGTTTCCATTATGCGTAAACACGATATCTTCATTTTAGGAAGTGCGGACTACCGCCCCCTCAAAGTTATTTGATTCGTTAAATACCATATGTGGGACATATAAAGGATGGAAATATGATATTATATATGATATTATACTGGAATTATAATATACCTTTATATCATTATGATTCCATTATATAAAATACGAAATAGGAATGAAAGTAGCGTTCATGCGTACCTACGGCTTACCGTCTCCATGAACGGTGCATTTCATTTCTTACCTCTAAATGATTATGTAATATTATAAATGCATGTATGTACTGGATATATATGACATATATGATATCTAAATCATGAATACCATTATGGATATAATGAACTTTTGACCAAATTAACAACATGTAAGTGTAAGAAGTCTATTTTTGACTTAAGAACCAAATACCGACAAAATGATCATTATTAACTTAACTGATTACATGATGTTCATAACATGGTATAAAAGGAATAATGAACTTGAAAAAGATTCATAATCATGTAGAGATTAACTCAAGTTTATTATTCAGGGGATTAAAGAACGGTCGGGTCAAGTTGGATACGAGGTATGGGACTTCATCTCAATCTCCTTTCATTGAGGCATATTTTATTTTATACACAACTTTCTTTTATACGGTGTATAAACCCCTTTGACTTTTACATTTATTCAAAATGAATCTTTTTTATACGAAGCGTTTACTAAACGACAAAAGGGAATGTTTTTGTCGTACGTATGCGGCGACAATGACTTCTCCGCCGTCGTGACCGTTATTTCAGTTTCGGCTTCCTCTACATGCCATACCTTTTTTTAAAGAAAAATAAATACCATGTTTTACTTTTATTTTATATTGGTATTGAAAATGGTTTTCATAATGTTTTTATTATATCAATGTGTTTTATTGATATCTTGTGATTCAAATGTGGAAATGTTATGTTTCCTTTATGTAGGTTTTATGTGATACGATTATGTTATGGTTCTTGGGCATTATTATGAAGACGGGTGGTTCCGTGATAAACTAAGGGCGGGTGAGCCCGTTATAGCTGTCCAATGCATTGGGTAACGCGAAGGAGTGAAATGTTAAGGTTTATCCGAAGATATTTTAGGGAATATACTGTGATGGGTATTCGAAACGTACCCAAGAGGGTTACTCCCTACGTAAGAATGTTATGAATGCCTCAAGATACCTTTATGTCTTATGATTTCTATGATTTATTCATGATTTGATGAGGTATGTTAAAGTGATTATGTTTTATGGGTGAAGTATGATTTCACTCTTATGTATGTATGTACCCATGTTTCCTTTCCATGTTTTTATAACCCATACTGAGTTTTTATGCTCATCCCATGTTTTTGAAATGTTTTTCACAGGTCAAGGGAAAGGTACATGATAAGATGATAGAGTCAAGGATGTGTCAAGAAATAATCCATGTTTTATTTTAAATGTGTTTCCATTGATGGGAATGAATAATACTATCTTTATGTAACCACTTTGTTTATATGTGGAATGTAATGCAAGTTTTATGATCTAATTCTCTAAAACTCTAAACCCGAAAAGATCCTCGATGTGTAATCTTGTAATAACTCAAGATTAAGTAAGGTTTAAGGCTGGGGCCTTATAGATTATCATCCCATTTTTAATATAAAAACAAAAAACAATCCTACGACATATCCTCCAAAATAGGGTTTGTAAACATCAACCACACATTAGTCTATATATGATATGACATACATAACATCAAATAAGTCCCCATTTACTTCTACAATCGATTCCATGATCGTGATTTTAAATGATTATTTGGGTAAATAGTAATTTCACACACACCCCATATTGCTACATTGGTGAATTTATTTTGAGATTTACTAACTGAACCACTGAATCAATCTCCAAAATCAGAAATAAATATGATACATTGATTTAATGATTTACTACAATCCATATCACATCAGGACCACTTGGAATTTTGGGGGAGCTTGTAACAAGATCAATCATCATTTTATCACACTTCCAAAATATAACAGTATTTGGTTATTGATATGGGAAATAGAAGTGGAAAAGATCGATAGATCAACCTACGTCAGGTGTGGGGGATCACAAGAAAACCACAGATCCTCCGACGTTACTCTAGTACCTTTGATCTAGAACTAGTTATGAGACAGGAAACGACAGTGGTACAAATATCCAGTGGCTCAAGGATGAGTGGCAACACCATATGTGACTGATCAACCTACATGAGGTGGTAGCCAGTGCTGAAACCCTAATCACTATCATTAGGGGAGAGCCACTGATTTACGAAACCCATCACCCCTTATTATGACAATATATTGTTAAATAAAAATAATTTTTGAGATGTAAATTATATTATTTTTATTATATTTAGGTCTTATTATAATAATACAAACAATGATGATGATGTAAATAATACTATTATTATTTGGGATCATTAATCATAAATAATATATTAATTACAATTAATTCACAAAAATAAAATTTTAATTATTGTTAAATTATAATAATGCCTTTAAAAATTATAATTTTTTTAATATAATTTATTATGGGATTATTACCTATTAATAATTATTAATAACAATGCAGTAATAATTATAATAATCAATTATCTTAATAAAAAATATTAAATAAATAATATAATCATTAACACATCTAAAAAGAAAAGTATTAGATTATACATACAATAAAAAATTAGAAAATATGGAATTCATAGTAATTAATATTATTATGTATTTAATAATGTGATTCTTGATAATAATTATGCAAATATATTTTTTATAATATAAATGTAATGTTTTTAATTAATAATTTTTTTGTTATGTAAATTTTTTTATTAATGTTTCAAAAAATAATAATAATATTATTCAATAATTAAAGGCAGTTATGAATAAAATTCCTCAATATGAGAATTTGTACAAAGATAATACGATTTAAACAGTATAGTCATTATCATAAGAAATTTTATATAATAAATGCATTATAATAATGTCTTGATTTTATTAATAATTTCAGATTAATAAAGTCATGATAATTATATTTTAATAAAGTCAGGATGATAGTAAAATGTAATAATTTATGAATAATAACATTATTAATACAATTATTAATAAATATTTAAATAATTTTATTATTATTAAATTGAATGAATTAGAAATATAATATTTATAATTATTAACATAATAATAATATAATTATTATCGAAAATATTTTATATTATTAATAATAACAAAATATATTTTATCTTTCTAAAATATGAATTTTATTTTTATTATCATATCACATATTATTTTTAATAAATATTAATTTCAATTGATTATTTTTATGAAATTATTTTCATTTTCAGATATTTTTATTGTTTTAAACAAAAATTAATTTGTGCCATTCAAATTATATTCCATCAAGTTTTTTAAATATATTATTTTTATTTACAATTATTTCTTATATGATTAATACATGTATTCAATTTCACATATATATATATATTAGGTTTTTTGAGTATACAATTATAATAAAACACCAGCGCCTCACACTAGCAGATTGAATGGGAAAGTCATATCCCACCCCATGGGATTACACACCAATAAATTCTATATTATCTATACTATATAGGTCTGCAGACCCATACATATTTAACCCATGAAAGGCCCATATCTTCATTACATGTAGTCCAATATTAAATTGGCCCAAGGGCCCCGCAAGATATGCCACCTCACACCACGATCCACCCTATGCTTCATTAGAGTTGGGTTTATCTTACCAAGATAGAAAATCCATCTGAAATTGCCATCGTGATCCCGCCCCAAAACCCTTGCACTAGTTATTCATTCCCCGCACCAGCATTGCCAACCCTGTCGAATAAGAACCTACCAATCAGGACTCTGATCATCATATGAAAACCATAGTCATCGTATAGGGACCACTTAAAGAACCACTTATTCCCCCATGAATGTCACAACATAGGTCTCACCCTATGTCCTCACCTCGCCTTCCAAACACAGACCACCTATCACTACAAAAAAAATACATCTTCTGTCATCGTCGAGGATGTTGTACATGCATACATGCCATGCCCACAACACAAACCCTTAATAAAAAGGATTCATGTGATTAAACCCCCAAAGTGTATAGACTAATGGGGCGTCTTTACCAAAAGAACAGACCCCAAATGCATTTAAGATTCATTAAGATTATACTTATTTGTTATATTTTATAGGCCTACAAAGTCACCAACATGAATTGTAATAATTATTCATGTAGGTGACATTTAATGTATATATAATAAATATAATAAATAAAATATAATTCAAACCTGAAAAATCGAGTAATCATATAATGAATAATTGAAAAGTAAAATAATTACATAAAAATAATTGATGAAAATTATTTTCAATCACACAAAATATTATTGATTAAAAACATTATATTTGTACATATAAATTATTTATTTTAAGTGAACATATTTTTTGTGATTTAAATTTTGTTATTTTTAATTTAAAATTCTATTTATTTTATATTAATATAATTTTAAATAGTCAATTTTTTAAATATCCTTTATATTTTACTTATACTATATTTTATTCAAAGAGATTTTTTGAATTAAAAATGTTATGTTTTTATTCAATAATGTATGTGTGATTTAAATTAATTTAGTTTTGTTATAATTTTAAAATCAATTTAAATTTCATTTATTTATTATATGTTTAATTCATTTTTATTGTTACATTTATATTTTACATAGTGTTTATATTTAATAGTGTTTTAAAGTCACCTACTTGAAATGTAAAAATGTTTTATGTATGTTACATTTAATGATGATAAATTATGAAGTATAAATGCAATATAACGAATATTTGAGACAGTGGAAAAATATATTAAAAATTAATAAAGCATGAAAAAAATTTCATAAAAATAATATATGAAAAGTAATATCAATTTGATAAAATATTATCATATCAAAGTATAAAAATTGTACTTATTATTTACTTTTACACCAAATATTCTCCGTGTAAATTTCTTTAGGTAACAATTTCAATTCCTTTTAATTTCAATTTTTTTATTTCAATAGTAAATGTTTTAAATTTCATTTATATTTTATTTCCTCTATATTTTATGCATATAAATTATTTGAAGTGTAAATGTAATACTTTTAATCAATATTTCTTTGTTGTGATTTTTTTTTATATTTTTTAATTTTTTTACAATCAACTATTTCTAAATTTTTAATGCATTATACCAAATTCATTTAGATTGGAATTATAATTTTTAATTTAAAGGCTTTCAAAGTCAAATACTTGAAATAATATTAAGGTTCATGTTTCTAACATTGTAAGCCTATAAAATATAAACTATAAGACCAATATAAATATAACATAAAAATAGGATGAAATGTATAATAAACAGTTGAAAAAATAGAAAATAATTTACATGACAAAAACATTATTTATTATAAACATACAATTTACACTTCATAAAATTATTGTGAATAATATATTTTATTAAATAATTTTATATGAAATTTATAACATTTAATGTATAAATAAAATTACTTTTAAAAAAATTATGTTCAAAATTATAATAAAAAAATTAATTTACACAGAAAAGCTTGTAATAAAAATAATTTATACGTACAAATGTTATATTTTGAAACAACAATATTTTATACAATTGAAATTATTATTAATTTAAATTTCTAGGGATTTTTTTATTTTCAGCTATTTGATATATTTTTAATCAATGTTTTATATTTTATTTTGATCGGTATTATAGATTATATTTTACAGGACATCAATTTCACATAGTTGGAACAACACTTTGTTTCTATTAGGTAACATTATTAGGCTATAAAATACAAACTATAAGAGTAATATAAATGAAAAAATAGGGATCAAACATATATGAAATAATGGAAAACAAAAAAATTAAATACATGAAAATGAAAAAGTTATTTACGTTACAAATACATTATGGTTAAAAAAAATTATTTTGGATCATTACAAATTTATATGCATAAAAAATGCGTAAATAAAATGGATATGAAATTTAAAAGATTAATTGTTAAATTAAATAATAATTAAAACTAAAATCAATGTCAATAAAATAGAAAATAGAAAATATTAATTATGTTATTATTATTAAATATTTAGAATTAAATTTTTAATAAACAATAATTATATCATAAAATTTTGAGCCAAATTAAAATAATAATTAAGAATAATGATGTAAATAATATAATTTTTAATAAAACCAATAGAGTAGTAAATAATATAAATAAACTATGAGGATCAATACCAACATCACTTAAAATAGTCTATCTTCCACATGGGTGGAAACAACCCCAATGTGTGATCACCCACTCCCTAGGAACACACTTAATCTCCCACCACCAGCACGTGACGTCACCATTGGATATTGGAATCACTATGTTGATCTAACTAATATTCATCCTAGACCATGACATATGTATAATTAAGATTACCAAAAATACATTAATAAAAGGATAACATCCCCTTAAGACATTACAATTTTGATCATGTACCCTCAATGCCTAAAATATGTGAAATGAAATCATTCAAATTTAAACTTGTCACCCTTCCCAGTGCATCATAATCTCTTCCGGAGGTGAGGAGAATGATATTCCATAGGTGATGATCTTATGAAGTTATATGTGATGAGAATAATTTGACTAACTTGATGAGAATCAAATTCCTCATGTAACACATTGAAAAATCAAGTATCCTAAAAAGATAATTATAGGATTAACGAGGAAATAAGGCTTTGATTTTGTATTACCCCATGTTATATTCCATGTAAAAAACATGGATATCCTAGGGAATTAGACCAAAGACAGCACATTCATGAGATTCCATACATTCTGATAGAGGTAGACATTGAAAGATTCCAAACACACCCAATATCCATAGATTCATAACCATTCCAAATGACATCATCAGCCCCCACCGCATGAAACTTCTCAATCGAGAGAACATGAAATGCTATTAAATTATGTCCACTTCAAGAGGGTTTTGTGAATATATTCAATGACTCTTATGAAATCTACGAGGGAGTTCAAGGATATCCAAAAAAATATAATGTGGAATCCATGGATGTAGGAACCAAAATTCCATCATCATGTTCTAATTTAATATTATACATAATCATAAAGAATGGTAAATTCCACCAACCATGGGAATGTATGATAGTAGAAAAAAATAAAAGAGTTGATGTCATTTTATTAAGAAAATGGACCACTCCAAGAAAGTAAAATTTCAACCGATATATGCCCTAGACGAAGAATCATCAAATAACTACCCCAATATCTCAACCCCTGGGGTTTTCAAGAACATTCTCATCCATGTTTTAAAGAAAATGAAATTGTTGAAGTGTGGTTGATGCCATAAGATTAACATTAGATGTTCCAATAAGATTTTCAATTCTACTGTAATCTGTTCTGCACCCCATAAGATTTAGGCACTGGAAGGAATTAATCAACATGGTACCCCATCAAGGGGATCCCACTAATGAGGTACAATTCCCATAGAAGGATTCTCACATAGAATTGATAGATGTGAAAGGTGTTTGTACCTAGATACCAATTATTGAGGAGTTGTAGAAGAAATTTCAATTTGAAATAAATGCGGGATTTGGATGTCTATGCTAACTCATAAAACCCAATACAATATAAATATGGCCCACACTGAACATAGGTGTAGCATTCTTAGATCTCCTACACCAACACATCAATTATTTTTTTTAGACCTCAAATCCCAACCCTCATACACCCCATATAACATTTTGAGATGCTAGATCAAATAATACTTGAGTAATGAGTTGTTAACTTTTAATACACAAACATCACCTCAATGACTATTCTATTTCTTCCACTAATGGTGTAGATAGAGCATGTATCATGCTCTCCATCTGAGTGGCTACCTATAGTGATGTTCTAATGTTAGTGATAATCATGTTTAGAGAACTTAAACCTCATCATAGAAACATCCATGGCTGGGATCATCAGATTATGTAGTATCTTGATGTTGTAATGTTATAATATACTATATTTTAGATACCCAAATTGGGATTCTATTTTTAGTTTCAAAAATTGTATGTTTAAAAAAATTATCTCCTTACATTATAGATTTGGGGGTTTCCATAAATTTATCCCCTCTTAGAAGAATTTGTGGAAACAACATTTGTTTCATTGGATTGTCTGTTAATTTCTATACAATTATAGAATTTATGAAGCCTTTTTTAAATATTCGAATTTATCATTGAAAAATGGAACTATTTCATGAATATAAACCTGATTTCATTAAAATTCACAATAAAATAGTCAAGAAAAATGTTTTCCACAAGGTATGTCATTTAAGCATGAATTTTCACGAATTTTGTGGTGATAAGGCTTGGTAGTTCATGTATGTGGGTCATGTTCAATGCATGAAATATGATATATTGAGAAAATATTGGTGAATATACGTAGAGCCATACTTTAATTTCTAGGCATGGTGACCTCATGTATCATTTTCATGATACTACGTTTCATAAATCTTGCCCAATGTTACATGAAGATGGTGAAAACCCCCCAATATGTACTATTTTACTTATAATTGGAAAATCATATTCCACGTAATATCTATATATGATGGGGGGATTTTTTGTGAATAAAATGAATATCTATCTTTGGAAAACATGTTTTCCCCAATTAAAGGGTTAAACATAGTTCAAGGGACCATCTAGGAGAAAATTGTGCTTACACTCACAAAATTTTCTATTTGTGCGCAACACCCAATTTTTTCAATCATGTCACATGAATGAAAAAAGAATCATCAAATGCATATTGTTTTTTGGAAACAAGACATAATTTAAAAAACAACCGGATAAGGTTACATTAAACTCCACCAAAATGCATGTGACATTCTATGATAGTGATTTTCAGGAGAATGGTGATGTTACATAAAATAATAATGTGATCACACACCAGCATAAAAAGGCACGAGTGTTGTGAAACACATAGTTTAACAATCATTCCACAAACCTCATTATAGAGTGGATGTTCCATGATCCATCATATAAAATTTTTATCCAAAAAACTTCATCAACCCCAATCTATTTTGATAAAAGACCCTTGGATGTTGAAGCTTCGAGTTCTTATTCATGTGACCCTCTATTCCGAACACTCTCTCAACTCCAGAACATCTCACAGACTCATTCATGAAGATAAATAGAGAAAAAATCATCACTTAATAACTAAAATAGTTTTTCTTCTAGTAGATATGACGTTTTGAATACTCTCCTGATTCCTTAATGTGTTTACACAAGTTTTATTTACATTTCACAAAAAAAAATGTTTCACATAACTATTATAATATCATCCATGCCCCATAATTATTCTAGAGCCCACGGTCCATGAAACATAAAAACTGGGTACAAATCTAATGATTTATTAAATAGGTTTTAGGGCTCTCGACCTCATCAGTCCTTCCTCCAAATATAGTCTCATGATAGTTGAGTGATTTGATGCTCTAAAACCATTTAAATTGAGTACATTTATGACGAACATCTCCACATGTCTTGTATCGTTAGCTATGTAGCCCAAACAATTTGGATGAAAAATTTGTTGGCCAAACTCGTTGCCTTCTGATCTTATGAAAAATCTCCCTAAACATGGAGCCTCTACATGATGCCTATAATGGGTAGCATCTACCCCCTCTTTCATCTAAAATAACATGAATAGTGGAAATGTGATCCCAAATGGTGGTGTTTTCATGGGAATACTATATATCTCAAATTATTTCCCCATATTAAGAACCCCTAGATACTTTTATCTACCAGCATTAACCTCCTCTCATCCAACCGTAACCAAGAATGGGAAGATCCATATGTATGTTCCAAACCAACGTCATAGTGGTATTACTTTGTACAGTATAGAAACCCATTATGGATTTAGGATGATAAACAACATGATAGTATATTAAGCACATGATGTTGAACATTAAGCTTCAGCCGATGAAACAAACATGTGAAGCCTTCTGTGATCAATGTGGGAAACATCATGTAATATAAAAACAACGTGTCATGTAATAATAATGAGAAGAAACATATATCATTTTGGGAGCCTCTATGCATAGCCCCCAAATTATCCCCTATTGCTAGTTTGTTCTGGAAAATAATGACCTCATTGCCTGATATTAAACTACATGGATAATTCCTATCACACAACCATAAATTATCACGAAATCCCAAGTGGGTTCTTGTCCCAATATCAAAAAAGTCTATGTAAGATACCTCTCAGGGGTTTAATACATAAATTGAATACTATAACAAATCCACATATAATAAAGACGTAGAAAATCCAGTCCTTTTAGGAGCATAACCAAATATATCACAATCAAAATATGTGGCCCCCAAGACATTGGTTACAAAATTAAACAATATCCAATCCCCAACCTACGATGTGATGAGTGTATCAGGGAAACCACCCTATATGATTTCAAACCTGTGATCAACCAATTCATAATTAGAGTATGTTGGATTGTATACACTAGAATCTAAATATTTGCAATGACCTCACATTTTTATAATCCTATGGCCCCACCTAATTCATCAAAAACCATACCACATGTGATGAGTATGAGATTCCTTAAGTAGTGATTCATTATATCCTTAAGCGATATGAATTATTTTCCAAGCTTGACGAGAATCATATGAATCATGTAAAACATATAAACATGACTAACTATGTTCTAAATGTAGAAAATTACAGATGAAACAATATATGGATTTATTACACCGCTTATTTTTGATTCCACATTGCAGAAATGAGTTTCTTTTGGTATTACACCTAATAATCCTCATAAAAAATAAAACCTCAACTTCAAAGGAGGAATAAATTACAAATACTGAATAAACCACACATGATTATAGATTCGTACCCAACCCGATTTCATCATCAACATAGACTAAGTGTATATTCTCTATTATGATAGTATGTTTTTGGTTAACTAGTATACATATAATCATGTAATCTGGATTAGGGATTAATAACATGTAGAATATCTTTCAATGAGACCCTATCAAGGAAATGATTTTAGAAGACGATTCCATGTAAGGAGGATCAAACATCACATCACCCCATTCTGATCAAGGAGCCATCAGCATCGAACATAGTTTTAGGGTTTTCATCATTTTTAAATATTGAATATTGAAGACCTCATGGAAGTGACATGAAATCCCAAGGACATGGTTCACTCCAAAAATAAAACAATATGTGTACCATGGATGAAGCATAAAAAATATTTTTTGATAATTAGTTTCTATTATTATCCAAAACCATATATTGTGTTTTTTTAAATAGAAACTATTATATCATTTATTCCCTTATACTTACCTCTAAAATATTTATAAAGGTACCTATTGTCAGTGTTTTATGTCTCTATTCTCATAGAAATAAAGTATAGATTTCTTGGTTGTGTTAGGAATGGTATGGGTCCTCCACCACTTATCCCACTACTTATATTGATTCTTCCATAACATCTAAGATTTACATAATATGTTTTTTATCAAAAGTTTCAATAAAAGGTTGAGTCAATAGAGAATTCTAATTGAATAATGTCAAAATTTTATGAATTAATATTAAAATATTTATCTTCAATCAAAACATAATTTATCCTTATATCATCTCGAAATGCCACTAGATATTCTAAAATGTTTAGAAAAAGACTGATGTGCTCAAGGAGCATCATATTTTTTTTATAGGAGTATCTTTTTCTTTATTTCCACTGTCCAAGGAGATTCATGTGCTGAATGTCTCCAGAAAAAAAATATGGGGAGTTAATTGTCAGTGCATTGTTAAGAAGCTAATTTCTAGAAACCTAAAGGATTGTATTGGTTGTATTTATAATAAATAATCATGTCAATAAGTCTATCTTGGACAGTTGGGTGATAGAAGAAGATGACAATAATGAAGATGAGTATGTTTCTCATGTATTGAGGGGTAAGGAAGAGTGATGTTACTACATGGAATGTATGCCTTACATCTGAATTTTATTAGATCTATTAATAATGATAATAAAAAAATAATGATAAGAATATGAAATATATTATAGTTTATAGGGAAGTGGTGAAGCTAACTATTCTACAACTTTTGAATCTATATTCAGATGAATGAATAATATGTAAAAAGTAAACAAACGGATTTAAATATTATTTAAGAAAGATGGTTGTTTCATCTGATGTTTAATATCTATTAGATGTGTGTATGATGAAGATTGATTAAATTACATAATGGGAAGGTTGTGTGTTTTAAATAATGTTATTAAAGAAGTGTTCATATAATGTACAGAGTATTTGGAATTCAGTTGAATTACTTTAGAAATATTATTATATTTTCCATTATTTGATAAATTTATTCGACACTCTTTGATGTTATTGAATAATCCTTCAGATAAATTAAATACGTTCATATATTTGTAATAATATTTTATAATTTTGTGATATAGATGAAATTTGAAAAAGTAATAATGTCAATTGTAGTGAAAAAGGGGCATCCAAAATAGAAAAATATATAATGGTAAAATAATGATTTCTTTTGTAAGAATAATTTATGTTTTCATATCGATTATTTAGAGTAAAGAGACGAAATGACTAAAAAAATATTTATACTCACTATAAAAGTAAGGGTTACTTAATAGAATGTAATAATCATTTCATGATCTCATAATGTGAAACATAAATAATTTAGTTTGAATTTAACTTTATAAAAATAAAAAATTGAATGGTTTATTTAATGATAAACAATGATCTTTAATAAAAATCGATACAATTTTTTTGATAAGATTTTACAATGGAATATAAGATTTAATAAATTATGAGAATATAATATTAAATATTGTTATGAATTGTAGTAGTGGAATAAATCAACTAATAAATAAAAATACCCATAACATAAATTCATTATTCTTAATGATTTCCATGATGATAATCAACAAATTTGATACTATGGAATGAAGGAAAAATGATAGATGTATAAGATTCTAACTGAGAGAGAATTAATTACGATGTAGGATAATAGTGATGTCTTTAAAGCTATATATATGAATCAAATGTGATCATTATATAAATGGACAATAGATATATGGTGGTTAGAAATAAGGTTTGTGAAAACATAGTCATTGGATATATCAACATTGGGTATTCATATTACCAAATTTAATATTTAATAGGATTAATTGATACTTAAAAATTAAATAATAAAATAATTCACAAATGTTAAATAAAAAAAATATATAATTTAAATAAATATATTTTATTAAAAATATATAATTTTATAAGTTACATGTTATTATTATTATAATTATTAACATAAAAAATTATTTATTTTTATATTAAATAAAAAAATATATGTATGGAATAATTAAATTAAATGGTTTAAATATAAACAATTAATATTATACAGATACTATTAAAAAAAGTTGATGAAAAAGATGATATTTTTCAATAATTTTCTAATGTGCACTATATTTGTATCATAACAAATGAAATAGATCACTATTAAATTATTAATGAGATAAAAATTTTGAATGGGAAATGAAAATTATTATCAGTAATTGAATTATTAATTAACATAAAATAGGACTAAAAACATATAATGATTACAAATTTAATTTGTTCTCAATACAGTTTTTATATTTTTCTTTTGAGAGATAAATTTATGATATTTAGAAATTGTATTATATTAAATAAAGTATACATAATTAATAATCACATTGATATTATATAAATATTTACATTTCATATTTAGGACAAAAAATAATTTAACAAGTAAATATTATTTTACCACAGAAAAGGTAAGATGAGCGAAAAAATGGATATATAATGTTGTAATGATTTTACATAATATAAGAACATTGGGTATAAATGTATGATTGAGGGATATATTAACAAAAACTTATCACAAATATATTATTTTCCACATTTAATCCAATTTTCCTTCAAAATGATAACCCTATACATAATGTAATGAATATTCATAGAAATACCACTGAAAACTCATAAATATTAGGATCCCTATTACACCCCACCATGAATAATATAACCACCAGTTTCCTTATTGAATCCCAAACTATTTTTCTTCTATGAAATAATTCTTATAATTTTAGTGGCATCTAGTTCTGTGATGTAATCCAAAATCCTTAATTTTAAAGGAACCTTTTTTTAGGAAGAAATAATTCATCAACGTAACAAATTCTTCACTATATTTTACAATTACATTACCATATCCACTACTTAGAAATAATATTCTCAATTATAATTATTTTATGCTAAAATCAATTCGACTATAATAAAATGATATTAATATTATATAATTATATTATTTTACTGATTCATAAGTATAACATGTTCTTATTTGGTTCAGTTCAACACAACAACATGAAGGATTATAGAAAAACATCATCATTTTCAAAAGGAATTATAATAATTAAATTAATTCTAAAATATATAATATTTTAAATAGTAGTTCATTATTATTAATTTTCTTCAATAATGGTGACAAAATAAAAAATTATCATTATAATGTAACTCATTGTTATTGGTAAATTACAAAAAATATCTGGCATGGATTCCATTTTTCAAAACCATTCCCCAAAATTCAATTAATTGAATATAAGAATATAGAAAACATTGCAACCAAATGATTTAACTAAATTGAATAATCATAAATTTTTGAATTTATTATCAAAGTACAGGTATTGATATTTCCATAAAAAAAATCAATGAAACTATAAAAATTACTAACATATGATTTTGAAAATAAACAATAAAAAACTAAATATCTATATTTAAGTAATATAAATACATATTAAAAAAGGTAATAAATATAAATATTTTAAATATTTTTATTGTTATTATAAATGAGATCAAATAACTTTTATATAAGTTTTCAGAAAATATAATATATTTCTATTTTAAATTCCCTTCAATGAGTCTTGATTCATATTACAAATTAATATTTCTATTATAATGTGTTATTACATCTTATATTAATTATATTATTATCATTAGATCATTTAAATGGTTTCAATAAATATTTTTAGCTTTAATTTTTTCATTATATTTTGATTAAATTATTACCAAACCTATAAGGGTTGTTTGACAACTCAATATTTTTTCATTGAATTATTATCATTTTATATTCTTTCTGCTTGATCAAAATTTCCCATTAACCTCTATAGTTTTATATACGTTTATTTATATAGATTTATTTAATTTCTTCCAAAGTAATTTATACTCTCGGTTTTTTATAAATAATTTCATTTTAAAATAATATTTACTTAAAATATATGTTTTTTCTCTTATACATTTTCTCTCATTAAGAAATGTTTTATATTAACTAAAATCATTCATCTGGTTGTTTATGTAATTCATAATCAGTATTTTCTACCAATTTTTTTAGAAAATTCATAGTATTTTAAAATCCATTTCATGTTCCCACTTTCAATGGAATTTCATTAAATTGATACCAATGACATAATAATTTCATTTACAATCAAAAACATAAATCATGATTTTTTATGTAGGAATTATTATTTTGTGAAAACATTTTATATACCATAATAACAATTTATTTTCTTATTATATGATATATTATGGTTTTATATTACTTCATTCCATTTCCTATCCCATTGGATCATGATTCGACTAATAGTTGGTTTGTAAGTGTTGTCAGCTTTATCTTATTTTTATTAAAGAATATTTTTTCAACATGTCTTTATAATTATATTGTTTTATGTATATCCATATATCCACTTCTATTATTTATTATGTTCTAATAATAATTTTATTAACCTAATTTATTTAATTTTAAATTTTATTTTTTTATCGTTTTATGCATGAATCATTTTATAATTACTTTGAATATATTTACAAAAGTGCCATTTGAATATTCCATTTTAAAAGATTATGTATGAATGAATTTTTTACTATTTTTATATCTGATATTCTTAATGATGTATCCTATAATAGATTGATTTATTTTCCAAAGCAATTCATATAACCATTTTATTAAAAGAAAATTTTATTTTAAAATGATAGTAATTAAAGGTATAGGATAAATCTTTTTTTATAATGAAAATTCATAATGTTGTAATAAAAGTGTTCTTAATTAGTGTTCAAATCAATTAATATTTATCATGATTAACTAGGTATGTTATATAGTTATACATTCCATTTTTTAGATGTTCTATAATAATATCTTATTGAAATCATTATGTAACCCATTTCATTCTCATCGGTTAGTTAAAAATTAATTAAATTAAAAAAATTTATTGTTCAAATGGAACATCTATATATGAATGATCATTATAGGAATGTTTTTTTTTGATACATCCATAAAATTAAATATTTAATTTTTTTATCAAATGGGGAAAATTGTAAATGGCGGGTGATACCAAGCCCAAAAGGGTACACATGTGGCTAGCCAAATCCAATAAATAGTATAGGGCAGTGAACCCAATCCCTAATAGTTATCATAGTGGTGATAAAGATCCAAATATTTTACATTAGAGTTTATTTCAATTCAAAAGTATTACATTAGTTGTAACACTAATCCAAAACATACAGAAAAAAAGATATCTCAAGCCTATAAGGGTTTAATGTTTGTGATCCCAAACCCAAAACTGTAAATGGATTTTTAAACTAATATAAAAAAATACAAACATGATTATAAAAAAACAAATATTTTATATTAAGGAGGTTAACATAGTCTATAATATGTTAAATATCTTGGATATTATCCTTGAGTAATTATATATGCTAATATTATTTCTATATTGTTATGTTATTCTTTTTTCCGATGTCCTCTTCATATATAGTTGATTCATGTTTTTTCACTCTTATTACTCATATTATATATATATATATATATATTGATTTGATATTTTATATATTTTATTTATTAGTTATTTTTATTTTATATTATTTATTTTCCCCTTGATTATGTTCTCATACATACATGATAGTCTTATACTCCTTTATGATCATTGGTTGTTAAATCTTATTTTTTCCATCACTGTGATTTTTAGTAGACCACTTTTTTATGTCTCAATTAATCAAGTTATAAATTAGAATTTTATGTGTTTTGTGACTAAATGGTTATGATTTGATATGTTTATTTGTGGGAAATGTTTGGTCATTTTTATAAAATAAGAGGAATATGTAGCAAATATACAGATAAGTTAAGCCTTTGGGTTATAAGATAGTCTGAATTGGTGGAATGAAAAAAATTAAACTACGCATATTTTATAAAATATGGGATTCATTTCTGGATTAGTTATTATGATATCACATAATATGTTTAATTTTTTTTATTTGTACCACAATATATTAGGGTGTAGGATTAGGGTACATCATTTTCTTTCGAAGTAGGGTTTAGTTATTTTTTGTACTAAAATAAGAATATATAACCTAATAAAACTTATGATGTACCAAAAGTGGTGTAAGATATACCTAAAGTGTCAATTATTTAAATGAGGGTGTCATAGTTTTTTAAATAATTATATTTATTTCACTAATAAAATGATTTGTTAGTAAAAAATTACATTTTTTATACTCACACTAAATTTATCAGTATTAGTTAATGGATGAAACTAGGAGGTACCAATTTAACATTATTATGATGGAAAATGTAGTAAATATATAAATTAGAAACTAAATGGGATTTGATATGGAGTGCAAAACATCATTGGAATGTTATCTCATGTTTAGATCAACATCATAAACCATGTCAATCACAAAAACACACTGAAGAAAGAGTAACGTGCTATCAAGTATTTCATAAGTTGAGGATTACTAAAAATTAGTGGATCATTAGATCCAATAATTTTATAGTAGTGTAATACCACTATAGAAAATTTATTTTATATTCATCAATGATTTGGGGTTGAAAAATTAATATTTTATCTGTATTTGTTTGATGATAAAGAATACCGATGGTGGATGTTGATAAATAACTCAAGGATAATGGAATAGCTCAACTCCATGACTAAGGATGATTTTGAGGAGGTAATTTTTAAATATATATTTTCCATGAAGACATTTACACTATAATGGAGAGATAGTTCCCTATATTGATGTAATAATATTATGAATCGATTGGTACCCATGAATAATAAACCAAAATATTTGTATGGAATGGAACTTTCTACGTAATTGTCCATGATGGTAATTTACTTTTTATTTAGTGGAATAAAACCAAGAATATGAAATTAAATATTTAATTGAATTTTGTATCGATACAATATATATCATAAGTTATATACTATTAGAAATTGATATTAGATCATTGATGTGATCAAATAATAACATAAATAAACATTACATACTTTTTTATGAATATTCAATAAATTTCATAATATTATAAGTGGAAAGACTATAAAAGTATATTGTATTGGGAAAACAAATACATAAAAATATTCATTAATTATATATCTTCAGAATTCCCCATATATAGCTTCTTATTAGTACCATTCTAGACATATCATACATAAATACATCCCTCAAAACCTAGGGAAGGAAAAAAAGGGTGGGATCAAATTATAATGAATTTTAAAGAAGAGTGATATTAATCACAAGATAATATGATGATAATAAGTGTACAATGAAATATTCATGGTCATTTTGTCACTATAAAATAATCAAACATAGTAATGGTTTATATATCTAATAATTTAATATCTAAAACAATGATAATTCTTTTCAATAATGAATCATTATTCATGATTCATAACATAGGCATGTCCCATAAAAGTATAATAAATCAAAATCATGTGAGAATAATGATTTTTAGTCATTTCCTCAAATACTATTTTGACCATATCTATATAGTGGTCATACTAATTCATCAAAATGTGAAAAGAAAATATTCACAACCATTTCCCTGCATAATCTTGGGAGCATAGTTAGAAAGAGATCATAATAACACATCAAAATGTGAACAAATACTTTTTCAATCATCTCCTTGGTTATCATCATAATATCATGATATATCATTATCTCTTTTCCAAATTCATTTTAAAATAATTAAGGAACTATCTGTCACATAATTATAATTCATTCATGTGTTTTCCAAAATTAACTGAAAATATTTATCATTTTATCATAGATTAACCCATGAAAATGAAAGTTGGTATTCACAATTTTTCATCATCATAATCAAACATCATATATAGAAATAAAAAAATATTGTATAATAGGATTATATCCCCATTTAATCATAAGTTACAGCAAAAGATGAGATCATAAATGAAAATTTACAATAAATGGACACTTATATATTTCATGAGAAACATAATAATTCCATATATATATAAGTACTTAAATATCCATATATTTATTCAATATTTAGAAAACATTTATTTAAAAAGAACCAAGAAAATTTTTAAAGGAGTTTTTAATTAATTTATCAAACATGATAGTGGAAATCACTGTTAATTCCATACTCATTAAAATAAATATTATGGTCAGGAATTCAGTAAAAACTAACTTATTCAGACAATGACATGAATATTCATTTCAATCTAATTTTTAAACAATAAAACATTTTTATAGAATAATTAAAAAAATTAAATATTATTTATTAATATTATTTGAAAAAATTTAGAAAAATATATATGTAATAAATGGGTTTTCCAGAAAAAAGAGGATGTATAATGATGAATTTTATTATGAAAAAATTTTGAAACATTTTTTTTTACCAAATATAGTAAAATGGGAATTATTTTTTTTAAATTTTTTAAATTACTATAGGAGAATAAAAATTAAATGGGGTTTTTAGATAATGCTAAAAAAATTTCCTCAATATAATTTCTTACATAAAAAATACCTATTAAAATTGGATTGCATCATCAATCAATTAATTAAAATCTTTTCTTGATTTGAATGTATTAAAATCATCTATATATTTAATTTATTTGTACTAATAATGTTTTAGAGTACCATATTCGAACATATTACGCCAAATTTGATTTATATATGTTATATTATCATGCATTTACTTATTATTCATTATTAAAACCATAGTTTCAGGAGATAACATCTTCAATTATCATGTATTTTGTGTGTGATGGTTATGATACATTTTTCTTTGGAAATTATTAATCATATATAGTATATTAATCATGAATATGTAATATATTTATTCACTATATACAAATTTTAAATTATTAATATAAACTAGTTATTAAAAATTAATTAAATCACATCATGAAGACGATAGTCTGTATGTATGAACGAGTCAGGGTTCCAAATTTCGATGGTTGGAATTGAAAATGATAATACTAATAATCCATTTGGTAATCCTTATAATTTCATATATATAATATGTAATAATTATATATATATATATATATATATCTTTTTTCCATATATGTAATGAAATAATGAAAACTAATCACGTCATTGTGTGAAGGTGTTAGTCCACCAATATGCATGAATGATGTTATCATTTTTTAATGCATGGAAATATAATATAGTAGACAAGATATTGAAATTTTAGTTGTTTAATTATTTCATAAATAACATAAATAAGCATTAACACTGTCGTAAAAATCTACCATTAATTATGGCGATGATGAATGAATCATATCGCTATATGGAGGAAGTAATCCACACATATACAGTACCAATATTTTTCACTACCAATTTTAATGGAAAATTTATATGAAATGTTTAATAAATAATCATAATAAAAATTTAGTATATTGGGAATAATAAATTATATATTTTATAATGGGTAATATATATTTAAAGAGTTAAATTATGAAATAAAATTGAATTTCCCATATTAATAGATATACATCTTCATTGAGAAAGTTCATTTGGATTACACTTTAAGCCCTGACTAGATGGTATTACGATCAGAACATAAAATATATGAAGTTGGTATAGATGTTTTTAATTGAATAGGTAAGGGTTTTTTGAGATAAAAGGCTAATGATGTGTTTAGAAGAGAGGATATGTGGTGACCATTTTAATGGTTGGTAGAGGACACAGTTGAAATTTCTGAAATGATTAGAATATAATAAGGGAATACTAAAACCAAATGTCTCAGGAGTGCCATATATCATAATATAGGAATGATAAGGTCGACCAATTATCATCCAATCAAACTAAACCATGTTATTTAGGTAACTAAAACTATATATCTTAGTTTAACCCCTAGTTAACCCATTTTAACTATAAGCATGACAAAAAATTGTTAAAATTTTTATTGATCAAGTTGGAAAAAATTAAGTTTAACTTATTATAAAACATAAATTATTCTGATAAAAAAATTTGATTCTAGTTTAGAATATTCATTTTTTAAAAGTGGTGGAAGTTTCACTAAAATAATCTTGAAAACTATAAAAAAACTATTTTCTAGAGTATTGATGTTTATGTAGAAAAATGATTTTATACCAAAATTATGCACAATGACAATTTCAATGATATTAATTAGAATATTTTAGTACAAAATATAATTATGAAATTTAAACATTAATTAAAATAAAAAATTAGTATTTTAAATTCTTTAATAGAAGTATTGTTTTATATATAATTGATATATTTTTTTTCAATTCACTAATAAATTAATCATTTCAGAAAATCCCACGAATTTCAAATTTTGATTATTTTGATACGACGATTTATTGTATGTTATAATTTTATTAAATTAATGATTTTAATTCATTTTGTAAATTAATTATATTATACACACACAAAATGTAATAAAAACTTTTATTGAAAAAAATATATTTTTAGAGAGTAAACAAAATTTATTGTAAATTTGGTTTTATTTTTTTATGAGTTAATAAATATATTTATATATAATAAAACCTTGAAGAAAGTTTTTAAAAATGTGATTATTAAAATACATATAACCTATTTAATTTCTATATTATATCTTTATAATATATTATGATTGTTCATATTCATATCATATAGTCATAATGATAGACGTTGTGTAGTTTAAAGTCATGATGGCTAGATGAATGATGCTTGATTGAAGCTATGAAATGTATTTCTTAAGAAACAACATAATGGTGTGGTGTGATATTATCCCCAACCAATATTTCCCTTGAGTAATATCTATAATGATAGAACTTTTTTATCATATAAGGCCCTTCTCAATTGAGTTACAGCTTTGGAGGTGTCTTACCTAGCTTCATTGGGGTTCTGAGATCCAATTCCAATTTTACATGAATTAATGATTGGAGGTGATCCTTTTTATTAAATTATTATGCATCACCATTTTCTTCTACATCAAGGATGTGCAATTTCTAAAAACTGGTCTCATCGAGCTGTACAAACTTAGCTAGCTACACATGTGAGTACTCATCATCTGAGAGTTTTTCAAAAATGTCTATTTTGGGAGAGGGAACCACGAATTATAAGGGATACACTACCTTGGATCCATAAAACTATTAATATGATCTTTTTTTGTAATATTATCTGTGGTTGTGGAAGAGTCCCACAATTTATGGAGGAGCTTTACTGGAAGGGACTTATTGTCCCTATTCGCCATCTTCTTGAGTATATTTGACAGTATTATTGAATGCCACTATTTTTTTAAAAAAATTATAGATGGATTAGTGATTAGTGTCCATGTTGTAATGTTGGTAAAATATTTTAAAATATTTATCAGATAAGTTGGTTATGTTGTCTATCAGTATCTTTTTTGGGTCCCTGAACCTGGTAACCACATATGACATTACGATGGTGATGAATTTCTTTATCCCGACTTCCATGAGTGGATTTAACTCACCCCAATTAGAAACTAATTCATTATTATAAAGGATATAACTTAACTACTTACCTATGGATAGGGGATATGAACCCACAAAATCCATTCCCCATATAGAAAATGGACATGAATGTTTATATATATTTAAAAATTATAGAGGATGATGGATAATTTTTTCATGAATTGGTAATTCAAGTAATTATATATTTAATTCTACATGTTTTTACACAACAGTTTTCCATTTGCAACCCAACCTCCTGATTTGGTGGGATAGCTTTGTCCCAGACTGAGGAACATAATAGGAGCCTGCATGAAATTCCTCCTTGATGGTGAGAATCTTTATTTATACAATGAATTTATGGAGGATTACGTCGAATAAATGGTTTTAGAGGTATAATTTATAATTCAGACCATACCATAGGGTAATGTTCACTGCGCAATATTGAATGTGTTTACCTTTAGAATGGTCTACATGGAGAGCCCCATTTTAGAGAGAATCAATTATTGACCCCATCCATCCAGGGGTGGCAACTTTCTCATCATGTTCTGGGGTAGTGCTGAACTGACTGATTTATTCTACGTTTTAGATGTGGTTTAATGTGGACATCCATCATTTCATGATATAGATGATTTTATGATACTGATCCGGGTTGTCCATGACCGTGCTGGATGTTCCAATACAGTGGCATGGACATTCCATGATTAGTGAAAAGTGTACAATGTGGACAGCAAACGGTAGATCCAACATTAGACACCGAAAAAATCTAGTGAGGGGTTAGTTATTCATTTTATATGGAATATTACCCATTGATCTACATTATCACTACCCCTTAATGATCAGGTAGTCTAATTTATTTTATTCAGCTATTTTTGTCTGGTGATGAGGTATTTTCATATAGCCTAATTATTTGTAGAGCCTTCGAAAATTGAGAAGGAGTAGATAAAATCTATTTTTATGAGGAGAAAAATAAAAACCCTACACCAAAATAGAAGAGTTTTTTATGTTTTAACCTTTTCCAAAAAGTATATTAGGAGGATACTTAAAAATACATCTCCCATGTACGGTGACTATCATAGGAATAGAAAACATCATTATCTAGAAGCTTAGTTCCCACTAGTGTACTTTTTGTTACATGATGGGTTATGAAGAAATCAGCCAGGACTTCCCTATCACATAAATCAATAATACAAACCAGTTTTCATACATTGCAGAATGACCACCCATCAGGACAAGAAAATAGATAGCATGGGATATCAAAAGATTTACTTTAGTGGATCAATACAGGAGACCAAGTGGAATACCTAGTAATACTTGTATTACATCAGCTTATATACAAAAAATATTAGTGTAAGGTAGTTCTTATCAACACTCAAGAATCAGGTCATAGTATAATAAAACGATTATGCGAGGTAGTAAAGACTATTATCATTTAATATTTCATTCTTCTATGAAAGGAGAGTTCCATAAAATAGTTACGTGGTATCCACATGTAAGATCACTAGCAGTCCTTCTACCAGCAACATCAGGTTCGGTGGGTGGAGTAGATACTACATGAGATACTAAAAGGATTTTTGGAAGTCATCATCAAATCTAAAGGTGATTCCCTTATTAATTATCATAGTGAAGGGGAGATATTTTATTATTCCCAATAGTTATGAAACACTAAATATAGGTATGATACCCTTGGATCCCCCTCGGTTATTTGAGATTTTGAGTGGGTGTCATTTCTTGGATTTCACTATTTATCAAGGTCAACTGTAATTCCACACTGCCATACCACATAGAAAAAGAATATCCCAGATGCAACCCTGAAAGTGAATTTTTGTAGGTACATTTTCCAACTATGTTGTCGTAACTTGTCTATGACTATTTGAAGTTCCATTAAGTGATCACATGACAATTGAGATTTTAAGACCAGGATATCGAAATAAGATTTTGATATTCGTCCCAATAAGGGATCAAAGATATGATTCATGGTGAATTAGCATATAGAACTAATGTTCATGAATCTTAAGTGTGTGAACTGATAGAAATATATTTCCTAAGGTGATATGAAGGATGTTGCGTCCTCATAATAAGGGGCCATAATTAGCTGACTGTACCCAAAATACTGATCCATAAAAGAATGGTATGGGATCTAATAGTTGCATTGATAAATATATTTGTGATCTAAAATGGGAAATAAACATTTTGATAATTTCAATTAATATATGTAAAATCAATATAGACCCTAATCCACCAATTCGTTTTCACGATAGGGATAATGTTGGAGATCAATCAACAGTATTTTATATCTTAGGAAAAGTTGTATTTCATTAATTTTTCAAATTCCACCTCTACATTGATAGTATGAGATGGATTCATCCTCATGGATTCCTACATGAAGCATCGATAGTCATTGGGTGAGATAATATGGGGTGTAAAACCATCTTGATCTGGTCTATAAATTTATCTATAGTTCCGAGATAACACATATCATTGTTTCCTAAGAAATAAAAAACGCATATCTTTCTCCTCAAGAGGCATGAAAACAATAATCGATTTATGTTGTGGCTGTTCTTCTATTTCAAGATGCACTACCTATGAATATATATGGTAATGGAGATGCCATCATTAAATATATGTGGAGAATTACTAAGGTTGTACTCTTATTCTAAAATCATTGAGTCTATGTGTATATTTTCCGATGACGTCAGAAATATGAGGGAATCCCTGTCACTATCAGCATGAGAGGGGACATCGGATAAGATATTTTCATTCTCTTATACTATAGTTATTTCTATGAGATTCAAGAGATGATTTTATTTTCCACTGACATTTGGAACAAACGATTCCTGGACATCTAGTATTGAGTGTGTTGTGTTGACTAGATTTATGGGTAACTCCTAATTATTATTGACCATACCCCTTTGCTTTGTAGGGGTAGTCCCCAGACCATTCAGAGCTTCAAACTATATATTTTCATCAACCATTGTTTGTTTTAGGTCCTTATTATTGAATCCTTTCTCTACATAGTTGTCTATTCAAGACTCAAAGGGGGAACTATCACCATTTATTATGCAGATCCAATCATCAACATGGTATTTCAAAAAATGATGAAATGTTTAATGTACTGCCTTGTGGATATGAAGCCAGATCTTCTTGAGCATGACATTGTATATGGTTTCCTATCACATGATCATAAACTCACCATTATATGTGTGATCGTCAAAAGAATTATTGACCTTGGTCTTCCATAGAGGACTTTTCTCATGCTTTTCATACCATTGAATATAAATTATTGTGGGTGATGAGTATCTATCATAATCTCGGAAATTTAAAAACTTTTTAATCGGAATTAAGTTGATATCACAAACATTTTCAATTAGATCCCTTCAAATTTTAAAATAATCATGTTTCCCTAAAACATATAGGGATGTTATGAGTCCCTAGATTACCTATTACTGATCATTATATACAAATGAGATGGAAATAAGAAATTATGATGGAATAATATCCACTTGATAATCTTTGGTTGCATTGAGTGATATGTAGAACACATGTGGTCTCTGTAGGGATTTAATATGTGCCTCCCAGAGTTATTTTAAATAATATAGATCATTAAGGATTGATATTTTGGCTAGGAAAATCATTAGTTATTTCATAATATCAAATATATGGGCTAGAGGACGACACTACCCAAGGTGTGGTTTCTCTTTATTATGCTGCTCATGAGTTGAGATATCTGAATTAGATGTTATTGATGAATGTGAAGAGGTCGCGAGAGCATATTATTCTCATGACATGGGTCATGATGGCATTCCCCATTGTCTGGGATGATCAAGTAATCACAACCCCTCAAGGAGAGCATATAAGACAACTGGGTGAAGATGACCGCTAAAGGCTTATGAGACACCACCATATTTCAACAAGGAATTTGAGTGTTCATTCTAATGAGTCTGAACAGTTTTTATATCCTCTAAGGGGCCATGAACACATTTTTGGGTTTGACCATTCCCCATTTATACCTAGTACGCTCAATTCGGACACATCTAGCTTCTTATTCCTTGATCAGGTATGAAGAACTCATATCTTGTGGGATACTCATCATCTAGTAAGGGGTTAACAAATTATATGATGTTGAAATAGAAAAAGAAGAGGCAATCATTAGGTATGGGTTTTTTTGTGGGGGATGTTCCCATGTTTTTGATATTACAGGTACAAATTTCCAAGAATCATTGGCTGCAATGGAGTAGAATACAAGTCTTCCTCTTCTATCTCATTCTATTTACAATGGTCATGTCCACATTTTGGATACATATATATAGGTACCCAAATGGGTAACATAACACTTATGGGTCAACAGATCTATTATATCATGGTGGGCTGAGATTTTTCAGACGTACTTTTAGTCATCTAGTTGCTGAATTTTCAACCACCCTTGACTGAAACATTTTTATAATTGCATTCGTCTTCTAATTAGGAAACAATTAAATAGGTCCCCTACAACACGATGTAGCATGTATTGTCTTTAATATAACATGTTCGAAATATTTCATTGAAGATGAAAAAATTCTGAATGCTATCACCCAACCTTCTTTGGAATGGGATGCAGTCATGAGGATTGGGGAGGATGACCTCATTAGTGTTTCATGTCTGTGTCATCTTGAGTAGGTTATTAGTCATGGATGTAAGGAAATAACATGAGACATACACATTTAAGAAAGACAATGTATTAGTCATAAATTTTGAAAATACTTGGTTACTGCGATCTCTATTTTTCTCTGACTAAGGGTGTTTTTTTGTTTTATCCACTTGGTAGGAGGAATTCGATGGTTTAAAACCATCCTTTGTTCTTGAGTGATGATTTATTCTAGTATAATAGTAACAAAAGTACTCTATCGCTTATATATAATATCCCTTGTTTAGAGAGTACAAACTGAGATATATCTTTATTCTATTGAATAGAATCTTTTATATGTTGTGTCATATCTATACACATATGAAATACACCTGGAGAATTTATTAGAATCAAAGGTGTCTATAACTTATTCGAAATATTTTCATCACATAGATCTAACAATTACTCATACAAGAGAGTTTTGTATCGTATGATTCTTAAAACATTATATCTATATATGATGTCAAACACCCACTCATATTCACAATTCTTTTAGTTAATTATATCTACAATTATCATCTTACTCAGTGTCGAATTGAACTGATATAGGAGATGATGATGAATTTATTCCCATCCAAAAATAGATTACACTATAATAAAACTATACCAAATAGGGTGGAACTATCAGAGTTTTTTTAAAACAACTCATATTGGTCACCACCAGTTGATCTCAATGGCCCATCATTAGATTACATTAGGATAAAAAGTGTGTGAAATGATGTTTCAGGTCACCCATGCCTTCAAAAGTGGATATGGTATGATTTTAAAAATTTGGGTGGTTGAAATGTACGATACCCCAATATAGTATATATATTCATCTTAGTATCCATATGTGCACGTTTTCCATCCATGGATTCCATTTGAGTATCTAGGGACTTGATGAAGTAGATAAATTCTTGAGGTACAAATACATGAACTGCCTCATTTCAAAAATGACTAGGTAGGTTTTGATGATGTGGCCCAAATTTTGTCTATTCCTAGTTCTCAATACCCTCTGAGACAAAATGATCACCCTGGAAAGGGAGAGGATGTCACAGTAATTATGGTAATTCATAATCATTTTTTCCTTCTTAATTTATGTAGACCAGCTATTGGGATCTTTAAAATGTCTAATTACATGATGATGATTCTTCAGGTGGATTGGAACATTATATATATATGAGAGGTGGAATATTCAACTCATCATGAATAAGAAACCCAATGGGAATATATCACATGATAAAATCCTCATTGTGTTTTCTGATATTTGTTTATCTCATTCTAATATAGTGACAATTATTCCTCTATGTAAGATTTATTAGTTTTTCTATATGGGGATTTGAATGTACCCATGCTATTAACTATACCATTTGTTGTGTTCTACAATTGAGGTGGAAACTCTATATTTTGAGGTTCCTGATTTTGGAGCCTCCTTTGGTTTTGGGTGCCTGTAGACGTAATGGGTTCATTGATATCCACGTATTAGGGTATATTTTTTCACTTATCATCCATCTAAATTCACTTCTAGACCAACATTATAAGCTGTGTTGATGGTGGTAACATTGACATTTCTGTATTAGGAAATGGTTGTTTTACCATTACTCGCAAAGAAACATGTTAATTATGCACATCCTATGTTAGAGACAATTTTAAAACATGTGGCCAGAAATGAAATTTTGGTTTGTGTCCCAGATAGGATTTGATTACCTTTTTCATACATTCCTCCCATCACAGTTTGTGAATGTTGACCATGGGGGATTTTCGGATCATGTTGTCCAATTACGAACCAAATAGAAGTTGTTTGTTTTGTTATAGGAGGAATATATGATATAATGACTCCCTATATTTACCTACCCATGTAGAGATAAATGATTCCATTTAAGGTGATGTTTATGATCAAAAAACCCCATTCTTATGATATGGGGAATATTCAGTCAAGAAATTTGTATTAGTTGATCCTATTAATGAGGATTTAATGATTATAATAGAGTAATTGATTATTTAGGGGATGAATATTGAGATATAAATTCCCCCAACCCAATGGGGTGGGGCTAGCATGGAATCACCCTTGATTTACATGTGACCCTCTTAGGGGATGATGTCCATGGTTATGAAGATTGAGATATAACATTCCCTATCACATTGAGTTGGGGTTTGTTTGAAGATAACTCCAATATACTTTTAATCCTATTTATAATTGAAGATCTAAGGGGTGGGGTGGATGTAGATATTCCCCATGCATGGGGGTTTAGTTCACTATGAGATCACTTCTATACTGGTTGTTCTGAAGAAATATTTTATATAGAGAAGTTGATATCATTTAAGAGTTGAGTGAAATGATGAACCCTTCTAGGATTCAGTTTCTATGTCTAGTAGTTAGGTTGATCAAAAATTCAAATTCCATGGCTGAAATGATTCAAATTTTTTTAGTGGCCATATTTAAAGGGACTTAAAATGTCCTCTCCCTCCATTAATAATATGTTAGCACCATTTATGAATGGGGAGTAATTACTTTGTAGTAACTAACTGGCTGACGTGTTACCTGGTCCGCTCATTTTTTCAAAGGTTATGATATTATAGGATGTTGAATCATGGGTATTCTATTGTGTTGGTGTTATTGTGAAGTGATATTATCTTTATTTATATAGTCCTCATATATATACATTTGGAAATTATCTATATATAAATCATTGGAGAGTCATTTCTAGGTATAGGCAAACACTACGCTGCTAATTTTAATGCAACTCCATTTTTGGTTTCTAGGCTGTAAAAAATGCAGCAATATCTATATGAAAATATAGTGTATTGTTGGTTAAATGGTGATTCTCATATCATTGATAAGGGAGGTTTCTAACCTTCAACTTATAATGTTTATCCCAAATTTTTTGGCACAGAAAATGGATGAAACCATTATCTAGCTCTATAAAGAACTCATAGTCAGAAGTGGATAGGTTCCAGAAGATGGTTGATATGTTATTTCCAGCAAACTATCTTATTATGTTATTCTCATCCTCCTCTTCGACAGACTTGCACACCTCCATCTAGTTAGACCACAAAAGGTGCTTCTCGGGGATGGCTATTGAATATAGTGGAGTGTCCCTCAATGATATCAGGGTACCATATTCAGGTAACAATGATGTTTTGAACACCTCTCTATATGAAGGCATCTGATTTTTGAGCCCCTCTCCATACAAAGATGTTTAGGAAAGGGGATGATTTAATTTTCTATGGAATATATCATCATTTAGAGTTTTTTCACTACATATTTCAAGAGTAGAGTCCCATAAATCCAACTCCACCCCACCATGAGAAGGAATATCATAGTAATGATCACCTCTAGTTTCATTTAATGTTTGGACATACCCTTAGGGTGATGATAATGTGTCTCTAATAGCATCATGAAAATTATAATTTACACGATTAGGGATATATTCCTACTTATATGTTGTGGGTAGAATATTCCGACCATCTATTTAGTATTGTTCCTTGATATGAAACTACTTTATAAAGGCCCTCAGAATATATTTTCATCTCTTTGGTGGTATGGTATTTTTGATATTTCTACTGAGAATCTGATAGAATATTTCATATAGCTTCGCCGATATGAATATGAGCCTATAATTAGGCATTTCATATTCTTACATAGTTATCCATTGTCTGAACAGGGATGTGATCCTATACCCTAGCCTTTAGAGTATCCCCCTAGTATTTTTCTTTATGAATATGAGACTGTCCCAAGTCATGTTCCACTCCCAATTTTTGATCCCTAGTTTGAGTAGGAATATGATCCAATTTTTAATACCAATTCCTGATTAGGATATACTGACAGAGATATTGAATGGGATAAGGGATATGAGCCTTCTACTATATATTCTCATAAGGAATCTAATGTATTTATTAGTCAGCAAATTTGATTTATGATATTTGCTTCTTTTATCTGTTGGGATATGCCAGGTAGATTTATTAGTAGGAATATGAGTCACCCTTGAGTCACATGACACTATAACTTGGTGATCCCCATCCATAATATGGATATGATCCCAATAACAAGCCTTTGAAGTATGCCACTGGTCTAATTTATAGGAATATGACCAGATACTGGGGCATGTTCCATGCTCACATGATTATCCCCAAACCAAATATGGATATGAGCATGATCCTGGGCCTTTAGAATGCATCAAAATTCTTATTTGATTGGAATGTTCCTCTATCCCATGGTTTTTTCCACACTCTCTTGTTGATCCCTAGTTAGAATGAGAATATGATGCTGATACTGTAGGTCATCCTTTACAAGAAATTCATGATAATCCACAAGGATAAGAGAAATAATTTGAAACTCTTCTACAGAAATTACATATTAGTACTGATCAGAGCATTGTGCATCCATGTTTTTATGGATATGAATATGTGTCAGTATATAAGAACCAGACTTTTCATGGACATTATTTGGTTTTCAACTCTTGGAGAATCTATTATATTATAGGATGATTATAATATCCGTATTCTATTTGGAATATATCACAGTCTATTTTAATGGTATCATTTTTTCATTATTTTGAGTATTTCTTGGTTGGGTCTTAACATGGGTGAATTTGGGTGAAAATTGGATTGTTTTGGGCGGGTAGAGGTTGCACAGTTTAAGCATGGTTTCCACAACATTAAACAAAGTGTGAATCCTGTATGCATGGTTTTTTCAGGGAAAAAAATTATATAAAATAATATTCCAAGGGGGTTCATGGTTTTCATAGTGTTAGTACTAACTGCACGACATCACCAAGAAAACCATGCACGAAAAAAATAGTAGTTATAAAAATTGAATTTAAATTACCTCTAACCCCCATATTAACCGCAAATAAACCCTAGATCAACTTGAATTGATTTTTCTATTTCTTTGAGGCTCTCAAATGGTTTCTAAAATCTCATGTCCTCTATTATTGGCATGTTGAAGCCCGATTTTTGGATATTATTCTATTCAAGCTTGTGGTTTATTCCTGATTATTTACATGTGTCTCTCTAATTATTACCCCATTCTGTTGGTGGGTTTTATCCATTGGTTTCATTAATCTAGATATAGGATATTTTGATCTATATCTAGAATTTAGAGATATTATTTATCTTAAATAATTGATCTCAGAATTGAGTCAATATTCTTTCTTCATCACATTCTTAATCATCCTTTTCAAATTGGGGATTTTATTATGTGATTATTCATAAAAGAAATTATGAAATGGATCTTGATCTTGTTCAATGTGGTTTTTCCACTCAAATTTCCAATTTTTACTGGAAAACAGTTAATATAAGTTTTCTTTAGATATGTAGTATAATTTCAAATACAATAGTCAAGATTTTTTAATTATTTTTATGCATGTAATCGAATTGATACCCCTTTTTATAAATCGGATTTCCAAATAGAATTAATTATTATTAGAAATTAATTAATTATGAAATTGTGAAATTGTGGTATTTCATGATAGTTGAATGGGATAATTATTTGGAAAAATAAATATCAGATTTTGGGATTTGAAAATTTGTTAAATAATTGTGGGAATTATTTATGGAGTTATTGATATGTTTGATCTTATTTAGTTAATTTGTAATCAATTAATGGGAAAGGTTGGGTTAATAAAATTTGTTTTTTGTCAAATATTTGTGGAATTACTTATGCCAAGACAGATATTGTTGAGATTGAAAAATTAATTTATTAATTAATTATTATTTTATTGATGTTGTTGGATGGGGAAAATAAATTATAGAATTAATTTTTAGAGTTGTTATGATTGTTAAATAGTTTGACATTGAAAAATTAATTAAGGAATTAATTATGGTGAATAATATAATAGAGATGGAACAATTAATTGATGTATTAATTGGGGTTATTAAATTGTTAATGATGGGAATAAATAATTAGTGAAATAATTAATGGGAGTATTGATTTAATTTACTTGTTGAATTAAATAAATGTATTAATTTAGTTTTAATGAATGTGTGAATTAATTAATGGAATTGACATATACAATTAAATGGTGAATTATTTGTAGGTTTAGAGTTATATTAATTAATTATATAATTAATTTATAGAGTGGATTGGGATTAATTAGTTGGGGAGTTGATTAATTGATGTAATATTAATAATTCTATGTTGGATTAACTTATTGTTGAATTGAATAATAAAAATTGTTGTTAGGGTGATGTTTAATGAATCAAATTAATTAATTTGTATATTAATTAAATTTTTTTGATGGGATATATAATTGATATGATTGAATAAATAATTTTTGTATTAATTATTAGGCAATCCTATTTTCAAGTAGGATAATTAATTCTTGAATTAGATTTATGATATTGAAATAGATGATTCAAGAAAAATAATTTTATAATTAATTTTAAGTTATTGAGATTGAGAATGAGATTATTAATCATTGAATTGATTCGTGGGGTAGATGTGATTAAATAATTAATGAATTGATCAGTGGTAAATGAATGGTGAATTAACTATTGAATTAATTAACATGAGTTTATGCTATTAATTAATTTTCAAATTATTTTACGGGATGTAATTAATTAATGATCTATAAATTGGGTTTTAGACATTTAGATCTATGCCCATAATAATATAAACACATGGTTAAATTTAGTAATTATGTACGGAAGTAATTATGAGATATTTATGCTGCAATTTGTGATAATTACCTACAAAATTAATTTTGGGATGTTGATGCAAGGAAATGAATAATTAATTATTCAATTAATTATGAGATATTGAATGTTTGTTTTTGAATAATTAATTGGTGAATTAATTATTGGATATTGATTTTGTGAAATAAATAAATAAATTTTAAATTAATTAATGGACTTTATATAGTTAATGAATTTTTGAAATAGTTAAAGGATTTTTAGTGACTATTAAATTGATAAATTAATTGTAGGTATTGTTATGATTAATTAATAGTGGATATTTATTAATGAAATTGATATGATTAATTAATGATTAGGTTAATTAATGGAAATGTTTTGGGAATAATTAATTTTTCAACTAATTAATGAGTTTTACATGATTAATTTATTGTTGAATTACTTAATGGAAATATGTGATTATCCAATTGTTATATTTTCATTAAATATTTTTTAAATAATTAATGTGACATTGTTATGGGAAATGTGATAAGGGGGTTAATGTCTATTGACAATGAATGATGTGAATTTTTCAAATTATTTTATATATATATATATACGATATATTATGAATGATAAAGAAATAGGGTGAACGACAAGGCCTTTTGCAGTAATAATATTAACGGATGAATGGTATTTGGGGTGTTATATATGTTGTTCAGTACTAATGGGTTTCAGGGTGCTGGATAAGACATTCAGAACCAATAATGTAAATAAATGAATGAGATTTTGGATGCTAGCCATGTCCTTCTACACTAATGGGATTTGGGGGTTCCAGTCATGGCATTCTAAAATATGATTAATCTATCAGGGTTTTTGAAAACATGGTTGTTTGACCTGGATTTCTACACCAATTATAAAAATGAAAATTTGGATTTCGTGTGTTAAACATGGAGTTCTACACAGATAATATTTCAGCTATTAGGCATGGAATTCTTCACCAATGATTTTTGGGGTGTTATAAATAGATTTCTCCACCAATGTGATTTCTGATGCTATATACAGGGTTTAACATCAAGGATAAATATTAATAAATTGTGAATTGAATGCATGAAATAGTTTAAATTTTATGGTCTATGTGTTTTAAAAAATATTTATTTTTAATCAAGAAAATATTCAATTATGAATTTTGATTATTTATTTATAAAATTATATACACATTTTTTTGACTGTGTTTTGTTATAAGCAACATTGGTGGTGGCAGAATGAGTTGTACTCACACCCTATTTGGGCGGCCTAGTCTATAACTGAATAGACATTATGTTTTTTTAGAAAAGTTAATGTAAAATACCATGTGTTAGGGGGTTTAGTTGGGTATGGATGATTGATAAGAAAATAAGACATGGTTTAGGACCCACGTGGAGGAGTTTTCAAGGTCTTTAATTACATTTAGTTGTAATATAAGACACAATGACACTTACATTGGCAGATTATGTTTTCTTTTTTAGTCCAATATTATATTTTTTGTTTCGGTTATCTTGTGACATTGGTATTTATCATGTTATATATGCTTCCACCTTTATTTATTTAATTCCATGGGTGTTTTTCTATTATAAAAGAAAAAATGGGGTATAGTTTCCTCATGATCAACATACCATACCCTTATTTCTAGTTTGCAGCCACTACACATGGTTATGATCACATGCACAGGAGTAGCTAACCCATGAAAGGGGGAGAACCCAGGTACCCAGGGTGGGATTATTCATAGTGTTGTTTTTCATTGTAGATTAATATTTTATCACCTTCATTGACACAATGGTTTAATGATGTGGATGTTGTTTTTTAGATATTTTGAGAATAACTTGTGGAATTAAATAAAATGATAGTTGAATTTCCATGCTTCATTATAGGAACTAAGGATTATTTTTTTACCAGAAATTAATGTATTAATACAATGAAAAATGGGTCTCTGGTATGTTGTTGAACATGAACTATTTTTTCTTGCATGTGAAATAGAAAATAAAATGGTTCCTTTAATGATATTGAGAAATATATTAGAATTATGTATTCTGAGAATAAATGGGTGGCTAAATGATAAACATTAAGAATGAGAATTTGTTTACCCCTGTTAACTAGGACCAATGCTTAAGATGGTAAAGTATTGTGATAGTTCCTCAATTTGACCATCTTGTGGGAAAATATGGGAAAGAGATTATATGGTTTTTTAATCCCATTTTATACTAAGTTAATATTGTGAAATAAAAATCCCTCATGTTGTTTATTTTTCCCTTAACGTTGGTAGTTTGGGTATTGATAATGCTCTATTTTTAGATCAAGTTAATTTGTTGTGTGAATGAATCTTATGTTATGGATTAGTAGAGATATATGATTAGAGGGAAGGGGAACCCATGAATTTTTATGGTTTAATGTGTTTCCATAGTTGGAGGTGACATCGATGATGAAATATAGCTGGTGGTTTTCATTGATGAAATCTTGGTGTAAATTTTAATTAGTTAGGATCATTTCCCAGACCATATAATTGTCTTAGGTAAAATCAGAAAGCTATAAATTTACTCCATGCACCCTAAATATGTATTGGTTAAATATGGGGCCCCTTGGAAGTTATTCCTACGAAGCATTATATGTGGAGATGGATGGTGGAAGGTACACCATCAATAGTATACATATTAGGTCTTCTTGAATTAAATGAGGTCAATAAAAACCATGGTGGTTTAGTTTCTTTCAAAATTGGTGTAAGTTACTCTAATATATAGGGGAGTGATATGTCAGAATAAGTTGTGTGAAGAAAGTCCACAGGATAGAAGTTATAACATAGGAATTCAAATGATAATCCTATTTGGTGAATGTTTTAATTGATCAGTGATAGGTTGGATGGTCCTTGGAGTATTTGGATTTATGTCATTTCCTAGAGTTTTTTATCGAAATGTGAAGAGCCAATGTGGGGTTTCATCTTGTGGTTATCAGAAACAGTTAGTTGGGAAACAGATTGGGTGTGTTGGTGATGTTGAGATTGAGACTAATTCATCCTTTGAGGAGAATCTGAAACATGTGTTGGACCATAGTGAAAAAATATTGTGGGGAAATATTATGATGTTAGATCATGCGAAATGGAAACATGGATGTGAGTCGGAAGAAATTTCAGTGAGGGAAACATATATGAGGGTTCTGTGGCCCAATATTCTTGACTTGATGTCTTAGAGAATATTTGGAGTACAGCTCAAGAATAAGCTTTTAGAAGGTGGGTAGATTATAAGAAACCAACATTTCATAGAGGTTCTTGAGAGTCTAGCTTAGGGATGAAATGTTATAAGGTGTAGAGATTGTAATATCCCAACCCTTTTTAGAAGATATATCACTCTCTTTGAGAGGAATTATTTTGACTTATGTTGAGTATATCTTTTTAGGGACCTACCTAGGTTGAATATGGGTGAAAATTGGATTTTTATGGAAGGAGGATAGGGTTGAACGGTTTGAGCATGAATCACATAGGGGTAAAAAGGTGTGCAGCCTAGCTGCATTGTTTGCATTGGGTTAAACAATGTGTGCAGACTATGTGTGAAAGGGTTTTAGGGTTTCTATAGGGTTAGTACTAACTGTGAAACTTCACCCACCACATCGGGAATTGGAAAATATAATTTAGGAATACTTATTTAAAATTTCCCCAAAAACCCATATTAACCAGAAATAGAACATAGTTTGACCCAAAATGATTTCTCTTATTCTTAGAGGATCCTGGATTCTATCCAAACGCACCCAACCTCTATTGATTGAAATTTAAAGCATAGTTTTCATATCTACTTCCCTTCAGATATTTGTTTTATTTCTTATTATTTTCATGCCTCTCTATATTTTTTCTCCAATTCTTTTAGTGGGTTTTATCCTCTATTTTGTAGAATCAATATCTCATATTTTGGGATTTAGATCTAGAATTAAAATATTTTAATTTATTTAATTCATAGATCTTGTAATTGAATAAAGATTCATTCTTCATCAAATTTATGATTGTCTGTCTAAAATTAGGGATATTCATTGCGAAAGTGCCTATTAAAAAATTTATGATTTGAATCTTGATCTCTTTCTATGCAGTATTTTTGATCAAATTGAGGATATTCATTGGTGATCATTCTTCTCCACTGTTCTTGAGGTACTTTTCCTAAAATTAAAATACCATAGTCATGATTTTTTAATTTTGTATGTTAAAGTTGTATAATTAATAGACCTATCTAGCAATTGGACTTCCAATTAATGTTAATTAATTTGGTGAATTAAATAATTATGAAATTGTGTAATTTAGTGATAGTTGAATGAGATAATTATTTGGACAATTATTTATGATATTTTTTGAATTGTGAATTTGATAATTAATTTTTGGAAAATAATTATAGAGTTATCATGATGTTTAAATATGTTTAATTGATTGTGGAATTAATTAACGATAATTTTTGGTTTCATGAAATAGGAATTTTGGGTAAATAATTGTTTAATTAATTATGCCAATATAGAGATTATTGAGATTTACTAATAAAATGAAAATACAATATAATTGTATTTTTATTGTTGATTGGGGATAATTTATTGGTGAATTAATTAATAAAGTAGTTATGATTAGTAAATTTATTGAAATTTAATAACTAATTGTGCATTTTATTACGGTGATTTATTTATTAGAGATGGAGTAATTAATAGATAAATTCGTCAGGGTTATGGAATTACAATGGTTGGGAATAATTTTTTTAACAATAATTTAACAAAACTATTTTAGTTATATATTTCTTGAATTAAATAATGATACTGAGTAAGATGAATTATATGTGAAAATTACTTAATGGAATTGAAATGTAAAATTAATTGGTGAATTAATTAAAGGGTTGCAGTAAGAATAATTATTTATAGAATTAATTAATTGTTATGATTTGGATTAATTAATTGGAGAATTAATTAATGGATGTAGTGTTATGACTTCCATGATGGATTAATTAAATGTTTAATTAATTAATGGGCATTGTTATGAGGGTTCAATTAAATGAATTATGTTAATTACTTGGTATGCTAATCATTAGGGATTGGTTGAATATTAAATTGACAATATTGAATAATTAATTGTTGAATTAATTATGATGAAATGAGATTTGAATGTTTACTAATTAATTGTTGAATTAATAGCGTGATACCCTAATAGATGATTCAATATAATTAATTATAAAATTAATTTAATGTTATTGAGAGTGTGAATGAGATAATAAATTCTTGAATTGATAAGTGGTGGATATGGGATTAATTAATCGGTGAAATAATTAATTGTAAATGTATGGTTAATTAACTATTGAATAAATTAACAAGAATACAAGTTATTAATTAATTGTCTAATTAATTAATGGGCACAAATTAATTAATTTTTAAATTAATTTATGATTGATTAACAGGGTGTTAGTTATGATTTTCTAGACCCATAATAATATTAATTCATCGTTATAATATTTATTTAATTTTGGAATTAATTATGGGATTTTGATGACACATTGTTTGGTAATTAATTAAAAAATTAATTATGGGATACTGATTCAATCAAATGAATAATTAATTGCGAAATTAATTATGAGATATTGAAATCACCAGTTTTAATAATTAATTTGTGAAATATTTTTTTGATATTGATTTTTTGAAATAATTAATTGTTTTTTAATAATAAATAGAATTTATATGGTTACTTAATACCTAATTTAATTAATGGGACTGTAGTGGAAAATTAATTTAATGGACCATTATGAATAATTAATTATAGAAATTAAATAGTGTAATTGATATGATTAATTAATCACTGGGATAATTAATTGAAATATGTAGTGATTAATTAATTATACAATTAATAATGAGATTAATATGATTACATAATTTTTGAATAAATTAATAGAAATTTTTTTATTATTAATACTTTATATACTGATTAATTAACTATAAATTAATTAATTTGAAGTTGTGACGTGAAATGTTATAAGAATGCTAATGTTGATTAACCTTGATTGTTGTGAAATATGCTAAATTTTGATATATGTGATATATAATGAGTGATTGAGAATTGGGGTGTTATACATAGTCTTCTAAAACAATAATATGCATGAATGACTGAGATTTCAGATATTAGACATGGAATTCAGCACCAATGGGATTTGGGGTGCTAGAAACGTAGTTCTGCACTAGTAATGTAAATAAGTGAATGAGATTTTGGGTATTAGAGATGGTATTCTACACTGATGGGATTTGGGAGTTTTTGGCAGGTATTATACACTAGGATATATCTATCTATATTATTATTAATGAGGGTGATTTACATGGTCTTCCAAACCATTGATAAATATGATCCAATGAGATTTGGGGTGTTAGACTAGGAACACTACCATAAAGAGATTTTGTGTGTTTGACCTGGCGTTCTGCAATAATGGGATTTATGGGATTATACCTAGAATTCTAAACCAAGGTGATTTTGGGGGTTAGACCTGGAGTTCAACACCAAGGATAAATATGTATAAATAGTGAATTTCATGTGTGACATGGTTCAAACCTAATGGATAATGTAGTTTAATAAAGAATAATTAATAATGTGATAACTATTAAATTAGGAATTTTGAATATTTTATTTATATAACAACATAAAGTTGTTATTGATTGGATTGGTTTTAGACACTGTTGGTGGTGGCCTATTGAGTTGTACTCGCACCCTACTCAGGCTGCATGATCGGTAGAAAAATTGACCTTGTGTTTTATAGAATGGTTAAGAAAAATGGTCCTATGTCAGATGGTTGAGTTGGTGATGGAGCAAAAATTATGGAACCAAACATTGTATAGGACCTTCATGGAAGAGTTTAATATGTCTTTATTTACATTTAGTTTATTTTTTAGATAATTTTAAACTTACATTATCAAAACATATTTCACTTTTCAGATCATTAAAAAATTGGATATTGTCATTTTCTTGTGAAATTTGTAGTTCGCATTTTATATATGCTTCGAAATTTGGTTACATATGTCCACTGCTATTTTACTTTGATAAAATGATGAAAATAGATTATAGTCTCCCAAATATTGACTTACCGGACCCTCACTACTAGTTAGAATCCTCTAGCATATGGAAAGATGGTTTTTATGCCATGTGACAAACTATTTCAAGGAACCATTTTGTGGAACCAAAGATGAGATGTTACATGGTCCTTATATACGTACATGTGTTGGAATATGACAATATAGTTCTTCAATAGTTTTTAATATGTAACAACAATTAATAAAATTGTTCATATTAATGTAATCCTCCATGTTTTCTATATCAAATATGTGTTGGCATATATCATCAATTGAAGCAAAGATATGTGCCCACTTTTTCCCTCCTTGTTCTACCAATATATACCAATGGACTTCATTGATGGTGTTAGGGATTTTCCTGCAACAATAATATGCTCACATAAATCTTCCATGTGAGTACGGATATAAGCAAGCACGTTGGATATTTTCATAATATTCCAATATATATCATCTGTTGGAGTTGGGATATGATCCCACTAATGATTATCCAAAACATTTTTTAGCTGATGTGTCTTCCATGTTTTAAGTGTATTAGTGTTAGAGGTTGAAATATTTTGGGTGGTGCCTTTAGGAGGTGACTTAAGGGCATAAGTGGGATGGAAGTGGAAAATGTAGTTAACTTGATCCCTCATTAGTGAATCCTTATTCATAAGGGATCCTTACTTTACACCGTATTCCTCATTCTTCTAATAATTAATTTGGTTTTTTTTTGTGATCCAGTGACGAGCATATGAGGTGGTTGGAGGTGGAAATGAGTGCCACTGACATTAATAAAACATTATTATAATGATGTGTAATTCTTGGTTTCATCATTTAGAGTCCCACGTTGGTAGCCTCAAGGGACTTGATTATACCATGACTATGATATTCCTAGACCATTAAATTGTCCACCTTAAATTGATGGTTTAATGAAAAAGTAGTCATTTTGAGACCCCTAGGGATTTCTACCATAACAGATTTACAAGAATTATAACTAAATGAAAATATTAACTCATACAAGGGATTTGTTTGTAAGAGAAGATTATGTAGCCTTGAATACAACAAAGAATAAAGTCATCAATTAATACATTATCATTGCCATGATATGTTCTTAATTACATATTCATGGGTAACATAAATTTCTTTTCTTATCAATATTCCATCTATTCTACCTTCATGGACTTTTCATTGTGAAGAAATCCATATTTCATGAGAACTCCAACTATAAATGATCAACCTTTCATTTGAATGATTAATATAATGTTTTCTAGTTTTTATAATATATGAAAAAGAGATTACTTGACTGAGGTTAGACTGACCATTAAGTTATTTGATAGATTCACATTGATCTTATCATTTTAGTTTGGTTAGGAAAACAAAATTGTTATTGGTGATCATCCATGTTGTGAGACTAAAATGGTCTGATAATAATTGGGATGGATAGCATAATTATTTTTTGAAGAATATCGTATAGTTATATTATTTCATGTAATGATATATTTTTTGTTTTATTAGAAATACATTCATGTCTATGGTGATCACCCATGTGGAGAGAACAAAATATTCTGACGATAACTACGTAGTCTACCCTCTTTATTTTGAGAATAAGATTCCACAGATGGATGATTTGCCATTAGATTCACTATTTCATTCATCGAGAGTGAATGGAATAGGATTCGGATTGGTGGTTAATATGTGTGGGGTTTAATGATTGTGAAATCAGTCACATTAGGCTCATGATTCATGATTACCAGTCATAGATAGTCACAATGGTTCCCACATTCATAACAAGGAACATAGCTTCTATCCTAATAAAGGGGGTCAATTAGTATTTTACAACCAACGTAACATTGTAATTCACATTGGTTGAGATGATAAGGGGGCGGTATCATTACATCTTTAGGGGGATTTTTTTGCCACTTCAAGAATCATATAAAGATTTACGATATGTTTATGAACATCTTCCCGATACCGATACATGAAAAGTTACCAAAGCGTAGTCATCATCGGTTTAACCCGTTTATTTGTGAAGGTGAATCTTTTAGAGAGTCCCTTTATATGTCTCTGAGTTTCTCTCTCAATTTTCCACTAATGGGTAGCTCCTCGTAAGTTTCTTCTATATAACCAGGCAATTAATGTTTTTTTGTCATCCTAGGAGGCAGTTAATATTTTTTGGATGGGATTGAACCATAATGAGACGTAATATGTTTCCTGTCTATACTAAGAATAAAAATCCACATATATTTCTAAATGAATGTAGCTAATTTTCAAATGGAAAGGATATATATGTGGGATTTCATGCCCCATGCACTTGATCTTGAGCCTCAAGGAGGTGCCCTATGTGTCCCGGTAACTATAGGACCTATAGTATTCATTGTTGATCATTCCCTTTAGAAATATCATATGGTGGATGCCTTCAATTATATGAATGTGGGTTATCCCTATGCCTAAATGATTCACGCTCGGTGTGAGACACACGATATATCACATAATCTGTTCCACTACATATTGTTTTGGGACTTATGTAATTGAAATCCTTTAGAAAGTTTAACATTGAGCTCGTGCCTCAATGGGGTGTCCTACATATATTGGTTATCGCATTAATTTGATTAATAATAGTTCATTTATCTTATCAGTCCACTAATGCATTGAGGAGAATGATCATCCAAAATGAGATTTGGGGTCATGATATTTGGAATGTCAGAGAGATGGGGGGACTTACACCAAAGTTGATTCCCATTAGAGCCTAGGACATAAGAAGGTGTCCTATGTATCATGTCTATTACAATAATCAGAGTTCTCATAGTTTAGTTGGACTGGGCATACACACTATAAAAACCCTAATATATGGGCAGTATCATATTATTCCACTGATTAGGGATTAAACACTATGGTTTCCATGATATATGGTACATATAATATTATTCTGCTAATAAGGGTTTACACCCTGAGGTTACCCAGATATACGAGACATATCATATTATATCATTGATGGGGGCTCATATACTACGGTTTCCCTGCTATATGGTGCATATAGTATTATTATTCTAATTAGGGAATAAACTATAGGTTTTCCTGAATATGTGGAAGTTGGATAACGTTAACATGTATGAGGAATCCTTCTTGACATTCCCTAGTTTTATGCCAAACCATCTTGATTATCTAGATAGAATTTCTTGATTTACATCCAAACATTCCTTTATTGTCTACCTGACAATTCTTGGGATGTATGGACATGTCTAGTTTTACCCAAGCCAAGTCCAATGAAAATTTTATGCACCAGTTGACTTGTCTGAGGGAAATCACGTAACCTAAATGGAATTTTCAGAGACCATCACATGATCAAGGATGAGTTATGTAGAGGACATCACAATTCCCGATTGCCTTGTCAAAGAGGTCAACACATGATCTCAGATGACATTTTTGAGGAGTGTCGAATGAAATAGATGACTTGCCTAGAGGAAATCACATGATTTATCCTGATAAGTCTGAAGGATTCCATTAAATGAAGACTAAATTATTAGTCTGTAATTTTGTGATCTATTTTTTTGTATTGGTTTGTTTAGTAGATTTGGATTAATGTATTGGAATCATTAAGAAACCTTTCTAGATCATCCTAGTTTAAACGTGCAACTTTTCTGGAACTCTTGTAGGGTGCTCCTAGATCGGTATGTTAGGCCAAGAGGGCTTTGTGAGGCATAGATGGCATATACAGGTGTCTTGGTATAATATGGGTGATATGTTTGATGACATGAAAAATCTGTATGGTATGCCTAAAGGGATTCACAAGTGTCAAGTTCCATGACTAGAGGTCATCATAAAGCTCTCTTTATATGTCTGGAGGACTTTTACCAATCTGATGATTATGTCAAGAGGACATTGCATGGATTGTTTAACATATCCGATTATTGTTTCGTGGTCTAGATGAGTCATGATAAGCGTATGAGTATTAACATATTTGTTCCTCGCATATGTCACCCATGATATATTCATTGTTCTAGTTTTTATTGCATATATTCCTTTGATTTATTTAGTGTTATATTGTATTGTATTTATTTTAATGCTAATGATATGAAGTACCTAATTTTCATAAATGTGATACCATGAAATAATTCAATTAAATGGAACTATGTAGTCACACAATGTTTTTAAGGGTGATTCATGATTCTAATATTGTTCCATTGATCTTACAGGGATGAGAACCATTATGATTGAAAGATAGACAACCCTGAGAGGTCTACTCTAATTCATAGAGGTGTCTGTTCATGGATCCAATGAATAATTCTTTTTGCTATGGGGGAGGAATTTATATCAATCCTAACCTTTCTTATACACATCTATTAGTGTATGTCACGAATCGTCCTTGGGGCCCGTGCCGTGACTACCCCAAGCCCACCTTCCATAGGCAAAGGACTGGCGACTAAAACCAAAGGCGTAAATCCCAAGAAGAAGGGAAGACATTTCCTTTATAAAAGTAAACAACACAACAGAGTACAAGCGGAATAAACCACTAAGTTAAGCAGTAAAAAAACATGCTGAAAGTACAAGGGGCCAGAAATACAAGCCCAAAAGAAAGGTACAGCTACAACTGAAAGAAAAGTATAGCAACTAAAAGTAAAGCAGTAATGTCAAGCGGTCCACTGGAAGTCCCACCTGAAGGGTGGGTAAAAATAGCCACCTCAGCTCCATAGGTCCAGCAGTCTGCTCCATGTACGTCCCGCCCAGTAGTCCACCTCTATGTACCGACTGCTTCACAACCCACAACCGCAATCAGCGTTGTCCGTCGTCTGCATCCAACAAAAAGTAGTGCGGGCATAACCCGTGCAGGGGTGAGTATATGCTACTCAATAGGGACCCTAAGACCCCCAAAGGTCTCCCAGAATCCACAAAGGATAATCCACATAGAACAGATACAATCAGGAAGTAACATCCAACACTACATAGGTATATGCCCATACATATACCTAAGTCATCAATTCCAGTTCGGCTCCAACATCATAGCCCATGTTCGATCACCTCCACTCAGGATAGTACAACCCAATCCACACAAGAAAAGCACAACACAATCTAAATTGGAAGGTAAGTAAATCATATCGAAGATAATCATTGAACGTTAAGACTCATCTCACACATGTATACTTCTTCGTAAGATAATAGAGATGATCTGATGTTGCCACTGATTCATCTAAGCTGGGACCCATGTAGGATACTAAACCACCTAAGCTATCAGACCCACATATGATACAGACTAGCTACTCTGCCAGACCCACGTAGGATAGCTAGAACAGAGTCAAACACTTCCAGACCCACGTAGGATACAAGAACAGTAGTCATCGTCGTCGATCCCACAGAGGATTTCAGCACGGTCTTTATCGCTGCCGAACCCACGGAGGATGTTAGTGCAATCTTCATCACCGTCGAACCCACGGAGGATTTCAGTAAGGTTTTCATCGCTGCCGAACACACAGAGGATTTCAGTGCAGTCTTCATCGTCATCGATCCGACAGAGGATTTCAGTATGGTCTTCATCACTACTGAACCCATGAAGTATTTCAGTGCAGTCTTCAACGCCATCAAACCCACGGAGGATTTCAGTACAGTCTTCATCGCTACCGAACCCACAGAGGATTTCAGTGCAGTCACCATCATTGTCGAAACCACAAGGGATTTTTGTACGGTCTTCATCGCTGCCGAACCCACGGAGGATTAAAGTGTAGTCTTCATCGTTACCAAACCCACGAAGGATTTCAGTGCAGTCGTCATCACTATCGAACCCACAGAGGATTTCAGAGCAGTCATTATCATCGTCGCAGTCGCAGCCAGCTCTAGGGTTCCCGAACACAGCATGCTCGTTTCCGGGAGGGTCCACTCCACGAGCCTAAGAGGGTTGATACATCAACTTACACATAGTCCAGTGATGATGTATCCCAAAATTCCGTCTCAACAAAAGGAACTCAACACGACAGACGACGCGTCAATCAGACGCCCGGTCTGAAAGTTATTGGCCTTTTCGTTTTCAGGGGTTCGGTTGGTTTTTATGTCAAAACCAACCCGAACGCACTCCAAATATGTCAAAATCCTGATAGCAGTAACCCAAATGGTCTGTATCACTTAGAGAAATCCAAAAAATTCGACGGCAAGTCAATCGGACGTCCGAAGCTCAAGTTATAAGCGTGTCCGCTCCGAGGGCCCGGTTGGTTTCGTGTTCGAACCAATCCGAACATACCAAATTTCTCTGAAACCTTGATTGTATTATACCATAACGACTGCCTTGATCCAAGGATTGCATCGCAATAGACGGTGCATCGATCAGAGGTCCGTAGCCCATTATATGGCCAAAAGAACGAAGATGTCCGGTTTTAGGGGGTTTTGGGCCCGGACCGACCTGGCCCGAGACCCCCTGGGTCGGCCCGAACCAGGTCGACCTGAACCGGGTCTGGGACTGGCCCATTAGGGAACAGCCTAGCCTGGTGGGTGTGGCCCAGACCATCCAGTGTGGTCCGGCCCAGCCGGCGCGGGCGACCTGGCCCGGCCCGGTTCGGCCGGTGCGGCTCGGCGGGTGCCCCGCGCTGAGGGGACGCGGGGAGGGGGGGGGGGGGGTGTGTGTGTGTTGCCCCCCCCCCCCCCTTGCTAGTGGACGTGGCGATGGTCTCTGAGTCTCTCCCTGATCCTGCATGGCCATGGTGGCTCCTGCCAGTTGCACGTCGGGGTGCCACCGACTCTGGGCGGCCGGCCGGCGCCGGCCCCAAGCGTGGCGCGCCGTCAGCGCCTTCCCCGGACCACCGGACACGCTCTGGTGGTCCGTTTTGCCCATTGTCTACACCTGCGGCTCTCTCTGGACCCTTATATTACTACAAAGGGTTCAAAATGCCTTTTTGGCCTGCTTCGTCATCGCCCATCGATCCGCACACCAACAACATGCTGCGGAGTGTTGTCGGGCCGTGTTTGTTCGGCCCGCACCCTCTGCGTTAGGTATTATCAATTGGAAAACATTTAAACACATGTTTTTAATCATTTAAGAGGGTATAATTTATTAAAAATAAATTATAAAAACACCCTGCAATTAAATACCCATGGATGAGGGTTTAATTCACATAAACAATAAATAAGAAAACCCTATACCTCAAAATTGACGTCGCACATCGTCGAGTCGTGGAAGTCAAACGTCGCGGAAGAACGGTATCGATTCTGTCTATGTCGGAAGAAGAAGAAGAACGTTGTTTTTGGCGTCAGTCTCCACGGTCGGCATCTCCTTCCTTGTCATGGAAGTGTAAGTGGATGGAGAATTCTGGGACCACCAAGTCGATGTCCTTCTTCAGAGACGTAGCGTTCTTCAACAAAGGAGATGAAGTTCTACAAAACTAGGGCTTTCTTATCCAATCTTGAACAAAACCCACTAACCCCAAAAAATAAGCTCCAATTATTTTATTAAGCCATGTCATGAGTTCAAAATTTAAAAACTCAAATCCATTAATTTAATTAATGTGTTGGCTTGATTAAATGAGAGGAGAGGGAAAGTCACAACATTAATGGAGGAGTTCATGAGTTATACAACTTATGTGGGGGTTTTGAGGAGTTAGGAATGTGAGGGGTTGGGATCAAGTGGGACACACCCCACCTTTATCCTCCCAATGTTATTTAGTAATAAGTGGGTCCCACCCCCAACTCCCTTACTTAGTATATAACTACTTAGAGGAAAAGAAATAAAATTGTAATATATTTTTATTTTTTTCCTCACTAAAACAACATTTTTAAAATCTCCTCCTGATCAAACGTACCTTTGGAAAAGGTGCTGCTAAGAAATTACTAGTGCTGCGGTTTCATCTATGCCTTTGGATTTCAATTCTGAGCACCGGTTTAAATGTTAGAAAAACTCGCTCGTTCGTTCTCTGAACGTACCTGAGCTAAATATCAAAAAATGATTCCGGGTATACCGGGCCTCGAAATCAGGTTCTGTCAGAAGCCACAGACTCAACAAATTCCAAAGAAATTACGAAAAAAATTTCCTTGAAATTTTCAGTGTCTTTACAGTGGAATATATCTGATATATTTGGGATGGTGTTAGTAGTGGGATTTGGGGTTGTTCACTTTGCATGATCTATCTGTGGGGGGAATATGAGTTTTAGTGACCACCAGACCATCCCTTCGCTCCTCCATTTATTGTATTTTATCCAATAAATTGTGTATAAAATAATAATTTAGATATTCCATGGATTTTACATAGGGTATAAATGACACGTATAAGGATATTCATGAGAGAAGGATGCATATTGAATGTCTTTCACGTGATATGAGATTCTTTTTCCTAGAAATTCCTTGGAAAATAGTTAGTGGTTAGGGGTCATTAGAATATCAATATGTAATGAAATGTGGTATTTATGGATCACATTGTAATGTAAAGGGATGTTTTTCATGATCAATGGTGATAAACTAGGTGTATAAATCCATTCAAATAAAATTATCACTTCATCCTCAAATTAGAAGATCACATCATTTGTCTTTTTTAATTTCCTTGTTTGGATTACAATAGTTTGGGATCTCACTTGTTTCTTTAAATTTTTTCAAGGACAATGACAATACCCATTGGTTATGTGTCACAAGAAAAATAAAGTTTAATATTTTTTTTCAATCATTATCATGGACAAAAATTCGATTTATATTTTGAGATGGTGGGGAGTGCATGACTACCTAGACATGTCCAAATCATATTGTGATATGAGGGTGACAAGACTTTAGGTCTGGTGCGGCATCTTTAGATCCACATGGATGTGTGTCATGATGATTTATGAAAAATAGGTCTTCTTAATTATTATTACATTCCTGATATTTTTATAGGATCTTTTGATGGTTTGTTTGGTTCCCATCAACTAAAACATTGTGTAAATTTTACGGATCTCATCGAAAAACTACCATGTGAATATAAACTATCATGGATTCCATTATAAGAATAATGATGAATTGTTAATGTAGATCCACACAATCTTCATCATGTTTTGCCCAATTCCTGGAACATTCACATTATCTTTAAAAGGTCATGTGATCACATATCTTATTTCTGTTTTGCGATTTGAATGTATTTGCCACCATGTTTTTCAGTTTCATTGATGATAAAAAAATACCAATGTTTTAGAAATTTATTCCATTTTATATTTTATAATAATTATTTTTTAGGAATCTACACACACACTTCAAATAGAATAATGATATATCCAACTTCCATACACAATGCATTTTAGTTCTTTCATGGAACCACCTATCAATGGATTATAACATAACCACACATCCATGGTATATAACATAACCACCCACACATGGTATATAACATAACCACCCATCCATAGTTTATAATAAAATAACCATCAATATAAATAATTTCCCAAAATTGTATCGTAATCCCAACACATAGAATCTTTTAATTATTAATATCCAATTAAAAAAAATTATCATCACTCATACGAAAAAAACATAGATATTTAAATATCCATCTCTAAAGAAACTCCTTTTCAAAACCAAAATAACCAAAAAATAGAATAAGGGTTTTTATTTTAATAAAACAAGAAATCTTATAAAGGCTTCAAAACATCAAGAAATTTTTATAGTGGCAAAAAAGTCAATATCACTATATATGTTAAAATAGAAAATTTTATTTTTCCATTGTAAATAAAGTCACACATTCCATAAAAAGATTTTATTTGTAGAGGAAAATTGAAATGAATAACAAAATAATACATTTTTAACTCCACTAACCATTATTAAATCATTTTAAAAACATGGACATCGATAAAAATGTTATCTTTATGTGAAATATTTAGAAATTAATTTTTGAAACAAAATTCCATTATCAAATTATAAATAATTGAATCAAAATATGCATGAAATATTGACATTGAATAAACAATAAATACCATTATAATAAATGAATTTAGAATATAATATGTAAAATGTGCTTTATACACACATCCTAAATGAATATTGGTTCATAGCATCAAAATCTCTCTCAATGAATATAAATTTAGATGATTTCCCTTAACAAGACTTGGAGTAATAATATTCATTATTTATCTTTATAAACAATGAAAATATGTCAGTTTTTTAATTTCTTAATAAAAAATTTCATGTTTATTATTCCTTTAATTTCATTTATTACCATTCTACACTTCATTACTGAATCCATTTCATTTCTGTCAGATGTCTAATTTTTTTAATAATCAATTTTATTATTATTTGGGAAAGATAGGAATGATACTAATCTATACTTGGTTATTATGTCATTCATGGGAGTAGCTAACCCATGTATGGGGGAGAACGCAGGTACCCAGGGTGGGCTTATTTTTAGTGTTGTTTTTCATTGTACTTTAATATATTTTCACCTTTGGTGACACACCTATTTTATGATGTGGATGTTTTTTTTGATATTTTTTAGAATGAATTGTGGACAGGAATGACATGATGGTTGAGTATACATGATTCATTCTAGGCACTAAGGTTTAATTTTTGAATAGAAATCATGGTATTAATACAATGAAAAATGGGTTTTAGCTATGTTGTTGAACATGAACTATTTTTCCTTGAGTATGGAATTGAAAAGAAAATGGTTCCTATAATTATATTGATAAATATATTAAAATTATGTTTTCTGAGAATAAATGGGTTCCTAAATGATAAAAATTAATAATGATAATGTGTTTACCCTTGTTAACTTGGACTTATGCTTAAGATGGTAAAGCGTAGTGGTAGTTCCTTGATTTGACTATATTGCTGGAAAGTATGGGAAAATGATTATACGATTTTTAATCCCACATATTAACTATGTTAATATTGTGAAATGACAATTCCTCGTGTTGTTTATTTGTCCCGTGGTATGGGTGGTTTGGGTAGTGAGAATACCCTATTTTTAGATAACATTTATGGGGTGTGTGAACGAATCATGGGTTTTGGATTAGTAGAGATAGATGATAATGTAGAAGGGAAGCCCCTAAATTTTTATTGGTTATGGTGTTTCCATAGTGTTATGTGACATCGATGATAAAAGATTGCTTGTTGTTTTCATTGATGAATTCTTGGGGTAAATTTTAATTAGTGAGGATCATTTCCACAACCCTAAAATTGTCTCAAGTAAAATGTGAAATATATATATTTACTTCAAGCTACCTAAATATGTATTTGTTGAATCTGGGTCACCTTAGAAGTTGTGCCTATGATTGGTTATATGTGGAGCTGGATGGTGGAAGGTACACCATCGATAGTATACATATGAGGTTCTCATGACTTACATGAGTTCAATAAATACCATTGTGGTTGAGTTTCTTTAAAAAGTGATGTTGGTTACTCTACTATATAGGGGATTGATATGTCAAAAGAATTTCTATAAAGAATGACCACAGGTTAGAGGTGATGGAATATGAATTCCAATATTCAGCCTGTTTGGTGAATATTTTAATTGATATGAGGAAGGACTGATGCTCTTTGGAGGATGTAGATTTATGACATTTCTTAGTATTTTTTATCGAATTGTGAAGTGCCAATGTGGGGTTTCTTCTCGCACATATAAGAAATAGTCAGTTGGGAAATAAATAGGGTGTGTTGGTGATGTTGAGATGGAGACCAATTCTTTATTTGAGGAGCATCTTATACATGTGTGTGGAGTATAGTGAGAAAATATTGTGGTGAAATATTACAATGTTAGATCATGTGCACTAGAAATATGGATGTGAGTAGAAAGAAATTTGGGTGAGAGAAACAGATACGAGGGCTCAGTGGCTAAATATTTTTGAATTGGAATTTTAGAGAATTGTTAGAGTAGAACTCAAGGACAAGCTATTAGAAGGTGGGTAGATTATAAAAACCCAACTTTTCATATAGGATCATAAGTGTTCAGCTCAAGGATGAAATTTTATATGGTGTAGAGATTGTAATATCCAAACCTTTTTTAGAATATATATCACTTTATTTGAGAGGTATTATTTTGAGTTATTTTGAGTATATCTTGTTAGGGACCTAACTGGGTTTCATTTCGGTGAAAATTGGATTGTTTTGGAAGGAATATAGGGTTGAAAGGTTTGAGCATATATTTAATATGGTTAAAAAAGTGTGTATCCTAGCTGCATGGTGTATATTGGGTTAAACAAAGTGTACAGACAATGTGTGAAAGGGGTTTCAGGGTTTCCATAGGGTAAGTACTAACTGTGAAACTTCACCCACTAAATCGTGAACTGGAAAATAAAATTTATGTATATTTATTTAAAATTCTCCGAAAAAAACATATTAAAAACAAATCGAACTTAGTTTGACCCTAAAGGATTTATCATATTCTTGGAGGATCCTGGATGCATTCTTAAGGAACCCAACCTCTATTGATAGAAATTTAAAGCTTAGTTTTTATATATGCCTCCCTTCTGATATTTATTTTATTTGTTATTGTTTTCTTATCTCTCTTTATATCTTCTTTCATTATTTTTGTAGGTTTTATCCACTATTTTGTAGAATCAACTTCTTATATTTTTGGACTTAGATATATAATTAAGAGATCATAATTTATTTAATTCTTGTATCTTGAAATTGAATTAATATTCATTATTCATCGCATTCTTGGACATCTGTCTGAAATTGGGGATTTTTATTGGGAAAGTGCCCATTAACAAAATTATGAATTGAATCATGATCAATTTCTATGCAGTTTTTTGATCAAATTGTTGATATTCGTTGGTGATATTTCTTCTCCACCATTCTTGAGGTACATTTCCTAAAATTCAAATACCATAGTCACGATTTTTTAATTTTGTGTGTGCTAGTTGTAGAATTGATAGAAATATTTTTCAATTGGACTTCCAATGGGAGTTAATTAATTTTGTGAATTAATTAATTATAAACATGTGCGATTTAGTGGTACTTGAATGAGATAATTAATTGGATAATTAGTTATGATATTTTTTATTTTTGAATTTGATAATTAATTTATGGGAAATAATAATGGAGTTATCGTGATGGTTGAACATGATTAATTAATTTGTGGAAATATTTTATGAGAAATTTTGGGTTGATGAAATTGGAATTTGGGATAAATAATTTTTTAATTAATTTTTCCAATATAGATATTATTTAGATTTTATAAAAAATTGACAAATAAAATATAATTGTATTTTTTTGAATGTGGATAATTAATTAGTGATTTAATTATTAAAGTAGTTATGATTAATAAATTGATTGAAATTAAATAACTAATTGAGGATTTAATTAGTTTGATTTATTTATTGGATATGCAATAATTAATTGATAAACTCATCAGGGTTATTGAATTGTAATGGTTGGGAAAAATTTGATGGTGAAGTATTTACAAGACTATTTTAGTTATATATTTTTTTGAATTAAATAATGATACTGAGTAAGATTAATAAAATTCAATAATTATTTAATGGAATTGACATGGAAAATTAATTGGTGAATTAATTAAAGTGTTGGAGTAAGAATAATTATTTATATAATTAATTAGTTGATATGATTTAGAATAATTAGTTGGAGAATTAATTAATGGATGTAGTGTTTTGACTTCTATGATGGATTAATTAATTGGTGAATTAATTAATGGGAATTGTTTTGAGGGTTCTATTGAATGAATTATGTTAATTAATTGGTCGATTAATCATTATAAATTTACTGAATACTTAATTGATAAGATTGAATAATTAATTGTTGAATTAATTATGATGACATGAGATTTTTCCGTTGTCTAATTAAATTGTTGAATTAATTATGTGACACTCAAATAGATGATTCAATATAATTAATTGTAGAATTAATTTAATGTTATTGAGAGTGCGAATGAGATAATTAATTGTTGAATTGATGAACGGGGGATATGTGATTAATTAATTGGTGAAATAAAAAATTTTAAACGTATGGTTTATTAACTATTGAATAAATTAACGCGACATTATGTAATTAATTAGTTTTCTAATTAATTAATGGTAAAGGATTATTTAATTTATGATTTATTTTATGATTTATAAATAGGGTATTATTCATGATTATATAGACCAATAATAATATTAATTCATGGTTGAACTATTTATTTAATTATGGGATACTGATGCAATCAGATGAATAATTAATTGTTGAATTGATTATGAGATATTGAATTCACGTGTTTTAATAATTAATTAGTGAATTAATTATTGGAAATTTATTTTATGAAATGATTAATTACCTTTTTAATAAATTAATGGAATTTATATGGTTAATTAATAATTAATTTGATTAAGGGAGCTGTAGTGGAAAATTAATTAAAGGGGACATTATGAATAGTTAATTGTAGAAATTAAATAATGTAATTGATGTGATTAATTAATCACTGGGTCAATTAATTGAAATAGGTAGTTATTAATAAATTTCAGAATTACTAAAGAGATTGATATGATAAATTAATTCTTGAATAAATTAATAGAACAATGTGATTATTAAAACATTATATACGGATTAATTAATTATAAATTAACTAATGTGACATTGTGACATGAAATGTTATATTATGGTTAATGTTGATTAACCTTGATTGGTGTGAAATATGTTAAATTTTGAAATATGTGATATATTTTGAATGATTATGAATTGGGGTGTTAGACATAGATTTCTACAAACAATAATCGGAATGAATGAATGAGATTTCGAATATTAGTCATGGAATTTTTCACCAATGGGATTTGGGGTGCAAGACATGTAGTTCTACACCAGTAATGTAAATAACTGAAAAAGTTTTTCGGTATTAGAGAAGGGATTCTACACTGATTGGATTTTAGACCGCAAGACATGGAATTCTACACCAAGATAGATCTATCTATATTATTGATAACTAGGGTGTTGTTAATGGTGTTCTTAACCATTGATAAATATGATCCAATGATATTTGGGGTGTTAGACTAGGAACTCTACAATGAAGAGATTTTGGGTGTCAGAACTGGCATTCTTTAGCCATGGGATTTTTCGTGTTATACATGGAATTCTAAACAATTTTGATTTTGGGTGTTAGACAGTTAGTTTAACACTAAGGATAAATATGTATAAATAGTGAATGTCATGTGTGACATGGATCAACCCTGATAGTTAATGTAGTTTAATAAAGAATAATAAATAGTTTGATAACTATTAAATAATGCATTGTGATTATATATTTTATATAACTTCATACAGTTGTTACTGATTGGATTGGTTTTGACATTATTGGTAGTGGCCTATTGAGTTGTACTCACACCCTACTCAGGCTGCATGATCGGTACCTAAATTGACCTTGTGTTTTAAAGAATGGTTAAGGGAAATGGTCATATGTTAGATGGTTGAGTTGGTAATGGAGCATAAATTATAGAACCAAACGTGGGTTAGGACCTGCTAGGATGAGTTTTATGTGTCATTATTTAAATTTAGTTTATTTTTTAGACAATTTGACACATACATTGTCAAAACACATTTCACTTTTCAGTTCATTGTTAAATGATATATTATCATTTTCTTGTGATATTTGTATTTATCAAGTTATATATGCTTCCACATTTTTTTACATATGTACACTACTATTTTACTATTAATGAATAGAGTATATAGTTTCCCTAAGAATTACTTATTGGACCCTCACTACCAGTTGGAATCCTCTTTCATAAGGAAAGACAATTTTGAGGCCACGTGACCAACTAGTTCAAGGAACTATTGAGTGGAGCAATAGATTAGATGTTACATAGTCCCTATATATGTACAAGTGTTGGAATATGCCAACAAAGTTATTCAACAGTTTTTAAGATTTAAAAACACTTTAGAAAAATGTGAATAGTAATGTAATGTTGCACATTTTCTATATACAATATTTTCTGGAATATTTCATCAATTAAACCAAATATATGTTCCCACTTTTTCCCTCATTGTTCCACCAAAATATGCCAATGGAATTCATGGATGGGAGTAGGGATATTGCTGGTACAATAATATGCTAAAACAATTCTTCCATTTGAGTAGGAATATAAGCATGCTCTTTAGATATTTTCATAATATTATAAAATAAATAAATTTTTGGAGTTGGGATAAGATCCCACTCATGATTATCCAAAACATTTTGTACTAGATGTGTCTTCCTTGTTTTAAGTGAATTACTGTTACAGGTGGAAATATTTTGGGTGGTACCCTTAGGTGGTGACTGAAGGGCACAAGTGAGATGGAACTGCAAAATGTATTTAACATGATCCCTCATTAGTGAATCTTAATTTAGATGGGATAATTAGTTTACACTTTATTCCTTCTTTATCTGGTAATGAATTTGGTTCTTTTTGTGATCCAGGGATGAGCATATGAGGTGGTTGGTGGTGGAAATGAGCACCATTGACATTACTACAACATTATTATAATGATGTGTAATTATCAGTTTCATCATTTGGAGACCCACGTTGGTATCCTCCACGGACTTGATTGAACCATGTTAATGATATTCGTAGACCATTAAATTATCCATCTAATATTGATGGTTTTAGGAAAAATAATTCATTTTTATACCCCAAGGGGTTTCTACCATAACTGATTTACCAGAACAGTTACTAGATGATAATATTATCTCATACCAGGGATTTGTTTGTGAGAGAAGTTTCGGTTTCCATGAAGACAATAATGAATAATGCCACCAATTAGTACATCATCATAGACATGATATGCGATCAATTATATATTCATGGGTAACATAAATTTACTTTCTTATCAATATTCCATCTATTCTTCATTTATGGACTTGTAATAGTGAAGAGATCCATATTTCATGAGGACCCCATCTATAGAATATCAGCCTTTCATTTTAATGATTCATATCATGTTTTCTAGTTTTTTAATAAATTGAAAAAATATGACCTGAATCATAGTAGACTGACCATTCAGTTATTTGGAAGTTTCACTTTGATTTTATCATTTCATTTTGGTTAGGAAAACATACATGTTATGGGTGATCATCTATGTGGTGATAAGAAAATGGTTTGATAATAATTGTTATATCGCCCATAATTATCTTCTGAAGAATATCCTATAGTTATATGATTTCATGTAATGATAATTTTTTTGTTTGATTAGGAAAACATTCACTTAGATGGTGATCTCCATGTAGCGAGAACAAAATAGTCTGACAAGAACAAGGTAGTTTACCCTCTTTATTTTCAGAATAAGATTCCATAGATGGACGATTTTATATCAGATTCACTATTTCATTCATCAAGAGTAAATGGAATAGTATTTTGATTAATGGTTTATATGTGTGGGGTTTTATGATTGTGAAATCATTCACATTAGGATCATGATTCATGATTACCATTCATAGATACATTCAATGGTTCCAACATTCTTAACTAGAAACATAACTTCATTCCAAATACAAGGGGTCAATTAGTATTTCACACCCAATGTAACATTGGAATTCACATTGGATGGAATGATAATAGGGTGGTCTCATTACACCTTTATGGGGTGAATTGTTTCCCACTTCACTAATCACATATAGATTTACGATGTGTTTATGAACATCTTCCTAATACCGTTACATGACATGTTACCCTGACAAACTGATCATTAGTTAAACCCATTTATATGTGAAGGTGAATCTTTTAGAGAGTCCATATGTTTGTATCTGTGTTTCTACCTCAATTTTACACTGATGGGTAGCTCCTCATATGCTGCATCTATATAACCAGGCGATTTATGTATTTTTGTTATCCCCAGAGGCAGTTAATATTTTCAGGATGGGATTTCACCATAATGAGATGTCATATGTATCATGTCTATAGTATTAATAAAAACCCACGTATATTTCTAAATGAATGTAGCTTAATGTTAGGTAGAGAGGTCATATATGAGGGAATTCATGTATTGTGTACATGATCTTGATCCTCATTGAGGTGTCCTATGTGTCCCAGTAATTATTGGAACAATAGTATTCATTATTTTATCATTACTATTAGAAATACCGTATGGTGGATGCCTTCAATTATATGAATGTGGGTTATCCCTATGCCCAAATGATTAACGCTCGGGGTGAGCCACACGGTATATCACGTAATCTATTACACTACATGTGGATGTGGGACCTATGTATTTGAAATCCATTTAAATGTTTAATATAGAGCCCATACCTTACGAAGGTGTCCTACATATATTGTTTATCGCATGAATTAGATTAATAATAGTTCATTTAACTTATCAGTACACTAATGCATTTTGGAGAATGATCATCATAAAGGAGATTTGGGGTCATTATAGATGGAATGTCGGAGATATGGGCGGACTTACACCAAAGTGCTTTCCCATTAGAGCCTACGCCATTGGAAGGAGTCCAATGTATTATGTTTATTTCTAGAATCAGAGTTCTCATATTTTAGATGGTCAGGGATTACAAACTATAGAAACCCTAATATATGCTTTATATCATATTATTCCACTTTTTAGAGATTACGCACTAAGGTTTCCCTGATATATGGTATATATCATATTATGTCGCTAATAAGTGTTTATACACTAAGGATACCCAGATATATGAGACATATCATATTACATCATTGATTGGGGATCACATACTAGGGTTTCCCTGAAATATGGTGCATATAATATTATGATTTTAATTAGGGAATACACAACAGGGTTTCATTAATATGTGGAGGTTGGAAAAAGTTAACATGTCGGGGGAATCCTACATGACATGCCCTAGTTTTATGCCAACCCATCTTGATTGTATAGATAAAATTCCTTGATTTTATTCCAAACATTCCTTTATTGTATACCATACATGTCTGGGGATGTCTGGACATGACTGGTTGTACACCCGACAAGTCCAAAGACAATTGTATGCACTTGTGGAATTGTCTGAGGGATATCACGTAACCTAAATGGAATTTCTAGAGAACATCACATGATCAAGGATGACTTGTCTAGAGGACATCACAATTGATGACTGACTTGACTAGGTGTTCAACATATGATCTCAGATGAAATGTTTGAAGAGTGTCACATGAAATAGATGACTTGTCTGGATGACATCACATGATCTATCCTAATATGTCTGAAGGATTCCAAATGATCAAGACTAAATTATTAGTTTTTAATTCTGTGATCTATTTTGTTTTGTATTGGAGTCTTCATGAGACTTGGATTAATGTATTGTAATCATCACGAAACCAAGATAGATTATCCTAGTTTCAACATGAAAGTTGTCTAGAACTCTTGAATGGTGCCTCTAGATCTGTATGTTAGGCCTAGAGGGCTTCATAAGACCTATCTGACATATACAAGTGTCTCAGTATAATATGGGTGATATGTTTTATGACATTGAAATATTTGGATGGTATGCCTTGAAGGATTCACAAGTCTCATGTGAAATGACTAGAGGCCATCATGAAGCTCTCTTTAGATGTCTGGAAGACATTGCCCAATGTGATCATTATGTCAAGAGGATATCGCAAGGCTTGGTCGACATATCCTAGTTTTGTTTCGTGATCTGGTTGAGTCATGATAAGCATATGAGGATTAGAATCTTTATTCCACACATAAGTCACCCATGTTATATTCATTAATCTAGTTTTTATTGCATATATTCTTTTGATTCATTTAGTGTTATATTGTTTTGTGTTTTTAATGCTAAAGAAATGAAGTACCTACATTTAATAAATGTGATGACATTCAAGAATTCAATTAAATGGAACCATGTAGTCACACATTGTGTTTATAGATGATTCATGATCCTAAGGTTGTTCCTGAGATCTTACCTAAATAAAAACCATTATTATTTAATGATAGACTACTCTGAGAGGTCTCATCTGATTCATAGTCGTGTTGGTGCATGGATGCAAAGATGCATTTTTTTCTAAGGGGGCGGAATATATATTCATCCCAACCTTGGTTATACAACTCAATTAATGGAACATATCTAATAGATTTGGGATGGTTTCAGTGGAGGGATTTTGGGTTATGAACTTTTCATGATCCATCCACGGGTGGTATATGAGTTTTAGTGACCACCAGACCATCCCTTCAGTGATCCATATATTATATTTTGGCCAATCAATGGGGTATAAAAAAAATTATACATTACATGAATTTTACATAAGGTATAGATGACATGTAAAAGGATCTTCATGAGACATGGATGCATATTGAATGTCATTCACGTGATATGAGATTCGTTTTTCTAGAAATTACTTGGAAAAAAGGTTACTAGATAGCGGTCATTAGAAGATCAATATGTAATGTAAAGTGGTATTTAGGGATCACATTTGATTGTCGAGATAGGTTTTCCATGATCAATGGTGATCACATGGGTGTATAAATCCATTCACATAATATTTTCATTTCATCATATTATAATAAGATCCCATCATTTCTCTTTTTTTATTTTCTTTCTTGGATTACAATGGTTTGAGATCTCAAATGTTTCTATGAATTTTTTAAAGTACAATCACAATACCCAAAGGTGATGTGTCAAATGATAATAATGTTTCATTTTGTTTTTCGAGGACATTATCATAGAAAACCCTTCTATATTTATTTTTAGATGGTGGGGCAGTGCATGACTGCCTGGACATGTCCAAATAACATTCTGAGATGAGGGTGTCTTGCTGGTAGGTCTAGTGAAGCGTCGCGAAAACCACAAGGGTATGTGTCATGATAATTTGTTTCCAAAAGTTTCTTCTTAATTATTAATAAATTCTTCGTATTTTTCTATGATTTTTGGATGGTTTTTTTGGTTCCCATCAACTTAAAAGTTTTGTAATTTTCGGGCAGCTCATCCAATAACTGCCAAGTGAATAGAGATTGTAATGGATTACATTATAGGAACAATGAGTAATTGTTAATGTTGATCCAGACAAACTTCAGCAGGTTTGACACTGTGCCGGAATCGTTCACGTTATCTTAAAAGTGTCATGTAATCACATATCTTATTTTTGGTTATGCGATTAAAATGTTTTGGCCAACTTCTTCTTCAGTTTCTTTGAAGAGAAAATAATACCCATGTTTAGAAATGTTTTACATTTTACATTTTATAATTATTATTTTTTAGGAATCAAAACACACACTAGAAATAGAATAATCAAACAACCAACTTCCATACCCAATGCATTGTAGGGCTGCAAGGACACACCTATCTATTGATTATAACATAACCACACATCCTTGGTTTATAACATAACCACCTATACATGGCATATAACATAACCACCCATCCATAGTTCATAATAAAATAACCATCAATATAAATAATTTCCCAAAATGGTATCATAATCATAACATGTAAAAGCTTTAAATCATCAACATCCAATTAAAAAAGTATTATCTTCAGTCATAAAAAAAATTAGATATTTAATTATCCATTCCTAAAAAAACCATTTTTCCAACCAAAATAACCAAAAAAGGGAATAAGGGTTTTTATTTTAATAAAACACGAAATCTTATAAAGTATTCAAAATAAAAAAGCAATATTTACAGTGGTAGAAAATTCATTATCACTATATATGTTAAAATAGAATATTTTATTGTTCTCTTGAATATAAAGTCACACATTCCATATAAAGATTCAATATTTTTTACAAAAATTGGAATGAATACTAAAATAACACATATTTTAATCTCCTAACCATTATAAAATTCATTTTAAACACATGAACATTGATGTAAAAGATATTTATAAGTCAAATATTTAGAAATAATTTTTTTAAACAAAATTCAATTATGCCTTTGTATATAATTGAATACAAAGCTGCCTGAAAGATTAAATTAAAAAATAATAAATACCATTATAATAAAATAATTTAGAATATTATATGTAAAATGAGATTTATACACACATCCTAAATGAATTGTGGTTCATATCATCAAAATCTCCTTCAATGATTATAAATTGAGATGATGTCCCTTTCCTAGACTCGGAATAATCACATTCATTATTTATCTTCAGAAATAATGAAAATATCATAATTTTTTTAATTTTTTAATAAACATATTCATGTTTATTATTCCTTTTATTTCCTTTATTACCATTTTTCACATGATTACTTAATCCATTTCATTTCTGTCAGTTGTTTTGACTATATTAGACTAATGTTTCAAAAACATATTCGATAGGTATACTATGGTAAAAGTGGTCATTATTTAAGAATATCAAGAAAAATAATCATTAAATACTATATTTATACATCAATTATACTATTTATATACAATAATGAAATATGGTTATGAAAAATGTACTACAATATGATCATGGAGATAGTAAGCCATAAGTTTGTATGGACTACATTTCCATTTTTCATTGTTCAAATTAAGTTAGGAATAATTTTATCTATCCATAATTATAAGAATATCAAAAATAACATTTTTTTCTAATATATTAATATATGTCAACTAGGTGAGTTAGTGGGGATAAAATAATGACATTTCCTAAAGAAGGTAGTGGTGACCACATCCATGAATGATGTTATCATTTTTAAATGTTTGAATGAAATTGATATATTATCTTTTAAAATGATAAATATATCACTAATATAATTAAAATATAATTTATATAACCTATATTTATTAACCATATCCTTATTTTCTTCTATGTAAACTGGCAGTGATAATCAAATATCATTTGTTTGTGAGGTAGTGGTCCTCCATACACATGATAAATGTTATTATATACCCTACATAATGGATTTTATATATATGATATACTGAAATTAGAGGTATAATTATATTATGAAATATATATATATATATACTATAGATCTATCAACGTACCCAATATTTTGTGGTGATTATGGAAAACTTCTCAGATCAGTCTATGAGGAAATAGTCCTCCATATAGCCAAACAACATTATCATTTGACATTTTAGTGATGTGGAGATGGATATAGGTCATGGAAGAACATAATAATAGATAATTATGTTGGTATAAACCATTTTTATTATAAAATCTTGAATAATGGGACATTAATGACGCGAATGAAAAAATTATTCAAAAATTCATATTTATTAATTTTTCTAATTCCAAGACCACCTCATTACGCTTATTCCTAAATTATTCCAATAATGTATTTATGGAAGAAATGATTCTAGGATGAGGTTATGGATGTTTTGAACTCATGTTTGAAGTAATTGGATGAATTAAATGGTTTCAAGGTGTTAATAATTTTGGATAGGTGGTAACATTTTATAATTGAGATGAGTTAAGAACATGACATGAGTTCCTACTGATATTTTCACTCTACTTCAAAGTGAATAGTGTAAATATCCTATCTTCAGACATTTATAATTTCGTCCCCCTTTTTATATCATAAGAGACTCGCTTTTCTGGGAAAGGTCTGATCTTTTAAACTAATTCAGAGATATTACAAAATATAACAGAAATAAAATATATATATATTTTGATAAAAAATAAATTTATTTTCATTAAAATTTAGACTAAACTATTTAAAAATTTTGATTTTAAATAAAACCTTATAAGAAATGAGTTTTTTAAAAATTTATTCCTTTTCGATTAAATAATTAATTAATATTTTTATATTAAATATAATCATTATATTGATTTATTAAATTATTATCGGGGTTGTTAAATCAACCTTATGAACAACTAATTCCATAATTATTTAATCATAAGCATCATTTAAAATATACCAACATGTTCACAAATACAATGTTCCCTGATGAAAATCAACATTAGCAACCACCTATGCTTATGGAAAATGGAATGCCTTTCAAATCATTATAGATAAAGTTGGTAATGAAACAAATTGGTTTTTGTTAAAATTATAATCTAACAGAGGAATAAATATTAGTCATTTAATCATAGATCGATACACTACCTCATTTCATGATGTTTTCTTACGGGCATCAAATAAAATCCTAAATGATTGGGTATTATATTATTAGTGAAAACAGTTAGTGGTAAAATGATTTCCTCCCAAGTCTATTATTTTTACCAATTTGATGTTTATGAGTATTAAATTCCTAAAAAATCATTAATCTCAATTTGGTAAAATGTGATTTTATTTTGATCATGGGATGGTTCTCTCTCTGTTGAACCCATATCAATTTCTAAAATAAGGAAATCACTACTTATATCCAAAATCATCCTATGATCATCTATTAGTTTAAGGATTACTATAAAACCACAATATAAATTAATTCTACCTTATAGATGATGAAACCCCATCATGATGGGTATTTTCTTAACAATGTTAAAGAATGTATGAGTTTTATAGTCCTTCTCAAGATAACAAGGTAGAAATATCCTCAGAAATAATATTCGTAGTTTTCTATATCATATATATACCTTAAACTATTATCATCAATTATATATAAATAATATTTTAAGGATGGGATTTATTTATTGGGGTAGAGTATATCACAAAATGATTTTTGGATGAATTTTCCTTTAAATAGATACTTTGTTTAATATAATATTTCATATTCAATACATAACTAAAAAAAACCATGATAAATTTTATGAAATCACAATATTAAAATGAAATATAATAATTGATATATTATTAGAATAAAGTATGAAACATTATCATGTAATTTTTATGTTTAATAAATTTGAAATTAAATAAAAATCTCATGAATAAAAAATATATATCCTTATCATTTCACATGAGTATTGTAATTCATATTTATATGTTGGATGGTATCCTAATCATTTGAAATATAATAGGCAGAGTAAGATATATTTAAATATTATGAATGATTTTAGTGATGTGTATAAGGCTATATATATGGATGAAATGTGACCAATATATATATATATATTATTTATTTATATGGCTGTTTGAAATTTTATCATTGTATATATTGTATTTGGATATATAGTCATTGGGTATGATTATATCCAATAGGTATATTAAATATTTTTAATTTTTAGTAATAGGTTAAAAATAATCTAATTCATAAATGAAAAATAATGAATTAAATTATAAAATTTAATTCGAATATCATTTATTGTTTTTTCTATGTCAAATATTATTATTTTTATTATTTATGAATTATTGAATTTATTTAATAAATTATGATTAACGGTCTAATGTAATTAAAAAATTTAATGGTTAGAAGATAAATAATTGATTTTAATTTTATGAAATTAAAATCATTTATACATAAAAGTATATATTTCAAAGTATCATTTTTAATGATTTGTGTATTTTTATTATAATAAATAAAATAAATCATTTTTAAAATATTATTCCAAAAAAAAATCAATTTATAACCCAATTTATTAACACGTATTTAATGTTTATTTTATATGGAAAATAGTTAAGAACACATAAGGTTCCAAAATTCATATTCTAGACAAAATGTTTTTTATACTTTCATTTAATTATTGAATTTACAATATTATTATATTTAAATACAGAAAATGGAATTATATTTTTTAATCATCAAAAAAAAATTAAACATGGATAAAATTTTACTTTATATGGATAATAATGTGTTACTAAGGTTAAAAAGGAGTTACCATAATAAGATAATCTATGCTAATGTGAGGTTAACATAACTAGTAAAGACATAAAATATTATAAAAACTGTCTATAATGAATTTATTAAGTATTTAATAGAAAACCCATATCCCAGCACCAATAATTTTTTTTCACATAAATATAAAAGCACTATCCCTATATAATTCAGAATGATTATTTTTTGATATATAAATAAAACTCACCTATAGAATGATTTTTCCTCTACCACATGAAAGCCACCCAAACCATTAAATTATCTCTAGAATCCAAGAAATTTTTTATTCCCACATATCATTATTAATTGTTGTATTAAGACTATTTTAATGATTTAATCCAAAATGATTCATTTTGGAGGAATATGTTTCAAGTAGGGGATATTTCATCATCGTATGTATCTATTTCTTCACCATATTTTTCAATTACCTTCTGATATCTTTATTATAAATCCCTTTAACCAATGTATGTATAGTTTAATGGATTCAAGATGGTTATGATAATATTTTATTACTATTATATAACTATATATTCTTACACATTCATTGGTATAACATGTCAATGTTTTGGTCGGTTCAACCCCTACATGAATGATGTTATTACAACATCATGTTTTACAACATCAATGGGTATTATGAAATTAATTATTATATTAAATAATAATTTATTATTTTTAATATGGTTCATGAATTCTGGAATAAAAAATAAATATTATTATTATATAAATCAACATTGTCCATAAGTTACCTAAAAAGCATCATCATGGATTCTGGTCTCATAAAAATTGCATAAATACAATAAAATAAACATGGGAATATATATTTTATTGGAGAAAAATTACCCAATTACCATAACTAAAAATATAGTGACTAACATAGAATCAAAAATTCCGTATCAATATCATTCACAAAAAACTTGAACCAAAAAATAAAAACTAATAACTTTTATTGATGAAAACTATCAAAAACTAACTAATATATGTGTAATTATTGAATATAAATAAATAGTTTATAAGGTATAAAATTTTAATAAGGTTTAAAAAAGAAGATATTATTATTATTATGTTTACTATAAATTTGGTTAAGAACCTATCACAGAGGTCAAGAGTGATGGAAATGGGGTTTTCTTCTCAATTTCCATTCATTAAGCCATGGTTCATTACATTAACAATATTTTTGTATAAGGTGTAATTATTTCCCTATTAAATTATGTTATTGTCCTTCATGTATCTTTAATGGGATTTATAATTCCATTTAATGATCCCTTATTCATACATTTCTTATTCATTAATTTCCAATGTTGTAGGTTGTTTTTGTTAACTCGTCTTTTTTAATTGAGTTATGTTAATTTTTAAAAGATTTCAACTGATGAAATTTCCTTGAATTCATATTATTATTATAAAATAAAATTCATATTAAAATATTCGTTGTATTTATAATGAATTTATACCTCTATATTTTAAATAATTTTTTATTTTTAAAATAAAATATATTTAAAATGTAAGAGTTCTCTGTTGTAAATTTTCTCTCATTAAGATATTATTTATATTCACTACCAAAATTAATTATAATTTATATTCTTCCCAATGAATTAATTTTTCTATGTACATCTTGTGATTATATTTATTTACAAATTCATATCATTTTATCTCTTTTGATGACTTTTGAATCAGTAGTTATCAAATTGTTCTAGTTTAATCTTAATCTCATTTTCAAATTGAGATTTTAAATACCTATGTTATCAATTTTAGATTATTATATATCTTTTAAGAAATTTTTTTTTAATATATTTTAGTTGTTATTGGTTTTTTACCTATTTCCATGCCATTTCATGTCCATTTTGTTAATTATTTGACAATGATATCGTCTATATGTGGAGCCAAACTAAACACTTGTTTTTTAGTCTGGAATATTTCTTCTGTATGTATATATTATTGATAGTGTCTACTAGATATAACTATATTTTCTTATATGATTTCATAATTTCTATTCATTTAATATTTACCATAAATTATGAAATTTTGAATGGAATGTTTTAAATATTTTCGGTATGAGTCACTTTAAGTGATTTTTTTCTCTTCACAAATTTGTGAAATATATCTTTTTTTAAAAGAATTCTGAAAAAAAATTTATTTCCAACCTTTATATCAATTTTTATTAATAAATAATCCACTAAAATTATTACATTAATTACAATGTAATTTCTATTCATAATAATTTATAAAATATTTTATTATTAAAATAATATTTATTAAAAGTAATCGATATTTCAACTTGTTTTTCAAAACAATTTATATAATTCCTATATAAAAGTGGTTTTCGTATATGTACAAATTATTTAATGATTATTATGATTCATTAGGTATATTATATGTTGATATCATTCACTGTCTTCATCTACAAATCTTATGATCATGGTTTGAGGAGATTTTTAATGAATCCATATCTTTATGAAAAATTAACTATGCTATGATTAAATTCCTAATGATTTTATGTACAAATGGTTCACATATATATGATATATAATAATTTTATGGATGATAATATTATATCCCTCCAATTAATTGGGTGTCATTAGATATCAAATGATCCTCCAATGTTATAGTAGTGGTTATCCTAAGACCAAATGTGAACACAAATGGTTATCCCAATACCTAAAAGAAACTTTTGTCTTGTGATGAAGCCCAAAATATTAATTTAGCTACGTGAAAAGTAAAATGGGTACAAAACTAGTGATTCCACAACCAAAAGGGTTGAAGGTTAGTTAAACCAATCCTAAAAAATTACATGAGTTGTTATCCCAAGATAACTGTATTATGGAAAGTTGTTTTGAAAATTATATTTTATAAAGGACAGTTTGGTTAATGAAAACATTTTTTTATGATTATATTTTAGAAAAAAATATATATGAAGAATTCCCTTCTAAATTTAACATATTATGGATTAATGTTTCTATACTCCCAAGTCACATTTTTTTAACAAAATATACATTTCTTGATTAATTCATTATGATATGTCTTTTATTTTATATTATTCCTTTATGATATGAATACGATACATGATTATATTTTCATATACAACTACTCAACTTATACCCACATATGATCTTTGACAATTAACAATAATTTTTTCCCTAAGGAGAAAATATGATGCCCACTTTCCTATTTTTCAATTCACCGTGTTATAAATAACAGTATTATGTATGATATATCTAAATGGGTGTCACGTGAGAAGACTATTAATGGGAATGTTAGAGGGATTTTGTAAAATTATAAGATCATATATGTAATATCTAAATACACCTAACAACTTGATTCTGGTAATTTTTAAATTCATTTGAAATGAGATAATATATATTTGTGTTAGGCTTAGGTGATTTCATTCTATATCTAATAATAATTATTTTTATCATTGAACCCTAGAGATATGGCATGTGGTCCATTACACGGATATATATAAGAGAATTTTTCTACTGCATGTGAGTCATTATGAAGGGTTATAGTTGAGAAATTAATCGAGAATAATGTAATTTATGTGTGTTATAACGAATGAATTTAAAATGACTTGAATTCATAAGAGACATAAAAAATGTTGAAATATTCAATTTAATGGAACACTATGTTTCACAAAACTAAATCTAGATATAATCCTATAAAATTCCAATAAGAAAAACAAAGTTTAAAAGATATTTCAAAACTACAACACTCATTTACTGTTATGTGAGAATTGTTCCCTAAATATATGGTAATGGGAAAAATTCATGATTCATTTTCATAATATAAGAGATTTACTTCATTCATTGGCATTGAAAATTCGTTAAAGGATCAAACTCTACCTAAATATATGAGTTATTTTCTTCTATGGAAACTGATAATGTGATGAATGAAAGATACAATCACGATGTATATAATAGTAACTCTCATTAAAAATAATGGATAACATGTTTTCTATAAGTGTAACTTTTGATTTATTTAAGAGTTTGATACTTAGTTAAAAATTGAAAAATATGGATTTCTATAAATTATGTACCCAAATTTAATGGGATGACATAGGAACTGTAATTCTATCTATAAATCATCATAATTATTAATGTATATTATCATTCTAGTAATGTGTTGTGATAATGATATCTATTAGATGAGAAAAATATCACAATATTATGATTATATGATAATATAAGTTTCATGATAAATCATGTTCTAGTATTTAATAAACACTCACATGATAAAAGGAAGTTATATTATGCAATCAAATGATCATTTTATTTTTCTCATATAATTTTAAGTTATGTTTTTATATATTGTTGAAATATTTTGAGAGTATGAATCATTTGAATTCATGTAAAATTTAAAAGATATTTTTTTGATAGAATCATAAAAAATGTGAGAAGGTTATTCTCAGAATACAATGGATGTTATGCATCTAAAAGAAATGAATATTCATGTTATCATTGATGTACACCCACATGATGAAGTTGAAGAAATATTTTGGGATCATGTCACTAATATAGTTTGTAGAATTTTCCATAATTCTAAAATATAAAATATATTCAATAATGAAGATTGTGAAATGAAATAAGAAAATATAGAATGTAGGTCTCCTAAAGAAATTTTTTTAGAAACCAATACACCTCTAAAAAAGAATATTTTTTGAGTTAAGGAAGAGTACGAATAAAAAAATATGATATAATATATAATTAATCAAATTATAAAGAAGATGAATAATAATTATAATACATTGAAAATACCAAATATAATTAAGAGGAAAGAAGGATAATAGTTTAGATAAATGATTAAATTGATCCAACTATTCATGATTGAAGTGTTAAAGAAATTGAGTAACATGGAGGATCTTTTTTTTAAATCACAATTTGCTCAAGTATTATTTTATTCCAATGATGTAATTATATGAAAGATCTAAGAGAATGGTAGGGTATAGTTACTAAGTTTCATAGAATATAGTAAATTTTCAAAAGAAATTCAAAAACTCTGATGTGGATGAATATATGATCACACTAATACTATGAAATCTTAGATCTCGAAATAGGTCTTTGTTATATAGTGTATGAGGATGTATTTTAATACTATTTGGGATTTATAGAAAGTGGGAGGTATTATATATCTAGTAGTATTATAGGATGCACAGTAGGTTAATATATATGTGTCTTATGAATTATATAATTGACATTATACCCTTCATAACAACCTTCATAATATATCAGTGAACATGTGGCTTTATATAATAACTGGATGATAAATGTATTATATTTTCCACATCTGGGCCAAAACCTATATATATTTTACATGTTAAACTTTACATTACATTCTACATTTTCAAGAGTTATTTATTTATGGGTGAAAGATAAATATATTCCATTATATACTATAAGATAATAAGTTATCAATTATATATATTTATATGTTAAAAGGGTAAATGTCTAACTAGATAATACTTTTTTTAAAATTATTTCACACCAAATTAACCCCCACCCCCTTAGGTGATAACAGAATCCATTAGGAATTTCTGTTGGTTTTATATCCAACCAAGTTCCCTTTAATAATACATAAATTGAGACCCAATTGATTTCATTAAGAGATCATAAAATGCTTATTTGAATATATTTTATAATATCCTTAGAATAAAAATTATGTTTCACAGCAATAAATTATTATGTATAGGATTTGAATATTATTTCAATATAATGTAATGAGGGTCAAATAAATAAATAATTTTTTTAAAAGAGAATGAATATATGGTACGAAAACATGAAGGTAAAAAATTGTTGTATTAATTCATATATATCTATAATTGTTTATTTTTTATGAAATAAGTTCAAGCTGTGATGAGGTTAATTGTATTAAATTTATAAAAGGCATATATATATAAGCTTGAATATGTGACCACCTTATCCATACAAATTAATGAAAAAATATTATTACAATGCATCCTCAATTCCTTTTTTGTTTATATTTTAAGTGAATTGGTGAAAAAAATAATTAATTAAATGTATATTATTTGTATGAATTTGACATTTTTCTATTATATAAATGTATTATTAATCCATAATTAGTCTTAAATATCTATAAAAAATTATATACCTATTAATATATTCTATAAATTTCATAGTAATCCTTTATTAATAACATGACTTAATGGAATCAAAAGATAAGGAGTGATCTTATAAGATCAATATGTGTAAACAAAATTACTGTTAATTAAATAATATTATAAAGAAATAGATGAATTTTTGGATCTAAGAAAGGTACATAAGAAAAATATACCCATATATTCTTATATTATACATCATGGTATAAGTATATGAAGAATATAATACAAGGATTATTCAATAAACATAGTCCATGAGACCATAACATAAGAATGATAAAAATAAAGAAATGGAAAATCTTTTAAATATGGTGAAAACATTATTATTTAGAATATTTCATTCATGATCTACATGAATAGTGCCCATGATTATGGGTAACAAAATAGGTACCCAGTAATAATTTATATATTGAGATATAAAGTTGTATCAAATTAATTAAAGGGGTATATATGACCCCAACTATCATTATCCATAATTATAAATTCTAGTTAGAAATCAATTAAATAGTATATATAACCCCTAAAAGGAAAATGGGTTTCATTTAACAAATTATAAATTTTCCATGGAATTAAAATTGATTTCACATACTTTTTAAAAGGAATCACTTAATGTTATCATTCAAGATCATAAAAAGTTAAAACCATGGAAAATAAATGGGTATCCAAATATATTTTGTAACATTCTATGAAAATACCATTTAATAACGATTATAAAGAATATGATATTTTCACCACATATTTAAAGGGTATGTTATTATATAAAACATTTCCACAATAAAGCAATGTGTGAAATCTAAGTGAGCACATTTCAATAAATGTAATAGAAAAATTGTATTTACAATGAAAAGGAATTGGAAGAAAATTTATTCCTACCCATGTTGGATGGTTTAGAAAGTAAAAGATAGTAATGGATCATATTGTAGTTTGAAAATAAAAGTACATAATCCATCTAATTAATTAGGAATGATGGTTATAAAACAACATACCCCCTATTTATTAATTATATATCAAAACGATTTTAATAATGATGAAAAATATTACCCCAAAATATTATTATGAACAATATTAAAAAAAGAATGAATTGATAATTGAACTTTTGGATAATGAAAGTCAAATCAACAACATATTAAGCATATATATTTATTAATGGATAAATCATGTAATATAAATCCCCTAAGAATCAACCATTTTTTATATGAAACAATAAATGGATGTGAAAACCTAAAAGAGCATTTTTAAAACATTTTTCAATATTGACCAAAAAAATAAACTACCATTTCACTATAAAAATTAATGTTTGAAAAGTTTTTGTGAAATGTTTCTTGAAATATTTATTTTAAAAATAAATTAATCATGGTGAATTTAGAATTATATATTGTATTATATTGTAAATATGGAATCTATGATAAAAATATTGTCCCGTAGGAGATTTTTTCCCCCATCTCTAGTTTTAATAATAACAAATATTATCAAATATTATTACTCATGCCTAAAATTTTCATTCATGAATTTATGTTCCAATATGTGTAATTGTGATTATATATGATCACATATAATTTTAACACATTTTGATTGTATTCATGTTGTAATATAGTTCAAAAATAAATATATTCTGTGTAGCAAAAGTTGAATCACATATATCGATAGACAGAATGTGTCCCCTATAGTTCAAACGAGTCACCAACAGTTCAATTGTCTCATCGACACAAGCGCATAATGAAGCATGGTGAAAGAAATGAAACGACTTAACAATGCAAGGATTTACTGATGAAGTGGTCCTACAGACACAATTGAAATATAAAATCATAAATGATACCGACATATGGATCTACGAATATGTGGATTCATCAACGTAAAGATAGAACGACAGAAGGAGACACCAATAAAATGATTTACTGATGTAATGATTCATTGATGCATCAATAGACCGACATAATGACTCAGTAATGGAATGTGTAACTAAGAGAAGGAGATGTTGATAGTGGAATCCCTAATATAATATTAAAGTATGATTTATTCTTACATTTTGTCCAACGGTTATATTTGAGTGGTTTAGTAATACTGATTAATGTTATTACTTTTGAAAAAAAAATTAATTGGAATGTTAGATGTACTAAGCACAATACCTACCTCAAAATGCACATTGTCAGGATGAATATTAAAAAAGAAAAGGACTCAAACATAATGATACATGACATACACATAGATATATAATTTAATTCCTAGACACAGTAGTAGATCAACATGAACAAAATATAGAAATTTAAAACACATGAGGAACTCTTCATTCATGCTTGCTGTGAACCAGGGAAATGTAGTGTACCAATGATCCAACATATCTATAGAAACAAACTAATGATAATGAGAATAGAATCTAATCATCCTATAAGATAGAAGATAGTACTCCATGACATTCTATTATTAGTGTTTTCTTCTAGATGATGACTCATACTTCCACTCTAATACAGCTAAGAGACTAGAGATGAACTGAATAACACAAAATGCCTTCTAAACCAAAACTAATACGTATTTATATATTGTGTTTCCTTTATTACATTTTCGATCAGTGTGTTCTTCTATCTATAAACACACATTGTCTTCTACACTCTACTAGAAGATACTAGATGTCCCCGGACTCTTATATTTTATATATATTGTCCCCATGATGAACTGTGGTATAGGTCATGTGTGACCTGTTTGAATTTTATTTCACATGATGAATAGTGGTAGAGGTCTTATGACAAAGAAACTCCATGTACAATTATGTAAAGCATGATCTAGGGTGTGGATCAAACATTTTATCTGTATATATTTCATGGTGGTTGGTGACCCCCAAGTGGAGAAGATAATGAATCATCTTGAGACTAGATCTTTTTTTATATCACATGTGTTTTACAGAAATATTATTTTACATGTATTTTTGATTAATGAATTTCACATTTATAATTAGTAGTGGGTTGTGTTTATAACTATCTTTTCTTATTTTATTAGATTTAAAATTTGTACTGACATCTTTAATTATTAAAACTGATAAATAATATATCTTTTGAAAAATCAGTTAAATAGTGAGACTATTATAATTTTACTACTTTTATTAACTGTACAATTATGTTTTAAATTGGGAGAATCTTTAATATAAAAATTTTAACTAAAATTTTATATGGACTCAATTCCCCCCCTCTTGAGTATCCTACATTGACCATAATTTGGTATCAGAGGATGTTCTATTATCATTTAAAAAATTATCATCTCTTATTTGGTAGTGTTTTTATAATCTCAAAAATTAAGTAACTTTTATTTTTTTCATTAAAAAACATTTCATTAGTATCAGAAATAGACTAGAAGTTTCTACTACAAATAAACCTCCATCCATTAATAGAAAAAACTGTTCCGAGTGGAAGATTAAGAAGAAAATGAAATTATAAATTATGGGCATTGATATTTGGACAGTCAAAAAAGACAAATATGAAATACCAAATACTCGCAGAACAAAATGAGGTGAATCTAAACAGATACATTTAATAACAATTGAAAAACTATGATATATCTTTTCTGTGCAATAGTGGATGAGTAATTTAATAAAATATATTCTTGTAAATATAAATATGAAATTTGTGAATCCTAAGTTGTATCACTTGAAATAACCTTTAATGTTAATTAAATGAGACATAAAACATTTACTATTATGTTTGATAAGTTTAACCCAATAAATGGTGAGCCTATATTGGACATGTATCTCATGTTTAATGAAATTATGAACACCATGAAATCTTGAAGAATAGTTGTTAGGGAAAGGGATAAAATCCTGATAATACTCTTATTATTACCAGATAGTTGGAGAGGGACATCTGTATCAATTAGATAATCATGTGACATTAGTAAGTTTCTAGTAAAAGAGCTTACTGGCATGTAGATGACATATGGGGAATAACTAAAAGTAATCGAAGAATAGGATGATGAAACCTAAATAAAATACATTTCTTTCAAATCAATTGCATCAAAATAGTCGGAAAAATATCAATAAAACAAAACATTTCAAGGGATGATTTATCATCAATAAGAAGTGATGAAGAGATGGATCAAATATCCATATTATTTATGATATAATATATAAAGAAATAATTATTCAAAAAAATATAAAGGAATGTATGATTATAAGGTTCATTTGAAAAATGACTTGAAATTAAGTAAAATTTCAAATTAAATTTTTTGCTATGACTGTAAAAAAAGGGACATGTGAAGGATGACTATCCCAAATCAAACTATATGATGAAGTATGATGACAAAAATAGAATTTATAAAAAGGACATAAATGAAACATAGATTGCATCTGAGGAAAACTCAAGTGAATCATAATCCTTTCATGATGAAAAGGATAATAAAGAAAATATTTGTTTTATGACATATACATCTAAGGTATCACTATACTCTCCTGAACCTGATTCTTACAATTCTGGAGATGAAACTGATTCTAAAAATAAAAAAAATGAAAAAATTGATGAATATTGAATAATTTTAGAGTACACATATAATGAATTAAAAGATAAATAAAAATCATTAAATAAACAATATTCATTTACTACCACTGTTAAATATGAAATATCTATTGAAAAAGAGAAAAATGCACAACTGTATAAGGAAGAAAATGAACATAAATTAAAAAAATTATATATTGTAGAAGGTGCTAGAAATGTTTTAAAATGGAAAAGATATCACGGTTCAAATTATTGGTAAACATGTATCTCCAAAATATAAAACTGGAATAGGATATAAAATTGGAAGGATGAATCTCTCTAAAACACATTTTGTATCAAAATCTAGAAAATCCAGTTTTATGCGCTATTCTGGAAAATATCATGCATGTTCCAGCCATGAAACAACATCTTCAATTTCAAGTTTTTTTGGATGAATTAATCTATATTTCTCAAATACGTTACATAATCTTTATAGGGAACCCATGAAGAAAATATGGGTTCGTAATGCACTTATTACTAATGTTATAGGACTCAATAAAATATGGGTACAAAAATATTATCATGTCTAATATATTTATTAGAATTATATTTGAATAGATTCTATGAATGCTTCTATTATATGGATAGTGGATGTTCATGAAACATGACTGAAGATTAAACATTCTTCAAGAACATGATAATGATTCATGGGTGGGGGGGATTTCACATTTGCTGATAATGAAAAAGGAGAAATCATTGGCTTGGCCAGATTGGTAACTCAAGGCAAGTTTTAATTTCTACTTTACTTTATATTGGGGAATTAAAGAACAACCTACTTATTATCTCCCAATTATGTGGTAATGTTTTTAATGTTAAATTCGAGGATGGTGTGTTAATATTTTTTAATTCAAATGTTGAGTTGGTATTTTATTCATTTAGATATGAAAATGTTTATGATGTCGATTTAGATTCATTAATTTCCAAAAATTATTCTTGTTTTTTATTATTTTCATAATGATTCTTGGATTTGGAATTGGAGACAATGGAACTGAAAAATATTCTCAATTCGAATGATTACTAGACAACTATTAGTCAAGGTTCTACCCAAACATGATTTTCCATATTCCAATGTCTATAATACTTGTCAAAGGGGTAAACAACACAAAATATATTTCAAACCCATGAATGTAGTTACAACTTCACAACCTCTATAGTTGGTTCACATGGACTTGTTTGGAACATCTATAGTTTCAAGTCTATGTGTGAAGCACTATGTCTGTGTTCTTGTAGATAAAAGCTCTATACATACATATAAATTTCGCTTATCTCATAAAAGTGATGATTTATTATCATTATACCTAGTATGTTGGGACTATAAAAATTATATTGCACAGAGAATTAAAAACCTATGAAGTGACTATGGTCATGAGTTTGAGTTCTTGGTGTTGGAATCCTTTTTCATAAAAAAATATCTATAGTCATAACTTCTCAGATCTTAGGGCACTACCATAATATATTTTTGGTGGGGGAAGAGATAAAACCCTGAATGAAATTTATAGATGCATGATTAGTGGGTATGCCATAAATATATACTTTTGGGAAGAATCTATAAATACACCTTGTTATATAATCAATAATGTCTTGATTTTTCCTATCCATAAAATAAATCCTTTTGAGTTTTGGAACAATAAAAACCCAAAGTATAGATAATTCAATAAATTTGGTCCCAAATCCTATATTCTAAACACTAATGATAATCAAGAAAAGTTTTCCTCTAACTATGATGATGGAATTTTTCATGATTATTTAGTTTCTCATAAATCCTATAATGTCTTCTATAAAACAACCAAACATGTGGATGAATATGCTCCGGTAAAGTTTGATAAGATAGATACCCATGAGACAAATACATCAATTTAAATTATTGATGGTGATATGTCAAATATTAACATGAATAATAAGTCTTCGGACCATCCTATTAAGCAAACATTTAAAACAACCTTGTTTGGAAATTCTCCGGACTCTAGTCATGAGGAACCCAAACCTGTCGAGGAACATGATGTGACTAGACAATCATTTTTTATACCTATTGGAACTCTCAATAACCATCTCTTATCTTATATAGTTGTAGATTTAGACAATAGATCTCAGACTAAAGCTTCTCTTAGAAATCAAGTTGAACAATAATATTTTCTGTCATAGTATGAACGAATGAACATCAATAATGATATCAATTATGAGTTTTGGCATATGGATATACAGGAAGGTTTAAATCAGTTTGAAATAAACAATTTTTGTAAACTTGTTGATAAACCCAAATTCATTTTGACTATAGGAACTCAATGGGTGTTTAGGAATAATGTAGATGAATCTGGTATTATAGATTGAAACAATGCTAGATTGGTTGCATATGGTTGTAGTCAAAAAGAAGGGACTGACTATGATATACCTTTCCACCTGTAGCTAGACATGAGTCCATTATAATCATGCTTGTTTATAGTTCACATATGGATTTTGAACATTATCAAATAGATTCCAAAAGTGCATTATTTTATGGTTATATAATTAATGACGTTTTTTGGAACAACCCCCTAGTTTTAAAAATACACACATTAAAAATAATGTTTTTAAATTTACTAAATCTTTATGTGGTTTATAGAAACCTATAAAATATTGGAATTATATGCTCACCACTTTTCTTATTTCTAATGGTTTTGTAAAAGTAATTTTTAATCCAACCATTATTATAAAACAAATTTCCAAATATATTTTAGTAGTAATAATCTATGTAGATAGTATTATTTTTGGATCCTTTATATATTCTGTAGGTGTTTATTATTTAATAATTATTCCATGTAAATTGGGAATGAGATTGATTGGGGAACTCAAATTATTTATCGGATTTCAAACATTTCAAAATACAGAAGGCAATGTTTGGAATCAATCTATATAGACTAAATATATTTTAAAAATAATTAGGTTTTAATGAACTATGGGTAGAGACACTCCAAAGAGTGCCACTAGTATATTGTACATTAATAATAAGGGTAAATCTATTGGTCAAACCAATAACAGTTGAATGATTGGGTGTTTACTCTACATAACTACTAGTAAGACAGATATTATATTGATTGTGTACATGTGGGCAAATTTTCAAGCAAACCCAATTGAATCTCATTTAAATTCTATCAAATAGATTTTTAAATACCATAAATATAAATCCAATTTATGGCTATTATATCATTGATGAATATATTTTGATTTAGTGAGTTGTTCAGATGCCAAATTTTGTGGCTTTATATTTGCAAGAATGGGAACCCCAATAACATGTCACTTTTTGGGAAATTCTCTAGTTTCATGGTGTAGTAAGAAACAAAATTATGTTTCATTCCCTTCTATAGAAGATGAATACATCGATTCTAGTTGTTGTTGTTCAATATTTATTTAGACAAAACAAACTTTATTATATTATGGATATGAATTAAGACATGTCCCTATAAATTCTAATAACACATGTTCTATTAATTTTTCTAGGAATCATGTTTCTTATTCTAGGACAATACACATTGGTGTAAGACATTAAGTTTTGAGAGACTATTATAAAAAGGGTGATATAAATTTAGTGATCATTTAAACTGAATGTCATCTTGATATCATTGGTACTAATCCATTTAACACTGAAATAATGAACTACATTAGTCGTAAGTTAGGAATGATCAATCTATATAACCATACATTGTTATTCATCTGACAATTTTAAATGAAGTTTTCTTGCCGAAACAGTTGTCATGCTGACATCATGCCTTCTCATACCAACACCGATGGAATTTTATGCCATCACCAACACCATGTCATTCCGGAATCATTATTATTATGAAAAAACTATCATGCCAACACATTTGACTCACTATTTTATACATTTTATTTTTTATCCAAATGACATAGTTTCTGTAATTTTCTTGAACCCACTTCTAGATTTTAAGATTTTGTGATTTCAAATTACCTAAATGATATAAATTTGATTTGATCCACTCGACTACATTACCCCTACAATCACTAAGACATTTCTCTCTATCTACCTCGAAACATTCACCTCCCAACCATCAATCCAAAAGGTTGGAATGGCGCATGTGAAGGGGAATCTTGAATGTGGATTAGGCAATGAGTCTAATGTAGCTATGAAACAAAAATGGTAATTACAAAAATATATTGGACCTATGAACTCAGATCTGATGAACTATGTAGTGAGTCCATAAAAGGAGGTTCATATAGAATGGATGATATAATGGGAACCATTTGGCTCAAGGTGATATATGGTCAGGTATGACATGATTGGTTATCAAATAATGAAGTACCTTTCCACCCAATGTTAGATCACTCATTTTAGATGAATGTGGAGTTTCTTCTATATGGTACTGATTTTTTCTAGATTATGTCAATAGTTAAACAAAAGATAATATATTTTTCATAGACGAAATTGGTTGAGTTTCTTAAAGTCCTTCATTAGGGTCTATTTGATGACTATCACATTATCTCTCCACCTGAGAGTGAATTTTGTTTCTTTGAGATATCTTTGAAGGAGAATTATGACAACGAAAAGTACAGTAGACCATTTCTATAGAGTTATATAGGGAGTGTAGAAATTCGTTTTATTTTTTATACAATATATGATATATCCTTTGAAAGGGTAAATTGGATCTATATAGTAACATGATGTCTAATTAAATCAACGTCTGAGAAAAAAGATTATGATAAATCTATGTAGATTCTTTTCTATGAACATAAATGAAATGTCCAAGCCTTCTTGAAAAACCAATTCCCTATTTTATCCCTGGATAATTACAACCATACTAAAAGGGAAAGGCTATGTTAGAGGAAGGGATTAAGTTGTTTCTATGTGGAATGGGATCCACCGGAGAAAAGTGATATCTAAAAGGATGAAGATCAATTAGAACCCAAGGAAGAATGAATGGATTGGGGATGAAGATATGATTTATGATATGTTAAATATAGTGGACCATCCCACAAGGACAGGGAATATGGTAGATCCTAGTTTGGGACAAGATGATGATGTTTTTTACTCTTTATATATGAATGAAGAGTATGCTACACCTATTAGAGATCAAGGGTAACCTATCAACGATATGAGTGATCCTGAAACCACTAAATGTTACAATTTTTTTCATTTGGACCTCCTAGTCCACCACTTTCTTTTCCCTCAAATGAATGCACACTTGGAACTAATGGAAATGTGGATATAGATGTATTAGATACTGTAGAGTATGTAAGAATTTTTGGTAGCTCTGAAGATGAATATGAAGTAGAATAATTAAATGAGAGTGAAAAAGTAGAATATATAAGTGATTAAAGTTTCAGTGACTATGGTTTTGAAGAGGATGAAGGTGATGAAATATCTGATAGGAATGGAATTAAAGATAATGATTATGAATATGATTTTTATGGTGCGGGAAATGGTGAAGGCAGTGAAAGTAATGATGATCATCATGAGGATGATGAAGGTAGAGATGTTGATATGATTGATTCTATGATTCAGAATGTTGTTATAGAACCTACTATAGTTGTTGTTAATGAAAGTGAAAACGCCAAAGATTATGATTATGATTTAGTTCAAGTTATTATTACAGCTGAGTTGGAGTATAAAAGAAAGAGACCTCATCTTCAGGGTGAGAAACTAGTGATGAGTGAACATATTGTGGGGTAGAATCAATAATGAAGAGATCATGTTGAAAGGGAGAATCTTCAATGAAGAGATCAATAAAATGGGGAGCTTCATGCTGGAAGAGTTTGACATGGAACTCAAACCCATTTGTAAGATGATGTTATGTATGAATGGGTAAGGAATCTTGGATTTGTTGAACAGAGTTTGGACTTTGAAGACTCAAATATTGATATGTTTTTACAAATCAAAAATTAATTACTAGTTCAGACACTTCAAATTGACTCTATCACTAAATATGACTTTGAAAGGTTTAAGGATGAAATCTTTTTAGGAGTAAGTGTATCATTTCCATATTACATGGTCCATGAGATACAATAATATAGAAGAAAACATACTAAGTTGTGTAACACCCCAAGCTTCTATGGTACGCTTCTCTTTGAATAATGTGATAGCGTGTGTTGTACGCAACACCGAGTTCTAACACACCATAACTAATCAAACTAGCCGTTATGAATAGTAATACCTACTTTTTGAAATTATATATATTTTATATTTGAAAATGGACTTCATTTTTGGATTCGGAATATCGAATTTAGCCTAGGGTGAAATTTTGGTACATTTCGGATAACTTTCATATTTTGATGAATAGTGAAAATTACTAAATTTTAATTAAAAACAACTTTTATAATCAAATTAATTACTAGTGATAAATTATGAATTTGAGTGGTTTTAAAGTATATTTATAATATATTTTTACCATTTAATATAATTTTGGTCATTGGACATAATTTTACAATTAAACCGAACATAAACAAGTGTCAATCTTTTGATAGTTATTATCTCTTAAAAACACGCTTTTTGTTTTAACAGCGGGAATTAATTTTAAATTAATTTCTGCCACTTCTGTGTTTTGAATTTAGGAAAATGGATTCCATATTTGGAATCAGGATGTTCAAATTGTGTAAATAGGTAACTTTTATTTTTAGACATTTTGAATAGTTACTGTGGTAAATATTTTATTTACCATGGTTAAAGGGTAAATCCGGTAAATAAGGGTTAAAAAAATAATATTATAATAATACAAAATTACCCTAAAACGTGTCCTAACCTTATTGGTGGACACATACCCGACCATGGGCATCCTTGGGTCAATTTGGGGACCCCTTGGAGCCACTTGTATGTGGTAGGGACACTTTATATTAATAAAGTTAAAATAAAAATAAAAATGGCATAAGCTTACATCTTTTAGAAGAACAATTTTTACATAGGGTTATACATGTTGGATTTTCGATTATAAATATTCATTAGAAAGATAAACAGATTTCCTACATAATGATATTTTACTTATAATTTTTAGACATTAAATAATTTATTTTATTTATGACACAATGATGATGCAGTAATTACTATAATAGTGAAAAATTAAAATAAGTGATATTATAAATACCCAAATAAATATAATATGAAACCTTTAATGAATTAAACTAATTTTCTAGGATAATATGATATATTAGGATTTATTTAATTGACTTTGTTCGAAGTAATAAATCTGTTATGAGTTTCACAAAAATCAACTAATGAATAGTGTCAAAATTGACATAAAAGAATTCTTAAAACAAATATTATATTATTAATTGATATTAAATTCCTAAAAATCTAAGGTTCGGCCAAGAGACTTATATCATGATAGGTTAATCATTAATGGACCACTTGGGGGTCTCTTGGATGTATATAGTAAGTTTATTAACCATAATATATAAAATACAAAGAGACATTGTAAAAGTGAAACTAATTAACTTAGAGTTAATACTTAAAGATAAGGTTAATATAAGTACCCAAACCTGTCTAAATTCTATTGGATGAGTTGCTTTCGACCTATCCCCACCTAATCATTTGAATAGTCAAATTTGGAGCCTTTAGAAACCGAATATGAATTTATTATAAATTAATATTTCTAGCTTTTCCAAAGGTGCCCCTCACCCCTCTTATAAAAGGGCACTCCTCCTTCTCATTTCTTCACACCTTCAAAGCCTTTTGGTTAGGCCAAACTCTGCCCAAATACTCTCCCAACATCCCTCAATACAACCTAGAAGCCTTAGTTTGATCAGAAAGCCAACCTAAGGAGCCCTTTTGATCAAATCAAAAGGAAGAACCCGAAGAAGAGGTAATGATTTCACCACCCTTTTCTAAGTTCATTTCTTCTTCCACTTCTTCTTCCTTTGTTCTTACCATTCTGAAATAATAACTCCAGTATCTCACATATACTGTGATGTTATTATAAATATGGTACAATCATATTCAGTATTCTATCCACCCTTTGAATAACATGTCACCATACGTGCGTACGTACGGCTTACCGTCTCCACGTCGTGGTGTAATTGTTATTCAATATAATATTATTTGGATGGGTATAATAATGATGTGTAACTCATGTAAATAATAAATATAACATGTTAATGATTCTGTATATATGATATACCATCCATTTATATATTATTTTAATATCAAAAGAATGATATTGTCGCTCGTGCGTACGTACGGACTACCGTCTCCACGAACGCGATGAGATTCATTCTCCATCGTAACCATTAAAGCGTAATTATCATTTTATGATTTAAAAATGATGTTTAAGGACTTGATATCATTCTGGATATGAATAATATACAACCTATCCTTTACAAACATGTCTTACGTAACAAAACATATGAAAGAAAACAAGTAAGTTAACACCCGAAACAACGATAATAATAAGATATTATTATCAAATCAATATTAAAAGATCATATATGATATCATATTAATGTATATGATTCTTGTATAATTTAATAACAATTATTTCACCATTATACAGGAGGTTAACCTACCACAACCAAGGAAAAGTACAAGGTAAGGGTTATTTCACAATCTCTTCATTATCCGAGGTTGTATTATACATAATAATCTACTGGGATCTCTTTATCATCCACATCCATGTTTCTTCGAAATGTATTTCAAAACATTTTTACTATTTACAAGAATATGGGTTAAAGTCATTTATACCCTTGTTTGACTTTTTATAAGAGGTTTATAAAGGAATCTTTCCGTCGTTTTCAAAACAAGGTCCTTTTTAACCTTTTCGACAGAATTGAGGTAAGAATGTTTTTTTTAACTTATACGGCGGGTGCGGTTATTTTCCGCCGTTATAAAATCGTCGAAGCTTCCCATACAAGCTTATAAGAATATTTTCAAAGAAAATGTTTTATTTTATATGGATCTTAAATGATTTCAAAATAAAAGGAGATATTTCTTTAAAAAGAATTTTGATTTCATCTATGTCAACATCCTTTGATGGATTTTAAGATTATTTGAAGTAGATTTATTATGATACAAAACTTCTATATTGTATTGAAGGTTTTGTGATATGTTTGACTGTGGATGTGCTATTTTTATACCATTCATAGTTTATTGTGAAAGTATTGACATTTCGTATGCTAGTTTTAATACGAATGTTTATGTTATGTTTAAACCTTTTCATATGGGAATGCATTGGACTTAATAAGTGACGGGTGGAGCCCGCTATAGCTCCTCGATGCATCGGTAGGTCTCATGAGACAAACTAGTGTCTTGGCACAAGGCCTTGAAAAAATCTTATTTGTAGTCTTGGCACGAGGCCTTGGCTATGTGGTTATGATAGTCTGGCATTATGCATTCCAACATTATGAAAGTGGTTATTGATTTTTGCATGTGATTATTCGATTAGTAGAATATCCATGTGAATAAGTAAATGGCATTATTTCATTTTACTTTTGCCATACCATGTTGAAGTTCAATTTTAAAAGGCTTTTGTTTTAGTAATGCATTGCCTTAAATGTTTATTCTTATTTATGAAAGTTTCCGCTATATTGTTATCCTTACTGGGCATTTGAGCTCACCCCTTTTCTATGTTTTATTTTTCCCCAGGATGTGAAGAAGTAAATTATGAATGACCTGCAGGGATATTATGAGGGTATAGTAGTGTGGATTATGGAGACATTATGTTGTTGTAGTAGTTTTTCATTTTATGATGTAATGTAAAACTTATGAATATATCTAGTGTTTCCAAGGCTACTAAACCAATCGGTCTTTCGAGATTTGATCTTTCTTGTGATCATGCCAATGTTATGTAATAATGCACCGACTCTGGGTAACCGGGGTCGGGGCGTTACAGTTGGTATCAGAGGAAGTTTAGTACAAACCTTGGAAGCTAGATTTAGATAAACTCTGATTAGAGCAGGTAGACCTAAGATGAACTTTGAGGATTAGTATAGAAGAACTTCCTAGAATTTTGGTATTGTAGAGATTTTGTGAGTTTTCCGAGCAATACATCCCTGTCTGGATACGAGCAGGTAGAGGCGGCTCTGGCACAGATGTACCTAGGGGTAAAACCCGAAAACACCGCTTTGAGCTAGACTCGAACGGGAACTGGTGCACGACAACGGGCCTTGCTGCACTCTTGGTTACGACACTCCCGGGGGATATGCTTAGGATAACTCTCATTATCTTTAAAAATCATTATGAAGGGTTTATGAGTATATACTTCCTCAAAGAAAAACATTTTTATGATTATGGATTATATCCATAAATAGTTCAATTTATGTTAAGTGTTTTATAAGTATGGGATTATGTATTTTGATTCATAAACTGATCTAGTTTATGCCATTGTTTAGAAATGGCGCCTAGTGGAAGAAATGGAAACCGTATCAATGCGCGCACTCCATGTAGGGATTGCCCTCCTGCTCAAGATAATTATAGTGGGGCTGGTGATGCAACTGGTGCCGATCAGCTAATCACCATACTGGGACAACTTACTCAGGTTATGAATAATAACCTTACCCGTATGGAGCACCCTGATCCGCAGCGTGGAGGATCAATGTTAGATCGATTCATGAGACAACAACCACCAACGTTCAATGGGAGTACAAATCCCTTAGTAGCTGAGCAATGGATATTTTCCCTAGAGAAAATATTTCAGGCTTTGGGGAGTAGTGAAAGGGAAAAAGTTACCATGGCAGTTTACCGCCTCACTGGAGATGCTGATCAATGGTGGTCATTGATTCAAAACATGAAGGAAGATGATGAAGTATCAAACATGGAATGGAGGGAGTTCAAAGATCTGTTTTTAGAAAAATACTTTCCTCGCGACCATCGAGCAGATATGGAAAGGCAATTTCTGAGTCTGAGACAAAAGGAGGATGATAATGTCACAAAGTATGAGGCTAACTTTACAAGGTTAGCGAGGTACGCTGGTGATTATATTCGCAACCCAAGAAGTAAGATTGATCGTTTCTTTGATGGGTTAAAACCATTTCTCCGTCGAGCATTAGTCTCACAATCCTTTTCATCGTACGAAGACATTGTCTCATGTGCTATCAAGACCGAGAAGGAATTCTCTAAGTCTTATGACTTTAAAGCAAAGCAAGAGAAGAAGAGACCTGCTGATCAATCTGGGAATGGAAATAAGGGGAAGAAGGGAAAGGTTGAATATCCATCTTGTGGTAAGTGCGGGAAGAAACACCTCGGTGCTTGCCTGAAGGGAATGGGAGTCTGTTACAAGTGTGGTGAAAAAGGCCACCAAGCTCATGATTGCAAGGGGAAGAAGGAAGCTACCAATGTTCAGTGCTACAATTGCAGGGAGATGGGGCATTATGCAAATGCATGTCCTAAGCGTCAGGAGAACTTACCTCAGAAAAGGACAAGGGATCAAGGCCAGGCTTATGCTATCACTACTGCTGAGGTAGAAACTCCGAAAGACGTGGTGGCAGGTAATTTAATGGTTTCCTCAAGTTTAGCAAATGCATTATTTGATTCTGGATCATCGCATTGTTTCATATCTTCCCAGTTTGCTAAGAAAATTAGATATTTCCAATTTGATTTAATAAGGGAGTTGTCAGTTAAAACTCCTAAGGGAAGTATCGTTGCAACAAAGTTTTGTGAATCAGTCCCCATTAGAGCACATAAATTTTCTTTATCTGCTGATTTCATCGTCATACCTATGATTGAGTTTGATATAATCCTCGGTATGGACTGGCTTTCGGACTATGATGTGAAGATTTATTGTAAGAAGAAAGAGGTTACGATTCATGATGATAATGATAAGGAGCACCTTATTTTTAGAGCAGAATCGTCACCACATAATTCTTATTTAGACCCACCCCCAGTAGCTCAACTTAATTCAATTATTGGGGAGGAAGAGAATGAAGTAACTATCGGTGAGGAAAGGAATTTTCAAAGAGAGGATGTACCTGTTGTGAAAGAATTTGTAGATGTATTTCCGGAAGATTTACCTGGACATCCTCCAGAACGAGAAGTTGAGTTTTCTATTGATTTGATTCCTGGATCAAGGACTATATCGAAGACCCCTTATAGAATGGCCACTGTAGAGTTAGTCGAACTAAAGAAACAACTAGAGGAATTGAGTAATAAGGGATTTATTCGCCCTAGTGTTTCTCCATGGGGAGCCCCTGTTCTTTTTGTTAAAAAGAAAGATGGATCTATGAGGTTATGTATTGACTACAGGGAGATCAATGCTATAACGATAAAGAACAAGTATCCCCTACCTCGTATTGATGATTTATTTGACCAACTGCATGGAGCTCAATACTTTTAAAAGATTGACCTTCGATCTGGATACCATCAGTTGTGTGTGAAGAAGGAAGACATTCCGAAAACAGTATTTCGAACCAGGTACGGGCATTACGAGTTTACTGTAATGCCGTTTGGATTGACCAATGCACCCTCTGTATTCATGGATCTGATGAATAGAGTTTTCAAGGAGTATCTCGATGAATTTGTGGTAGTATTTATTGATGATATATTGGTATACTCCAAAACCTATGAAGATCATGAAAATCACTTGCGCATTATCTTGAAGACTCTGAGGAGGCATGAATTATATGGAAAGTTTAGCAAGTGTGAATTCTGGCTTCAGGAGATTTCTTTTCTTGGCCATATTGTCTCTAAAGATGGAATCTCTGTTGATCCTTCTAAGACCAAGGCAATCCAAGAATGGCCAGCACCTACGAGTATAACTGAGGTACGTAGTTTTATTGGTTTGGCAGGTTATTATCGACGTTTCGTCCAGAATTTTGCCCGATTGGCAAACCCATTAACGAAGCTCACACGTAAAGGGGTTAAATTTGTTTGGACAAAAGAGTGTGAAGAATGTTTCGAAGAACTGAAGAGAAGATTAGTCAATGCTCCTATATTGACTCTACCATCGGGGAATGATGGGTTCGTTATTTATAGTGATGCATCAAAGAAAGGACTTGGCTGTGTCCTTATGCAGAATGATAGAGTTATTGCCTATGCATCAGGACAGTTGAAAATTCATGAACAAAACTATCCTACTCATGATATCGAGTTAGCAGCAGTGATCTTTGCTTTGAAGATATGGAGGCACTACCTCTATGGTGAAAAATGTGAGATTTATATTGATCACAAGAGTTTGAAGTATATTTTCTCACAAAAAGAACTAAACATGAGGCAAAGGAGATGGCTTGAATTACTCAAGGATTATGATTGTACGATACACTACCACCCGGGGAAGGCAAACAAGGTGGCAGATGCTTTGAGTAGAAAAGACCATGGAGTTTTGAACAATATGAGAATTGAAAGGGATCCAATTTTCATGGATCTAGAGAAGATGGACATGGGAATAACCAGGGAAGGTGAAACATCAATGCTTTTTCAAATGGTTGCCAAACCATCTTTACTAGAAAGGATTAAGAGTTCTCAGACCAATGATGAAGAATTCCAAAAGAAGATTAAAGCTGTGAATGATGGGAGATTGAGAGACTTTGTGTATGAAGATGGAATTTTGAAATTCGGGAAGAGACTTTGTGTTCCCGATTTACCTGATCTGAAAAGGGAATTGTTGGATGATGCTCATAGTTCCAATTTCTCTATACACCCTGGGAGCACCAAAATGTATAGAGATTTGAAGGAACATTTTTGGTGGGACAACATGAAGAGGGAGATTGCTGATTTTGTGTCAAGATGTATGGTTTGTCAACAAGTGAAAGCTGGAAGGCAACAGCCTGGAGGAGTCATGCAACCTCATTCCATACCGGAGTGGAAATGGGACAATATTACGATGGACTTTGTCATGGGGCTACCAAAGACTCCTAGAAGGAACGATGCAATATGGGTTATTGTTGATCGTCTTACCAAGTCAGCACATTTTCTTGCTATAAGAGAAGATCTACCCCTGGAACGTCTAGCAAGACTATACATTAATGAAGTTGTGAGACTTCATGGTGTACCCCTATCGATTGTTTCTGATCGTGATCCCCGTTTTACTTCAAGATTCTGGAAAAGTCTTCAGAAATCCCTGGATACTGAACTTCATTTGAGCACTGCTTACCACCCTCAGACAGACGGACAATCAGAACGGACTATTCAAACCTTAGAAGACATGTTGAGATCTTGCTCACTTGATTTTCAGGGTATGTGGGATCAATATTTACCTCTGGTAGAATTTTCCTATAACAATAGCTTCCATTCGAGTATTCAGATGGCACCATATGAAGCGTTATACGGAAAGAGATGTCGTACACCAACCTGTTGGGATGACGTTGGTGAAAGAAAACTTGTAGGCCCAGAACTGGTGGAGGAAACGGTGGAAAAGGTGAAAGTAATCCAAAATCACATCAAAGGAGCTCAAAGTAGGCAGAAGAGCTATGCCGATAATCGAAGGAAGGATTTGGAATTTCAAGTCGGTGATCATGTTTTCCTGAAGGTATCTCCGTGGAAGGGAGTCATACGTTTTGGTAAGAAAGGTAAATTGAGTCCCAGGTACATCGGACCTTTCGAAATTCTAGAACGAATTGGGGTTGTAGCTTACCGATTGGCAATGCCGCCAAGTCTCTCCAAAGTTCACGATGTGTTCCACGTATCTCTATTGAGAAAATACATGCCTGACCCAACGCATGTACTCACCTATGAGGAATTAGAACTAGAACCGGATCTGTCTTATTGTGAAGAGCCCGTCAGGATTCTTGATACAAGAGAACAAGTACTGAGAAACCGGACGACCCGTCTGGTAAAAGTTTTGTGGAGAAATCATAAGATGGAAGAGGCAACGTGGGAACCCGAGGAACTTATGATGAAGAACCACCCGAGTCTTTTTATGCAGTAATACCCTAGAAATTGCGAGGACACAATTATTTGAAGGAGGGGAGAATGTAACACCCCAAGCTTCTATGGTACGCTTCTCTTTGAATAATGTGATAGCGTGTGTTGTACGCAAAACCGAGTTCTAACACACCATAACTAATCAAACTAGCCGTTATGAATAGTAATACCTACTTTTTGAAATTATATATATTTTATATTTGAAAATGGACTTCATTTTTGGATTCGGAATATCGAATTTAGCCTAGGGTGAAATTTTGGTACATTTCGGATAACTTTCATATTTTAATGAATAGTGAAAATTACTAAATTTTAATTAAAAACAACTTTTATAATCAAATTAATTACTAGTGATAAATTATGAATTTGAGTGGTTTTAAAGTATATTTAGAATATATTTTTACCATTTAATATAATTTTGGTCATTGGACATAATTTTACAATTAAACCGAACATAAACAAGTGTCAATCTTTTGATAGTTATTATCTCTTAAAAACACGCTTTTTGTTTTAACAGCGGGAATTAATTTTAAATTAATTTCTGCCACTTCTGTGTTTTGAATTTAGGAAAATGGATTCCATATTTGGAATCAGGATGTTCAAATTGTGTAAATAGGTAACTTTTATTTTTAGACATTTTGAATAGTTACTGTGGTAAATATTTTATTTACCATGGTTAAAGGGTAAATCCGGTAAATAAGGGTTAAAAAAATAATATTATAATAATACAAAATTACCCTAAAACGTGTCCTAACCTTATTGGTGGACACATACCCGACCATGGGCATCCTTGGGTCAATTTGGGGACCCCTTGGAGCCACTCGTATGTGGTAGGGACACTTTATATTAATAAAGTTAAAATAAAAATAAAAATGGCATAAGCTTACATCTTTTAGAAGAACAATTTTTACATAGGGTTATACATTTTGGATTTTCGATTATAAATATTCATTAGAAAGATAAAAAGATTTCCTACATGATGATATTTTACTTATAATTTTTAGACATTAAATAATTTATTTTATTTATGACACAATGATGATGCAGTAATTACTATAATAGTGAAAAATTAAAATAAGTGATATTATAAATACCCAAATAAATATAATATGAAACTTTTAATGAATTAAACTAATTTTCTAGGATAATATGATATATTAGGATTTATTTAATTGACTTTGTTCGAAGTAATAAATCTGTTATGAGTTTCACAAAAATCAACTAATGAATAGTGTCAAAATTGACATAAAAGAATTCTTAAAACAAATATTATATTATTAATTGATATTAAATTCCTAAAAATCTAAGGATCGGCCAAGAGACTTATATCATGATAGGTTAATCATTTATGGACCACTTGGTGGTCTCTTGGATGTATATAGTAAGTTTATTAACCATAATATATAAAATACAAAGAGACATTGTAAAAGTGAAACTAATTAACTTAGAGTTAATACTTAAAGATAAGGTTAATATAAGTACCCAAACCTGTCTAAATTCTATTGGATGAGTTGCTTTCGACCTATCCCCACCTCATCATTTGAATAGTCAACTTTGGAGCCTTTAGAAACCGAATATGAATTTATTATAAATTAATATTTCTAGCTTTTCCAAAGGTGCCCCTCACCCCTCTTATAAAAGGGCACTCCTCCTTCTCATTTCTTCACACCTTCAAAGCCTATTGGTTAGGCCAAACTCTGCCCAAATACTCTCCCAACATCCCTCAATACAACCTAGAGGCCTTAGTTTGATCAGAAAGCCAACCTAAGGAGCCCTTTTGATCAAATCAAAAGGAAGAACCCGAAGAAGAGGTAATGATTTCACCACCCTTTTCTAAGTTCATTTCTTCTTCCACTTCTTCTTCCTTTGTTCTTACCATTCTGAAATAATAACTCCAGTATCTCACATATACTGTGATGTTATTATAAATATGGTACAATCATATTCAGTATTCTATCCACCCTTTGAATAACATGTCACCATACGTGCGTACGTACGGCTTACCGTCTCCACGTCGTGGTGTAATTGTTATTCAATATAATATTATTTGGATGGGTATAATAATGATGTGTAACTCATGTAAATAATAAATATAACATGTTAATGATTCTGTATATATGATATACCATCCATTTATATATTATTTTAATATCAAAAGAATGATATTGTCGCTCGTGCGTACGTACGGACTACCGTCTCCACGAACGCGATGAGATTCATTCTCCATCGTAACCATTAAAGCGTAATTATCATTTTATGATTTAAAAATGATGTTTAAGGACTTGATATCATTCTGGATATGAATAATATACAACCTATCCTTTACAAACATGTCTTACGTAACAAAACATATGAAAGAAAACAAGTAAGTTAACACTCGAAACAACAATAATACTAAGATATTATTATCAAATCAATATTAAAAGATCATATATGATATCATATTAATGTATATGATTCTTGTATAATTTAATAACAATTATTTCACCATTATACAGGAGGTTAACCTACCACAACCAAGGAAAAGTACAAGGTAAGGGTTATTTCACAATCTCTTCATTATCCGAGGTTGTATTATACGTAATAATCTACTGGGATCTCTTTATCATCCACATCCATGTTTCTTCGAAATGTATTTCAAAACATTTTTACTATTTACAAGAATATGGGTTAAAGTCATTTATACCCTTGTTTGACTTTTTATAAGAGGTTTATAAAGGAATCTTTCCGTCGTTTTCAAAACAAGGTCCTTTTTAACCTTTTCGACAGAATTGAGGTAAGAATGTTTTTTTTAACTTATACGGCGGGTGCGGTTATTTTCCGCCGTTATAAAATCGTCGAAGCTTCCCATACAAGCTTATAAGAATATTTTCAAAGAAAATGTTTTATTTTATATGGATCTTAAATGATTTCAAAATAAAAGGAGATATTTCTTTAAAAAGAATTTTGATTTCATCTATGTCAACATCCTTTGATGGATTTTAAGATTATTTGAAGTTGATTTATTATGATACAAAACTTCTATATTGTATTGAAGGTTTTGGGATATGTTTGACTGTGGATGTGCTATTTTTATACCATTCATAGTTTATTGAGAAAGTATTGACATTTCATATGCTAGTTTTAATACGAATGTTTATGTTATGTTTAAACCTTTTCATATGGGAATGCATTGGACTTAATAAGTGACGGGTGGAGCCCGCTATAGCTCCTCGATGCATCGGTAGGTCTCATGAGACAAACTAGTGTCTTGGCACAAGGCCTTGACAAAATCTTATTTGTAGTCTTGGCACGAGGCCTTGGCTATGTGGTTATGATAGTCTGGCATTATGCATTCCAACATTATGAAAGTGGTTATTGATTTTTGCATGTGATTATTCGATTAGTAGAATATCCATGTGAATAAGTAAATGGCATTATTTCATTTTACTTTTGCCATACCATGTTGAAGTTCAATTTTAAAAGGCTTTTGTTTTAGTAATGCATTGCCTTAAATGTTTATTCTTATTTATGAATGTTTCCGCTATATTGTTATCCTTACTGGGCATTTGAGCTCACCCCTTTTCTATGTTTTATTTTTCCCCAGGATGTGAAGAAGTAAATTATGAATGACCTGCAGGGATATTATGAGGGGATAGTAGTGTGGATTATGGAGACATTATGTTGTTGTAGTAGTTTTTCATTTTATGATGTAATGTAAAACTTATGAATATATCTAGTGTTTCCAAGGCTACTAAACCAATCGGTCTTTTGAGATTTGATCTTTCTTGTGATCATGCCAATGTTATGTAATAATGCACCGACTCTGGGTAACCGGGGTCGGGGCGTTACAAGTTGAGTGAGCAATTACACTCTCTAAAATCATCAATAGATGAAATGAATTAGTAAGTGAAAGATTCTCTTAATATGGTTTAGATAGTTAGTGTGATTGGGCCAGATGCAGTGAAAATTTCTGTAATGGTTATAGCTTAAACTCCACCAAACATAAGAACAATGACCGAAACAATTGTTGAAAGCACCGAAATATTGAGAAAATAAATGAATCGGTTTGTATCTTTAATAATTAATATTAGATCTATGTATCATGTCTGTCTAGAGAGAGTGCGTAATACATTAAAGACTCATTCCTTAGATCCTGATGATACATCAACCTCTTATCATACATATCCAGCCTTGGATATTAAAGCATTTAGAAATGATTTTAATGAAGAGATTCATGTAAAATTTGGTGCCACTATTTTTGAAATTATTTTTAAAATTGAGAAAAACTCTAATCTTGTGAATCCTATGGTCATATTTTATATCAATGAATCATCTTACACTTAAGAAGAGCTTACAATGAGGTTTAACTCCTATTTCTCAAAGATTTAAACCAAGAACCATTTGACCAGTCAGTCTATGTATTTGATATAGACTTTGACATTACCCCCAGTTACAAGTGAATTCAAATAAAATGTCAAGATGTTGAAAGACATCACACCTAATCTTGAAACATTTATGGACCAATAAGTGGATTTTTAAAAACATATGAATTATGGTTCATAAATCATTGTTACTTTAATCTAGTAGTTGAATACATACATTCACGTGCATATTAAAGAAATTTTTCTTCTTGATGCTACACCTATTGGATCTGCAAGATCAATGCCTCCACCTATGATGAATGTTGCTCAGGATTTCAGTCAGATTCTCTCGATGATTCAAGATGATACTAAACCTATTATTTTGTCACAACACAAACCTAGCCATGAAACCAATGTTCCAGAAGGGTTGATCCTTCCTCTTTTGATGATTAATTTGTAATATCTTATTTTTCATCCCCCAAAAAATGGACAATTTATTGATCCCTCTCAGAATGGGAAGGAACCTATTGATCCTTAGGAGTAGGGTGGATAACTCTCTGATAAGGCTGATTGGTTGTATTTTGTTGTATTTCCCTAAAATTTTGTAATAATATGTACAACATTTATTACTATAATTCAGTTCTCTTTTCATTCATCTATATGTTATATCTATTATTTTATAGTGTCTCTTATTCCTTTGATACCATTTCATTTCTTTTTGAAAATCCAAAAATGTGGAAACAGTTTGTCATTATCCTTATTTTATTTTACAATTATCCATGTTTTATTTTACCATTGAGGAAAATATTTTATATTTTTTTGATTCTACTATTTTATTTAACCATTGATGCAACTATTCTATATTTTATTTTCCTTACCAATAATTACATATGGGAAAAAATGAATTAGTTGTTAATACCATTATTTTTTGTTTCATTTGATACAATTACTATTTATATTATATCATGAAATTATCTACAATTTGATGAAATTCATCCATATTGGGAGATGATATGTAGAATGATTTTATTACACATCAAATGATTGAAAATTATAATTCCATAATATTTTATCATCAAAAGGGGAAATTGTTGTCCTATAGGAGATTGTTGGCCACCCTCTCAAATTTCAATAATCACAAATCATATCCAATCTTGTTAATCATGTATAATAATTTCAATCATGGATTTATGATTCAATATCTGTAATTATGATTATATATTATCGTATATAAGTTTAAGACATTGTAATAACATTCATGTTGTGGGAAAGTAAACACTGAATTATTTTCTATGTATGTGAAGTTGACTCATCGATACTAACAGGTAGAATGTCTCACCAGTTGTTCAAACAAATCACTAATAGTTCCATTGTATAATTGATGAAAGGACAAACCAACACAAGGACATAACAAAACATGGTGATGTAGATACAAGGACATACTAACAAAAGGAATTACTAATGCAAAGGCCATATCGACACAGAGGATAGAATGACTCATAGGTTCTACCAATGCATGGCGTTACCGACGTGATGACTCACAAACACATAGATTGACTCACATAAGGAGACACTGATACAAAGGTCTGACACAATGAGTAACCGATGCATTGAGATAATGACATATTGACTCACCAATGTAATTAGTTCCCAACAAAAGAAGATATAGACAGAGCACTCACCGACAGACTACTTAAATATTATTTAATCTATGTTTTTTTTTCAATGGTCATATTTGACTATTTTAATGATACTAATTATAGTAATTACTTTTTGCAGACAACATAAATTGGAATTTCATAAGTACATGGTAAAATACCTACATAAAATATACACATTTACAGGCTAGAAATTATAGAAAAAGGACTCAAGCATAAAGGTAGATGACATACATATGAGATACACAAAAAAATACATAGAAATAGAAGAACACCCACATGAACAACATAAAAATAGGAAGAACAAATTATGAACTCTTCATTCCAACATTCCGTGAACTAAAGAAATATTGTGTACCAATGATCCAATATCTCTTTATCATTCAGCTGAAGCTATGGTGAAGAACATTTCAACATCATTAAATATAGAACATAGTACTCTACCACACTCATTTTTTAGTGTATGCATCCAGAAGAGGACTCTATCTTCAACTCTGAATCATATTATAGTCTAGAGTTGAACAACATAACACACACAACCTTCAAAACCCTAACTAATATTTATTTCTCTATTGTGTGACCTTTATTACATTTTGAGTAGTGTGTGCAACTGTCTATAAAACATAAATTCTCTCTTTCACTAAAATAAAGGATAAAATATATCCTCAAACTTATAATCTTTTATAATAATTATTCTCACGAAGAACTATGGTTGGAGTCTTCTATAACCTTTTTGTGTTTAATTTCCCATGAAGAACAGTGGTAGATATCTTGGGACATGGGTAGTATATGTATTGTTGTTTGAACCCTGATCTAGAATGTGGATCAAGAATTATACATGTATATATTTAATGGTGTTAGTTGATCAACAATTAGAGTGGAATAAGACTCAGCTTGATACTGAACATCTTTTTTAATATCTATTATCTTTTGTAATTTATTTTTCTCTATTTTTACCTGTATTTCAAAAAATTGAATTTCACTTTTATAGTTAGTATTTGATAGTTTTTATAAATTTTTGTCATAATATATTAGTTTTAAATGCTGTATCAAAATAATTTATTGTTACAACTGAGAAATAATAAATAATCTATGAAATTTGTTGAACATTCAGACTATTATAAATGATATACTTTTATTAACTAGTCTGTAATGTTTTAAATTTGAGGAATATTTTAAATAAACATTTTAACCAATATTTTATAGGAACTCAATTCACCCCCTATTTAGTGTCCTACTCCAACGACCAAAAAAATTGATAACACAATGAATGAAACCAATTTAATATATTGAAAATATCATTGTTCAAAACACACATAGTAAAAAATTTATTTTATCCTAAAATTTAGTTTCATAATATTGGAATATAAAATACAGTATAGTAAATTATTATTTTATTAAAACCTAAAAAATTTCAATATAAATCATTATAAATAAACTAATGATTATTGACTAACCAAAAAACCCTATCTATTGATGTTAAAAATTGGGTCAAATTCCATTAAGTAAAATGGAATTGATTTTTATTTCTCGTGAATAAAAAACAAATATTATAAAGATGCTTCAATGGGTTGTATATACACCATAAAATGAAAAACGTGGTGTATAATATAATCATTCATAAATGTATGTAATTTTAGAAGAAATTACCTTATATTTTGAGTAATATTTTATTCAAAACCAATTTCAACATTATTATATTTTGAATCAAATTACATAAAAATAAATTACATGATATAGTTGTTGAAAAAAATTATGTATTAAAAATTATTAATTATGTTTTAATTACCCTAAATTATAGGTATTATGGTGAACATTAAACAAAAATCCGGGAAATAAATTTGATACTAGGAACCCCCTATAATAATTATTTCTTATTAAGAACATTCTCTATCCTCTATTATAACAAAATTCACTATCTTTATCACCCATTTTTATCCTTTTTCATAAATATACCCTTTTATAAACAATACTTATAATTAGTATCCACATGTATATTAGATTGTTTTCATATATTCTTGATATTAGGTGTGAGTAATTTGTACCATTTTGAACAACATTAACAATACCAATGTGGGTAATAATTATTCTCCATAATTTCATCATTATAAAATAAAATGTGGTATTATAGTGGATGTATTATAATTATTTATAATTTTTTAATTTTATTCCATTGTAGTTTTGGTTATGATAAATTTATATTAATTTAATGATGATCATGTTTCAATGATTCTTGGTGACCAAATGTTATTTTCTATATTAAAATGTTTAACATTTATATTACGATTCCAACAAAAATACCATTAACTAATTATTTATTTAATATATTAAATTAAATTAAATTATTATAGTGACCCATGAAATTATTTTAAAGTATTATTCATATTGGTGGTTATACCATCCAAAACAAGAATATTCTTTAATTAATGTATTATTTAAAAGTGATTTATTTATCATATCATTATAATCAAAGAATAATGTTCTTATTTGGTGTTTATTAGTGTTTTATTTAATAATTATAATGATGTAATATTATAATATAACATATAAAAAATTATTTTAGGGTATCAAGAAATCATTTTTTCAAATATGAATCAATTTTGGATAGTCCAATTTGAAAAAAAAATTCTATTAATCATATTTTTTTAATTTTTTCAACCTTTTCATCCTAGAACCATATTAATTTCATAAAAATAATAATTATCCCTTAATATAATTATTATAAATAATAAATTATTGGAGTGATGAAATGAAAAATGGAAATAAATCTTTCCCTAAATGCGGTAGTCCACGTTTATATGTGAATAATGATATCCTGCCCCAATAGAATGGTGAAAATGAAATTAATAATTACATGGAGGAATCATTCCACAGGTATTCATGGGAGGTGATGTCATTATAATTGGAATGAAAATTAAAATTTTAATATTCAAACACTTTTACGTAAAAAGTGAGAAATTATGAGTTCATAAGCTAAATGATATAACTGATCCACTGAAGAAAAATTTAAGCCTACCAGATTCAGTATTCATAAATAGTCTCCAATTAATATTTGTTACCTAATTTTATGGGTCATCAAAAAGAAGATATTAAAACTGAAATGCCAAAATGTCCTAATATTGGATGCACTCTCAATGCATGATCCCATGACTATTTAATCCCTCTATAATAATTAGGTCATACTTATCAATCTAGGTATATTTCTCCTCATTGAGAGTTTCCCTCAATGAACTCCCCGTCATTCTGGAAGCTTCTTAATTATTAGTGTCAAGTGAATAAACATGTTAATACTCTTATTTTTTTCAATATCATAAGAAATGTCAATAATTTCTCATGGTCAACATCATACTTTTCTTGCTAACAAGAAGCTTCACTATCTCTCATCTTGGATTTCAATTTCACCCCTCAACAAGTCTTCATTGGAGGTGGAAAAAAGAGAAATTCATAATGGATGCCTTTAGGATCCTACTTCTCCCCAGGATCGTAGATATATCTCCCATGAAATCCACATCTATTTCTACTACAATTGACTTTCTCTCGTATACCTTCTTCTCATACACAAATCTCCAGACCAAATCACCTTCATACTATTGAATTGTTTCTTCAATCAGAAATCATATAAAGTGATTCTCAATTCAATGGGGGCCACATATACAATATAAAATTTCCTAAAATCACTCCCTGAGCACACTAACTCCACATATGAGTCACTCAGGGGTTCCTGGGTTGACTCATGACCATTATATTACCATCCACTAACATGAGTATATTTTTCTCCATCGTTTTATGAGATTAACCTGAATCCCTTACCATTGTGTATTAAGTTTTAGTTTTGTACCTTTCCATCCTGGAAATATTTTCATCATCATAATCACCAACTTCATTTCCCAATGGAACCACTACTACTGTAACACCTAGATATTTTATGTGATGGTTTTTTTGATATCTTTGTTGTCATGTATTATATGTTACACCATGATTATATTGATGTATATGAAACACAAATATTATTTTGTATTACACACAATATAATGTTTGATTGATAGAATTAATTTCATGATGAGCATAGTATATGTGATAACTAAATATTTTAACCTAGTCATTATAATATCAGGTATAAAAAGTATTATCTTCCTTAAAAAATATTTAAATGAAAATAAGAGATTCTATAAAATAATTATAGCACCCTTTATGGATTTTTTATTGAAATGTATATTTAATATGTTCAATTTAATTTTTTAAATTCATCTTATATTCTTTCTATATATAATATAAGAAAAAATTCACTTTTTTCGAATAAAAGAAGTATTTCTCAAAAAATACAGTTTATCACCTTTTGATGGAGCACCCATTTTAAATAAATTATTTACACTGTATTATATTAAAACTGAAAAAATATTCTTCTTATTTCAATTGGTATTATAAAAATTGAATTAGGATTCGTTTTTAGTATTTTTCTGATAAATTTCATTTTCTGATGAATGTTGAAAATGTTGATTTTTATTGAAATATTTATTTTAATTTAATATAATAACATAGTAAAAATATGTTAATGATGAGTTTTAAATTTTCATTTTTACATTTTTATCTTGTTATGGTTTTTGATAAAAAAATTATTCATGAATTTATTATAGAAAAATTTTCAATTATAAATGGTGTATTTAAAAAAACTGTTCTTCGTGAAATTTTATCAGCTTTATTTTAAATTTAATTCACGAATGACTCTGTTTTGAATTATGATAAAGGGATGTTAGATTTTTATTTAGAAGGTCTAATTTTTATAATTAGGTCCCTTTTATTTTTAATAATATGAATAGTAACCATTGAAAATTTTGTTACCATAGTAAAGGGTAAATGAGGTAATTTAGGATAAAAATAAAATTCTAATGACTATAAAATGAACAAATCAAAGGAAGAAATATTATTATATTAATTAAATTATACCCATAACATTTTATAATATAAATTATGTCTTTTAATGGAAACTTGTCAATGATAGTTACTTTAATAATATTTAAATAAAATATATACACAAAGTGTCATTTTCTTTAACTTTAATATCTTTTTTGTGTTCACATATGAAGAAATGGGTGTTACCAATGAATCAAAATGTTAAATTTTAAAAACAATAGACCATTTTCATAAATAAAAATTTACCATTTATGTTTTTAGTTCATTTTGGAGATATTATGGTATTTAAAATATTTTATTTAATGAAAATTGAAAGATATCACATTAATGTTTTAAGTAATATATAATTTTTAGAACAAGGTTATATAGAATATAAATTTGACAATAAATATTAATTTTAAATCTAAAATGGTTCTACTTATCATGTTAATTTTTTTGTAATTTTTGGGTAATAAGTAATTACCTTAATGTTATATATATATATATATGATTCATAAATTATTTAGTTGAAAAAAATCAATAAATTTTTTTATTTAAATGATAAAAAAGTAAAGAAGCAAAATAGTTTAACCAAATTTATTATTTGATTATTTATTAACCACAATCATCCATGGGTAATGTTATTTAACATATAGAGCTTTATATAAAAAATTGTGACTCTTTTACTATTTATTTTCATGTGGTGTGAAAGTTGCCACTTTCATAAAATAAAAATATAAAAATTTATAATAGAAAATTTTCCATCGGATAAATTAGACTAAAATTATTCTTCTGAAATATATTAGATTTTTCTTAATCATATTATTTTATTTTTATAATTTATACAACTTATAATTATATTAACTAATTATAAAAAATCAATGTACTAATTATTTTAGTTAAGAAAATTTCAAATAAATGTTTTTAAAAATAATAAAATAAATATAATTAGTGATAATTAATTTTTCAAATGAATTATATATATTAATATGAACTCTTTTTACTATGTTAAAATATATGGTTTGAGGATAATATCTTATGATGATATTTTAAAAAAACCATGAAATAAATAATGTCGAAATTAACATAATTGATGTTTTGTGAAAATAAATATTTCTTAAATTATATAAAAATTGAAAAATATATAATAAATATTATATGGTTTAAAATTTTCTAAATGATTTATATATGTTCTCTGTGGATTTATATAATGAAATATATAATCAATTTAATATTTAAATATTTTTTTCCCTAGTTAAAATTTAAATTGAATAACTAAGTGGTAATTTTTATGATAATTCTACAGTTGACAGGAAAACATGTCAAAAACATATTGGTCGATTATTCACCAACCCTATCTCATTACTTATTTAAATAGGTATATTTATTAGGTTTTTATGTTGGTTTTGAGTTTATTATAAATTAATATGTTTGAGGTTTCCAAAAGTGCCTCTCACCTCAATTATAAAAGTTCAATTCCTACCCCAACTCTTCACTTTATTTTGAGCCTTCATGATTGGCCAAATCCTATACATTTCCATTATCAACATTCCAAGAAAAATTATAGAGGTCCTATTATTCTTCAAAATCCAAATATAGTACTCTAAAATGTTACTTAGAGGAGTCACGTCGAATAAGAGGTAATATCATTTGCTGATTCAATAATTTTTTTTCTTATTCTACATATTCTAAATGAGTTATTTAATTATTATATAAAAACCTTAGTATCAAATGTATATTGATATGTTATTATGAATTTCAGACAACCATATTTCATCTTTTATACATTTTATGAAACATGAAATCACCACGTGAGCGTATGTATGGATTACCGTCTCCTCACCGCCGTGTAATATGTTTTTTGTTCCTAATATAACTGGATGGGTATAATGATGGAAGTCATAACAATATATTGTTATTATAAAATTATATTTATTCTGAAATATTATACACCATCCATGTCAATACCATTTATCAATTATGGTAATGATATCTTCTCTCTTGCATATGTATGACCTATCGTCTCCCCGATGTGATGTGATTCGTTTTACATGATCATTATTGGTGCATGATTATTTACGCAAATTTAATCAAAAAATATGATATATATTATGATAATATAATTTTGTATATGATTTAAATATAATCTTATATGATAAATACGAAATTATTTGACAAAACATGTATAATAACATAAATTAGTTGCTACCCGAATAATGAGTAACAACGAAATGTTGAAAAAATTGAATGTGAAAATATTAATATAATATATAATAAAGATGACTATGATTATGGAATTAGTTAATAACATTATTTAAATAATTATAGTAGTTTTTCAGATAAATATGAAACATATCAGACGTAAGTTAAGGTATAATTTTTCACTCGCATTTTTATCTTAGATTATCTATACGTATGTTTTTACGATGTATATATTTAACATCCTTGTCCATGTTTTCTAAATTTAATTTCATAAAATGTTTTCTATTCTTATATCTATGTTTAAAGTCATCTTTACCCATTTGTGGAATTTAATACATGTTATTTAAGTAATTTTATTTTCTTTACCAAATGAAGTAATTTTTGGATTTTTCAGAAAAAGTACCAGGGTAATGTTTTTTAACTTATATGGTATAAAAAAGTTTTTTACATATTCACAACACCTTATTTTCACGAGGCTTCCTTTACAGGATTTAAATTTGTTTTTTCAACTATATAATTTTATTTTTAAATTTAGAGGCATTTTTAGAAAACAAATCATTTTTTAGAGATGAAATGATATTTTAAAAAAGATTTATATATAAGTGTTTTATCAAAATTATTTTCCATCTATGATGACGCCATTTAAATCGGGCGATGATTAAATCCCCATTATTAATATGATTTTATTGTGTTGATGATATAATTTTTTTATATGTATTATATTATGATGGAATTATGTTTAAGAAACCTATTTTATTTCGTTGTTTATTCTACCCTGAATGATTTTTGTTTTTTGTGGCACATGTACGAATGATTTCATTATGAGATGGGTTGGGAATATATCTCCCTCCATTGTTTTATGAATGTATTTATATTTCATGAGATAGAAAAAACTGAAATGGAATATAAATCTGCTTCAATAATACAGGGTTCGGAATGGCATGTAAATTTGGTTTAGTAATACATTCCTATAACGACATGTAAACCCGATTCAGTAATTGAATTTTTCCATTATAATGATCACTGAAACAATGACATGGATACTATGGAGACTATATTATGTTCTTATATGTATGGAAAAATTCAATGGTTTATTAAAATTATATTTTATCATTTTTAATGTTCTTTTATGATCTAAGGATTACCTACTATCATGATTTATTTCATAACTCCCGATTTTGATATTTAACCTTTATGTTCATGTTTTTACATTCTAATGTATATGGTTTCTTTTATATTCTCCATGTTTACCCTTGCTGAGAAATTGAACTCACATTTTTAATTTTTTATTTTCCCCATGATATAAAGGAATGTATTATTTAGTAAAACAATATGGGATGTTATTAATGGGAGTTTTTCAAGATTATTCTCCAAGTTATATGATTATGTTCCTTGTTTTTAATGTTTATAATTAATACGGTCTCTAAGAGACTATTTGAGTCATGTATTATGTTTTCCTCAAAATAAATTTAATGTCCATGTAAATCATTCTTTGGCCACTACAGTTTTTATCAGAGAAAAGGATTCGTTATCCTTTGGAAACTAGGATTTGAAAACATTAGTGATATCCCTAATGATATTTTTAAATTATGTCTAGTGATTTCCCTATGGGTATTTATTACCATAGGTTCTAAAAAATTATATTTAAAAATAATCATTAATAACCTAGGATTATACCTAACAAGTTAATGATTTAATTTACTCCCTATTTTTTATGTTGTTTTTTTGTACGATTTTTGCCTCACATGATATTAATTGGGGGTTTTAGACAATGGATAGAAGTCAAAGGAATTGTGTTAATGGTCAATGAACTGGGGAATAAAATGATTTTCCTCATGAACAATAAAAAATTATGGATGATGGAATGAAAAATATTATTACTATACATACACAATCTATGAATAATTTTGGACATCCAAATGAGATGAGAATAGAACAAAATCTATTGAGTGCTTCATAAGGAAAAATCCAGATTTTGACAGTGTGTCTCCCGATCAACTTATTTATGAAAAATGGATCAGTAACATAAAAAATATTCTTTTCATCATTCTCTATTCAGGACATAAAATATTCATTTTGGTTTTTTATCATATAGTTGGTGAAGCGAACTAGTGGTGGACTCTAATAAGGAATACAAGGCAGTAATATGACATTGAATCCATGGTATGGGATAATTTTAGGGAAATATTTTTCCTAAATAACATCCCTAGTATTCTTTGAAAAAATATGGAAAAGGAGTCCCTTCAGCTTAGGAAAATGGATGATGAATATGTTGGAATAAACAAGTAAAATTTTATAAGACATGCACTGTATGCTTTTGTCTTTATCATCCAACAAGAAAGTAATGTTGATCGATTCTTCAGTGGATCAAAACAAATTATTATAATGGAATAAGATATTAGAGACTTATGTTACTATGAATATATTTTGTGTTCTGCAATCAAGGTAGAAATATATGTTGGTGTTTCATATCTATCTCGTGGTTTTGACAAAAATGAATGATAGAGTTCAATGGAAAATATCGAAAAATTGTTAATAGAAGATGAATGTTTCCTTATACTAATAGTGTGAAAAGCAACTTGGTGGAGATTTTCTTAATGGGAGTATAGAATATTTTTGGTGCGGAAAATAAGGTCATCGATCAGTTTAGTGACAATGTAATTAGACAAAGAATTTAAATAATCCGAATAGAGAAATGACTACATAGAACACTCCATCAAAACTTCAATGATAAATGTGTATGGAAATTCAACATTATGCTAACCAATTCCATAATACAAGGGTTAATGATGATCGACATCAACATCCTTTTAAGGAAAAAAGATAAAGGGATGTAAAATGTGATCACTATAAGATATTTTAAGTATAACAACGATGTGGTTGAATAATTATTTTTTTATATAGTGGGATTAAAAATATTTTTATAGAATCTCATTTTTAGTGTTATGGAATATTGGAATGCCTTTTTATTAGTCTATTTTAGTTTTATATAAGTATATGGTACCGGTAACCATGAAAGATATTGAAATATTTTTAAACATAAATTTATATTTACACAAAAAAGGATTAAAGATATAAAGAGATGTTTGATAGTATTATCTACCTCTTCAAATATATATGTATTGAGTTACATCATGCTTTCAGTATATAGATTTTTGGTATTTCTAGTGTCTTGGAAGAGTTAATTTTGATACAATGCAGGTTTTAACTAAAATAATACATGATTATGTTATTAATGTGTTTGGAATATAACGACCAATAACTACCTTATGATATATGGGAGAATAATGTTAATTCAAATTTGTTCATCTCTTTGTAATGTTTCATATTTTGGGTTATTGTAATTATAGTAACATTATCCATTTATCGATTAGACAAGATATATTCTGATTGAAGATTCTTAGATTAATGTATTATATCATTATAGAATGAATTATTAATATTTTAAAACCCATACTAATATTTTTGTTGAGATAGAAGGGATGACCTATCATTCTATCGCATAATTTTTTTACACTTCAATAATTTCAAATTCAACGTCACATCATTAAGTAACCGATGTTGAATAAATTGTCCAAGGAATGATCAATGGCATGATTTTATTGAAATATTGTATGTATTTATTCTCATAAAAAATTAATCAAATTTAGAAAAAGGTTCTTGAAACAAAAATTTTTATCCCACTGACTTATTATTCAATGGATCAGATAGTCCCTCGAATCATTAGAGATTTATATCTTTTAGATTAATAACTTTCTCAAAACATCTCTCTCTTTCTCTCTCCATCAGAATGTGATAGTTAGATTTTTTCTTTCATATCCATGTTTTAACCTTCCCACCTATGTTCTCCTATATGGAGCCATAGTGACGAGTTCCTTTGTGTAACCATTAGGTTTATGATTTTCCTTTTTAACGTGATGTTTTAGTGATCTTTTTTATGTTGTGGGTTTTTTAAAATTAACATTCATGTTCTAAACCATTTAAAACAGTGATGATTTTTGAGTGAGAAATTTATTTTAAGGGTTGTAAAATGTAACACATCATGATTTTATGACTTATATTCTTTAAAATTTTATTGGCTTCTTGTGTAGTATGCTACACCAATATAGGTTATTGTATACAAAACACTATTAATACACTATATTAAACATAATTGAATATTCCTTTGATAGAATTCATTTCACGAATAACTAATTATAAGTGATTACCAAATTTTATAACCTAGTCATTATAATTGTAGGTTTAAATAGTATTGACTCCATTTAAAACTATTTAACTTAAAATAAGCGAGTCTATAAAATACTAAAATCACTCTATATGGATTTTATTAGTAAAATATATATGTAAAATGTTCAATTTAATTTTTTAAACTCATACTATACATTTTCTACATATGATATATGATCATATTCAAATTTATTTGGATAAAAGTAGTATTCTTTAAAAAAAATACAGTATTACCTCCTTTTGATGGAATACAAAATTTAGATCTAGTTTTTGACACATTATTATAATAAATATGAAAAAAATCAACCTCTTATTTTAATGTGTATTATAAAAATTTACATAGGTATAATATTTGATAATATTTTGATAAGTTTCATTTTTTGATAAATTGATAAAATACATATTTATATTGAAAATTTTATTATAATTCAAAGTCATTGCATATTAATATTATGTTTTGATGAGTTATAAGTTTTAAATATTTAATTTTTATCCAATTATGGGTTCTGAAAAATAATTATACCTAAAACTATTCGAGAATCATTTTCCATTTAAAAAATTGATTTTTTTCCCAAAAAAACTATATTTGGTGGCATTTTATAGGCATTATTTTAATATAAATTCTATAACATCATTCTTTTGAATTATTATAAAGAGATTTAAGATATGAATTTAGAATTTCCAAATTTGGTAATTTGAAGCCATGTATTTTTTACCAATATGAATAATAACCATAGTAAATTGTTTTACCATGGTAAATTGTAAATTATGTAATTTTGGATAAAAATTAAATCACAATGACTATAAAATTATAAAAACAATTGAAAAAATATTATTTGATGAATGAAATTAGAGACCTATAATTTTAGAATCTATATTATATCATTAAATAAACACTAGTTCAAGAAAGTTTCTAAAATAATATTAAATCAAAGAAAGAAAGAAGGTGTCAAATAATTTGAAATTATTATCTTTTATGGGTTAAAATATAAACAAATGGGTTGTATAAATTAATATTAATGATAAATTTTAACATAATAAACACTTTTTCTTAATATAAATTTATTTTAGACATGTTGGGAATATTTGAGATATATTAGGGAATTTATAATATTTTATTTAATTAATATTCAATGATATCACATTCCTGTTTTAAATAATATATCATTTATAAAAATAATATATACAGAATAAAAACTCAACAATAAATTCTAATATGAATTATAAAATGTTTCTACATATCATAGTAATATATTATTAATTTTTAAGAAATAAATAACTACATTAATCTTTTATATTTGGAAGATAGATAAATTATTTAACTGATAAAAAATCAGTAAAATAAATTTCATTAAAAATATAGTAACCATAAAAAGTCCAAAACAATTTACCAAATTTTATTTTTCATGTATATCTCAACCTCAAGAATCCATGTGTCGTGTTAGAGTATATTTGGAGGATTATATAATATATTGTGACTCTTATATAATTTTATTTTCAGTGGTGTGAATATTTTCACATTCTTCATCAAATAAATATTAAATTTGTAATAGAATATTTTCCAAAGGATAAACAAAACTAAAAGTATTGTTATGAAATATATTAGATTTCTCTTCATAATATTTTTTTATTAAATATAAATGTATATTAAATAATTACCCAAAATTGTTATAGTAGTTGTCTAATGAATGAAAATATAAAATAAATGTTATTAAAAATAATGAAATAAATATAATTTGATCTAAATAATTTTTCTAGTGAATATAATAGATGATCCTGACCAGTTATGATTATGATAAAATATTTTGTTTGTGGATAATATCATATCATTATATTTTTTAAAAACCTTCATATAAATAGAGTCAAAATTAGACATATTGATGTTTTTTAAATATTAGGATTTCATAAATTATTTAAAAATCATAAAGAAATTTTAAAAATTTAGAATAATTATGATATGGTCTAAAAACAATAAAATTAATCATTTTTGGAAAAATTTACTTCAAATAAGTAAATGATTGGCCCTTTTAATAATGAATTATTTGTTTCCCTAGATAAACATTAAATAGAATAACTTAGTGTTATTTAAAATTATAATTCCTAAAATGAAATAAAAAATTGACTAAAATTTAAAATTTGGTGATATTAAAACCCTATCTCATCTAATATTATAAATTTGTACATTTTATAGCTTTTTTATATAGGATTTTATTTTATTATGAATTAACATGTTTAGGTTTTTCCAAAGTTCCCCTGACGTCAATTATAAAAGAGAACTTCCACCCTCAACTCTTAACATCATTTGGAGACATCATTCGTGACCAAACATTGCCCATTTCCCTTCGCAACTTCCATGATAACATTATATATTTCTGGGAATTTTTCAAAGACCAAATCTATAGCTCTAAGAGGATATTTACAATAGTAACTTTCAAAAAGAGGTAATATCATTTAATAATCTTGTCAAACTTCATACTTCTTATACTTTATGTTAATGATTTTTTTTAATTATTATATAATAACTCCAGTGTCACTTTTATGTTTATATTTTATTATGAATATAAAAGAACCATATTTATTCTTCTATCCATCCTATGAAAAATGAAATCACCCCGCGTGGGTACGTATGACTTATTGTCTCCACACTATGGTGTAATATGTTTTTCAATAATGATATACCTTGATAGGTATATTGTAAAACCCCAAGATTCCACAGTATGTTTCCCATTGAATAATGAAATTTCTTGCATTGTATGCAACTTCGAGATTCTAACACACCGCTACCAATCAAACTAGCCGTTAAGAACAGTAACACCCACATTTTATAATATTATAAATTTTTTATTTCCAAATGGACTTAATTTTTTGATTTGGAATATCAAAATTATCTCAGGGTGAAATTTTGGTATTTTTCTAAAAACATACATTTTTTTATGAATAGTGGAAACACTGCGTTATTGGTTAAAAAAGAATTCTTTATATAAATAATTATTTATTTCATTAAATTTATTTTAGGTATAAATAGATACATAATACCTATATATGTTCAATTTTATTCCATGGAGTCATTTCAAAATAAGTATAAATATATACAATTTTATTGAACTTTTTACTATCTTTTATGCATCTCTTAGGAGCATTTGTAAATTGCTTTAAAAGACAATTTTACCACTTTTGTGAGTTGAATTTAAAAAATTAGAGAGACTTGGTTGATATCAGTAAGTAAAATGTGCTTCAATAAGATGAAAATAATTCTTGAGTAATAGTAACTTTTGACTTTTATTTACAATGTTTAAAAGTAAATATGGTAATTAAAGGTCAAAATGATATTATAATTAACCAAACACATGTCAAAATTATATTTGATAAGTATAATTTGATGAAAAAAATTGTTAAGAATAAATGATGATCCAATTTACTCTACATATATTAGATTAGAACATTTATTATTATTTTATTCAAAGAAAAGTTAAAAGAGTTAAATTGAATGTTTAATTACTAAACAATTATTAATATAGGGCTACACAAAATATAAATCCAACTATAAATATTCAATAAAAATATATAAAGATTTCATACATAATGGTATTTTATTTATAATTTTTGGAAATTATAAAAATAAAATTAATTTATGACAGAGTGATGATGTAGTAATTACCATATTAAATAATGATTAAAATAATAGATATCATAAATATCCAAAAAAATATAATTTGAGACTATTGATGAATTCCACTAATTTTATAGTTGAATATTACATTTTAGGGTTGATTAAATAATTTTTTTCCTAAGTAATCATGTTGTTATGATTTTCTCAAAAATCCAATACTAAATACTGTCAAAATTTTCATAATTGAGTTTTTAAAACAAATACTATATTAATAATGGATATAATATTCCTAAAATTACAAGGATAAGAAAAAGGACATAGATAAGGATATATACATTTATATTGAACCACTTGGGGTTCTCATAGAAGTTTATAGTATGTTTATTAACCATATAATATAAAAATACCAAGAGACATGGTAAATGACAAACTATTTAAATAAGAGTTATATCTAGAAGATAAGGATAATCTGGTGACCTAAAACATTCTAAAACTTATTGGTTGAGGGGTTTTCACCGCATACCCATATTATCCTCTAAATACATCAATTTTGGGTCCTTAGAAAACTAAAATGTTATTATTATAAAATAATATATTTATCTTTTCATAAAGTGACCCTCACCTCTCTTATAAAAGGGAACATACCCTTCTCTTAATTTCACACCTCCAATGCCTTTTCACTCAGCCAGAACCTTCCCAAATATCATCCCAAATTTTCTATCTTCATTATTGTGGTCTTCTTTGGTCAGAAATCCATCTTAACTAGCCCTTTTGATCAAATCAAAAAGAAGATCCCAGAGAAGAGATAAATATTTCATCAACTCTTTCATGTTCTTTTCTTCTTCCACTTCCTATTTCTTTGTTATTTCCATTCTAAAATAATAAATCCAGTATCTTATATATACTTTGATGTTACTATAAAAATGGTACAACAATATTTGTTATTCTATCCTTCATATGAAGGAAAAAGTCACCATACGTGCATAAGTATGGCTTACCGTCTCCACGTCGTGGTCTAGTCTGTTATTTAAAAACCTTATTATGTGGATGGGTATAATAATGAATTATAATTTATGTAAATAATAATTGTAAAATTTTATTTATTCTGAATATATGATATAAAATTCAATTATATATTATTTCACCTTCAATTTAATGATATATTCACTCGTATGTATGGACAGATTAGCATCTCCCCGAACGCGATGAGATTCATTCTCCACTGTAATCATTCACGAATATCTTTCATTTCAGGATTAAAATTAATTTATAATAACTTAATTTTATTCTAGATATGAATCAAATACATCCTATCCATAACAAACATGGCTTACGTAACGAAACATATAAAAGAATATGAATCAGTTAACACAAGAAACAACGATAATAATAAAATATTATTAACAATGTAATATTAGATGATCATATATGATATCATACGTACTTATAAGGTTCCTATATAACTTAATAACAATGATATAATAATTATAAACAGTTTAAGGAACCATCGACCATGAAAAAGATCAAGATAAGGGTTAATTTCATAATCTCATTATTATCCTATGTTGTTTTTATATAAGTAAACACCGAGAGTTCCTTATCATCCAAATCTATGTTTTCATATAAATGTAATTCAATTTTTTTTAATATTTACTATACTTTGGGTTAATGGAATTTATACCCTTATTTGACCGTATATGTTTTGAAAGGAATGATTCTGTCATTTTCCAAACAAGGTAATTTATATCCTTTTCAACAAAATTAAGGTGAAAATGTATTTTTTGAACTTATACAGCTTGTGTGGATATTTTCTATCATTATATCATCATCAAAGCATCCCACACAAGCTTATAAAAATATTTTCAAAATAATTGTTTTCTTTTATAATTATATTAATTTTAAATGATTTCAAAATAGAAAGAGATATTTCACTAAACAAATTTTTATTTCTTCTATGTTATCATCCCCGGATGGATACGAGCAGGTAGACGAAGATCTAGCACAAATGTATCTAGGGGAAAAACCTAAAAACACCACATTGAGATGGACTCGAACGTGAACTGGTGCACGAAAATGATCCTCGATGCACTCTGGGTTACGAAACTTCTGAGGGATATGCTTAGGATAATTTTCATTTTCTTTACAAGCCATTATAAAGGGATTATGAGTAAATACATCCTTAATGAATTTTTTTATGATTATGGATTATATCCTTAAAATTTTCAATATATGTAATGTTCTTTATATGTTTGGAATTATGTTTTTCAATTTCTAGACTAATATAGTGCATGCCATTGTTTAGAAATGGCACATAGTGGAACGAATTGAAACTATATCAAAAAACATAACCCATGTAGGGATTTCGCTCCTACACAAGATAATTATTGTGGATATGATGATGCAATTGGTGCTGATCAACTTATCACCATACCAGGATAACTCTCTCAGGTTATGAATAATTACATTACTCGTATATGGATCCTTGATCCACAATGTGGAGGTTCAATTTTAGACCACTTCATGAGGAAACAACCAGTAACATTGAATCGGAGTACAAATCCATTAGAAGATGAGAAATGGAGAAATTACTTAGTGAAAATATTTCATGCTTTGGGGAGTAGAGAAATGCAAAGGTAATTTCTTAGTTTGAGGAAAAGGAAGGATGATAATGATGAAAAGTGTGATACTAACATTACAATGTTAGAAAGCCAAGAAACAGATTATATATTTAACCCAAGGAGTAATATTGATCAATTCTTTGATGGGTTAAAACCATTTCCCTAGTGATCATTAGTCTCACAATCCTTCTAATCATACGAAGATATTATATCATGTGCTATGAAGAAAGAAAAATAATTCTCTAAGTATTATGAATTTAAAGAAAAGCAGAATAAGAAGAGATCTGTTTAACACTATAGAAATTGAAATAATGAGAATAAGGGAAAAGTTGAATATCCATCATACAATAAATCTGGGAAGAAAAACCCCAATACTTTCTTGAAGGGAACGAGAGTCTATTACAATTGTAGTGAAAAAGGACATCATGCTCGTGATTGCAAGGTGAAGATAGAGGTTGTTAATGTTGAATGCTAGAATTATATAGAAAAGGGGAATTATAAAAATTATTGTCCTATGGGCTAAGGGAACATACCTCAAAAATGTCCAAGGGAGTAAAGCCAAGCATATACGTTCATTACTACTGAGGATGAAGCTCTGAAACACGTGGTGTCTGGTAATTTAATGGATTCTTCACATTTAGACAATGCTTTATTTGATTCTGGATCATCTCATTGATCCATATCTCTCTAGTTTGTTATAAAAATTAGATATTTCCAATTTTATTTAACAAGGGAGTTTTCAGGAAAAACTCTTAAGGGATGTATCAACACAACAATGATTAGTGAATCAGTTCCCATTAGGGTATATAAATGTTCCTTATCTGCTGATCTCATTGTCATACACATGATTAAATTTGATATATTTCTCATTTTGAATTGGTTTTTGGATGATTATGTGAAAATTTATTGTAAGAAGAAGGAGGTTATAATTTTTGATGATGATAAAGTGTACCTTATCTTTAGAGAAGAAACGTCACCACCTGATTCTTTTCTAGATCCACCCTCAGTAGCTCTATTAAATTTAATTATTGGGGTGGACGAGAATGAAATAACTATGGGTGAGAAAAATAATGTTTGAATAGTGGGCGTACCTATTTTTAATGAATATATTGATGTGATTCCAGATAATTTACCTCAAAATCCACAGGAATGAGAAATTTATTTTTCCATTTATTTAATTCCCAGTTTAAGGCCATTATTGAAAACCCCTTATAAAATGGCCACAGTGTAATTAGTGTAACTAAACAAAAAACTAGAGGAATTTATTAATAAAGGATTTATTCTACCTAGTGTTTCTCCATGGGGAGCCCCTCTATTTTATTAAGAATAAATATTGATCTATGAGGTTGGGAATTCAGTATAGGTAGATCAATGATACAACAATAATGAACAAGTATCCCCTACCTCGCATTGATGATTTATTAGACCAACATCATGGAGCTCAATATTTTTCAATGAATGACCTTTGATCTGGATATCATTAGTTGTGTTTGATGAAGGAAGACATTCGGACAAAATCATTTCAAACAAGGTATAGGAATTACGAGTTTATAGTAATTCATTTTGATGGATTAATGCACCATCTATCTCCAAAGATCTAATGAATAGAGAATAATGGAATATCTTGATGAATTTTTATTGGTATTTATTAATTATATTTTGGTATACATAAAATTCTTTGAAGATAATGATAATAACCTATGAATTATCCAAGGACTCTTAGAAGAAATGAATTATATGTTATATTTAGCAAGTGTGAATTCTGGAATGGGGAGATTTCTCTTATTATCCATATAGTCTCTAAGGGTGGAATCACAATTGACCCTTCAAAGACCAAGGCCATACAAGAATGGAAAGCATCAAAATGAATTACTGAGGTATGTAGTTTTATTGATTTTTCTGGTTATTATCGACATTTCATCTAGAATTTTGCCCCGGTTGGCTAACCCATTTACAATTCATACACATAAAGGTTTTAAATTTGATTGGAAAGAAGAGTGTGAAAAATGTTTTGAAGAACTAAATATAATATTCGTAAATGATCCTATCATGACTTTACCATTAGGGAATGATTTGTTTGAAATATATAGTAACTCATCAATGAAAGGACTTAATTGTGTCATTATGTAGAATGATAGAGTTATTTCATATGCATCACAATAGCTTAAAATTCATGATCAAAACTATCCTACTCATGATCATGAGATAGCAGCTATAATATTTGTTCCGAAAATATAGAGACACTATCTCTATGTAAAAATGTGATACTTATGCAGATCACATGAGTTTGAAGTATATTTTCTCACAAAAAGAACTCAACATGAGGAAAAGGGGATGGCTTGAACTACTCATTGATTACGATTTCAATATATAATACCATACATGAAAGGAAAATAAGGTGGAAGATGCTTTGATCAGAAAGGATCACGGATTTTTGAACTAGATGAGAGTTGAAAAGGATTCTATTATCATGATCTAGTTAAGATACATATGGTAATAACCAAGGAAGGTGAAACATCAATGTTTTATCAAATGGTTGCTAAAATATCTTTACAAAAAATGTTAAAAATTTATCAGACTGATGTTGAGGAGTTTCAAAAAAAGATTAATGTTGTGAATGATTGGAGATTGAGTGACATCATATATGAAGATGGAATTTTGAAATTTGCGAATATACTTTGTGTTCCCAATTTACATGATCCAAAAAGGGATATGTTGGTTGATTCCTATAGCTCTATTTTCACTATACACCCTTGTAGGACTAAGATGTATAGAGAGTTTAAGAACAATATTGTTGGGACAACATGAAGAGGGAAATTACTGACTTTGTGTCAAGATGTATTATTTTTCAACAAGTGATAGAAGTAAGGAAACATCCTGGAGGAGTCATGAAACCTCTTCCCATTCCTGAGTGGAAATGGGATAATATTACAATGGAATTTTTCATGGGGCTACCAATGACTCCTAGAAGGTATGATACAATATAGGTCATTTTTGGTCTTCTTAAAAATTCAACACATTTTTTTCTATAAGATAAGATTTCCAGGTGAACATATAGAATGTCTATATATTAATGATGTTGTAAGACATCATGGAGTACCCCTATCGATTGTTCATAATCGTGATCCCAGATTACATCAAGATTATGGAAAAGACATCAAATAACCCTAGATACTGAAATTTGTTTGAGCACTGCCTAACACCCTCAAACCGATGGAAAATCAGAACAGACTATTCAAACCATAGAAGATATGTTGAGATCCTACTCACATGACAATCAAGGTATGTAGGATTAATATTTACATTTGGTAGAGTTTTCCTATAATAATAGCTTCCATTATAGTATTTATATGGAACCATATGAATCATTATATGGAAAGAGAAGTCGCACACCAACTTTTTGGGATAATGTTTGTGAAAGAAAACTCATAGGCCCAGATCATGTTGAGGAAATGATGGAAAAGTTGAAGGTTATCCAAACCAACATCAATGTATCCCAAAAAAGGAAAAAGTTCTATTTTAATTACCGAAGGAAGGATTTAGTTTTTTTGGAGATCATATTTTATTGAAGGTATCTCCATGGATGGGAATTATAAGTTTCATTAAGAAGTGTAAATTGAGTCCCAGGTACACCAGAACATTCGAAACTCTAGAAGGAATTGGAGTTGTTCCTTATCATTTGGATATTTATCCACGTCTCTCCAAAGTTCACAATGCATTCCACGTATCACTGTTGAGAAAATACATGTCTGACCCAACACATGTACTCAACTATGAGGAAATTGAACTCAAACATGATATGTCTTATTGTGAAGAGCCTTTCAAAATTCTTGATACCAGAAAACATGTTTTGAGGAACCAGAAGACTCTTCGGGTGAATGTTCAATAGAGAAACCATAAGATGGAAGAGGCAACGTGGGGAACCGGGGAACTTATGATGTAGTACCACTCATATCTATTTACATAGTAATATTCTATAAATTGAGAGGACAAAATTGTTTTATGGAGGGTAGAATGTAACACCCCAAGGTTCCACGATATATTTCCCTTTGAATAATGCAATATCATAAATTGTATGCAACTTCGAGATTATAAAACACCACATCCAATAAAAATAGCCATTATGTATAATAATACACATTTTTTGAAATGTTATACATTTTATCTTTCAAAATGGAATACATTTTTCGATTCATAATATTGAAATTATCTTAGGGGAATTTTTGGTATATTTTTTTGAAAATGTTAATTTTTTATGAATAGTGATAAACACCACGTTATTGGTTAAAACCAAATTTTTTATTTCATTTTTTTTATTTTTTTATATTTATTTTAGGTAAAAATAGATACTTAATGCCTATATAATATCAATGTAATTCATTGTATTCATTTTATAATATGATTAGATATATAAAAAGTTTATTGATCTTTTTACAATCTTTTACCCACCTCCTAAGAGTATTTGAAAATTTACATAAAACATAATTTTACCACATCATTTAGTTGAATTTAAAAAATCCTAGAGACACGGTTGATATTAGTGGGTAAAATGGGGTTCAATAAGATGAATATAATTTTTGGTGAACAGAAACTTTTATCTTTTATAACCACAGTTAAAAGTAACTAGGGTAATTAATGTTAATAATGATATTATAATTACCCTAACACATGACCTATTTCTTTTGGATAAGTATAATTAGAAAAAAAACCTTAGGAATAAAATATTAACATCTTTGGTCCAGTAGAATTAGATTAGGACATTTATTATTATTTTATCTAAGAAGAGTTAAATGTGTTAAATTCAATGATTAATAACTAAACCATTTTTATAATTGTGTTACACAAAATATAATTTCGACTATAAAAATTATTTATAGTTATAAAAAGATATCCTACATGATTTTATTTTCTTTATAATTTTTATACATTAAATTTGTTAATTTATTTATGATACAATGATGATGCAGTAATTACATTATTAAATAATTAATAAACTAAATGATAATATAACTATCCAAATAAATGTAATTTGAGACTTATGATTAATTACACTAATTTTCTAGGATAATATGACATGTTACTGTTGATTAAATAATTTTATTTTGAAGTAATATTGCTGTTATGAATTTAAAAAATAAAATAAAATAGAAAATAGTCTCAAAATAGAAATAATTGAGTTTTAATAACAAATACTATATTATTAATGGATATAATATTCCTAAAAATCAATTGATCAGAATAATTACTTAAATAAGGTTATATATATTAATGATAAACCACATGGGGTTCTCTTGGAAGTTTATATTATGTTTATTAACCATACAATATAAAAATACAAAGAGAAATAGTACGTGACAAACTATTTAACTAAGAGTTAAATATAAAATATATAGTAAATATGGTGACCTTAATCTATCTAAAAACTATTTTATAAGAGGTGTTAATCCCACACATGTGGTCAGTAATACATCATAACTATGTCATACTATGTGAAAATGACTCCAATCGGTGCTTTGGCCATCACTGGTGAGCAGCAATCACCAATAGTACATAAGAAACATCAATATGACACCTCATGGCCCTATGATGATATAATTAATTGTCCAATAGACATACTTTCTAATAAGACAGTCCAAGCCTCATGATGATAGACATTCCACCTCAATCCAACATCCATGATCTCCAACTAATGATCACATCACCCAATTTATCTGGTGCAAGCTAAAATCGACAACCACATTGCCTCAAATATGAATGGCCATATTCATTCCAACATCGAGACAAGACCATCATAAAACCTTGTGTTTCATACGAGGACAATAATACTAATTATTTCAAATATATATATATAACATATCTCATTAATAGACATAAAATTTAATATGTTTAATTTGGAAAATTTATATAAATACACGATTCAACCTATTTGAATTATACCAGACAAATTTAACCATCCAAATAAAATTAAATCAATTATACACCCTTACCTAACTATCCAAGGAGGTTGAATATCTCTATCCCTTAATCACACAAGTGTATATAGCCTTCGAATTCCCATACACAACCCTTATGATTATACAATCAATTTATTATCAAGCATTAGGGTCTCGGTCAATTATCCAAAGACGTGTTAAATTATATCCCCTAATATGACCATAAATAACTAAAGTATTGAATTCCCCACATAACATGGGAATATAGATATTGGTACATATTTTATAAATATCTTAATCTGGGCAATTTCAGAGAAAATAGAGTTTCCATAAAAATTCTAAAAAATTTGGAAAAACTAATTTGATGCTTTTAGAGGTCCATGAGATTAGAGAAAATTATTGTGAGGAATGTGTGAGATAAGCCTTCCAAGAGGTTCTAAAACACCTAACATTTCTATAAACGAATCAAAAAACAAGTATATATCTAAATAAAAGAATAAAATGGGTGGTTTCGTCCACAGATGTGTGTGACCCATGGGAGAAAAAGGAGGAGAATAAAAGAGAAAAACCAAAATAGAGAATCAGGAAAAAGTTAATTTCCTACAATTAATGGGTATGCATTCATTACCCCTATATTTTTACAAACCGTGTGGAATATAGACAAGAAATTATTTAGGGGTATCACCTATATCGCACTAACCGTGATGCATACTACACAATTTCCCTGAATCGAACAAAACCTGTATAGAATACTCTACAAAAAAATACATACAAGTCCACACAGTCATGCTACACCCCACATTATATTAAAAAATCAAGCCACATCCCCAAACAATGTATCCAAATTCGAGGGAAAGGGAATCATAATTCACCCCAAACTATGAACCATGGCACGTAACTCAAAAATTGTCTTACAAGCTTCTAACACACCTGAAACTCTTTAGAGATCATGTGGAATTATCTAGTCCTCTAAATACATCCAAAAAACATAATATAAAGGTTTTAAAACTCTTGAAAATTTTTCCAATAAATTAAAAAGAAAATGACACCCCCACTAATTAAAATTACACAATGGGAGTGGTTTTTAACCCCAATCATAATCCTGGGAACAAATAATCCCATTAAACATGCATAAAGAATAATTACATAAAAATTTCAATGGAAATAAAATAAAAAAAACATTGGAATGTATAGAATTTTAGAAACAAAAATGCCTTAAATAGAGGCAAAAAAATCACAACTCAATAGACAAATAGTTGTCTTCAATGAAAAAAACATTAATCAATCAGTTGAGATCCTCACAAACCAATTACAAAAAAAAAATACCAATTCCAAATTTAAAACCCATGTATTCAGCCTTGGTTCGTTATATGGTTCCAAAATACGAAGAAATTTGATGAAATAAGTCAAAGAGTGGAAGAAGAAAACAAATAATAAATAAATTCATATTACCATGAATGAAATCACTATGGGAACAAAAAATCCACCCTGAACCAAATGAGGAAATTTCTAAGCTACAAAGAGTGGTATGAATGCATTGGGGAGATGACATAAACCAAAGAGGAGTTAAATAAATCAATGGTAATGGGAAATTACCAAATCTTGAATAAAATGGGAATACTTTATGGTTTTGCTGCATGATTCCACAAACTATGCCCCAACTGTGAGGTGTAAAAGTATCCCTAGAAACCAAGTAACACTATTACTTATAATATTCCCATGGTTTGGAAAACCATGATATTACCATTAAAAAGTGCAGCATACCATAACTAGAACCCTCATGTGGATGGAAAACTAATGCACCAATGTTTAATTAATGATTGTTTCGAAAAAACTGATTGCAACCCCAAACAAAAAAGATCACTAATAACGAACACATTAGTAAACTAATTCAAAACTATAGAATAGTAGTAAACAATTGACTGTCATATTTATTCTTTTGAGTTATGGTATTTAGAGTAGTACAAAACCACTTGAAGGTTGATGAGTAATTTTATGATAGGTTTTGGTAGATTTTGGGATGAAATATATAGGATGTGATGTGAGGGGATGTTATAAGAGGACGTCCACTTTTATATCAAAATGGGTGAAAATTTTAAATACAGAATTTTTTATAAAAATAGGAATTCCTTACTAAATTTGGAAATAATGGAATGGTAAAGGGATAATGATGAGAATGTCCTCAACCACCCATTCCAACAAATTTTTTATATTATTTTTTTGGTTTTCCCACTGAGTAAAATACATTTTATCCCTTTTTATTTTTATCAATATATGTAATGATACTAATGTAATTTAATTTTTATATATGAAAATAAATGTTTCATTTCTATTTAATTTTTTCCCAAGTGATTTCATATTTTTAATCCCTATTATCTATCACAATTTTAAAAGTAAAAGATGTCAATTTAAAAATTCTAAATGTATAATTTATTTTTCTTTTGAAGAATTTAACATTAATTAAAAAATTTAAAACAATGGTTTTCAAATTAGTATAAATATATTTCAAATTATAATGTTACTATGAAATATATATTTAGTCTTAGGAAATTTTTTCCTGATTTTCCAATTCGAACATATATACTAAAAAATTCCTCAAATACATGTAACTATTTGAAAAGGTATTTTTCATTGTTTGTATTTAAATTGATCCTTTTCAATGAATAGAAAAAATATCTTTAACAAATATTTAAATTCGATATAATAAAATGTATTTTTTTAAAAATTCTACGATTTATTAATTTAACATTTACATACAGTCATAAAATATAATGAGTAATGGTTTTTATAGGAAATTAAATTTGTCCAAATGATTTTATTATGATTAATTTCTATAAATCCCAAATAAATATTGAATTGACTAATAAAAAATACATATTACTAAAAAACTAATTTTACAATAATATAATTAGTATTATTTAATAAGAACATTGCACATGAAAATATAGATTCTTAAGAAAAATAAGTAAATCATAATATGAAATTTTTTTAATATATAAATAAATATATAATTATATCTAGTAATTTGGTTACTCATATTCATTCGAACTAATTAAATAAAAATATATTAATGGACTTAAAATATCATAGGTTCATTTTATATTATTGTAGTTTGTGGCCCAAACTATCCAACACACAATTTATTTAAGGAAAATGTATAATATATTTATGGGTTGTTGAACTTGATTATGGGGTCATTGATTGTCTGTAAAAATTTCTTATTTAGATTTTTACGTACATAATTATTTATTAAATGGAATTCATGAAGAGCATGATCTACTTAATCATGAATCCAATGCTATGAAAAATAAATTTTCAGCAAAGTTGAAAAATTTAATAACTATTAAAAACAAGTTACATTTAGTGATCTATATGTTTTACGTTGAAATGAATTATTTTATCTAGTTGAATAATAATCATAATGAATTTTATATGATAATTTATGAATAATCTATTCTTTGAATATGTCAATCATGCACTGTATATATTACTTAAAACCACTATGAATGTCAATGATGTTTAAATATGAACTAAGGTAGTGTGAATAAAAGAACATGTGAATTATCTTGTAGAGGAAGGTTAGGGTCAGGATGAATATATTTGGACGTTGAATAAATAGTATTATAAAAGATTGAAAAAAATTATGACTATAAGGAAACTCTATATATTGGATATCTTATCCTAGATGTTCATTTGAGAAATTTTGAAATCACCTAAAAAATATTCACACATATCTAAAAAAAATATTTACTAAAAAAAGTGATTTTTAAAAGATCATTAAACCTAAAAATAACCACTCATGTATACAAAATTTTTTATAGATTCTTAACTACCATATATTGAAGTATCATAAAAAACATAACCCTTTTTTTTGAATAATTTTTATTGGACTAATGTAATTATTCTATATAGATTAAATTTAAATTAATAATATTGAAAAAAATGTGATTAAAAAATTCTAAGAAATATATCACTTAATAATTGGTATATAATTCCATGTCCAAGAAGAATAGATATACAAATAAATATCAAAATAATATTTTTTCAGCAACATAATATAAATATAGAAACAATGAATTAAAATTTAAAAAAAAATATTGTAATATGTTTTATAGGACACTGCTGGGGTAGTTGGATACTTTTTAATTTTTTCATAGAATATTTGGAAAATATTTAATCTTATGAAAATTTTATAAGGAAAAAATTCAAGGTGATGTTTTTTGAAAGGAAGATGCCATCTTTAGTGTAGAAAAAAATTTATGAAAAGATTAGATGGTAAAATATAAATCATGGGGGATGAAGTGGTCTTTTTAGAAAAAAAATAAATATAAATTTTATGTCTAAATAAAAAATGAATATTGATTTTTTTTAGATTTTTGGATCAAAATGAACCACAAACACTTTTCACCCCTCTCATGAACAGAGAGTGATGGGACTAATAATGACAAATATAATGGGATATTAAAATTAATATTTCTCCATGGAGTTTCTACCCAATTTAAAATACATTTTTCAACAGAGTATTAAACACAATATTTCCATTTTATCTCATTAATTCACAACCAAAACAATGTGTCTTTTTATGATTAGGAGAAACAACCCACTGCATTAATTTTTTTGGGACACACAACCTAACATCTTACCATTTAAGTAATATTATAACCCTTTAAAATTATCCCCACATAAAATTAACAGAAATAATTAAATACACAGAACCAGATGAATGGATCATATTACATGTATTAAGGTAGAAAGTATTTCTCTAGTAAAAAAATGACTAAACAATTACAGTTCTACTAAGAGTAGAATTTAAAATCCAATTATTATCCCACTTGTAAACTTCTCAAATATCATTAAAATAATTTCTAATTATTTGTATCTATGTAACTTTTTTTATTTAGAGTTTCCTTTTCCATAGTAAGAATCAAATTTGAATTTCTTTATAGTTCATCATTCCAAATTATGTAATGGATTTTATCATTAAATTCACATTGAAAATATTCCCACACAGTTCAAATCGATAATATGTAAAATTAAAAACATGTTGTATAGTGATAAAACATTATAATAATTAATACAATAAAATAAAAAAATCATAATAAACATGAAATTACAATAAATATTGTGAGTTAATATGTTCACCCTAGTATTTTATATTGAACATGCATTTTCCAAAGAAACCCATGTGAATCATCAAACTATGTGACAAGAATTTGATCCTAAATACAATTATTCAAAATAAATTTATTTCATATTAATTTAATTAATAATTATCAATGTAATAATTATATCAAGAAAAACAATCCAAACAAAAAATCAATAATTTGGAAAAAAAATTGCCTAAATAAAAAAAATCATGTTTTGAGATTAAAAAGGAAAAATGAAATAAGTGATTGTTGTTATGTCATATGGTAGGTTCAACTATATTAAAATTTTAAACTTTCAGTTAATTCAATTTTCATCACATGGTAGGTTTATTTTTTTCATTTGGTTTTTAAATTTTGTTCAAGTGCTATATATGTTTTTTAAGTGGTTAATACATTTTGTAACTGTGATGGGTAAATTTTTTCATTAAGTAGGTGAATTTCATTTCATGAGGTTTGTACATTTTCATTAATGGGTAGGTATATAGTATTTATATGATAGGTACATTTTTTATGTTTTAGGTAAATACATATCCAACCTTTCACTAACAATCTGTCCTCAAGGATACATCCATACGTTGTCAAATTGTCACTCACATTCACTTCTCAAGGCCAGTTCTAGACATTTTCATATTTTAACTCATGGTCACTTCTCATTTTCAGTTATATAAATTGTAAAATTTAAAATCAAGTTCACCTTTAAATTTTATATCTAGATATTTTTTTATTTTCAGTCAAATTCAATTCTATGGGTCACATCCCAAATTTCTCAAATTTTTATAATAGTTACTTCATAATGTCAATCACATACTTTTTCAAATTTTCAATCATGTTCTCTTCTCAAAGTCACTAGATTAATTATTAATAATTTCTATAAACTCAAATAATATATATATTTTAATGTATGATAAATTATAATCACCTTTATTATTAAAACCCTAAAAAAGTACTTCATGGAACAAAATCAACATCCCCCATTTTGAGAAATTAAAAACAAATTTAAATTCCAAAAAATGTCTCCCATTATTAAAAATTATCAAAAACATTTAATGTTTAATGTACCATCCAGAAGATAAATATTTAATATTTTAAAAGTTATTAACAATTATTTTTAAAAATTCAATATTAAAATATCCCCTTGATTTAATATAGGGAAATAAACTAAACCCTAAAAAGTTAAAATCAATCAATCATAAATCTTAATTATTATTTGTTAATATAATAACCGTAAAAGATTCACCAATGATATAACTAGGTGTTATAAGGATCCAATGAAAAAATTGAATATTTTCAATTATTTTTTAAATGATTCTAAATGAAATAAATTGTATCAAGATTTTTTATGTAGAAGACATTATGCCCATATAATAAAAAATATTCAATATACATGCTAACCAAATGAAAAAAAATTAATGTTTTAGCCAAAAAAATGAGCCAGACAACCCCTAAATAAATAATATATTATTTTATATGATTCATTACATGTTTTAATTTTATTTTTTCAAAACTAGATAAATTATGAGATTTAATTAATTAACCAAAAAATTATTTTTCAAAAGATAACAATTCTATATTAATATTTCTTTTTTGAACATGATCCCAAAGAAAATGATAATAAAATTCAATTCTCTCAGTCATAGAATATTGTAAGGGATTTTTGGTAATAGAAATAGAATAATTATTGTCCATAGAAAGCAGAAACATAACAATATTGAAACCATAATATGGTAGTTTTTGTTGAGTTCATAATGATTATTAACCACAATAAGTGGTTTTAATATGTAAAGATTGTGTAGATGAAGTTTAGACATAATTCATTTCTTTGAATTCCAAGAAACTAATGATCTAAGATATAAATTTTATATAAATTATGTTCATTTATATTCTATTTTGTATCCAAAAATGATGAATAAAACTAGATGATCAAATCAAAATTAGATCCAAAAGTATAAAATATTCAAATAGTTATATAAACACTTACAAATATAATGATCCATTTAATAGATTTAATGTGACTCTATTTAGGATCAAATTAATATCTATATCACATGAAAAAGGGAAAAAAATTCCTATAATTACGTATATATAATAATATTAAAATGATTCCTTATTATGTTTTAACAGTAATAGATTTTACAGAATTATATGAAATTAGTTATCAATGAGTAGTCATATTTGTAATTTGAATTTTAGATGTATCTAAACATTATCTCTTAAAAAATACATTAGAATACATGGATTGATTTAGAAAAATACCATCACATATTACAAATATTTTCCAACTAATGATAATTTTCAACTCATCTGTTATACTTATTTCTAATTCAGATTTCATTAATTCTAAAAATTCATTAGAAATATTTTCAAAAAAAAGATCAAAAAAATCATATCATAAACATACATTTATACAGTAATAATATAATAACAACATTTCTTAATAAAAATATAGGATCAAATTATCCATTCTGAAAACAATTTTTCAAATGAAAATAAATTATCTTTTCATTCCATGCTTGAGGAGAATTTTTAAAACCATGTAATTCTATAGAAAACCTATAAACAAGATGATTATATTTTAAATTTTCAAAATCTTATGGGTTTCTCATGTAAACATCCATGGTAATATAATGAATTTGAAACATGGTTTTCATATCCATTTAAAATAATATAAACCCATGAAAATAATCATAAAGAAATAATATCCTAACTACTTCTAACCTAGAAATAGGTGCATAAGATTACTCAAAATAAATAAAATTCTCCAAATAATAACCTCAAGTAGTAATTTATATTTATTTATAAATATATTTCTAGATTCACTATGTATGTTTCTAATGATCAATTTTGATACAATAATTTGAAAATAATCGTGTAGGACAACTATAGTTCGATAAATATTTATAGAAAACACTGTTAATTCATTTTTCATTTTGAATATCCTCTCAATAATTTTATCAACTGAATAAAAAAAATATTATGATAAGTACGCATATTCAAAAAATAAATTGTATGAATAATTGATTCAATATTTCCAATAAAATTCTATATAGGACTACATCTATGAGTATTCCATGATTTTTTTATAAAACGTTTTTAATAGAGTAGAAATATCCTCCCTTAATATATTATTTTTTTCTTGTGGTAGTTCTTCATAAAAATAATAATCTCTAAATTCATCATCATGATGGGAAATATCATCATCTAATTTATTTAAATATTTTTCATCAAATTCAAAAATTATTAATTCATCAAAAAATATGGTTATTTTATTTAAAAATCTTAAATTATTAAAATTATTTAAATATCCTATGAAAAATCAATCATCAAATATATCTAATGATATTTTTAATAAGAATAAATCTCTATATCTAAAGACCATAAAATAACTACTTTTCGGTTTTCATGGCTTACAAATATCATATGATTTCTTTTCAAATAATGTAAATAAAATAATTGTATTTGATACATGAAAAAATAGATACATGGAATCTACGAAAAAATATTTTTGAAAATTAAACTTATTTATCATAGTTATTAAAATAACTTGAAATGTTCAATTTTTCGTTACCACTACACCATAATAATTTGTTTTCTAGGGAGCAGAGATATTATTATGATTCCAATTGTTTTCAAAAAAATTGATAAATCATAGGCTCTAGATTTCACTACTATGGTCAGTAGTAGTTTGATTAATTATTTTTTTCTTGTTTTAAACCAATATTAAAAATGTGATAAACATATATATTTATTGAGATTTATGTGTATGAAAATAACACATTTTTATATAGTACAATCATCATTAATAATAAAAAAGTATATTTTACCCCCAAAACCAGAATGTTTTGTAGGAGAAAACAAATTAAAATCAATATTATAAAGTGGCCTTAAACATTGTACTTATTTAATTGAAATGAAACTACCTTTTGGTTGTTTAACATTCAAATAAGATTCATAGACAATGGAATTATTCAAATTATGTTCATGTAACTGTGAAACAGATTTTTTCCTGGATAACATATACATCAATATTAAATTAGAATGTCCCAACGTTAAATAAGAAAAAAGTTTATCACGTTGTAATTTTTTTTAAAATTTGTCATTTATATATGATAAATCTATAAAATTAATTTAATAAATATTTGACTTACAATTTTTATAAAGGAAAACATTCATTCAATATAATGGATTTATCATATTTGAATTAAAAAAAAAACTTCTATCATCACGTAGTATTTATATAATTGTTAAATTTTTTAATCCATAAAAACTCTTACAAATAATAAATGAATATGAAATTACAACCCCATGAAATCCTTTTATGTTTTCTTTTCAACTATCACTAACTGTAACATTGTATAGATATTTTGATATATCATCTTCACTGTATATTTAGTGTCCACTATACATGTAACTACTGTTACCTTTTATGCTACCAAGGCTCATTTCCTGTAAAAATATATTTTCGAATTCTTTGGTACCCATGAAGGTATGGGTCTACTGGAATTAACATATGAATTATTGTGAGGCTAATGTGAATTTAAAAAAACTGTTTACAAGAAATATCAAGGAACACTCTTGAAAATAATGATATTTTACATTTCATCTAAAACTTTTTGTAGTATATATTGTTCATGTAGTGCACAAATAAATATCATATAAATTTTTTTAAATTTTTTATAAAAAAAACTACATTTCATTTTGTCCATATTTTATTTCATGAATTTATTATTCTAGTTTTTTTATTTTTTAATCATGGTAAATTGGGATTTATGTGACTTATCTTCCAATAATAATAAAAAATTACATTTTGAGTATCATTATAACTGAAATTATCTTTATTTTTCTCCATTTTCCATCTTTACGATAATATTATCGTGATCTCCTTGGGTATCCTTTCATTCTTATATATCATCCCGTTTAAAAATATGTTTTATCCTTCCTTTAACTACTTTATATCAAATAATTAGAAGAATATATAGATATATTTTATTTAAAATCAACACCCTTATATATTAAATTATTTTATCTATAAATATTTTAATGTTATTAATCACATTGTAAGAGTGACCCAATAACCTCATCGAGGATATAATCTTAGAAATTCTTAATTCCATCTATAGATACCTTTTTAGAATTCTACTTATTAGGATTCTAAATAAGTGGATTTTGAATAAGAATAGGATTTTCCAGAGCTTAATGAAATCTTATTATTTACAATACTAGTAAATCATGGAAATATTTTTTTGATAGTATCATTTTAAAAAAATTTACTTTCTTGATATCCATCAGTTAAAATAAAAAACTATGTTCTAATATGTTTATCTAATCTTATATGTGTATCTTATAGAATTATCTAGATGTCTTGGGTTGTTTAACATGAATATATATGAATATATACATTTCTATTCATTATATAGTATAAAATATTCATCATCATTTTTGTTCAAAGTATTATTTTTCTCATAATTTCCTACTAGTGAATCATTTTCTCCATTGGGAAGCCTTTATGTATGTAAAAATATCATAAAATGATAAATTCTATGTTTCATTATTAAGTATTTCATATATGATTCCTAGTATCCGTAATTAATACCATTAAGATGAGGTGGTTTTTTAAATTATATATACATTATCAATGAAATTCCCTTCTATTTAATGAATTTTATTTCCCTTTTATATATATGTTATGATACTCGTAGAAGAAATAAAAATTATATTTTTAGCTAGTGGACCTACTTTGTTACCAATTGTTCGTATAATGTTAATATAGAAAATGAACCAATAGGGGGGGGGGGGTGTATTTGATATTTAAATTAAAATTAAAATTAAATTTATCATTCACTATTAAATTAGAGTTTTCATGTTACTATAGTATAAAATAAAATGAAAAAGAACATATGTGAGTTTTATCGTGGTTTATATCTAAATGAACTCAGTCAATTCTTCACCCCTCCCATGAAATGAGAGTATTTGAACCCACCATATCCAATATAATGGAATCATATAATGTAATTTTCCCACATAAAATCAAAAACATTTAATAAATACTTTTACAAATATATTCTTAAACCTAATAATTTTTTTATTTTTAACCCACATAGGAAAAACTCAAATAGTATATCTTTTCAAAAATAGGAGGAATAAGCCTATTCTATTCCATTGTTTTTGAGTCACCATCCACAATACTTCATTATAATTTTCAGTATAACCCTTTAAAATTAAACACTAAAAAATTAATTGGAATATATAATATCTTAAAACCAGATGAATACTTCAAAATCAGATAATCGAGGATGAACATGTCACTGTAACATAAAATAATTAAATGATTATAATTTGTTTGAGAGGATTATATAATCCCAAAAATCTTTCTCCCATTTAAAGATAAAAAATATCCTCAACCTTATGTACAATGATATTAAAATGTATAAATTCATGTATATAGAGTAACATTTTTCATAGTATCATTCGAATTTTCATTTCATTGTAGTTTTTTATTCCTAATTATGCATGGGATTTCATTATAAAATACACATTAAAAATATACCCACATGTATTGCATTTATAATATGTCAAATGAAAATCATTTTTTAAAGTGATAGTGTTTATGAATAAGTAATATATTACAAAATAATAATTTTAATGTACATTAATGCTCCTTGTAAAATTCACGTACTGAATTTGAGAGAATTGTTTCACATTACCATGAAATTTAATTAAGAAATCATGATCTCCCAAGAAATGATCTTGCAACATAAACCCATGTGATTATCATTAAGATAAAAATTAAATTTTTTTAAATAAAATTTCTTAGTAATAAATTAATTAATAATTATTTAATTAATAATTATATTAATAAAAACTTTTCTGAAAAATATAAAATATTTCTGAATATAATATTCAAAATAAAATAGAGGATGTTTTTAGCTAAAATATGATGATGGAAATAAGTGAAAATATATAGTTCAAAATGTAGGTTCAACACCATTCAAAATTTCAACTTGTGGTCTATTAAGTTTTGTTCATTATATAGCTACATTATTGTTCATGAGGAAATTGTAGTTTTTTCAGATAGTAAATACATATTTTTATGCAGTAATTATATATTGTTCATATAATAGGTATATTTCTTCAAATAGTAGTTATATTTTAATTCATGTGGTTGGTAATTTTTTTCGTTTGGTTGGTATAATTTCTTCATGTTATAGGTACATTTTTTTATGTGGTATGCATAATATACATTTAATAGACATTATCCATTAAGAAATCTATTTAATTCAACCATAATACACTAATAAATTCCCAAATATATTTTTAGTTTAGAGTTTTAAATAATTATGTAATTATTCACACATAACAACCCATCAAAATTAAAATTTGAAACTAATGAAACAATGCCCACATCAACCATAATAAAAATGTGTTTAGTATAACATGAATTCATGGAATTTCTCCCAAACATCCAACTTGACATATTATTTTCCAAAAACAATACTTAAACAACATGTTAAAAATTTTATAACATGTTAAGAGAACAAAAATCATAGTAAGTTAAATAAAATTCCAGAATAAAAACCTTTTGAAAACGAATACATAAAAAGACATGATGGATGATCTTCTAACCCATAAAATTAACATATACTTACTTTTTTAAAAATGTTGTTTCAAGAAATCATATAAAACATAAGTAAACCATTTAGGTAACATAGGGAATCATTTTAATAACATACTTACATAAGATTTTAACCCTCACTTATAAATTATCATTTATAAACCTCACGACAACCTAACAATGTAACAATCATAGGTTTGTTATGATGTAACCATTACATTTAAACCAGGAATAACAATTATGTTCAACTTCTAACATAAATGTGTTCAATGGTTGGGAAGGATATCATGGACCCACCCATGATCTAAAACATTTCGTTAAAACCTGAAAATAATCATAACACATGAATACTTTCCTCTTAAAAATTTTTGATTTTTGATTTTTAATAATATAAATTAAAAAGAATATTTACAAAAAGTCACATACCTCATGTTTCAATTAAAATTATCTTGTTAAAAGAGAATGTATAATAGTTAAATGAGTTATTTTATTTTATTATGGAAATATATTCATATTTATAATTCATTATTCATTATTTTAAAACATATTTTCATTTATTTGTAATATTTTTTTTGTTATTTTCATAGTTTTAGGTGCATTCAGTTAAATGTTTCCATAGATGGTTAATTATGGAATTTATTTTCTAATGGAATAAAAACAATACATGTGGAATTAAATTGAATTAGTAAATTTCCATAATTCCATATATCATATTGATTTATGATATGATGATCTTTAATTAGATTAATCAATAATGAAAATGAAATAATTTATTTTGGTCATTAATTAAGACAATCTCAAACTTATATAATATTATGTAATATAATGTTTACACATTAGTTCTAAAACATTAAATAACATAAAATATCTATAAAAAATATTATTTAACCATAATATTTATTTTATGTCCACCCTTGATGCATTTGAAGGAAAATTAAAACTCATCATCTCAGAATGTTGTGAATCAACACTACTGAGATGATGATTTCATTATCTAGAATAAGAGGAGATAAAGAGTGATTTTATGGTAGATATTATAATAAAAAAAATAAAATTATAGTATATGTATGATACTGGAGTTATCAAATCCATTGGATGAGGGTATTTGATGGGATAATAATTAAAAGAAATTAAAAGAAAAATTAATAAAATTGAAGATGATTTTACATCTTAAATTATTATACATGAAAACCTTCTTAAGGTCCATGGTTATGGAATTTATGTAAGCCCATCAAGTACAGAAAATGTGGAATATTATTTGAGAGGTAATGGGTAATAAATTATAATAGTTACAGAGATTTTTAGGTGTGAGTAAATGTGATTGTGGGTGGTGGAATTTATAATAGAGGAGATGGTTGTTTTGTACTATATTATTCATTAGTTTTTAATTTTGGTTTATAAGCATGATTAGTTTTTATTCCCTGAGTAAAAAAATTAAATTGAGATTTATAGATTCATATTATGGAACATAATCATCCATACATCATCAATTATTTAATAATTCATCGCTTTTCAAAATATATAAAATTACTGTATTTCACAAGTCACAAAAACTTCAACTATTTTAGAAATATAAAAAAATTTCAGCCTATTCAATATTCAACATTTTTATTTAGAAATTTAATAAATTTTATAAAAACAATGTTCTAAATATATGAAAATTAATTTTAAATTAAATTCATAATTTATTCAAAAAATAATAATTTTAATAATTTAGCCTATATTTTAACACTTTGATAAATTAATAAAGTTCTCATAAAATATTATTATAATTAATAAAAAACAAAATATTGGTTTATTATTATATTTTAGGAAGTTAAATTTTAATTAAAATCATTATATTTTTATTTGAAATTAGTAAATAAAAATTTATCTTTTATAAAAATACCAAAAATTAATTTATCATTTTCATAATATTTATTTAATTATTTCAATATATAAATATATAATATTTTCACTTAAAATATACATAAATTTTATTTATACTCGAACATGTTAGGTTACTATTTTATAAGTATAGTTTTGTTAATTTCTATAAATACCTCTAATTTTATTATACATTTAAAAATAAGTTAACTATTTTATTTGATAATGAAAACACATTGTTTTATAATTCCTCTAGTTTTTACGTTATCCCCCCTTATGAAAATTTCATCTTTATAATTTTTATATATAAAAAAATTTGATATATTTCCATTATAGAATTTTATTATTCCCAAGTTTCTACATTAACACTGTGGTTTCTATATGAAACCATAACGTGGTGAATTATCTTTTGACACAATACTTACTCCAAATGGCCAAGAATAAGAACATGCTTATCTTTATATGAATCTTTTTGTTCTAGGTAAACTACTACTAGGATCAAAAAATGAGATGAATTTTTCACATACTTAAAACATGAAAAACATTATGTACCAGTCAAAATTCGGATGCAAATCCACCCTGTGGACAACTGATCCATCTTTTTATAGGATTTCATAGGGACCAATTAACCATGGAATCCGAATTAACATCTTAACATAATTCATCACATCTTTCCATAAAAAATCACTGAGGAAAACATGATCACCTTCCTCCAAAGGAATATTCTTCCTACGGTTATTTGGATACATTTTCTATCTATGTTCTTCTATCGTCATATTTTGATGGATCATGTTTACATTCTCAACCACATACTCTAATAATTCTTGTCTAATTATCTTAATTTCAAAAACATCATCCCAATTTGATAAAGTTTGATATGTGTTTCAATAAAACACCTCAAAATGTTTGATCTATATTATGATATAGAATATTTTTTATATGTAAACTCACCTAATTAATGACCTGGATTCAAAAATTCATAGTAATCCATTGAAAAATCTCAAGTAATATCCTCCAATGTTTGAATGGTTCTCTCTATATTTCAATCATATTGAGGATGAAAATATGTGCTAAAACTTATTTCAGTTCCCAATGACTTCTGATGGATTTTTCAAATGTTAAAAGGGAATTTGGGATCATGGTCAAATACACTTGAGAGGGGAGCATGACATAACCTAAAAATATCATTACTATGTAGTCATAAAAGTTAATATAAATAAAAATTATATTGTATAGTGACAAAATGATAATATTTATTCATTCGATAAACATTATCACAAATCACTTTGTTTCCACATGAAGTATTATGTTCTCTCAACATGAAATTAGTGGATATATTTTTCCATTTCAACTCAAGCATTGGATGAGGTTAAATCTTCAACATTGAAGTTTTCTCTTTTCATTAAACAATGTAAATGATAAAAATTTCATGTTGAAAGCAGAAATATCACTTTTCATTCTATCCCATGAGTAATACTCTTCAGGATCCCTATACATACTAGTGACTCCAGGAAGAACCAAAAAATATAACTATGAGCTCCAATTAATTACTCTTTATTCAACTATGAATCACAAGGCACAAATAATATATTCTGAAATCCCAAAATAAAATCATTATCAATGTTAAAATATAGAAATTTCTATTTCTTACCCAATATTCTATTTTTTTTGTAACTCACAGTCTTCCTTAATTGATTCTTTAATTTTGTCTAACATAGATTATTGCAAAGAAAATTGAAAAAAGATGGAATTTATTGTACCAAGAACGTACAAGATAAAATTTATCAAATCATAATCAAAGGGTACATGTTCCAAACATAACACGATTAATGCTGCATGATGTTTTCAACTCAATGAATCATCCACATTGTTTAATTTTCAAGGGTGGTTGTTTATCATGAAATTTTAATCATTTATTAGTTTCAAAAATATTTTCTACTACATCTTCAATTAATTCTATGAGAACATATACTTAAAAACTGTATAGTTAGTATATATATTATATCTTTCTTTATATAAATGATTTCTCCAAAATTTGTATTTGAAAACAAAAACCACTGATTTCAAATCTATTGTGGGATAATTTAACCCATGATGTTTTAGTTTACATGATGCATATATAATTACATGACCATTATATATCAGAAGGTAACCAAGTCCCTTCAATAAAGAATCACTATAAATTAAAAACTCTCTATTTCTGAAAGGTATATACAAAACAGTAGTGTTCAAAAACCATCTTTTAAGTTCATTAAAAAAGCATCATAGTCTTCTATCCAAATACATTTTACCGCATTTTATGATAACATAGATAGTGGGATGTATAACCCGTCATTTCTTTTAACAAACTATCATTAATATCCTACTAATCAAAGAATGCTAAGAATCACAGTAATATTTGAAGGTATTAGCCATTCATAAACAACTTTTTCGGCTGGATTAATTTTTATTATATCATTATTTAAAATGTTCCCAAGAAAAGGTAATTATATAAACTAAAATAAATTTCTCAAAATATTCATTATAACTTCATTTATTTTTTGTTTTTTATAATAATTCTTAGATGACTTTTGTGATCCTCATAAGATTTTTAATTAACGAAAACATAGTTAAAAAAGTCATCCAAATATCCATTTAATATTATGTTTATAATATTGATAAATAATGTATGGGAATTTTTCCAACCAAAAACCGTAACAAAAATATCATAATGACCATATCAAGATAAGAACAATATTTTTGTAATTTCTTCGTCATTAACCTTGAAATGATGGTAGGCAAATCTCAATTCAATCATTGAAAAAAATTGATCTCTATAAATATAATCAAATAAGTCATCAAAATGACCAAATGTATATTTATTTTAATTTTAATGTGATTAAATTCACTATAATCAATGTAATGACTCAAGGAAGTATCTTTATTTTTAACAAAAAATAAGACCACCCGATGGTGAAGTTCACAGACAAATGAATCCCTTATCATGAAACTCCTTCAACATATTATTCAATTTTAAAAGATCTACATGATAAATTTTATAATTGGTCTTAAAAATATTCATTGAATTAGGAAGTATGTTTATAGTAAATTCAACATAATAATTAGGTATAACACATGAAAACTTATCATGAAAAAAATATGGATATCCATTAACCAATAGAACATCATTAATATTAACACATCCATTATTTTTATAATTATGTGAAAGAAAACATTCATTCACTTTTATAATAGTTTCTCATATTGATGATATTTTATACTAGTCAGAGTTCATTATTAAATACAAAATGAAACTTATTCTAAAAAACATCTTTATCTCTATAGTCAATCGTCGGATTATAATGTGAATGAAAATCCATAACTAGAAAAACATCATACTCTTCTAAGAAAAAAACATCATGGTCTTCATGTACTGTCTTTAAAAAGAAAACAAATGTATGTTTCATATAATTTGATTTCATTAATATTTGACCAAATTTAATGATTACCATAAAATTTCATAGAAAGAAAAGAATTCTTGGACCCCATATCAAATAAAATATCATAAAAATATATGAAAAACAAATAATGAACATGATACCACTTCATTGGATGGTCTCACATTTGCGGATGTAGGGACACATTATTTCACTCTAACATTCTAATTATAGTTTAGCTACTTCCCATCCTTCATATCCTTTTTAGGTAGGTATGATCATAATTACCCATCTCATGACATTTAAAACAATTGATAGTTCTATTATCATAATCAAACATACCATATCCCTGATATTTCTCATTCAGATATTGGACCATATGAAAAAAATTATAAAATTAGATAGATTTTATAAGGTAATCCACAGGGTTCATTTTTCCACATTGGTTCAGATGATCCACTTGATGTAGAAGGTTGTTTCCAAACAAAATGTTTCAATATTGTCATGGAAATTTTTGGTTGATCTTATTGTTATTAAAAATCGATGCAGCCTCCATTTTTTTCATGTGTCAAATGGTCCACTACTGTTAGAAATATCTTGACTCAAATTCCCTCCATTTTGGATAGTGGAAACATAAAGATATTATCGTCCGGGTGAATTCCTAATTCAGTTTCCCTATTTGTGACCTGTAAAAGCATTTGGAACATACAAATTTTATATGGAGAAATGTGGTCATATAAAAATTCAATATCATTTAAAAAATATTAATATGTTTAAAAAAATTATGCAATAAATTAATATAACCCTAACCCCTAAATTTATATAACCAATACTATGATACCAACTATAAGGAACTAGCCGTATTCATTACCCAATATATTTAATTCAAATATAATACACTTATTACACTTCCTAATATATTTTTATATTATAGTTTTGGATAATTAGGTCTTAATTTATACATAAAAAATCATAGTAATACAATATATATTCTATTAAATATTTTCCATTATGTCTATAATACATGTTTATTTTAATAAAACCTTAAGTCATTAAAATTCTTCACAATATTCAATTAAGCTTCTTCTTTTTCATTATTAATACATAAAACCAGTGAAGACATTTTAAATTAATCTATGAGAGCACAATACTCAGTATGAGACATAAAAATAATTAAAGAAAAAAATTTAGTCCATAAATAGTTACAAACACACAAAAGATAAACTTATTATCCTTAAAAGTATCATATATTGAAATTGTAAAAACACGAGTTTTCCAAAAAAAAAAAGAAAACATAAAAAAAATTTAAGAAAATTGGTTAATCCTATTTATATAATAAAAAAATAATATTTTAACATTCATTACTATCTTATGATTTGTAACCCTCATGGATACCTTATAATGTACCCATTAAGGTTACCTTATGTTGTAACGATTGTAGTTACACATGGAATAAACAGTATAGCCAACTTAAAACATAAATACACCCAATGAATTGGAGGTCTATAATGGGAATACAAGTCCAAATAATCATTTCACAATTATGATAACATAATAATAAAATATTAATACATTCATCATAAAAACATTCTTATCTAATTTTGTAAAAATTGAAATTTGAATGAGTGTTATTAAGTAAAATTTCACTATATCAATCTTGAATTACATAAAACGTGTTAAAACCTCATGTATAGTGGTTTAAATAGTTCTACTAATTTATTATGGAACTATATTCATTTTATATTACCTTATAAAATCTTTTATAACATCTTTCTAAACATTTATTAATATGAGTTTTGTTATTTTCATTATTTTTGGTGTATTTTTTTCAGGGATTCCAGGGTTGGATTATTATGGAAATTTTTCTTGAATGGAATAATAAATTTAAAAGAAGAATGAAAATGTATTAATATGATTCCATAATTAGATATATTATTTTCTTTTATGATATAAGTATAATTCCATAGATAAAAACATAAATTAATATGATTTATATTGTTTTAGATGTAAATTATGACTATTACAAACATATATCATTTTATCTAATATCATGTTTTTTTATGTGTTCCAAAACATTATATATAATAAATTTATTTTTAACTAGAATAATATATTTATGACCAGAAGTTGAGGTAGTAAATGTAAATAAAAATTCATCAACATGAAGTTAGTGAATTAACACTTCATATACAATGATTTTATTTTCGAGAATAACTTATTCATATGAGATGTTTAATAGTGTATATTCCCCTAACATAATAAAATTATAGAATATGCATGATACTGGATTCATCATGTAACTTGGATGATGATAGGTGAGTATATAATATGAAAATTAATGAAATATAAAATAAAATAAAATAAAATGAGAAATGATTATACCTCTCGAATTAATCTCCATGAGAACCACCTTGAGGGACATATATTTGGCCTCTTGGTGAGAAAAATAGATATTAGATATGGGTAAGAGGCTTGGGAAGGTAAGAGGGAAAATTTATGACAATATAAAATTCTATGGTGGTTTAATGAGAATAGGTTATTAGGGGTGGTATTTAGAGTGTAATAGAGGTGTGTTTTTTTGATTATTTTAATCATCAGTTTTTTTCATTCATCCCTATGAATAATTTTGATTACATGACTAAATAAATTAAATGAAAAACGATAATTGGATATTATAGTTCATACATTATCTATATATAATCTATTACTCAATAATTTATATATTTTCTATATATCACAAATTATCATATTTCTTTATTCACAAAATATTCAACTATTTATGAAATATCCAAAAATGAACCCTGACAATTTATTAATGTTTATAAGTATAAATTGGACCCAATTTTCAAGGATATAAATATAAATATGATAAATTAAATTTTAAATTCAAATAATCATTTATTCAAATATTAATTATTTTAAACATATAATTGATTTTATGACACTTTTAAAAATTAATTATAGTCTCGTGATATTTTTATATAATTAAAATACAATAAAATATTAATTTATGAATATATTTTATGATGTTAAATTATCTTTTAAATCACAATATTAACTATAATATTGTAAAAACCATTCATATTTCATAAAAATACCAACACTTAATTTATTGTTTTCATAACATTTATATACTTATTTGATGATATAAATATACCACATTTTCACTTATACGATACATAAATTTTATTTATACTATAATAGGTAAATTTAATATTATATTATTATATATTTTTAATTTATTTTAATGCCAATTATTTCATTATACATTTATAATGAATTTAAATACTTGAAAATAAACAATGAAACAAAATTATATTATATGTACCTTGGTTGTTACATATATTTAACCAAATATTTACTCAATTTTAGTTATCAAGGTCACATCTAGTCTAATTTTCACTCATGATAACTTATTAAAGTCAATTCTATATATAATATAATTTTAACTCATGGTCACATATTAATATCACTTCCATAAATTTTCAAATTTTCACACCTAGTTACTTCCCATGGACACATATAGAATTACTTAAATTATAACTCACGGTAACATATCAGTTTCACTTTGAGAGTATTTCAAAATTTAAATCATGATCAGTTCTCAAGGAAACATTTATATTTTGTCAAATGTTCACTCACACTCACATTTAAATGTTAAATGAAAATTTAACCAAAATATTTAAAAACTCAGAGAATATAAATCCTAATTTTTATGAGAAATAATAATTATTGAAATTATAAATGTTACTAATAAATTGGATCAAGGATCTAATTCATTAGCCTTAGTGTAATTATAAAAATCAATCTATATTTACTATATTTTAATTTTTATAAAAAATATGTTTTTTTTTTGAAAATAAATATGGTAATAATGAAAAAGATAATTTTTTTACTAATTATTAATATTTATGATTCATATAATAGGATAAGACTATAAAATATAATGAATAATGTGAGAAAATGTGATTATGATACGTTACATAGTAAATGAAATAAATATTAAAAAATTATACATATGAAAAATGTAGAAAAGGATGTCAAAAAATGAAAAGATTCTTCTAATGTGTCATGAAATTAAATATCATACAATATTCAATGTTTCTCATGGACATTAAATTAAAAGGAGTAATGATAATTTATAAAAAAGAAAAAATATAAAAGAAGAATATAAGTATTGGTTTTTTAAAACACATCCTCGTTGAAGAACCAGAAATGTGTCTTCAAACGGTAACTATAAGGGAGTTTTCTATGTGGGCACGACATGAATATATTACAGATATATAGATAATAAAAGTATAATAGTTTCATAAAACCAAAGTGATTCTTTTAAAAAATGGAAAAAACGAGTGACTGTGATTATCCTGACAACAATATAAAAACCTAGTTCCCACTCTAGAATAAAGAAAATATGGTTTCTAAAAAGTGATTATACTTATGGACTATATTTTTGGTGTTGGATAAAAATAGTAATGTATACTAAAAAAATATTATCTTTCCATTTCATATTGAAAATATAAATCTCATTATGACTTGGAAAAAAGACAAAAAATTATAAAACCAAATTTTCATAGATTTTTATATCAATATAGATAATGATAAAACAATAATATATATTTCTCTCCATTTTACAGATGTAAATAATGGAGTTTTAGGTAAAATAATAAGTCTCAATAGTCTTATCACAACTAATTATATTAATTATCTTATTAAAATACAATTTATTCACTTCTCTATAAAATTTTAATTATTATATAGGGAATTGAATGTGATACAAAAGAAATGATTGAATTGATTGACTGCTTTTATTTAAATACATAATGAAATATCCATGCATCATCGAGTTCATTAATTAGATCCTCCTTGAAATTCATTAAGGAAACATTTTAATTTTTTCATTAATCAAATTGTACCATAAATGATTGAATATTATTACTATATAAAAAATCCATGATGACGTCTATAGAATAACCTTCAAGTTATCCTATGTAGATTAGGTATAATATTAAATTTTTACATTTTGTTTTAACATTATGACAAAAACATTTTAAAGTGGGGTGATTGTTTTTTAAAAAATGATTAATAAAACATACACTTGAATGTATACATAGAGTTTATTAGTTTGTGGTTATTTTATATGAAGATATAACAAATAATAATTTTAGAGTAGATCTAGAAATTCATTATGATAAGAGAGGAATAATCATTATTATAAATTTATATATAAAAATATTATTTATATGAAATAAGAATATTTTAGTGTAATGTTATAATTTCTATAGCTTTTCAGGATCCACGTGTCAATGAATGTGAATAACAATGAGGATTTAATGGTTTTTCATAATCACAGGTGGCTCAGCTATTTAGTGGATTCAGTTATAAATTTATGAAATATTTGAGATATTACCATTTTGAAGAGCCCAAGTTACATACATTCTATTATATTATAAATTGGATGTCAAAGTCCCTATTGAGGAAAATGATATGATCACTTTGGTGTTGTGATATCCTATATTTTGATAAAGACCTTTTTCATTTGGATATGATGAAAACATTGTATTAATAGGTAGAAGAATTTATACTATTGGAAGCATTATAAATATAATAGAATTCTATGATGCATAGTGGGATTGCGTGTATTTTTGTAATGAATTATAGGATGTAGATGGTACACATTTTAACCAATTTTTTAGTTATTGAGTAGAATCTCTTGATTGGGATAATTACTAGACATCGTATAGAGTACATCTCCCCTATTTTCAATAAAAAACATAAAAGAACAATGTATTTATATTTACATTACATTACATATTACATTTTTTATTTTTTTGGTAAGAGATAAATATATTCATTTATATCATAACATGGTAGAAGGATTTAAATATTGAGATGTGAATTTAAAAAGGGTATACTTTTAGGATGATTTGAATCTCATAAACACTTAATTTTACATTTTTCACTCCTTAATCTATTTCCTATATTTAATATTGGTAATATCAGATATAATTTTTTTTACAGTTAATCATTTTCCTTTTATTATATTGACTTCAATATTTTTTACTTTTATTAATGACTCCTTGAGATTGGTTGTTGGAATTATATGTAGGAATTTAATTTACTATAATATTTCTTAAAAATTCACTACATAAGTTGTTTATTTTACATAAAATTCTATTTAGATGTAATTTGGTACTAATTAAGATATCAAAATTTGGTAGGGTCATGATGTATATTAAATTCATAAAAGTTTCTATAATATATATCAATTTTTTTTTAATATCCCAAACAAGTATTATTTGGTGGTACAGATTAAATATTCTCTATTGAAAACAGTAATTAAATAATATAATTAGTTTATCTAATTATTCTTTCTTTTCATCATCTAAATCCACAATATTAAAAATAATTAGACAATGGTCCTTACCTACGGGTTTTGTTTATTGTTGTTCCTATAATTATTCATTTGATTTATGGAGGTATTTAGTAATTGATGACATTTGATTCCTTATCTCCAAAATATATTCTGTAATTATATTTACTATAGTTTTATAAACTATGAACTACATCTTATAACCCCAAAAATTAGTTGTTTAAGATATAATATTATTCTCATTGAACAATGTTCATTGATAAATTTACAATTTTTTTTTAAAAAGAAAACATTTACTAATCAAAAATATATAATGAATGATCATTTGGATCCTTAGTAATGGAATTAAATTTTTACACCCCAATAATGTGGTGGGACAATATAATATTAATATTTATCATAATAGTATAGAATAATATCATACCATTTTGTAATTTTCTCTTGTTCAAATTTATGGATAAATAATTATTTCTATCACATTATTAATAATATTAATATTATTAATTATATTAATATAACGTAAAAGTGGTGTTTTTTATGAGAAAGTAAATAAAATAAGAAAATAAAATAATATCTAATAAGAATGAAAAATGGGCATAGAGCTGTTATGAGTTCTATTTTCATTCCCATTAGGTATTAAAATTCATTTTAATAAGCAACTCAATATCATTTATACATTTAACTTATTTCAAAAGCATTGTGATACCAAACCAACATAAGATAAATCCCATGAATACATATTCTTGCCTCCTACAATAATAAAGATTGATGAACACACCATAATTGAGTGTGTGACTTGACCCATGATCTATATGTATCGTAAATCACATTTTCTCCTAGCACATACATCTCAATTTTATAAAGGATGAGATATGATAATAGACAAAGGAAATGTTGGTAAATAAGATAGTAAATCCTACACCACATTTATATAACGGTGATAATCATATTCTTGAACCATTTCATTTTCACAACCCATTTAAATATAAATACAAACCTTGATATTTTATAATAATAGAACATATAAATAACATAATTTTCACAAGGATCAATGACCATAGTGAGTAATCCAATATGAATGAATTATGAATGTATTGTTTGAGTAAAAGATGAAAATGAATTTAAGGATAAGGAGAGTGTTTTTATTTATTATTAAAATTTCTTGAAAGAAATTACAAAAAAAATGTGAATCCAAAACCCTACTCTAATTAACCAACCAAGGATAGAATTTTTTATATAGTGAATAATGTGTTAAAATTTATAATAGTAGGGGACTTATATTATTAAAAACATTCATATGATATCTATACATAGAATTATTTGGGAAATAAGATATTTCTACATCACATGAATGAAATTTTCCTCATATGTTAATTCCTTCAAAATAATATCCTTGTTTACAATATTCCATTATCCAAATATCTATAATCATTGGCTGCTACTTTACTTCTTATCTAATAGATTAAGATATTATTATAAATAAAATATTTAAAAATATCATTTTTTGTCAAAAAATATCATGTATTTAATGTTTCTTCATACTTACTATAAATCATATCATTTCACACTCGATCAATCACACAGGATCAAATCAATCACAATGAATATTTCCATGCCTTTTTGAATTATTTTCAAAAGATTCTAGTGACTCATCTCATATGAAAATGGAAAATAATATCCTGTACTAGTTAGGAATATCTTCACTATGATTTATTTTATTTATTTATCCATTTTTTTAGTATTACATAGCTCTTGTATTTTTAATTATTCTAAGATGACTAATTATGGTGTAATAGAATATAATTTTGATGCAGTCTATGAATAATCAGGTTTATTTAGATGTATAATATCAGTCCTGGTTTTTAATCAGATTTGGGATCTGGTGCATCGATGTTATTTTCACATAGTGACATGGTCAAACAAGTTATTATAGAATATTATTAAGTTGTATTTTATATGAATGTCCAATTTGAACTACACGCTTTAATCGCATGTAACACCCAATTATTCGTCCATAGCCTCAGTCTCTGGGGGTTTAATATTTCTTGTTATTGGAAAATGTAATTATTGTTATGTTCATTTGGGTGAGATAATTATTAATAGTTACGATTACATAAGATTATAGTTTGGTCAATCACCAATTATGTTTCCAAGGAATTTGACAAACAAACCATAATAAAATGAAGAATAATGAAATGTATCAACAATAAATCTAGAAAATAAAAATAATAAATTTATCAAACCAATGATATGATCATTCGCATTAAATTTATTATTAATTTAGTATAAAATAATTTACACAGTCTTTATTGAATTATTTGATAAAAGTGTCAATCGATAGAATCCACAGTTGACTTCTAGCATTATAAATTTATGAAAATACAAACTAGATTCACTCTCAAGGTGATCCGGCCATGCACCATGATCACATTGTGATGGAAATGGTAATATCATTTTTTTTGTGGTGGTACAGATCATCTTGCATCACACACCATTAATCCAATAAAATCCTTCTAGTTTGAAAGATGGATACTCATTATATCATTTATGGGAGGATAAAACAACTAGTAAACAATATATTGGACTTGATAGAAATATAAGATACATTATTTATGGAAATATTTCATATGTAGGAAGAATTATTTACCACAAAAATTGATTTCAACGCCTTAATAAAAATGATTTAATCGTGAATATATAGGGATTGATTTTGAGGATTGGTAATTATATAAAGGCCATTATATAAGCACATAATCCATAGTAAACCACACTTATAATTAAAATAGAATTTTTATTTCCCTAAGGAGTGCATGTATCAAATATGACATAAATATAAATTAATTGATATTTTTATATTTACAAGGTATTTTTAATATTATTTCTATTAAATAATTATTTACAAAACTTCCCATCCATTCTAATAATTTTTTGAGGAAAAAAATATTAAATATTATTCATATAAAAAATAAATAAATATTGTATTAATGGGTTTTATGGATCTATATTTATTAAATATTATACTCACACAAAATTTATTTAAATCATATATGATTGAAAATTCCTAAAAAAATTATTCATCAGTTAGGAGAATTAAATTTATTTCAGTTGATAAAATAAAATTGAACTAATAAATATAAAATGGATACTCTAAGTGTGTCACACTCTAAGCCGCTTTCTTTATATATTTAATATGATTTTATTAATCTGAAAAATTAATATCTAACATTTAGAAAATGTAGCCATTGAGGAAGAAGTTAATATAATAAATATGAAAACCAAATATGAATTATCATTATGTAAATTAATACCTTTATATAGATATCCCATCACAAATATTTAATCCTCTTGAAATCAAACCATCTACATGATATTTAATTCCTTGAGATCCTAAAATGAGACCGTCTATAAACCATGAAAATTGAATTTAGTTTCAAATTTAATTTCAATTAATGTGTTGAGATACTTTCAGTCTTAATGTTTGATATAACAAGACCTTCCAAAATTTAATCACTATTAACATATCATTTTATACGCATCCAATATATCATATTCACTATGAACATATTTCATATTATATTTGGTAAACATTTTAAAGTACATGCTTCAATTTTGGTATTAACAATAATAATAAATTCTAAGGATCATTATAAATATTCACAAATAAAAAGATCTAATTAAAATTTAATTTTTGGAATTTTGAGAACTGGTTGTGTTCTCATAACCTCATATCATAGAGATTTTAAAGGGTGATATTTTTGTGAATATGTCTAAATTTATTATGATCCGTCTATACCAAATATCCTATATACAATATGTTTGGTAAAATAATGTCTCATGGTCATATAACATATATTTAAAAATACTACCACAAAATTTATGGATCCCATAATTTTTAGAAACAATTGTAACCTTTAGAGGTGATAGATAATCTAAAACATTATTAAAAATAATTCTCTAATAATAAAAATCAATATTTTATAAGAGCTAATGTACTATAAAGAGTTGATTTATTTTCAGAAAATAACTCCATTATACCCCCACTAATTATGATCAAACTACCAATGTTGTTTTAGTTATCACTTGATAAACATTATTTTACTATGTATGCATGTACCTATTGGGCCTACCATATTTTTTATATATTGGGTTAGTCTTACAACATATCTTTGTTTTCTAGTTTTTTTACTCTGACCTACTTATCTTTAGAAAATACATAAAGTAGTAATATTCCCAATTATTTAAATTTTGAATCCTTATCATAAAAATGAAATATTTTATAATAAAATACTTAAATTTCAACATAGAAATGATAATACTATAATATATTTTTATTAAAAAAATTAAAACAAACCATTCATTAAACAATTCTTATGATATATCAGAATCTAAAATATACTTAATTATTATTTATAAAGAATCCATATGTTATAAGAATTTACCTTTAATATTGTCTTAGCTTTATAGAGATCTTAGATAAAAAAGTCAATGAAATCTATAATAACTATTGTATTTGATGATATATTTATCTTAAAATAAAATTCATTTTTTGGATATCTCGTTTTCCACATAAAACTTAGATTACATTTACAATGATATAAATATTTCTATTTAATGTTACCATTAAAACATACACATAAATATTTTTGATTGGAATAATTATAAAAATATTAATAAAAATATTTATATATGTTTTATATAATTTAAATTAATTTATAAATAGTTATTCAATTTCCAATAAAATCATTTTATGCTTCAAAAATACATTTTGTTCAAAAAAAAAGTTAATTTTGTGTGATAATGTTCAAATTAATTTCTATAAATGGTATATATTTTTAAAAATATTTTATTATTATTTTTTATATCAAAATTATCATTGGGTGATATTTGGAGATTTTTTCTGAAAGACAAGATTTTATAGTGAATTGTGAAAAACACTGATTTTAGTTAAAAACTATCATTTTGTTTCTTGTATCAATAAATATAAATTTTATATTAAAATGAATTTATGGTAATTTTTTTCATTTATTTCTTCAATAATCTCATTGGAATAAATTTAGTGCCAAGTTATTTGGAATAAACATTTATACCCAAGGTGGAATTTTTTTGGAAAATAAATTTAAATAATGCTTTTTTAGTTTTAATTTAGATTAAATAATTACAATTATATTGATATAATTTTATAAAATGGAATAAATATTTTTATTCAAAATATATATTTAATATAACAGGGTAAACATAACTTTTTAGTCATTATGAATAGTAACCACAATAATCATTTTTTAACTTTGTAAAAGTGGTAAAATTGAATCAATTATCTAGGGTAAAGCATAAAAATCTATTGAAAACTTTCTTTTATCATATTTAATGCTTTATTATATTTAAAACCAGATTTTTCTGGAGTCAAATAATATATTTTTCCAAATTGTTTTTATTTTTGGAACTGTTTCTTCATTTTTGAGATAATAAGATATGCTTTATTGAAATTGAATACTCTTTTTTGTCTTTATATTTCATGGAATGGTTAGAAGATTTGATTTGTGGTTTCTAATCTTAAAATTTATCAAATATTTTTTTTTAATTATTAATAAAAAATCTTTTGAAAAAATCTTTTTTACATTATTTTAAGGAAAAATTGTTTTTGCTAATAAATCAAGTGTTTTCTTAAAAACAATATTTCGTGCATTGTGTGATATAATATTTGAACTAATTTCTATAAATAATAGAAATTAAATAAGATAAAACGGATTCAAAGTTTTAATGAAAACGAATTTTTTTAGGTTAGATTGTTTTTTTATATAATTCTTATCTTCCTAAAAATATGTGTTATTATACATATGGTCAAAATGGGATTATTTTTTTACTATGGATACAACACTGAAAATGAATCAAAAAATTGTCCAAATGTGATTGTTAATGTTTATTTAGACCTTATCACATATAATATTTAAATGTTTTGGTCCTTAGTTCCACAAGATAGGATTATGAAATATTTATAATATAATATTCTAGGAAATTTTATGTTTTTCCACTCCACTAATTATAAAATAACATTCTACCTTTATCTTCATTACAACAAAAGGATCGATATAGATAGACTTGTACATAACTAATTTTCTAGTATATTAAGCTACACATTAAATATAGGCTCTTTTGTTATTAAACTTCTCGTCCATGGTTACATTGGAAGGCATATAATAGAGGCATACCAAAGAATATTTAATCATATTACCTATACTCTTTCAATATATTTCTTCTTATAACATATCTAAATATATAGTATCCAACATTATATAATAAATTATTTATACTTAATATACATAGATATTATTAATATTATGGAACAATAATTATTCATCGTCATTTCTATTAAATGGGATGTCAAAGTATCACTCACGCATTCATGGGGACTACCTCCTCCTAGCCGTGATAAAATATATTTCAATCAACATTATCATGAAATGATATTATGAAGCATTTATTGGTTGTATAATATATTTATGATATAATAATTTTTTTAAATTATAATATCATATCTTACGTCTTACTTTCCAATCCATATGAAGATGATAACATCACTCATGTCTATATGTTGACTACCACCTCAATGAAACAATGTCATTTGTTTTTATTTTACTATTTATATGGACTTTAAAGAGTATGTATTTCATGAATATATATATTATTTATAATATTATTATGGTTTTATAATTTTTTAAAAATATTAATCCTTTATTTACTTTATTCTTCTGAAAATGAAAATAGATTTCTTACATATTTATATCCTACCATCTTCATGATCAATTTATATCATTTTAATATCTCTATATTTAATAGAGGATTATAAAATTTTATATATTGAATAGATGTTTAATTTATATCATGAATATAATTATTGACATTATGAAACTGTTATAAAATATTAAGTATTTAAACTACTGAACTGAATCATTCATGAAAATCTATGTAATTATCAAACAGATAGTGATTTTAATAAATAATTATTTTAAAAGATTGAAAAGATGAAATAATTATTGAATAAATGTTATGAAATGTTTTATTTTGTTTCCATAATATATTTATTAGACATATGTATCTATTATACACTGTTTTTGAATATTTATAAAGCATGATGATAGTTGTGGTATATGATATATGATTTAATCCCAATACAATTAGGATTGTTTATTATTAAATTTAAATTGAGAATATTATATAACAGTAATATGAAAATATTTATAAATATTTATATACTATGATTATTTTTTAAATTTATATTGTTTACTACAATATTTCTATATTTGCAACATGAAAATGTCCATAAAATGTTTTTAAGAAATATCATCCTCATTTCCCCTCTTCTAGTAGAAAAAAAATTTAATTCCATATCCATTTTTTAATGTGTTCATATATAATTGTTTTTAAAATTTACAAATAATATTTTAATTAATATTTAACATGTTTTACTTTTCAAAACAATAATTTATGGGAATCTCCTAGTTGTTTCGTTAACAATAAACTTTTTACTGAAGTTGTTAACAAAATCAATAATTTATTTGTTACAAAATGTATTGAATTTCCCATAATCATGACCACTGCATTTTTTTATGAATAGTTTATAATTTTTAATTTTTTATTAAAAATAAAATTGTTTCATATATATTCTCAAAATATTTGTGGTTTAAAAAGTTGTTTGAAAGTGATTTGTTATTTTTCTCATGAATTATGCAAGAGATCTTTTGAAAGAATTTTTTATATATTGTAACATCATTTGATGTCAATTATTCATTCATTATAATATGATCCAATTATACCATCACTATTATTTCTCTAGATGGTCTATAGTAATGTATATTAGATGCTTATGAAAACCATATATTTTACATGGGTTTTGAAATGGTAATATGAGGAGTGTTTTGTGATCTTAAGATATTTATATGAATAAATTTGGATTATTGGATGATTGTGTATTTTATAACCATCCAATTTATTAGGTAATATGATATTCATATCTCATGAACTAATGATGACATTAATGGAAATTATTGCAAATATATTTTTAAAATGTTGGTGTGTGATTCTGATTTCATTTAGCTATTCTTATAAGAATATATGAAGAGATGATTGAAAATAGATTTGTTCACATTTTTATGTGTCAATATGATCGATTAATTTCTATAATCAAAATATTATTCAAGATCATAATTTTTTAATATTTGTTAACAATATTTTAATTTCCTATAAAATATGAGGTATATTCCAATATTATGAATCTTGAAAGATGATTACTTCTTTGAATCCATTATTAATCATACTTAAATATTTTAATTGACTTTGGAGATTATGATCTATGATGTTCTGAGTATGAATAATTTTAATTTATAACATGCACATAATTATGTTATCATACCCTTATGATCACATTATCCTCAAGTAAGTGATATCATCTATGTTTACACTTATTGAGCATCTCATCTCACCCATTATATGTTTTTGTTCATAAAGATTGTAAGGTTCTATGTGTGATGAGTATATAAGTGGATATTATGTTATTTATGTTGTTTAAGATGATGAATATTGTAATTTAATAAGATATTTATGTATATGGTATCCAAATATACTAAAATGTTATGGTCCTCAGGCAAGTATTATTGTGAAATTTATTGAATATTCATCTAAAATAGATGTAATATTTATGTATATTGTGACTGCGTCTATTTATTCTATATCTGAGGAGAGTAAGCTAATAATTGCATAATAAGTTTAAAATAATTTATTGATAACTCTTACAGTATGTATATGTACATGATACAATCCTAAGGTTTTGGTAACAATGATATTATGTAATTATCATAGAAATGCTTACCATTAAGGATATGGTAGGTATATTTGATTTTTACATAGATGAATCTAGGTGTAATAACCCTAAAAAGTATTTTTGAAATATATCTCGACTATCATTCTATGGAATGGTTAGTATAAACATCTTTTTCACCATATTTTAAACACACAGAGAAATCATTGGGATAATTCACATTTTATTAATAAAAATGATTATGGATTTAATTAGATGGTGGAAATTGATGAAGTTCAATAAACCTATGGAGTCATAGGATGATAATAATTTTTCATAATTTTGGACATAAAAAGTGATTATTATCATGAATATAGATTTTTTTCAGAGTAATTATATTAGCTTGATTCTTACATTATTTTATTGATTTGAATCAATGACTTGACCCAAAAGAGATAAATTGAACTAAGAAATTAATGGTCATTTAAATGTCTATCCTCCAGAGAAACCTAATTTTTATGGAGGTAAGAGAAGATGTCTTGTTACTATTCACAATAAACTATCTCACGATACCAATGGTAGGGATGAATTTGTTGAAATTTTGAATGAAAAAATTAGGGAATAACATGAAATAATGACTTTTATAAGAAAAAATCCACCCTCTGTATATGTATCTTTTGATCTAAAAGTTTACAATTAATAAAACAATGTGATTTAAAATATATTTTCTTTTCGATAGTTCTTAGACCATGAGAAACGTTTTTAATATTTCATCACATTGAATGTAAAGCTAGTCAATTTTGAAATCATATAAAGAATATGATGAATGGGGAAGAAATAATATCCACAGAAATGGATGAGTTTAACAGTGTATTTATAAAAAAATTTATTAAAAAAAATATACTTATTATGATTGAAATGTGTATTCTGGAGTTAAAAAAAGAGTTATAATTCCATTGGCACCTTTTAAGAGAAATATAAAATACATTCAAGGTATGAATTTATCTATATAATTGATCCTGTGAGAAAAATTTGATCGTTTATTTAGTGGGCTAAACCATGTCTTTAAAATATGTTAGCCATAATATACATTGGTTACAAAAAATACATCGTTCAGTTTGTTATGATGATAGAAATGTTTCTTGGAAACATTAATTATCAACTAATTTTTAGCGATTATAGGATAAAAATAAAACGTCATGGAAATTAAAATAGTAAATCTCAAGGAGGAATGAAATTATATCCATATACATTATAATAATATAGGGTACAGATTTTAGAAAATTTCCTAAATCTAATTGAGAGCTGATTCAATTAATGAATGGCTAGAAATTAAAACCATTTTCCACTACTAGGGGATGAAAACATAATAAAAAGAAATAAATTAGATGAATGAATCAACCAATTTAGTTCAATCCATATAGTACTTGTTGATTAGGAATTATGTGAATAAATTTCCTAAACCAAGAGCAAATGAGTTTAGTGGGGGATCAATAATAATTACTGAAAAATTATAAAGGAAAAGATTTTTCAATCACAACTAATGTCCGTTAGTATAATAATATAGTGAAAGTTACATGATCTACCAAATATTTAAATTTTAAATATTTACTAAGGGTGTCATATCACTATCTCAATAATTATATGTTTAGATTGTAGTAAAAACACCTAATGTTATGGTGGTAACATCTAATGTTTATAGCTCCTCTTTGATAAAAATAATTGGGAATTTGATTCTTTCAGATCATTTTATTATTCCTCTAGTTTAATTTGATATAATTTTTAAAATGGATTGGATCTCTATATATAATTACAATATCAATTTTATTGGAAAGGAAGTGATATTTAATATTTTTAATTATCACAGGATCATCTTTTTGTGTGAGGATAATAATAACTGTCTAATCGGTAATATTTATATCATGTGTTCCTTGATTTATAACTTTTAATGTTTTTTATATCATATCAGTGGGGATAAAAACAACATTGTGTATATTTTTATTGTCCAGAAAATTTTTCTTATATTTCCAGAAGTGTTTCTCGGTCTTCCGATGAATTAAGAAGTTCAGTATTAGATATAACTCATAATCGGTTATACACCGATCTCAAAGACCCCCATAAAATGGATCCAATTTAGTTTCATGAAATGAATTAAAAGAAAATGATAACCATTATAAGGGATTCATACCACCTTTTGTCTCAATATTGGATTATCTAATCCTATTTCTAGAATAAGGATTGGTCAATGCATATTTTCCATTATTATCAAGATATTAACAAGCTCACTATTAATAAAAATGTTTCCACCACAATGTATTGATTTTTTTCATGACCAATTAAGTGGTGATCAGTAATTTTTTAAAATTTAAATTCAATTTAGATATCATTAATTATGGGTTAATAATAATTTCATACCAAATGAATCCTTCCAAATAAGGTATAGGGATTTTGAATTTATTTTCATTCCATTTGGATTAACCAATTACCCAAATATATTAACAGATTAATTAAATTGAGAAATTATGTATTACATTTATTAGTTTATGGTAGTATTTATAGATGATATTATTATATAATAAAATATCAAGGAATACTATGTATATCATTTGAGAATTGAACTGATGACCCTAATAAAGGATATGTAATATGAAAAATTTACTAATTGTGAATATTTTATACAGAATGATTTAATCTTGGGTCATATATTCCCGGTTGTGGGAATTTAATTTATCTATAAATGGAGTTATTAATAATTGGCCTTGAAAACCAATGATTACTGATAGTTTTTGTTTTCATAGTATGTAATAATATTATCAATTCACTATTAGTGATTTATTGTGACTATCACATCCAATAACTATGTTGACATGAAAGGGTGTAATGTTTATGTGGATAAATGAATGTGGTGAAAATTTCAAGGATATAACGAGAATATTTATTAGTAAACATGTTCTCATACTACACTATAGTGAATAAGGGTTTGTGATCTATAGTGTTGGGTGATCGAATGTCTTGGGATTTGTACTCATGTATTATTATACGGTGATCACATTTACCTCACATTAATCGAAAAGTCATTTTCAAATTTACCTGACTCGTAATTTGTAGTTGGAAGTGGTAATATTTTAATCAAATATATGATGTCATTATCTTTTTTATCAAATTTGTGTCACATGTATAGATCATAAAAAAAGATTTATATATTCACATATAAAGAGTTGAATAGTTACAAAATATGATGGTTGTAATTGAATAATTTATATGAATACTAAATACATTACATCTTTTGGAAGGTGAATAAGGCGATTGATGCCCCAAATTAGAAGTACAATTCATATTCCTTAGGAAATTATTTTTTATTTTTAGAAAATAGAATTTTAAATCATTCGGAATGGGGTATGATCATATCTTTCTCATTTTAATTATCTAATATATATCCATGTGAAGATTAAAGTGGTGCAAATGGAAGATGTGGATCACTAATAGAAGGTGATAATTGTTCCTACGTTAGAAAATGATTATGATAGAATGATAAGGTTTAAGAAAAATGTATTTATGCATTCCATACCATATTATTAGAAATATAATTCATATGAAAACTATAGTTAATTCTTATCAATTCATCATGTATGTAGAAATATGTATAGAATGTTTACAGAGTATTTATGGTAGGATAACCTGAATGGGATATTGAAGCATAATAATTTAAATGCCTAGTATGTCAGTAATTTAAGGCTGAGAGATAAATGTTTATGGAGATGTTACACCCATTACCCAAACTAGAATGGAAATGGGAAATCATTACCATTGATTTTTTCATCAAACTCCTCAAAAAATCTAAATGCCATAATGATATTTGGTTTGTAGTTTATAGACTTGTTATGTAAAAACAATTCATTTATATCAAATAATATTTCCCTCTTGATAAAATGTACATAATATATATTATATATTTTATATTGTTTCATGGTGTACCACATTCTATTATTTTTTATTGATATCTGACTTTTCCATTGTTGTTTAGGAAAAGTATCTAGCAAGCACTGTATTTAGATATTTTTTATGTACAACATATCATCCATAGAAAAATGCCTAGTTTGAATGAACCAATCATACAACTGGGGACATATTGATATCATGTTCTTTAGATTTTAAATTTGGTTGGGATCAACACAATTCTATTTTAGTTTTCTTAAAATAATATCATCTACAAGATCCTTTTGATAGATCCTTAAAAATACATCTGTGGAAAAAGATTAAAAATAATATCATTTTTGATGTTGTCATAGAATGAATAATATTCAAATAATACATAGATAAGGATGCATAAGAGAGGATTATAGCTATTAAATAACATATAAGGGTTTCCCAGAGTCAATAAAACATTATGTTGATAATCATCAGTGAGATTTAGAGCTCAAAGTAGGTTACCTGGTTTCCTTATTAGTATCTCCTTTGAATAAAGACATGATATTTAAAAAAGAAATCATATCCCAATATATATCAATCCCTTTGAAATTTTTGATCATAACACTAAGGTGGATTATCGGTTGGCACTTCAACTAAGTCATTCTCAAGACTGTGATGTGTTCCATATATATCACTCAGGGAAGTACATACATGATCCTACTCATGTAATAAAATAAGAGGTCATGTAAATGGAAATATACCAATAATTTTGGGGAAAATGGTTGATCTTATTGATCATAGATAGAAAGTTATATGAAATAAGACCGCTCACGTAGTCAATGTTTCTTTTTCTGGGCTTTAAATTAGAGGAATATATGTGAAAACCAGAGTTTTTGATGAGGGATAATTATTCTCAATTTTTTTCAATGTGATATAATTTCAATGGTATAATTATTATATTTGAGTAGAATGTAAAACAGTGATATTTTGTGATATATTTCCCTTTAAAAAACAGTATTTATTTGATATCCTTCACTACATAAAATAGAGAGTTTAAATGAACAACAATAAAAATATTATTATTTAAATATCATAATTATAACCATGAAATTAAAATTAGGGGTATGAATAATAATGAGATAATTATTAAAAAATACGTATACAATATTTATTTAATTAATATTCATGGATAATTAACTACATAATATTTAGAAATATCATTTTTGTCTTCAAAAATAATTTTTCTTCAAAAATGTGAATTATTTATTTTTGTGAGATGTTATTATTATTAATGACTATAATTTTTTTAATATTTTTTACAAAAATGAAAAATATTTTGAAATTAGTAGATCAAAAGCACCTTACTATGAAATTTATGGATTTTGTTTGAAAATAATAATTTTATAGTGCATAGTAAAAAATATAGATTTTTATTAAATACCTATACTTTATTCCAAGAAATTACAAAGATAATTTTTTTTAAATTTGTTTCAAAGTATTTTTATTTCATTTATATAATTAATAATCTAATAATGTCTGTTATAATAAATTTTATGTTTCATTCATATGTTAAAACTAGTTATAACTAAGAATACATTTTTTCCAGCAATTTTTTTGTCCTTATTGATTTTTCAATTTTAAATTAAATAAGGCCACTTCAATGATTTTAATTTGATAAAATAGATTAAATATTTTTAATGTGAATTATTAGTATAATTAATTTGGTCAAATTAATTTATTTGTGATAATTAATAGAAACCATTGTAATTATTTTTCACCCATATAAAAGAGGTAAATTTAGGTTCAAATAATGGCGTAATGTTTTGATATATCTAAAAAACATTATTTTATACTATTTTATGGGCATTGTATAACACCCTAGGATTTCATCGAATGTTACCTCATTATTGTAATTCAATAGCTTGTGCTACACAGAACACCGGGATCGAGCTCACCACAACATACTAAACCAACCGTTCGAAAATAAGTTATGAATAATATTAACTGAATTTTGAACCTTATATACTCAATAAAATTTTAACATATATATTATGTGTTTCGGAGACATAATATAAGAACAAATTCTTTTATTCGGATAAATTAATAATTTTAAAAAAAATGAAATTTTACAGCCTTTTAATGGAGAACCATTTTTAAAACCAATATTTTAAAATTATATATATTCAATTTAATGGAATTAAATTATTCTTTAGGATCGAGACATAAAAATTTAGTTTCCATATATTTTAGGTACTTTTATGATAAATTTTATATTTTGATGAATAGTGAAAATTACTAATTTTTAATTAAATAAAACTTTTAAAATAGAAATAATTTTGAAAGATAAAATATTCATTTTAATGGTTTTTAAGTATATTTGTATTATATTTTTATCATTTAATACAATTTAGGTCATTATAAGTAATTTTACAAATAAATTTGACATAAACACATGTCAATATTTTGATAGTTTTTAATTTTTAAAACTAGGTTTTTGGTTTTGAAAACAGGAATTAATTTTAAATTAATAAATGAAACTTATATGTTTTTAATTAGGTAAAATAGACATTGTTTTTTAATTTTAAATATAGAATTTATCTTAGGGTGAAATTTTGGTATTTTTCTGAAAACGTTCATTTTTTATGAATTGTGAAGAAACACTACGTTATTGGTTAAAACCGTACTTTTATTTAAATAATTTGTTATTTTATTGTAATTAATTTTAGATAAAAACATATACATAATACCTATATATTTTCAACGTAATTCATTGGATTCATTTTATAATGCGTTTAGATATATAATATTTTATCGAACTTTTTACCGTCTTTTACCCACCTGCAAGGAGAATTTTCAAATTTGTATAAAACATAATCTACGACATCTGCGACTTGAATTTTAAAAATTCTAGAGACACACTTAATATTATTAATTAAAATTTTGTTCAATATGATAAAATATGTTTTTACTGAATACTAACTTTTTACTTTTATTTAACAGGGTTAATTGTAAATATAGTAATTAAGGGTAAAAATGATAATATAATTATCCCAACACTTGTCCTAAATTCTATTGTATAAGTTAAATTCGACAAAAAAAACCTTAGTAATAAAATATGAACCATTAGGTCTACTTGTATTAGATTTGGACATTTATTATTATTTAATTTAAAGAAGTGATAAAAGTGTTAAATTCAAGTTTTCATAACTAAAATTTTTTTAATATGGGATTATACATAAGATAAATTAGTTTATAAATATTCATTAGAAAGATAAAATGTGTTCCTATATAATGGTATTTTATTTATAATTTACAGAAATTAAATAAATAAATTTATTTAGGACCCAATGATGATGCAGTAATTACATTAATAATAAAAGATTAAAATATTTGATATTATAAATACCCAAATAATTGTAATTTGAGATTTTTGATTAATTAAAGTAATTTTATAGGTTAATATTTCATGGTGGGGTTGATTAAATAAAATATTTTCGATGTAATCAAGCTCTTTTGATTTTAACAAAAACAAAATACCAAATAGTGTCAAAATTGTCATAAAATAGTTTTTAAAACAAATATTATATTATTAATGGATATAATTGTCCTAAAAATATATGATTCTTCCAAAATACTAATATAATAATACATATGACATTAATGAACCACTTGGGGTTATAGTTTTATTTTATAATATGTTTATATAACATATAATATAAAAATACAAAGAGACTTGGTAAATGTCAAAGTATTTATCTAAGAGTCAAATCAAAAAGATAAGATTAATATAGTGACCTAAACCTATATAAAACCTATTGGTTGAGATTTTGTCGACCCATACCTACCATATCCTTTAAATAAATCATTTTGGATCTATTATAAACCTAAAATTATTTTATTATAAAATAATATTTCATGCTTTTTTTAATTTGACCGTCACCTATCTTATAAAAGGGCACTTCCTATTCTATTTATTTCACACATCCAAAGCCTTTTGGTTCACCAAACCCTTCCCAAATATCCTCATAAAATTCCTCCCTTCATCTTAGAGGCCTTCCTTTGGTCATAAATCAAACCTATTGAGCCCTTTTCATCAAATCAATAGGAAGAACCCTAAAAAGAGTTAAATATTTCATCACCTATTTCACGTACTTTTATTCTTCCACTTCGTATTTCATTGTTGTTTCAATTCTAAAATAATGACTCCAGTATTTTATATATACTATGACGTTATTATAAAAATTATACAACCATATTAATTTTTCTATCAATCCTCTAAATGACAAAGTCACCACACATGTGTATGTATGGATTACCGTCTCCACGTCGTGGTGTAGTTTGTTATTCAAACACTTCATTTTTTGGATGGGTATAATAATGTGTATATATAATTTCAATAATAAATATAACATTTTATTTATCTTTTATACATGATATACCATCCAATTACGTTGGATTTCTCTATCAATATAATTATATTGTTTCTCATGTGTACGTACGGATTACCATCTCCACGATGCGATGAGATTCGTTCTCACGTTCACCATTCAACGATGATTATAAAATATATATTTCCTTAATACATATGTAATATATGACATAATAATACTACTAGAGATTTATATAAATATATATGTGTGTGTGTGTGTGTCCTTACATATATTTTATTCACTGATTTTCATTTAATACGATATAATAACCGAAATAGCGTTTATGCGTACATACGGTCTACCGTCTCCATAAATAGTGTTATCCATTTCGTATATATGCCTATTATAAATATTTATATTCTAAATATATATCATGTTTTATATTATGGATTTATTAAATCATGGTCTATGTGATACTATCAAGAATAAAAAGTTAAAACATATATGATAAAGAAAAGTGAATATTACCTGAAATGTTAATTTAACATGGAAATTATTATTAAATGGGTAGTATAAAGTCATAAAATAATCATTTATAATATCATGAATATTAATATGGTTCTGGTATTATTTAATAACATACTATGGTCTTTATACAGGAGGTTAAACATTACCTCGACTAAAGAAAAATGCATTGTAAGGGTAAATTTCACAATCCCATTATTATCCGGTGTTGTTTTTACATAAGTATATACTGGTAAATATTCATTACCCATGAACATGAGTCTTAAAATTGTTTCAAAGGGATTACTTTTAAAATGATTTTCTATTAAGAAATCATATTAAATGTTTTATATATTTATTCTTCTAAATCATTCTCATTAATGTCCTTATTTTCAAAGTGGATTTTAAGGATTTATTTATATGTTCATGAATGCATTAAAAATTTTAATTCCATTCAAATTATTCAAAGTGGTATGAGAAACATTGATTAAAAAATTTCTTTAAATGTATTCCTTTCTAAATTGTGTGACTTTTAAAAGTTTTCAGGAAAAAGGGATATTTCTCTGAAAGAGTTTGAAAAATAATTTTCATGTATGTGAAGATCTTTTGATAACTTTTAAACATGTATGAATATGATTTATTATGATACAAATCTTCCATGTTTTTATTTATTGTTTTGTGATATGTTTGATTATGGATGTGTTATTTTTATACCATTTAGGGTTTATGGTTAAAGTATTGACATTTTGTATGATAGTTTTAATACAAATTTTAATGTCATGTTTCAATATTTTCATATGAGGAATGTATTGGTCATAGTATGGGACGGGTGGATCCCGTTATAGCCCCTTGATATAATGGTAGGTCTAGTGAGACAATTAGTCATGGAATTGGCCGAGGCCTTTCCCAATTTGATATATGGTTTTGGCTGAGGCATAAATCATTTATAGACGTCTTGGATGAGGCCTTGAGAAAATGTTTCAGAATGTCTGACATTATACATTTCCACATTATGAAAATAATATTGATGGTTCATGTGGTTATTATACTAGTATAATACCCATGAATAAGTTTTATTATGGAATTATTTTCTAAACACATATTCCAACCATAACAGTTTTTATTTTTATTATTTGTGAAGGCATGTGTTTTAAATTATTCACCCTGACTAATTTTTATGTTATATTCCATTTTATGGCTGACCCTTAATGTGTACATGAGCTCACCCCTTTATTATGTTTTATTTTCCCAGGATTACAGGAAGTGTTTTATGATTTATAAGAATGGTTAAGCTAGGTAATTAATCGACTATTCAAAAAATAATTTACATTGTGTCTTATCTTCTAATGTGTAATGTATATTTAATGTATGAAATATATATTCCAATACTGCTAAACTGATCTGTCCTTTAGGACTTTATTCCTTTTAATCATGCCAATGTATTAAAATAATGCACCAACTCTGGGATTCTGGGATCAGGTCATTATTTATGGTATCCGAGGAAGTTTAGCAACAACCATGGAAATAGATTTAGATGAACACTAATTATAGAAGACTACCCTAAGATAGAATTTGAGGATTAGTATAGAATGTCTTCCTATAATTTTCTTAATTTAGAGATTTTTTGAGATTTCCAAGAAATACAACCCCATATGGATACGAGCAGGTAGATGCTTCGCTTTCACAGATGTACCTAGAGGTAAAACGTGAAAACACTACATTGAGATAGACTCAAATGGAAACTAGTACATGACAACGGGCCTTGATGTACTCTTGGTTATGACACTTCCGAGGAAATGCTTATGGTAATTCAAATTTTAATTAAAAGTCATTATAATGAATTTAGGAGAAAATACGTTCACAATGAAAACATTTTTATTATTATCGATTATATCTATAAAAATTTCAATTTAATTTAGGTTTTTAACATGTTTGTATTTATTCATTGTGATTCATAAAATGACCTAGTGTATAACATTGTTTTCAAATGGTGCCCATTAGATGGAATGAGAACTCCAATAATACCCATGATCCAAAGAGTTAGTAGGATCATATATTTCATAGTATTAAGGAAACATTTTGAAAGTAAATTGTTTCCCACGTATTCTCAACATATGAACAAATAATATCATGTGTTAATAAGATTAGTAAATAATTATTTGAGTCATATGGTATTGAAGGGATGCAAGAGAAGAAATTGATGGAAGATAGAAATACGCGTAAATGGATGAGGGGAAAGAAGGATTTTCCCTTCTGTGATAATTGTGGAAATAATCACCTAGGTAAATTCTTGATGGAAATGAGGGTTTGTTATAAGTGTTTAGGAAAAGTTCACTATGTACGTGATTGAAAATGTAAGAAAATCGTTTCAAATGTAAAATGCTTCATCTGCAAGGAGTTGTGACACTATGAGAATCAATGTCAAAATAATCAGAGTATACCACAATTGATGTTGTTAAAAAATAATCAAGTTAATATATTACAACAAATTAAGAGTAATGACTAGTGTTCTTATGTTGATATTAATGAATTATGTTATTTGAGTATTGCATCAAAAATGTATTGTTTATAACAATTATAGTGTTTATAAAGATAGTATTACAATATTATTTCATTAAGGACGTGAGATTATGTGGAACTAAGAAAGATGAACCAATGGCAAGTTAATATTTTTGAAAAATACATTGTTTAAGGAAATACAAAACTTTAATATGGTCATGATACCAAGGTATTGATTTTGGATTAAGAGATGATTGATTTACTATATTGGATATTAATGACATTCATGGAACTAGTTAATGGTTTATTTTTCTTTCGTCATTGTTTGATTTTACAACATTTATTGATAGAAGTATTATGTCCAGTATTCTATAAGGAATAATTGTGCATGAATGTAATCAAAATGGTTTTGTGGCAATTCATGGTGTTACGGTGTTTTAAAAGAATTTATGATGAGGTATTTACATGTTATAATATTGCAAAAAAAAATCATTATTTTTACCTTAAAAATTTTTGGACGGTGACTTTGGATAGAAGTATTTTTGAAACATCTAAAGGTTGGAATCAATTAAGTTTTACAATGTATACTATTGTTAAGGTTAAATAATTTCTTGAGATTATTTTTGGATTTTCATAAAAAGGACATTCTAGAGGTCAGGCGACAACCCGTCATGTCTAACAAGGCCACGAGGCTTGTACCCGGAACGGAATGGCGACATGGTTGCATCACCTACCATGGGCCTAAATTATTTCATAGAATGTATAATGTAGTTTTTCTTAAATATTCTAACAAATGAATGATAAATTAATTATTTTTGAAACCTTATAAGATAAGGATAAATATAATTTTTTTATTGACTTTTGTAGCGAATAATGAGTTTGTGGTAGGAATTAGTAGATGGAAGAAACTCTACATGTCAAGTATATATATATATATATATATATATTCCCTGTTATTATATGAATAAATTAATTCTTAATTCATACTGAAGAGTTCTCACAACAAAAAATGTGTTGTCCTAAAACCTTATGTTCTGTTGAAATGTTGATATTTTAAATCATCATAGATCGATGGATTTGGCGGCCTCAAATGTAGACTTTTTTGTGATTGTTGACCTAAATCAATCCCTATAAATATTTATGTTTTTCCTTCAAATATTTACTATAATTTCCACTAATTTTATATTAATCGAGATCAAAATTTGGTGGTCGGTTTTTCATTTCCCATTTCATTTTATTAAGACTAAATTTTATTAACCCGATTTCTGAAGTGGGTTTCCCACAGAGGAATTTTTATATTTTTAACATTTTATTTCTGAAGAACAATTTTAATTTTCAAGGATACAGTTTATTAAAGGAGTGGAGAATGTAACACCCCAATATATCATAGTAGATTATCTCGTTTAAGTAATTCAATATCTTTCACGAAACGAAACAACGAGTTCGAGCTCACCACAACTTACTAAATTAACCGTTCAAAAAGTTATTCTATATAGTATTAACAGAATTTTTAATCTTATATACTATATATAATTTTAACATCCATATAATTTGTTTCGTAGATGTAATATAAGAAAAAAATCATTTTTACAGATAAAATTAGTATTTTAAAAAAAATGAAATTTTACTACCTTTTAATGAAAACCACTTTTTAAAACACATTTTTGACAATTTTATTTTTTAAAATTAATGAAATTTAATTATTCATTAGAATCAGGACATAAAAATATATTTTGCTTAATTTTATTTTACTTTTCTGATAATTTTCATATTTTCATGATTAATCAAATTAACAAAATTTTAATTTAAAAAAAATTTTTATTCAAAATAAATTATAGTGATAAATTATTCATTTGAATAGGTTGGAAGTATATTAGATTATATTTTTAACATTTAATACAATTTATGTCATTATAAGTAATTTCACATTTAAATTTTACATAAACACGTGTCAATCTTTTGATAGTTTTTACTTTTTTAGAACCCTGTTTTTGGTTTTGACTATGGGAATTAATTTTATACTTATAAATGAAACTTATAGGTTTTGAATTTGGTAAAGGAGACTTCATTTTTTAATTCATAATATCAAAATTAGCTTTGTGTGAAATTTTGGTATTTTTCTAAAAACATTCGTCTTTTAGGAATTGTGAAAGAACATTGTGTATTTGGTTGAAACCTTCTTTTTATTTAAATAATTAAGTTATTTTATTTTAATTTATATTTTATAAAAATAGAAACATAGTACCGATATATGTTAAACATAATTCATTGGAGTCATTTTATAATATGTATAGAAATATAAAATTTTATCAATCTTTTTACCATCTTTTATCCACCTCCATGGAAAATTTTCAAATTTGTATAAATCATAATTTTACCACTTCTGTGAATTGAATTTCAAAAATAAAAGAAATACAATTAATATCAATATGTAAAATTTTGTTCAATTAGATGGAAATAAATTTCGGTGAATAGTATCTTTTTTCTTTTATTTACCACGATTAAAAGAAAATATTGTAATTAAGGGTAAAAATGATATTATAATTACCCAAAAACATATCATAATTCAATTGGATAAGTGTAATTAAACAAAAACAATCTTTTGAAAAAAATCTGATCCTTTAAGTCCACATTTATTAGATTAGGATATTTATTATTATTTAATTTAATGAAGTATTAAAAGTTTTAAATTCATGTTTTCATAACTAAGACATTTTTAATATAGGGTTATACATAAGATAAATTCGACAATAAATATTCATTATAAAGATATAATGTTTAAATACATAATTTTATTTTTTTTATAATTTATAGACATTAAATAATTATATTTATTTATGACACAATGATTATGCATTAATTAACTTATAAATAAAAGATTAAATTAGTTCGTATTATAAATAACAAAATAAATTTAATTGTAGACATATGATGAATTAAACTAATTTTATAGTATAATATTACATGTTAGGGTTGATTCCATAAATATATTTTTAATTAATTATGTAGTTATGATTTTATGAAAAATCAAATACCAAATAGTGTAAAAATTGACATAAATATTTTTTGAAACAAAAATTATATTATTAATTGATATAATAGTCCGAAAAATATAAGGTTCGTCCAAAAGACTTATATAATAATATATATGTCATTAATGAACCACATGGGGTTCTATTGACATTTTATAATATTTTTATTAACCATATAATATAAAAATACAAAGAGACAAGGTAAATGTCAAACTATTTAATTAACAATTAAATCTAAAAGATAAGGTTAATATGGTGACCTAAACCTGTCTAAAACCTATTGATTGAGAGATTTTAGACCCATACCCACATTAGTCTCTAAATAAATCATTTTAAGCTATTATAAACCAAAATTATTTTATTATAATATAATATTTCAAGATTTTTTAGGTTATGACAGAGGAAATGTGGGAGACATATCCTTTGACAATTCTCTGGAGATATACGGGTTGACGATCAAGGGATAATCCACTGGAATGATACATTGATCCTAAATACGCCTTCATTACCCCCTTGAAGGTGGTGGTTTCTGATGGTGGTATTTTTCTGAATCCATCGGATGCGGCGATGAAAGATTTGACGAACCGTAAGAGGAAGTCCGAGGGTTTTGCTTCCAAAAATAGGTTTTTTTTTCTGAATCTCAGCATGAATATACTTATTTACATAAATGTATTACTATTAATGGATCAATTGAATTTGTGGAAGCGAGTCCAAAAATATTAGAAGCACTTCTTGATGAATTATGGTTCTCCATCCTTTCCAGGTTATCGGGAACTTGGAGTGACACCCCTATGAGGGTTGAATATGTGAGGTCTCGTTTATCTCAGATTTGGGGCTTCACATACAGGTATTTGATATCAAGTGGGTGAGGTAATTTCCATATTTTTTTCCTTCGAAGGAAATTCAAAACATTACAAAGAGTTTTGGACCAGATATGATGAATCCTGGTTACATCATGGTTCATCAGTGGGATCCTTTAGCAATTCCTCTTGTAGATTAGAACTCCTCCACCTGGACATGGATTTAAATAAAGGGTTTGAATTTGTTTTTTTGGAACACTTCAGTTTTCTGGGAGGTTGATTCAGCTCTTGGTTGCCTGAATAAGTTGGAAAGGGAAACATAGTAACCTAGGTATGGTAACTTTGATCGTGTTTTGGTAGAGATGGATATAGCTCATGTTTTTATTAACACAGTTTTTCTTGTTGCGGGTGAAATTATGTTAGAACTAGATATATCATATGGGTGGTTGCCTACATTCTGCAAATCTTATCTGTGCATTGGCCATGCTCTTGCACAATTTCACAGGAATATGATATGTTCATTATGTAAATCATTGGGTCTTGCCCTAGAGCAATGAAAGAAGAAACAAGTTGACCCTCATGGTAGTAAGAAAGTTTTTATGAGGAAAGATCCTCACAATGATAGAATCTCTACATTAGTTGAGGATGTCCAACACCTTCTGTCAAAGATTGTTGAATTTAATAAACCTGCTAATGTAGCTACTATTCTAGTTAATGGTGTATCATTGGAGCATGACAACTTTTGATTTACTAGGTGTCTTGATAACAAGTCATGTGCTGATGTGGCTAAGGAGGAGGAAGGGGATCAATCTGAACATGACGATACTATCCAGAATGATGTAAATCAGTAGTTGGAGTGAGCTGCAATAGATTCTACTTGTAGGAAGTGTAAGATGAATATTTTGGATGATGATATATTCTAGTTTGTGATGACTAAGATGATGAGGGCATGTCCAGTTATTAATGATGAAGTGCAGATGGCCAATGTGGATGGTTGGTTGGATGTGGATCCATGGATGGACAATACTACTGTAGGAGATGATGTTTTTCAACAGATAATCCGGGATGAGGTGCAGGTGGCCAATGTGGATTCTCGGATGGAAGTGGTTCTCAGGATGGACAGTAATGCTAAAAGAGGTACTATAGTTCGATAGGGGAATCAGGATGATGTGCAGATGGATAGAATAGTTTCTGTTGAGAACTCTGGTGGTTCGCAAGTTGTTCTAGGGGAAGAGGGTCTGCTACAATCTTCTGCATCTATGCAGGGTGTTAGTATAGAAGGATCTTCCCCTAATAACATGGAATATGTTACTACACCTATTCATAAACTATACCTAGTGCGATCTTCCCCAATGGTTATTGATCAGGGGGGATAATACGAATTCCTTCTCAATGGATGCACCTAGTAATGTGGAGTTACAAGGACCTGTAAGGCCAGCTGTCAATTTTTTTTTCAATTATAAAGTCTATTAATACTCATGAGATTGATTTTATTAATCTTGAAGGATTCATGAATGTAGGATGTAGTAACTGAATGTTCTTATCCTCGACACGTGGTGTTGTTGATGGTTTGGATACCCCAAGGAAGATGGACCCGCCTGCTTGTGTGTCGTTGTAGGACTCCAAGGACGCACAAGAGGCTCCTCAAGAGCATGAGGAGACTTCTCATGATACTTCTCACCAAGATGTGATATCCTATTTTGAGGCTATGCATTCAATGTTGCATAGGGAAGATCCTCATGAAGTAAATAATCTGCACACGATAGAGGTTCTAGAGATGGATGATGAACCAGTGATGAAATGGGGGAGAGGGTGACATCCAGCTAATCAGGGAGGATCTCGGGGTCGAGGCCGGCCCCAAAAAAGGTAATACTTGGGAATATGATGTACCTATTAAATTTTATATCTGGTTGTGTTGTTTCACATATAATCATTTCCTTCAGTAAGTTGTACCTCTACACATATTTTAATAAATTTTTGGGGTCATGTGTTTCAAAATATTTCATTCTTTTCTTAATGTGACCATCGCCTATCTTATAAAAGGGAACTTCCCCTTATCTTAACATCACACATCCAAAGCCTTTGGATCAGCCAACCCCTACCCAAATTCCTTCCAAATTTTCTCCCTTAATACTATATTCCATCCTTTGGTCAGAAATCCAACATAATAATCCATTTTGATCAAATCAAAATGAAGAACCCGAAGAAGAGGTAAATATTTCATCACCACATTCAAGTTCTTTTCTTCTTACACATACTCAATAATTGTTGAATCCATTATAAAATAATGACCCCAGTATTTTCTATATACTTTTATGATATTATAAAAATTATATATCCATATTCACTATTCTATCCATCCTATAAATGACAAAGTCACTATACGTGTGTACGTGTGGATTACCGTCTCCACGTCTTGGTGTAGTTTGTTATTCCATCAGTTCATTATTTAGATGGGTATAATAATGAGTATGACAGATGTAAATAATAAATATAACATGTTAACGAATATTTATATAGTATATAACATCCAATTAAATATTATTTCTCTATCAATATAATGATATTGTCACTCGTGCGTATGTACGGATTACTGTATACGAGACATGATGAGATTCATTTTCAGGTTCACCATTCACCGATGATTATAATATATATATGTATATCGTTAATTAGTATGTAATATATGACATAATTATTATACTGGATATATATGTATATATATATGTACTTACGTATATCTTATTCACTTAGTTCTGTTTAAAACGATATGATAACAGAAATAGAGGATTATGCGTACGTACGACCTACCGTCTCCATAATCTGTGTTTTGCATTTCATATATCTTTCTATTATACATATTTATATTATAAATATATATATATTATTTTTTATATTATTGAAGTATTTAAAACATGATTTAAGTGATACAATCAATAATAATAAGTTAAACCGTGTACGATAAAGAAAGTGATTCTTACCAGAAATTTTAATTTAACATGGAAATTGTTATGATATAGGTAGTATAATATCATAAATGAATCATGTATGATATAATTAAACTTAATATGGTTATTTTATAATTTAATAACATACTAAGGTATTTATACAAGAGGTTAAATGTACCCTCTACTAAAGTAAAGTTCAAGTTAAGGGTTAATTTCCCAATCTCATTATTATCCGAGGTTGTTCTTACGTAAGAGTATACTAGGACCTATTTATTATCCATGTCCATGATTCATAAAAGAGTTTTCAAATGGATAATTCTTATAGGACATCTTTATTAAAACATCTTTTTAAAATTTTTAAATATTTATTCTTCTAAATCATTCTCATTAATGTCCATGTTTTTAAAATGTTTTTATGTATTTATTTATATGGACCTAAATGTTTTCAAAATGTTAATCCCTTTAAAATGTATCAAAGTGGTATGGGAAACATTGATTAAAAAATTTATTTAAATGTCTTCCTTTCTGAGTTGTGTGACATTTATATGTTTTCATGAAAAAGGGATATTTCTCTCAATGATTTTTACAAATCATTTTCATCTGTGTCAACATCCTTTGATGGATTTAAAACTTGTTTGAAGATGATTTATTATGATACAAAAAATACATATTTTATTGCAGGTTTTGTGATATGGTTGACCATGTATGTGTTATTATTATACCATTCATGGTTTATGGTTAAATTATTGACATTTATTATAATATTTTTAATACGAATGATTATGTTATGTTTCAACCTTTTCGTATGAGGAATGTATTGGACATAGTATGTGACAGGTGGATCCCTCTATATCTCCTCAATTAATCAGTAGGTATCATTATACTATTAGATGTTGAATTGGTTGAGGACTTTCCCAATTTGATTTACGGGTTTGGCTAAGGCCAAAATCATTTTTAGACATCTTGGCCATGGTATTGAAAAAATGTTTCAGAATGTCCACCATTATATATTTCCTCATTATGTAAATAATATTGATGGTTCATGTGGTTAGTCGACTAGTTGAATAACCATGACTATGTTTTATTATAGAATTATTTACTCATCTCATATTCCTGCCATAAAAGTGTTCATGTTTATTATTTGTAAATATATATTTTTTAAATTATTCACCATGCCAAATATTTATGTTATATTCAGTTGTATTGCTTACCCTTAGAAAGTGTTAGATCTCAACCCTTTCTTATGTTTTATTTTCCTTGGATTCCAGGAAGTGTTCTATGATTGAAAAATAGGGTTAATCTAGGGGATTAACAGAGGTCTTAGATGATCATTTCTGTCATGTTTTATCATCTAATGTGTAATAAAACGTTCATATATGTAATCTATTTTCCAAGACTCATAAAGTAATCAATCCTTTGGGACTTGATTCCTTGTAATCTTGCCAATTTATTAAAATAATGCTCTGAAGTTGGTCTTAGGTTGTTGGGGAATTACACATTGTACGATTAATTATGTGTTTATGGTGTAAAATAATTTATTTTATACCATTATTTTGAATTTGGGATCCCATGTTAGAGATTTTTGGATATAAATTATATTTTATTCAAACTAAAACATTTTTTTTGGTTTTTACATTTAATGACATTGTTGTAAGATCCCGTACTGTTTTGTATTTATACAAAATTCTAAAAACATTCCTTAGTTTATTATTTAACAAAAATAATTTCATTTCAACTATTTAATTAATTTACTTCAAAATAAAATTATTTCTTCTCCTATGTCATGAATTTTAAAAAAAATCATTTTCATGCATTTTGTGTTCCTATATTAAAATTAATTTCCAAAAGAAATATAAATTAAATATTATAAAGTGAATTTAATTATTAATTTATAATTTCCAAAAAAATTATAAATGTACATTTTTTTCCTAATAATTTTTTTATCATAGTAACAAATTGGAGTTATCATAATTATGGTCAAATTGAGTTTAATGGGTCTTAACACGGATATATGACTTAAAATGTATTTGTAACATGTCGACATGGGGTATACTAAGTTTATGAAAACCTTGTCGCATCTTATATTGAAATGTTGGTGATCCTTGTGTCTAATTGAAATTATTATGATATATATATATATATACTTATAATATTTCAAATATTACAACTATGTACTCCTCCTACATATAAAAGGATGGCATAATTTCTCTTATTTACACAAAAATTGGGCCTTATATCTCAAAAAAACAAGAAAATGGTTTCTGATATAATTAAATATCGATGAATTAGAGGGGATTTTGTTATTAAAATACTATTATAAGGGTCATTAATAAGGGATCTAAATGAGTATCATCAAAGAAAAGATAATCACCATCCCCGGCCAATTTAAGTTTCTTATGCTTCTACCTCTCAATAATATACGGAATTCCACATAAAATAATTAAACTTATAATTTTAAATATGATAAAATTTTATTATGATTATTGAGCCATTATAATTCACTCTCTTTTTAGTAAAATGGGTTATGAGATTAGTTCTCATGCTTTACTGTGGGATACCTCCTCCAAGAAATGATAAAATCTATTTACCACCACTATTGTTCATAGATTTTTAATATAATGAGATTAATAATTATATAAGTTATTTATAAAATAATAATAATTTATTAAATATCATATCATATCTAATTTTTATTTTTTGGAAATGGAACTTTTTACCCAAGGTGTGAACAAAATCATTATTTCAATAGATAAGTCATTAATTTTATTGCTCACTATCCTGAATACTCCATGTTTAAAATTTTCCAATATATGATTTCGAGATTCATTCAAAATAAAACAGAATCGAAAATATTTTGAGGATACAATTCCTTAATTATCTAATTTCAAAATGAAATGGAATTTTCCTCATTAATTATAACAAATATATTTTGATTTTTTTTTTCTTAATTTATAACATAATTTAATTTTAATTTTTCTTTTATGAGTATATTATCCAATGATAAAATCCTTATGCATTATTTGGATGGAATACAATTAATATGTGGAGTCATTTAGAAAACCAATTTATTTTCAATGAGTTAGTCTAAGATAATTTGATGAATTTTTTAAGATCTTATGAAATTTATATGAATGAATTATAATTATGTCATAGTAGGGTTTGTTATATCCCGGCAAAGAATAGGTTAATGTTGTGTTGATATCTCATGAGATGATGATGATAATCATGGACAAGATTGAAAACATATTTTTTTCACATATTGATGTGTGTGTTTGATTTCCTCAATCTATTCTCATAGGAATATAGATGGACATGATTTTCTATATCATTATTCACATTTTGAATCCTCGTTATGATAACACTCTACCTATACTCAATATGTTAAGTGTTTCTAGAATTATGTTTATATATAGGAACAAGATTATGACATTTTATGATTATGATGCAAAATTAATATTTTATTACTTAGGAATGATTATTACTTCATTAAAACCCATTTTATCATACTTCTAGAAATGTAATGATTTTATTGAATATGATCTATGGTTTTCATGGTATGATTATTTTATGTTTTGAAAATAGAAACAAATATATTATCATACCGTTATGAACATTGTGTACTTTAATGATTATTACATCTCATGTTTACCCTTAATGAGCATCGGATCTATCCATTTTTACAGTTTCCCTTCCTATGATATTTATGAAACTATCAAATAGTAATTATTATATAAGGTTATCATTAAAAAATAATGATTCTTATAATGATAATGATTGTACGTAAATAATATTTTTAGGTATATATTCCCCAAAGAATGTAATAATCAATGCTCCTTTAGCGTATATTATTGTGAAATGTATTGAAGGTTTATAAAAATTGATGTAATATTTATGTATGTTGTTTTTGGTTCACTTCAAGAAATTGTTTTATATCTCATACAGAAACATATTACAATTTCTCTTTTTAACATGTAAAATATTGTTCATCATTTTCAATTATGGTCAGATAGTTTTAAAAAAATTATATTTATTTTTATATTTTTCTAAGTTATTTTTACTCAATGTAACATGCATAGTTAATAGAAATCATCAATATATATAATTTTATATTTTATGTATTCTTGTAAATTAATATTGGGGAATTATATTATTACTATTAATCTCCTCATATTCCCTTGTATATTATATAGGAGAGATTCCATATCTTGCTACATAAAAAAATTCATATCAATTGATATATTATTTATTTTAAAATATTCATAAGAAAAGGACTATGAATAGGTTTAATAAATCCCATATATCCATGTATTTATATCATGTTCCCTATAGTTGGGTTATTATTTTATGTAATTTATTGTGAAATTACATTCATTTTTATTTTAAAAATGGTAAGAAAAAATATATACATTCACATATTATCAATATATCTATATTGAAAATAGTTTCATTCTTTGTATCCTTTTATAAACCCATGAAACACCTTCATTACAAATTAATATTCTATGAGCACAATGCATGACATTAATCAAAAATTTACATGTGAAAATTTCATATCATATCATAACTCATTAGTTTCACAAACCATCTTGGTTATATAATTTTGAAATATATCATAGTGTCTACATTATGAAATTTTCCTTGACATACATCCTTACATTATAATGATCATATTATTTTTATATGATAATTATAAATGAAAATGATTATATCATGATGAATGGGATCAAGGTTTTTTCATAGAAAACATTTAAACCTTTTAGTAATAATGAATTTTTTAAAAGTACCAACTAATGACATCAATATACAGTTTCTATTGAATTATCACTAGTTGCATCACATCTAATAAAATTATAGATATAAAGACCTTAAATATTGGTATATTAAATAAATTATTGAATGTATATATAATTTAAAAAATTATCATGTCACATTTGTAGCATCATTATAGGAGTTTATATTCTTATTAAATTATAAACCATATACCTTGTTTAATGTAAAATGATATATTTGGTTTTTACATCCTATAGAGTATGTTTATATGGACCCATACTTTTCACAGATAAAGATAACAAATTTTTAGATGGTTTTTCAGAAAATAACATTATGATAAAAACTATAATGATTATGGTTTATTTTATTTAGACACTAATATAAGAATATCATAAATAGTTAAAGAATATATCACCTCTCATAATGTTCTTGTCACTCTATACACTTCATGATATTCCCTAATTTAAACCATCCCTAATAATATAAGGAAATAAAACATAATAAATTGTGATTATAGGTGTGTTTTAAGACTAATCATGGGAGATATAAATCAATGACAATATGATAGCATTAGATATTAATAGGGGTGTAATATCATGGCCATAACATGCACGATTTATACCATATATATCATATCTCATAAAACGGATTCATGACATAAAGAATTATCATTTCCAAGTATATGAATCATATTATTGAGGAATAATCATAAATAAATCATGAACTATATGTTTATATTATAATTATAAAAATATTTCATTAAAAGTGTATCACAATAATAGGAACAGATACCATTAAATATGTCATGGTCACCTAACATGGTGATAATATCGTAGTTAATTTGGCATGAACACTTGTTTACCATATCATAAATGATTTGAAATAACTACTAATATCTTATTATGGAACATGTTCCCTACCAATTTCTCATAGTGGATCTGGAATCCGTGTGTATTTCATATAGTGGAGTGAAAAAATTAAATAAATTAACATAATTATAGAATGAGATATAAATATTTACACAATCATTGGAAGGCTAAATAATTATAGTACCACCGATCACAAAATGAAAACCATAAATATGTGTTCCTCAATATTATAAAACATTCATTAAATCATCATAACATAGCATGGGGAAAAGATAGGTGCTTCATTCTTGATTTTCTTATGTTCATTTTAACCTCAAATATAATAAATTTCTATTTATTATAAATTTTTTATAGAACCATAACTATATATATACCATAAAATTTATTGTTTTCTAATTAAATCTTATTTCTCATTTATTAAAAATTTATCCATAAAATCATTATATCGGGTGATAACTATTTGTTTTATCATTCATGTTTCAATTAATCAATCCATTTCCCAGTACTTGGATAATATTTCCATAATATCATGATTTTTATTAATGATATAAATACCATATATATTCATTATATATATATATTTAAATTTAACCATAGAAGTGATAAATAATAAAATGAATTACACTTTTCATGGAGACAAATGGTCATACATAAGCATTAATGATTTTTTCACTATTGAAGAATGTAAATAATGAAAGTTAAATAATAATTAAAATATATACACTCATAATTATATATTATATATCCTAAATTATAATTACAAATAACTTTATTACCATATTTTTAATGTGAAAAAAATCACATCGCTTTATGGAGGTGTATGTCCAAATGTACCCGTGAGCAATGTTATCATTTTCCAATTGATAGGAATGTAATAATGTTGATATCATATTAAAATTAAAAAATAATTATTTTAACATGAATATAATATAGAATCATTAAATTCATAATAATAAAAATTCATTAAATATTCCGATGTTTATTGATAGCGATTCACTCTAAAATTTACCCAAGAGATGATGGTGGAATGGTCCTTGTTGTTTAGCTTGTGTTGTCGAATCCTCATAGACCTATGAAGAAACATATAGACACGTAAATTCGAATGGATGTTTTTGTCAATGAAGTGGAAAACATTGGTGGATTTTATATGGGTTTAAGTTAACTATATGACACTGATGATAATTCAATTTTAAAGTATGATTTGTTCATAGGTTATCACTTGGGATGGTTTGGATGCATTCCCTTTTCAACTATATCAATTTCTTATATTTGAGATGATTTCATTTAAGAAGACTGAATAAAATCATCCCAAACCGGTTTAATGCCTACACACCCTAATACTAATCACCTATACACTTGAATGATAAAATCATCAAGAACTCCAAGGTAAAGGTTCATATTACCACTTTAAGTGTGGGACCTTAAAATTAAATAAGGATGAAGAAGTTTTAAAATCATTAAATAGAAATCTCATTTTATAGAAGTGATTTGTGATTGAGGTAGTGATAAATATCGTCCAATCAAAACCCTTTATAATACCTTGGATCAACCCATAAGTGGGTTATCTATCCATTGATGTAATGGTTCTAAAGGAAGCCGTAAGTAGACTCACAAGGGAGGAATGAGAGAAGTAAATAAATAATTAAATAACAATCATACCACCATTGTGTGATAATATCACAAGGTATGGTATGAATAAGTTCACATCATGAGGCAAGGACATCAATGTGATACTAAGAATAATAGAAAAAGAGAATATGAAGAACTGTTATAAATATGATAATGTAATTCAAGGAACTTGCAATTGAGGGAAAGCGATTACAACATCAAATTGGAAGCATACAATTAAAATGTAAACAAAGCTCAATGATGAAATAATCCTCCATCACTACTACCTTAAATATGAAATTTTTTAGACTTGGGTCGAGCATCCAACAATAAAAATTATCCTACTTGATTATGGTAGTCCTATGGTGGTGTAAAGCTTGTCGAACTTGGACTTTTCCACTCTTGACCTGAGGTGGTAGCCAATATGAAATCACCAATCATACATGCTTGGAAGAACTTATAGATGGCCGAATTAGAGTGGGCCATAGAAGAATAATATATCTACCAGGATGTATCCTAACAGTCTATAATTTCACAGCCCTATATACATTATGGTTAAATAGATATGTTTAAATTGGTGGGTTGTGTTTCTAGGCCGCAGAATCTGGCCCAAAATTTTATCTTCAACTTTGGTGGCCTTCCTAACAACAATGGGTGACGAATTGTCTCTGAATACTGTATAATTATTTTTTCCTATAGATTTCTTTGATCATCCCATGAAATTTGGGCTTCATTGGGCCAATATGTTAGGCCCCACAATCTCATCATTGTGATGGTGTCCAATCTACCTTCTCCAGAATTGTTTCCTTTCATCCCCAAATATGTCCATCATAATTTATGAATCCTCCATTGTTCCCTGAATGAAAAATGTTCATATTTAACTTTATATACATTCCCCAAAATATCAAATTAAAATACGGATAATTAAAATCCTAAAAATCAGATGAATCTTTGGGCCTAAATTGGTGTACATTTTGAATGAAGTGCACAAATGATAATAATGGATATTAAAATTTTAAATCCTCTAACTTAGTCACATATGATCAAAATTTATCATTTAATACCATTACAATTTAATTTAAATATGTATTTTTATTGGCTAATCACACCCCCTAACATGAGATTATATAGTCCTGAGAAAAATGTATCTCAACAATATGAAATTCGAATTCCCTTTTCCAAAAAAATTAATACAAAATGATCATCAAAACCCCTTATACGAAAAATCATAAAATCCATCAAAATATTATAAAACATTATAGTTTAATACGAATATCACAATCCCAAGCTCATTCCATTATTCAAATTCATCTCCATATTTCATAGAATATCAATTAATAGTGATGACGTGTTCTGCATCTCCTTAGAAATGGGGGTTCATCTTTATTCAAGAGAGAAATGATGGAACTGCTAGGTGGAATCACATTTCAATATTAATATGAGTATTCAATTTGTATTATTATTTTTTTTTTGAATTTTTTCCATTGTAAAATAAATTTCACTCAAAAGTGTCAACCCCTGTAGCAAGACGTTGTCGATAACACCCAAGCTCAAAGCCCTTAGGGTTCCACGTGAAGCCCACATACTCAGGGATCATCTAAAGTTAACTCAATCAAAAAAAATCAAATTATGAAAAATAGAGGTAAAATTACTATCTCTGGGCTAGAAAATTATGGAGTCACGTTCCCCAATTTCCGAAAGCCACACATTAGATCATTTCATTGCTCTACATGGAATTTTTTTTTAAATTTATTATTATTGAATAATCATATTAAAACTAAAATTATTACCAAACCTATGATTTTTTGGGGACCAAATGAACTCAAACTAAGGCCCCACTATCCAAAAGATGTGAATTGTGATTTTTTTTATTCGGATGAAAAAATAAATGATGAAATATCACATTGGACATCCACACTTTCCAAAATATTTGCACATTAAATTATACAAGGATTAAAATTAGAATCAGGGAAATGATAAATTATTTGATATTCAGTTTCAATGTTTTCAATGTGTATTATCATGTTCAAAGTTAAAGGATGTTTTCCTTCCATTTACACATATATTTTTTCAAATCATTTTTTTAACACCAAAGTAAATTTTATTTCGTCTCCCCCCCAACATAAAATAACATTGTCCCCAGTGTTTTAAGAAACGAAAATTTAGAAGGGGGTAGAGTAAAAAATGATAGTACAAAAAGTAAATCGAAAATGAGGATCATGGAATGAACTCACCTAGTGGTTCACATTGAAATTCTTGCTGATCCCTTATAATCCTTTGAACTCGATGTCACTATAAAAATTCCCTAGTGGGAAAAAACAAACAAACAATACAAAAAAACTATATATATATATAACAAATAAAATATAATATAACTATATATCTAAAAATTATTGAATAAGGAAGCACAAAAAGCCATCTGTTAGTGGTAAGCGCACGCCCTTGTCTCCCTTTGGTCCCGTGTTCGATTCCGCACGGCTTCACCAGTTGTGATGGGGTTTGACCAATGACTTAGGACATGTCCTTTTAATTTATTTATAATATATATATATATATTGATTTTAAATTACAAACAGATAAAAATAATATAAAATAAACGGATGTTACATTGTCTTCTTTTTATATTTATGGTTATTGTATTACAGAAGGATCACAACGTGTGACACAGATGAATATGGTTATCCCATTTTACACACATCCATACTCATAATAGAAGAAGATTACCAGTCTATTTTATTAATTTTAAATATAAAAATTATTCATTAATTCAATTTAAAACATAATGTTGATTAAAACAACAAAATGATTAGAAACATGAAAACCATGGGTTTCCTCCCATTAAGCACTTTGTTTAACGTCATTAGATCAACATGGACCCCAAATTTATTAATTATTTTCATTATTTAAGGTAATTTCACACAATTATTTCATCAACTTCATAATTTTGGAATGGTTCTATGAATGGTTTGACTCAATGACCAGTAACATAAATGGTTTTACCATTGGTGGGATCTTGAATTTCTACATCCCCATGGGGGTACACCTTATGCACTATGTATGGACCTGATTTTCTAGGCCTCAACATTCTCTAGTGTAAATTATGTTTATAACAATACAAAAGAATAGGTTTACCTAGTACAATGTGTTTTGTTTTAGGATTTTGATATTGGTAGGAATGTACTTTATCTTTATTGATCCTTGATTTTTCACAAGCCTACATCATAATATCCTCATGTCTATTAAGATCTAATTTACTATTTGTTTCGGCTAATGTGAGGTTATAATTCATTTTCCTAATTTCCCAAAAAGCCTTATATTCAATCTCTATTGTCAAATGGAAGGATTTACCATAAACCAATATATATGGGGATATTCAAAAAATGGTTTTATATGTAGTTAGATAGGCCCAAAGAGAATCAAAGAGTTTTATTGACCAATCATTCCTAGTTGGATTAACAGTTTTATCAAGAATTTTTTTGATTTATCGATTAGCTAACGTATCCTAAAAATTGCTCTATTCGTGGTACGTAGTAGACACTTTGTGAGAAATTCTATATTTTTTCATGAGTGATGAGAATGGACAATTGAAAAAATGAGTTTCATGATCATTAATGATAGCCCTAGGAATTACAAATCTAGAGAATAAGTTTTCCTTGATAAATATAATCACAGTTTGATGATCATTATATTTTTTTAAGAATGGCTTTAACCCATCTGGACACTTAATCGACAACTAAAAGAATGTAAATATATACTCTAGAGTTTGGGAAGTGACCCATGAATTCAATTCCCCAACAGTCAATGATTTCAACAACTAAGATCGGAGTGAGTGTAATTTTATTCCTTTTTGTGATGGACCCTAGTTATTGACACCAAGGATGGGTTTGAGAAAATGTGTAGGACTCCCTTGATATGGAGGGCCAGAAGAGACCAAACTAAAGAGCCTTAGAAAGAGTTATCATAGAGGAAAAGTGACCTCCACATGCCTCACTATGACAGAATTTACGGATAAACTCTTGATCAGATTCTGGGAGACACCTATTAATGACTTGGTTAGGGCAGAACATATAGAAATATATATTATCAAACACATAGTGTCCAACATAATAAAGGAATTTCCTTCGAGCTTCAGTCCCTATGAATTTTGTTATGACACTTGTAACAATGAAAATGGCTTGTGAGGATACCTAGGGTAGTCACTCATAGAGTACATGTGTTCATCAGGAAATGAATCAAACATAGAAAGGTGATTTTATTGTCTTTTAATTGCATTATATAGAGGATAAAACCAAAAAAAATTCAACACCCTTTTTATCCTTGATTGTGGGTTAAAATTCTTGTAAGATAATGACCCAAAAAATCATTCTAGCCTTAACATCATCTTTTTTGAAGACGTATATTAGTGCAGAATGGTCAGCGAACATTGTGAGGTGGGATCCTAAGGGGTAGGACCTAAAAATATCTAAGGAAAACAAAATATCAATTCACTCATTTTTAGTATTGTTGTTGTTGATTTGGGAATCATTTAAGGATTTCCTTGCAAAATCAATGTCATAAGGAGTTTTATCACAGCCTTTTCTTAACAGAACTCCTACAACAATGTCAATGGAATCACACATAAGTTATAAAGGAAGGTTCCAATTTGGGGATTTCATAATGGGAGGAGTGGTGATAGTGGATTTGAGGGTTGATAATGAACCCTCACATCTTTATGTCTAAACAAATAGAGCATCATTTACTAGGATAGCATAAAGGGGAACGAAGATTGAACTATAGTACTTGATGATTCATATGTAGAAACCAACTTTTTCAAATAATGACCTCACATCCTTGACATTTTTGGATTATGGAAGGTGAAGAATGATGTCAACCTTTGCTTAATCAACGTCAATCCCCCTTCCTGGGACTTGATGGCTTAGAAGTAGTCCCTATTTTACCATGAAATGGTATTTTTCCCAGTTTAGGATAACATTATTTTCATCACATCTTGAAAAGTATCTCTCCAAATTCCTCAGGAATCCCTCAAATGTATCCCCAAACACAGATAAGTCATTTATGAAGAACTCAAGAAAATCCATTACCATGACTGAGAATATTCCCATCATGCACCGTTGGGAGGTTCCAGGGGCATTGCATAACCTAAAGGGCATGCGTTTGAATGAAATGGTGCCGAATGGTAATGTAAATACAGACTTTCCATGACCCTCTAGGGAGACCTCAATTTGATTATACCCTGAGTAATCATCTATGATACATTAAAAGTAATGACATGCCACTCTCTCAATTACTTTTTCAATTAATGGTAAGGGGAAATGGTCTTTCGTGGGGAATGAGATTAGCCTCCTATAGTCAATTTAGACCCTCCAGCCACTGCTCACCGTTGTTGGAAGAATCTCTCCATCCTTATTGGTTAACATTGTGATTCCTACCTTATTGAGAACCTCTTGGATTGGGCTAACCCCCTCACTCTCAGCTATAGGATATATGGTATTAGATTTTAACAATTTCAGAAGTACATTTCTCATTAAATCAATGAGATTAGAATTGAGTCGCTATTGAGGTTGACGACATGGCTTTGAATCCGATTGCAGAGAAATCTTAGGAGTCCCAATAAGTGGGCTAATCCCAGTAATATCAGACAAGGTCCAACCAATGGCTTTCTTATGATTCCTAAGGACATCTAGAAGCATCCTCTCATGATTGGATTCAAGAGAAGAAGAAATGAAAATAGGATGTGTTTGATTGTCCACTAGGAAGACATACATGGGTGGAACGGGAAGTTCCTTCAATTCAATATTAGGTTGGTTCAGAATTATATAAAAAGATTTGGACATTGGAAAAATATCAATTTTGTTTCCTAGATTTTTATATAGGATTTATTCCTCACATTTAGAAGGTTCATCTACTAGATTGGATTGATCAAATTTAGGGAAGGAAGATGAAGTGGTATACATGAAAGTGGTTTCATGAAAGGTTTCACTAATTTTTGGACCTAAGACTTCATCATAAGTATAATTTGAAAATGATTTCAGCCATGAAGATATACATCCTTCATGTGAACAAAGGAAATAAATCTCACCCTAACATAAACATCCATCAAATATTAATTTATGTTCTATGGATACATTATAAATGCTTCCTATCATTTTGACTTCATGAATGTCCTTGTCGTACCATATTTGTGAGGTTTCATTATCGATCCTCAAGTCTAGACTCTTGTTTCCAAAGGTGATGGTCATGCTCCCGTTTCGAGCTTGAATGACAGATTTCATTTTTTCAAGGAATGGACGACCATGGAAGATTGGGGTTTGTTCCTTATTTCATTTGTTTGGATGGTTGTCAAGGATTGTGAAGTCAGCGGGGTAGATGATGTTTTCAACCATTATCAGAACATCCTTTAAAATTCCCTTTTGAACCCTAATGCTACGATTAGTAAGTCGAAGAGTGGTAGATGTGGGTTGGAGCTCTTCTAGGCCTAACTTACAGTACACAACATAGGGGATGAGATTGATTCTAGCACCTAGGTCAGACAAGGGCATGACAACTTTTCACTCTTCGTGTTGAACGTTGATATAAAGGAAACACAGGTAATTCAACTTATGAGGAATGTACACTTGAATGGTGGTACTCACATTAGCTGCCACACGGACTTGGTTTTTATACGAAATTTTTTTTAACAGTTTACTGGTCCTTAAGTAAATTTCAGTAGGTAGATATGGTTTGGATTGCATTGAGAAGGGGAATGATCAACTTGACTTGTGAGATGATTTATCACAATGTTTCACTCAATTCAGGATTGCATTCCCCCTCATGTATTGAAGAAATGGTCCTGGTTGTGGGTTTGTTTGTTGAAGAGTTGTTTCTGTGACAATGTTAATGTGTTTTTCAGTTTTATCATTTGGTTCATTTGAATTTTCATCCATGTTTGAATCTTTATATTGGTTCTGAATTAGTTTTTCAGGTTTCCCAATTGATTTCACGCTTTTTAAAATAATCACAGCCTTTTTTTGTTTATGATTTGTTTAAGTGGAACGTGACTCTCCCCTTAATGTTTAGGATGATACCACCTGAGTATGCATGGGTGCCTTTCAAGGTTTGATGGTTTGAAGATCTTGTTTTAGGGAATATACTTCCGAGTTAATTCTTTCCATTTGTTTTCATAGTTGTTCTAGTAGGATTTGTGGAATAGTTTGGGTGGGTGCTTGACAAGATTGGATTATCCCGGGGGGATTTTTTGGAGGTGGGATGGTTTGTTGATAATGGACTGGTGGCTGTTGGTATTGGATAGGTTGGGTTTGTAACTGGTTCTAGGTTAGGTATTTCGGATGGGGGTAAGGATTTTGTCTCGGTAGTTGGCTAGGTTGTTGGTTACCTTTCCAGTGGAATCCTGGGTGGCCATTATACCTTGGGTTGATATTATTTTTTTATTGAGCCTTTTGAAAGATCAATGCATTTACTTCCATTGGGGTTCCTACTATAAGAACATTTTAGATGGATGTAATGGTTGACCAGTTTTCTATATTATGGTCATGTTTGTCAGAATTTGTTAAAATAGGGTCTACAGTTTGGATTTCATGAAGTTTCCTTAGGTCGATCTCTTCAACCTTCCTAAAGAGTGATGTGAGTTTAGCCCTAAGGATTTCCTCTTCTCTAAGTGTATGAATTACTGTAGTTCATTGTGGTTTTTCATATGAAGGTAATGTTCTCCATGTTTTGTTTTATTCAGTAAGTATTTCTAGATATTCGTAAGCATCATTTGGGGCTTTGTTTTAAAAAGTCACATTACACATCACGTCAATGAATTGTTTGTTCCCCGTACCCAAACCTTCATAGAAAATTCGCACACTTTCATGAATAGAAATAACATGGTGTGGAACCATGTTTATAGTGTCCTTGATCCTATCCCATTATTCATAGAATGACTCTCCCTATTATTCAAAAAAGATTTGGATAATCTTTTTATGTGCAATTGTTTTGTGGGGGGAAAGTATTTTTTGTAGAATTATCTTTTTAATTGGTCCCAAGATTTTATGGATGATGGTCTCAAATTGTTCAGACAATTTTTACCTAAATACTTTAATGAAAAAGGAAATAGCCTCATCTTAGTTGATTCTAGTTGATGTGGGGGACACATGGTTTCCACAATGTCATTGAACTCTTTAATGTGAAGGTAGGGCATCTCTGACTCCATTCCATGGAATGTGGGAAGATGGTTTAGGACATGAGGATTAAAGATGTATTTTAAATATCCTTGGGAGTTGTTTCTAATTCATGAGGGGTCATTGTTCTAGGAATATGTGAGGTAGTCATTTATGGTTTAATCAGTCGCATTCCCCATGTTTGGGACTGCCTCATTTGGGATTTTATTTTGGTTCCCACACGGGTTTATGAGTTGGTTTCTAAGAAGACCATCCACTAAAATGGGGTACATTTTTGACTCAGGGACGTTAGGAAGATTTTGATCTAATGGGAAGAATTCCTTTGGTGTACTTGACTCTCCAACCCCATGACTATCCACCATAACTAGACAGTTTGATTGATCGTGGGTGTATGCGTACAAGCCCCAAAAGAAAAAAACAAGAAAGCAAAAATATAAGAGAATTTTGATGAGAAATGAAGAAATTTGGGATAATATAATGGGTGTTTAGATAACTTACTTGGGTCCCCGGTAAGGGCTCCCAAATTTGATTCATACTCAAATTCACCCAAGAGATGAAGGTAGAATGGTCTGTGTAGTTTTTATGGGGTTGTCGAATCCTCAAAGACCTAAGAAGAAACCTATAGAAATGTACATTATATGGTCTATTTTTGGCTATACTGTGCCCAACATGGGATGATTTTATATGGTTTTAAGATAAATATATGAAACTAAAGCTATTTTAATTTTAAAGTAAGAGTTGATCCTAGGTTATCACTTGGGGTGGATTGGACGCATTCCCTTTTTAACTATTTCCTTTTATTATGTTTGAGATGAGTTCATTTAAGAAGATAAAAAAAATCATCACTCACTAGTTTAATGACTACACACCCTAATACTAATCACCTATACACTTGAAGGATCAAATCTTTGAGCACTCCAAGGTAAAGGTTTTTATTAGCAAATGAAGTGTGTGACCTTAACATTCAAAAATGGTGAAGAAGTTTTAAAATCATCAAATAAAAATCAAATTTTGAATATGTGGATAATGATTAAGGTAGTGATAAATAACATCCAATATAGACCCTTTCTGGTCCCTTGGATCAACCCATATGTGGGATATCCCTCCACTGATTCTAATGTTTCAAAGGAAGTTGGAAGTGGACTAATAAGGGAGGAATTGTAGAAGTAATATGAAACGATAAAATAATAATCACTCCACCATTGTGTGATATTAACTCAATGTTTGGTATGAAAGTGTTCACACCTTGAGGAAATCGTATAAATGTTATAATAAAAATAATTGAGAAAGAGAAAATGAACATACTTTATAATGAATCTAAGGTAATTCAAGAAACATAAAACTTAGGGAAAGCGATTACTACATCCAATTGGCAGCATAACATTAAGATGAAACCAAATCACAAAGATGAAAAACTCCTCCATAAACACTACCATAAGTAGTAATTTTTAGAGCCTTGGGTCGAGCCTCTAATAGTATAAATTATGTCACTTGATTATGGTAGGTCTATGGTGGTGGAAAACTTATGGAACTTGGAATTTTCCACTCTTGAATCGAGGTTGCAGCCATCTTGCAACCACCGAACAGATATTCTTGGAAGTTCTTTTAGATGTCCTCATTAGAGTGGCCCATTGATGAAGAATGTGGAGCCCATGATATCTCAAAATCGTCTGTAATGTTTCAACCCAAAATAGTTTATGGTTTATGAGATATGAGTAAAATGGTGGGCTGTTATTTTGGGCCGCTAAATCTGGCCTATAATTTTATCTTCAACATGAGACGCTTGAATAACAATAATGGAAGCTGAATTATCAATAACTCTTGCAGATTGATTTGTTCATATATATGAATTCTAGCTTCCCATGAAATTTGGGATTTATTGGGCCTCTATTTTGGGCCCAACATTCTCATTAGAGGGCTGGTGTCTAATCTGCCTTCTCCAAAATTCTTTCCTTTCATCTCCAAATATATCGATTATCCATTATGAATAATCCATTTATCTCGGAATTAAAAATGTTCATATTTATTTTCAGATACATTTCCTAAAATATCAAATTAAAATATATATAAGTACAGTCCATAAAATCAGATGAATCTTTGGTCCTAAATTGGTGTACATTAGTCATGAAGTGCAGAAAAGATAAGAATGGATGTTCAAAATTAAAATCCACAAACTCAGGCACATAAGATAAAAAATTAACATTTGATAACATTAAAATTTAATAAAATTACTTATTTTTATTATATATTCAGACGGAATCGATATGTGGAGTCTGTAAGCCACTCTTACGCCCTAGTGAAAATTTCACTTCCCATTTTTTAGAAAAGAGGGTGGAGAATGGATATAAAATATTCTTAGCAATTATTTTTTATATTAATGCTACATAAGATATTATTTTATTATTAATAATAAATATTTAGACAATGTACCAGAATATATAATTTAAAATTGTTGGGGTAAGACAATTTCCTCTTCTTCAGTTGGCCTTTTTTTTCTCTTCATAAAGACCCTTGGAATTCATTTTTAATAAAATTAAAAACTCTATTTCATGTATATGGTTGTTTATATGATATATTGGTAGGTTATTTTAATGATATATGTGTCATATGGGTATAAATAAAATAGATAATGTGCTTCAATTTATAATGTTGGTATAGTACACACTAGAAATTATTGAAAATGTTAAAAGAAAATTAATATATTTCTAAATTTTTTCTTTCCAAATAGAAATTAATTCAATGAAAATGATGATATAGTAAAAATATTAAAATATAATTAATGTTATATAGGTTTAGTTTCATTTTAATACAAATATTTTGGTTCAACTACTTTGTGAATTAATTTTAACCATAAATGCAATAATGTTTTTTTCAATTTTATGTTATTACTATTTTATATGTAAGTAAATTTTTTAATGTTAAATAGATGTATGTATTTATTTTAGGAATTTAAAATTTAAATTTCCTTATTTTATTATCATTATTATTTTTAAATAATTTAATAAAACAATATTTTTCATAAAATATCATTAATGACATATTTTACTTTGTTCAATTAATTTTTCTTTAAATACATCATCATAGTAATTGGAATATATTATAATCTATTTTTCCATTACAAAGATGTTTTATTTATCTATAAAATTCATTAAAAAATTTATATCAGAAAAATTGTTTATCTATTAGTGTTTATAAATTTTTTTACATAATTTTTTTACTATTTGGAGAAGAACTATGTTGATGTTCTGTAGAATTTAAGATATTTATTACTACACTAAAAACTAAAATAAATTCCATGAAAAATTCTAATTTAGATTCAAAATAAAACTTTATAACCAAAATTATTATATTTGAATCCGTATGTAAAAATGTAGTGATATAAATGTCAAAAGAGTGACAATATATAATTTTCATTACATAAATTAATATAAATGTCATTACCATGGAAAAATGGAACCAAAAATCCATATATATGAATCTTGGATATATATTGTATAATTCATACAATAATATAACATAAATACTTGTTTTGGATGATTTTGAGACCATATCTCATGGTTTTAACCCTACTTTACACACTTTTCCCAGATTATGGTTAAAAATATTTCCGAAATTTATTATTCATAATGAACAAAATAAAAGGGATATATAAAAAAATTGTGTATTGATTCAAAATATTTAATACATCTTTTAATATCCAATTCTCATAATTTATAGAATTTAATATCAAATTAACCTGATAAAACATGATCAAAAATAGTTTTCCGTCAAAAATATTCAGGATGTATAAATTTTTTTATACTATAATTCATATAAAATTATTTCCTAGGGATATAATTGATTTATTGATGTACTTATGATTATTTCAAAGCCTTTTTAATTCGTTGGAGAACAATGTAAATTCGTGAAAAAATTGTTCTCAATAAAATCAATGTTTTTCACTATTCATTAAAAAATAAATTTTATAAAAAAATAAGAAAATAATTTTAATATATTCCCACAAAATGTTCTGAAACCATTTAAAAAAATTATTTTTAACGCATATAAGTATATTATATAAAATATATTTTCCTCCCCTTAAACCATTATTTTTTTAATATGATGTTTTTCCAATTCATTAATCAAATTTAACACCTAGGTGAAAAAATTATTCCTTATTATGTTTCAATTAGATTTGAGGCCGTGTGCATCACAAACTATAGAATAAATAAAATTTATTCAAAGAGAAATATATCCAAAAATATTGAGGTATTATATTCTAACCCCATATAAGAATTCCCCCATTTAAAATATTATATTATTATATAATGAACTATAGATACTTATACCTCATCACATCCTCAGGTTCCCATGTATCTTCTGCCAATTTTTGGTTTCACCAAAAAAATTTGAGTTACTGAGTGGTCTTGTTTTGTTGAAAACTAACATTATGATCCAAAATCTCCACTGATTATTCATCGTAGGAGAGATATTTATATAGTGGTATGAACCCTAAGTTCAATACATATGATATATTATTTATGAACTTCCTCGATATATATGAATTGAACAGTACTAGTACATGATAGAAATTTTGTGGGAGTTCCCAATGATGTGATACTATCAAGAGGCAATCAAGAATCATAATAACATTAATACATCATGGGCTTAGATATAACTTATTTCAGAATATCATAACCTCATTAAACAAATAAATTCATTGCAATTATTTTTAGCAACACAAATCTTGAGATCTCACTTATTATTATCATCATAACTTTTATGTCAACTATGAGATGCCCATATGTGTAGTTGAATGACTTTGACCATCTCTGCCATTTATTAAGAAATATCAGATCTCAATATCATTAGTTCTCTAACATTGTCTCATCATTTAAGACTTATGCACTTCCTACCCTAGATATGTATATAAGTAACAAGATGAATTCTTGAGATAATGATATTGTTGTAAGAATAGTCTTCCAATGGAAGGTGTTGATCTTGAACACCTTTGAAATTTATTAAGGAATCTCTCAACATGTGTTATATAGTATGAATAGTTATCTTAGACTGACCATCTATCTTTGGATGACATATAGAATAGATAAACAAGTATGTATCCAAATTCGATTGAAGACTTCTCCAGCTAATCATGGTATACAGTAGATCTTGATCAGATACCCCTGAATAAGGTACTCTATGAAATCCCACCACTTAGTATATAATATATAAAGATGATAAAGATAAAAAAATTAATTGATGGAAATAATGTGTGATGAATTTATATATTTATTTACTAAAACCCTAATAGTATTTTCTTTTTAAATGTTTTGGAGAGTTTGACTATGAAATCCATGGTAATGTTTTCTTATTTACAGTTATGTATGGTTAGTGGTTTTAACATCATCTAAGAATATGTCTTAGGGAATTAACATCATTACCTAATTGTAATCAAGATATAAGAATCTTAAATATACTATTTCAAGATTTTATAGGGAAAATATTCTTTCACGTTTATTGACAACATTTTACTTCGTGGATCAATATAGAATAATTAACAATAAGATTCATCAAAAAATCATTTTCCATATATTGTATTTTTTGACACATACTAGGTTACTAAACCTTATAATTCCATAATAATAATGGTTCTATTTTGGAACACTCTACAGTTTCTTCTATAGTTTTAAATTCACTTTATGCACCTCTATAATACTCACATAGAAGGATAATTAAACATTCATCTATGAAAGATAAGATATGATCCCTTTACATAGGATATATTGTTCAATATTTTATAAATCCATAATTATTGGATCATTTTCAATCCATATAAATGATAAAATAATAGTGTAATTTGATCTTAGAAAATCTTTAATAATTTTTTCTGTCCCATGGTGGTAATGTACTGACCAGTAAAAATCTATTATCTATTCTAACCATTTAATCTCAGTTAAATTGAAATATTTCTAGGTGAATATAAATTTTTTATTTTATTATTTTTATAAATATCATATGTTTCTCTATAATGATAATTCCTCAATGTCATTCATGAACTAATTTACATAGTTAACTAAAAATAATCAGTTGGGTAGTTTTTTCATATAATATCAAATTTTATGAGACATAAGATATAACTATATCATTCTTCATGAGTAGACATACTAGTACCTCTTTGATTCATTACTATGGGTCACAAAATCATCTCCACTATAGGGTTATGTTATTATTGGTGGGAAGACAAAAATTCCCCACATATACATAATATTTTCTTCATATTCATCTAACTATAACAACTTTAACACCTTCCATGTCAATATAGTGAATTGATTAGATAGTTGAGAAAAAATATTTCCAAAATCATTAGTGGAATCAAGTTAACAATTTAAAATATTATATTTCATTTAATATTTTTTTTTTCTGGAATATTTCTCGAAAAGGGTATGTATTTTTATGGATCCACTAATATATCCTCACTAGAGAATATATGACCATAAAATGAAACATTCTGAATCTAAAAATTAATAGTAGTTAAATTTTACATAAAATTATATTTGATGATAGTCATCACCAGAAGTATAAAACTATATTCATTATCTTCCTTGATCTTTGAATATAGAATAATATCATCTTTATAGGCTACAAAAAAAAGATTCGGTTTAAATATAAAGATTATATTGATTAAATCCTTAAAGTTAGATGGGGAATTATTATGTCCAAATGTAATCACATAAAATTCCTAATGGAGATACTTTGTATGGATGGTTTCCTTGGGTATATCCTTCTTTTTAACCCTCAATTATGGATGTAAAAAATATTTAATATCAAAAAAAAATCATATCATTATAATTGATCAAATAATATATCAATATGGGTTATACGATACTTATTATTGATATTGTTTTTCTATGAACTCCACAATCAATGTATTGATGAATTGACTATTAATTATTTATAAAAATAATAACTAAATAAACCCATGGTTATGATCCAGGTAATATGAATCCATTATCAATTTTCTTCTCGAGTTGCCTCAAAAATTCATTCAACTCAATTGGTGTAATTTTATAGTGTTCTTATGGAATATGTTTCACCGAGTATGAGTTCTATTGAAAACCAAACATCCTGATTTTGAGGGTTACTGAGAATATCTTTATGAAAGAAATCAAAACACTCACGAAAATAGTTATATCACTAATTTTTTGTTTTTACCAACCATATGAGATAGACAACTTTCATGCATAAGAATTAAAATCCACAAGATAGAATTAATTTCCATTAGATTTTTATATTCATCGGAAAATCAATAAATGATCACAGGGTCATTTAGAATAAAAAATTTTAAATACCATCAAAATAAATTTTTATGGGTGATATATAAATAATGTGAATATATTCATAGAATCAAATAAAATTAAGATAAAATAATTCTTACAAGACTTGTTAGAATCACATTACTATTGAAATCAAAAGAATACGAAATATATACATGAGATATGACCATCATACTATTTGGATTTATCATTGTTAAATCATCATCTAATAATTACGGTAATTATTTGATAAAATTTACAAATTACATTAATATAATGGTGTGGTAGATCTAGAATCAATAATGATATTAGTTGTTCAATTGTGGAAGATTAGTATACCTTCTATCAAGTAATTAACATTACCCACTTTTTCGATCATGATAACATGATATATACATTTATATTTGGATATAAGAGGATGTTAACACTGATAAACATCTTAAACGTTCATATTCATGCATTGGTTCGAAGAATTCACACACTCGTTTCATTATACGCATTGGAGTTTTTGGTATTTAATTAGTTTACATTTTATATTCTTCTACTGAATAAATTTGCCTCTTTATTTAATTTTGATATTCAAAGGCATTATGGAAGACCATTTCATATTAAAAGAACCTCCTAGTTAGATTCAATGGATTCCCTTGATGTTTCTTCCAGTATTTCTGTGATGTAGATGCCTAAATTTATTCCATGGGGTGATTTATTCTTGTTTTTATTAGACTCTATATTATTTTTCTTATCAAAACTAAGGGAATTATAGATATATGTGATTTAAATTTTTACCAATAGATAAAATAAAATGATTTATTCATAGATACTAATGTATCTTATATTTTTATGATTTTGAAGACATGGTTTCAATCCTCCAAATAATTGATTGAATTTCATTTTAGTCTAAATAACTAAACGAGAAGCATTCAAATAAAATCTTGTAAAATTTTACTCATAGGAACTAATGAATTTATCATCATTATTACATATATGAATGAATTACGTTTCAATTATTTATATTGAAAAAAGGGAAGTAACCCATTAAAAATTAAATATTAAACACATCCCATTCTATGGATTCAATTTATTCTTAATGCCTAATATTAATAATTAGATCCCAACATTGATTTACATTACTTTACAAATAATAAATATCTAATACAACTTCTTAATGTTCCTGGAATAATATAGAATTAAATATTTATTCAATATTATGGATCCATCACTCAGCCAATAATAGAATATATGACCCTTTGAAATAATGCGGATATTTCATAATTAATGTCTCAATAAATTTTGTTCCCACCATTGATAATTTAGAATATAAAAATTATTCATGGCATGAAAAAGTATCATAATCACTATAATGAGATTATGTATTTTTTCCCTCCTATTGAAATTGGATACTCATGTGTAAAATAATTTCATTTTCTATCACATTCATTAGTAGAATGATTTCTTAGACTTCCATCTATTGACTAAATCCAAATACCATATTATATACACCAAGTTATAATAATTATATTGATCTATAATATATTTATGAAATATAATTTATATGAAGTCTAAATCATAACTCATAATCCAAATCATTTGAAATTGTAGCCTTAACCTAGGTTACCCAAAGACATTACCAAAACATTATAATATTATCCTATAATTAGACATATCCACATGACTTTCCCTAAGTAGGACACCAATATCAAAAATAAAGAATCAAAACCATAGTGTGATTGCAACTACATTGGCCCAATTTTTTCATACATAAATATTTTATCTTTTTTATGTGAATATTAAATATTTAACATTTTGATACAATCCATAACAATAAAAGTTAAATGTGTTTGAATACTATATACATAAAAATATTAATCAGGTACCTTCTTTATTATCCAGCACAAGGATCGTCTCACTTTGTACCCTTCTTGATATACCCTATATATAACCATTATTCATTATATATGTAAAGGAATCATATAAAATGGATAGATTATATTATTTGTGAGGTCAATCATTGTAAATATCAATCAATGTTCATATAAATCATAATATAATCATAAGGTTATGAGATATTGAAGGAAACATAAAATGTTCATTACTAATATATTATAGATCAAGAACATTACTCATGAAATAAAATATTATCATTTATAAAAAAAATGAATTAAAATAGTGTGAAATCATCATAAATCAATCTTGATCCATATGTTTATATCATATTTTTATGAACATTTCACAAAAAGTGTGGCTCTATCATAGCCATAGGAAAATTTTCATATATCCAAATCAACTACCAAGACCATAAAATCATAGTGGACCAAAGAAAAACACTAATATCCAATATCATGATAGATAAGGAATAAAAACCAATTTCATATATATTATCTAGAATCCGTACATATTTGCCAATGTTTATAATGAATCCTTACATGTTTTCCTTATTAGATTGAGAACACTATCTCCTTATATATTTTTTTATCATGAGATATGTGGATTAACTTAATGAATTAGAGGGATATTTAATTCCCAGAACACCCTTAACATAATGAAAAAAATTATTTCATCCATATAATTATATATAATTCATTATATCACCATAACATTACCCATATAAATGAAATGTGTTTTCTAAACCATTTATCTTTTCATCATAGAATAACCCATTGTAAATAAAACATTTTTTTAACAATCATAATAATAAACCATCCTACGAAATAATAAGGATAGTATAATCAGATCATATATATATTAAATTATAATTAAAAACAAAATAGGTTATTATAGATGAAAATTCATTTAATAGTTCAATAATTGTTTTTTGAGGAAAATACACTTTTCATTTTTCTATTATTTCTTAAGAACCCAAAAATTATATAATATTATTATAAATTATTTACTTAAAAATATCTATATAAATTAATGATGGAATAATAAAATCATTATGTGGTCATGGTTTATGTAAATTATATTTGTTTTGAGTACATTTAAGTAAACATTCCTTTTATATTTTTAATAAATATTCAAAATTACATCAGTTGGTAAATGAAAATAATATTCCCTTGAGAAATATTTATAAAATATAAAACATTTCTAGATAAGAATTTAAAAAGTCAGATAATAATATTACAACATTATTGAAAAAAATTTATATAAAACATGGACTTGGAATAAAAATATTTCCGACCAAACTGAAAATAGATTGTTTAATATTAAAATCATTTTCACGGTCATTTGAATTAAAAAGGGGGAGAAATAGTAATTTAGCATGAAATTTCAATGAATATAAAACGTAAACTAAAAAATGGATTATCTTATTAGGATCATACAATTTTTTCAATTTAAATTAAAGAATAAATAATAATGATTAATATGAGATGGTAATATAGATCTCTTACCTCATGTCCTGTTATTATTCATAAGCATTCAAAACACATGCGTATTAAATATAGATTTGTTATAAATTTATTACATATCTATACTAATAAATATATAGTATATAATACTATATTGGATATACTTATAATATAGAATCACCTATATTTCAACAATTTATTTTCAAAATCATTGATCCATGTGAAAACTACATCATTTGTCAAGCATGATTTGGATTGAAAGAGTCGAATGATATACGTTGATAATGGTTCCATCACTAAAAATTGTAATTAATTATATAAATAAAATTTATATTATATATATATATATATTTAATATCATCTATTCATGTTATATATAGAAAAATTACTTACACTATTCAGGGAGACAATTGATTGTACTATGAAAGGATATTATATTCATTATTTTATGAATGGTAAAAAATTTAATTATAATTAAAATATTAAATAATAATTCTTATATCATATATTTCATATCTATATTTTTTATATATACCTATTACAAACCATTTAAATCAATAATAAAAAACTAATCAAATTACTTCATGCATGTGGTAGTCTACATGAACACACGATTGACATTATTGTTTTGCAACAAATGAAAAGATAAAAATGTACATATTGTATTATAATTAAAAAACAATAATTATATGATATATTACTTATATTAAAATTAAAACCACTATAATAACCATCCCTGAATGATGATGATGTAAAAATAATAGTATTTCATCATGGAGGTGATAGTCTACTTGTATTCACAATTGATACTTTCACATCAAATTTGATGCAAGAGATGGTGGAACCTGGTTATTACATAATAATATCATATTTTTTTATATATAGGATATTTAATTTTTCATTTAATAATGAATACAAAATATTTATATAATTTTTAAGAAAAAATAGTTTCAATGAGGCCAGGTAAGATAATTATTCATTCATTGATTGGCCTCCTTTAGATCCCTTCATATGGACACATGAAATTGTAATTTTAGAAGAAGAAGAAATATTATAATGGATATTTTTATTTTTAAGATAAATAGTGTTGTCTTTGTAAAGATATAAATCTATAAGAGCTATAATGAAAAGAAATAATGGGTTTACATTTCTAAGGGGGGGAATGACACACAAGGAATTACATAGAAATATTTTAAAATATGGTAAGTATTTTTAATGTATAATTCTTAAAAATATAAATTAATTCTTATAAAAATAATACATGGTTTTTATATCATTATATAATGAAATTTAGATAGGTAATTTTTTCATTTATAGCCATTACATATGGTTTAACACCATCATTAGACGATTTAAAACTTAACTTTATTAATTAATATTTCATTCCTCAAGGGTTATAATTTTAATTATAATGTAATATGTGGATCATAAATTAAAAAAGGGATATTTATTAAACAATTTATCATCATAATTTTTCACTTTAATTATTTTTATTGTTTCATAAATAATTTACTAAAATATTGTTTTCATTAAATATTTTTAAATTTATTTTTCAAAATATTCAAATAATTTGTAATTAATTAGATAAATATAGTAATTTAATTATAAGAAAAGACATTAAAACTTCTATAAATTGATTTTTTAAAATAAAAAAATCATGGTGATCTATATATCAGTTATAAAATATTAATTTTATTATTTTGAACATTTTTCACATGATTTTTCTACTACTTTTAATAACATTATGTCAGCAATGTGAAGTCAATCAAGATAATTATAATGTCATTAAAAATTAAAAATAAATTACCATAAAAATAAAAATTTATTTATATTTGAAATAAAAAATTATAATTAAAATCATTCACTTTTTATTCATATGGTAAAATTTAACAGATATTAAAGTAAGGAGGGTGAAAATTTGGAATTTTATTTAAAAAAATATATATTTGTCATTATCAATGGTAAACAAGGCTAGAATGATATATATTATAATTTTCTATAGGTATGGTTGAATAGATCCTATAAAATTAAATGTATAATTTTTTGGATTTATTTTTATATCTTATCTAATAATTTAAATGCTATTTTACCCACATCACCATTAGCAATGTGACAAATATTTACAAAACATACTATTTATAATAGAAAAAAATTTAAGTTAACACCATCAAAATTTTGAACCAATTTGTTAAAATTTTGTATCTATTTCCATGATTAATACAGATAAGTGGAAAAATATAAATTAAAATTAAATCCAAATTACATGATAAAATTGAGTATTCATGAAGATAGTTTTTTTAAATTAAAATGTTTTTATACTAAAAATCATCATAATAATAATTCAAATAAACGTATCAACATTATTAATGAATTCATTTTAATTAAAAATCTATTTATATATAAAATTAATATTTATAATCTATTGATATTAAAAATAATTTTACAGTAAAAAATCATCATTTTCACTATTTATCGAAAAGAGATTTTTTTTTGAAATCATTAAACATATCGGTCGATGATAATTTTTACTAGATTTCTTAAATAATATACATAATTATGTAAAATATATTAAATAAAATTTGTAGAAAATAATTTTACTATTTTCTCAAAAAAATAAATAAAATGTAATTTTGTGGGAAAATATATATTTTTAAACATAAACAGATTTTATTAAAAATATATTTTCATGATATAAAATGTTTATTATAAATTTTTTTTAAAAATATTATTATTATTATGTTATCCAATTTAATGGATAAATTAGGTTGGTATACTATATTTTGATTAATATAGGGTTAGTGTATAATGCATCACATGCTATTGAAGGAAAGAAATTTCTTTAAAAAGAAATATGTCCTAAAATTTCAGGTTTCTACATTTATCCTATTAAAAAACATCCATGGAGTTTTCCATATGAAAGGATACTTTCCCATCTCTTGTGAATATAGAGAATATTATTTATTGAATTAAAATAGTATACTAATATCCTAAAATGAGATGTTGTTCCCTCTTATCGAAATTGAGATACATTATACTAATAAGAGATATTAATATCCTTAGTGGTTGTATAATGATTACACGTGATACATAGAGTGTTTAATTGATGTGATTCTATAGATTAATCTAAATTTTTTAAATTATTCTCATTTGACACTAGAAATTGTACTTAATTGGATCCTTATAATATCAAAATATTATATGAAGTAGTAAATATTGTTCACAAATTGGTAACTTATTGTATTTATTTTATTGAATAATATATTAGAAGAAATTATTTCTGATTTTCAATTCAAATAAAATATTTCATCAATATAATTTTACTATGATCAAAACATTTATGTATTTTTTAATTTGATTTTTTGTATTACCTTCCCTACACATATTAATTATATTGGAATACTTGATTATAATACACTCTGAGATGACCAAATATTAGATCTAGTATCTTTTACAAAATAATTTACTATTATTATTTATCATTCGTAAAATTTCATAAAGAAATATCATGGAATATTTGATCGTACCTCTTATATTTTTATCTATAATATTTCATTTGGATATGTTTAGCTAACTCTTGGTTTATATGGAACTATTTTATTTCAAAAGGTTTTATTGTTAAAAATATGATAATGATTTTATTGGTATATTTAGTTTCTTATATCAAGATATACTAAAATAATCATCAATATATAAAAATTTCAACTACTATCAACTATAATTGATAAATAATTATCTTTATATCATGAGTTATTTTATGTCTTATATTCATATTAATCATTGATGCCAATTTATTATATCTATGATTCAACATTTACTGAGATATTATTTGACTATGAAATACCATAATATGGCCAATTCAAAATAAGAAACAATTTTTCATAATGTCTATTTACATAATGAAAAATGTTTTTGAAATAATCAAAACAAAATAATACATTGGTTTGAATCTATCTGAAAACCTTGAAGTCAGGAACTTCATTATATATATAAGAATCTGGGAATATAAAACCTATATTTAATTACGTTTTAAAAAAATTATTTTATGAAATTAAGAAATATATAAGATTTTTATGGTTTCATAGAATTAGTTTATCAATCATACATTAAAATTAAATTTTTCAGAAAAAAGAAACATAAAAATGGTATCCATTTTTTCCAAAAAAATATTTTAATATATAAAATATTTTATTTTAATAACACATCATTTCAATTTTAATCTTGACTAATAATTGTACCTAATCATCCAAAAAACATATGATATTTTTATATTTTTTATGACCATAAAAAATCCTAAGTATAGACACATATACTTGAAAATAAAACAATTAGTCTGTGCATACACGTAAATGTTTTGATATTTTAAAATAAACATGGAGCACAAAAAAAATTCTCTCAATAGAGAAATAAAGTCTTTTTTTAAATCATTTCATTAAAAAACATTAAGATAAATAGAAAATTAGAAATTACAATGTATTATTTTAAATGATGAAAATTTAAGAAATCAATTTCACATTGTTATTCTTTTTATCAATAGTAAGTAGAAAATTATTTTCTTTAATCATTAACTCATTTTATTACATTATGTAATTATATCATTTCCCTTAATACCAATGAAATTAATAATAAATCATATAGGTTACTTGAGGAATATTTTCAATATCACTAAAACATATAGAAAAATACATCAATGCTATAAATAGGATAACCCAGATGGGTAAAAATAGAAAAACCATCACAGATACACTTCAAATAACCATTATGTCTACCCATGGAATAACCATCACAATAATCTTCCAAACATATATCTTACCCAATGCATTAGAGCACAATCAATGAACCAACCATCCATGGTTTGTAATGTAACCATCTACAATCATATACAATTTCCAAGAACTATAACATAATCAGAGTACATAAGGTATTGTATTTTAAAAAATATAATTTACAGCCATAATAAATCATTTCATGATTTTGATATAACACTTTTCGTTAAAAAAAATACGAAGATAAAATTCTCCAACGAAATGTAAATAATGGTTTTCATTAACAAATCGTTGAATATAATAAAGGGTATAAAATAAAAAATAATGATTATGGTGGTGGGATATTTCATAATTATTTTATATGTAAAAATAGAACATTTTATTGTTTTAATTTTTAATGAAATTAAAAATGGTTTATATAAAATATGTAAAAATATTCAATTTAAAATTATTTTAATGAATTTAAAAAATGAAACAAAAAATTTCCTCTATATTTCATTAATATTAATATAAATAAATCCGTAAATAAATCTAATAAATATAGATAAAAACAAAAAATAATCGAAATGGAAACTTAAGAAGGGGATTTTTTAAATACATTCTCTCACATTGAGTTTGACTCATCAAGTACAATCATTATCATCAACTTTCTTTAGATAATCATTTATAGTTTACCCCATATGAATTCATATTTTGATTTTATGATCAAAAAAATTTCTATAGAACAGGTAGAGGTATGTAAGAAAGTAATTTGGGAAGGTATTTGCAAATAAAATATGTTTTTTATGTTGGATGAAATTAAATGAGGATGTGAGATTTTATAAGAGATGGGAGTGGAATTGTCAGATTTTTTTAAAATATTATATTGATATAAATTGTTGTTAGATTTTAAATTGTTAAATGTTAAATATATTCTTATATATTATTATTATGAGTTTAAATCCTCAAATACAATAATAACTGGACATGTTTAATTGATATTTTAACCCTTCTATTTTTGTTTTACCCTATGTTAACCCTTTTACATAATTATCACATTGTGAAATATTTTACAAATTAGAGGTCAATAAAGATACTATTAATGGTAAATTGGACCATAAATAGGTCCTGCTGGATATTTTATACAAAATCATAATATATTTTTTGACCAAAATAATTTTTTCAGTTTTAAAAATTTAATATAATATTAATTATTATAAAATTTCATTAATTTAAATTTGGAAATATTTATTTAATTTCAATTTAAAAATAATATGAAAAAATGAATTAATATAAAATTACTTAATCCTTCTATAAAATTTCGTTTTTATCTAAAAATCATGAAGAAAAATAATTTATTCAATCCATATTACTTTTAACAATTTCCAAATTAATTATTATTTTTTCTATTATTCGAATAGATACTACATTAACATTACATATTAATTTAAGGTTAGTATATTATCATTAAAAATTATAAATAAATTAACATGAAAAAAAAATAATTTATACTTCAATTTGATTCTTATAACCCAGAATACATTCTTTTTATCCCTATGCCAAAATTTTAATGAGAAAAAAAAGAATGGAAATTATGACTTTCCAAAAAAATATTAAAAGACAAACATCATTGTCATTTTGATACAAATTGTCATATATTCAAATCATGGATGAATATGGATGAATATTATTCATTAAATATAATTAATTCTTTTGTCATGGTTACTATTTAGTCTATATAAAATTATTTTTACCCACAATTAATTCCTTTTTCCTTTTTCAGGATAACAATATTTACATTAATTGTTAATAATAATCATTAAAAATAAAATTCATATGTTTAAAAAATTCAATAATATTTATTAAAAATCATTAATTAATTTATTATCATTAAAAACATTGAAGTGGAAGAATATTTTTAAAATTTAAGTAAAAAGAGAGAAAAATGGGTTTTTCAAAAAATGCCTTTTACGTACAAAAATTATTTTATACTAAATTAAATATTAAATTTTATTCTATATTATAGTATTATTATTGTTAATTTAATTTAACTAATAAAATATTAAAACTAATGTAACACCCCATGCTTTCACGATATCCTTCTATTTCAATAATGTAATAGCTTCTATTGTACGCAAGTTCGAGATCCTAACACACCGCGACCAATCAAAGTAGCCATTATAAATAGTAGTACCCACATTTTGAAATTATATTAATTTAATAATTCAAAATGGACTTCATTTTTTTATTCATAATATCGAAATTATCCTAAGTTTAATTTTTTTTAATTTTTTTAAAACTTCCAATGTTCTATGAATAGTATAAAAAATACATAAAAACATATTTTTTAATCCAAATAATTTATACTGATAAATTATACTATTGAGTTGTTTTAAAGTCTAATTATAATATATTTTTACCATTTTATCAAATGGTTGTCATTAGAATTAATTTCACTTTGAAATTTGACATAAACGTGTGTCAATCTTTTGATATATATTGCTTCTTAAAAACACTCTATTTGTTGTGGAAGCGGGAATTAATTATTAAATTAATTAAATCAACTTATATGTTTTGAATTTTGTAAAATAGACATCATTTATTAATTAGGAATATCAAATATAGCTTAGGGTGAATTTTTGGTAATTTTCTAAAAAACTTCAATTTTTGATGAATAGTGAAACCACTAACTAGTAGTTTAAAAACTAATTTTTCATATAAATAAAACATTACCAATTCTGTGATTTGATTTTCAAAAATCCAACATACATAGTTTTCATCTGGAATAAAATTTTAGTTCAATGGGATTAAATTAATTTTTTGGTGAATAGTAACTTTTAAGTTTTATTAATCGCGATTAAAGATAATTTGTGAAATTTAAGGTAAAAATGATATTATAAAAATATGAAAATATCTTGACACTTGTCCTACACTTATTGGATGAGTCATGTCTGACCAACACAATCCATGGGTCAACATGGGGACCCCATGGAGCCACTTGGGTAAGAAAATGACATTAATAAATTTTTATTTAATATAAAAATAAAATTGTCACAAACTTGTGTGGTTTTACTAAAACAATAATTACATGGGGTTATATAAGATAACATGTATACTATAAATATTTATTGGAAAGATAACAATATTTCCAACATCATGGTATTTTGTTTTATAATATTTAGACATTAAATAAATTAAATTTTTTATAACACCATGATGATGCAACAATTACCTCATTAAATAACGATTTAAATAAAATGAAAAGATAATGTAAAATATAAGACTTACACTTTTAAAAAACATATTGTATGAGTGGATTTCGAACTTTTTTCACATTATATTCGAAATATATAATTGTGGGACCTTTGAAATCCGAAAAGCATTTAATAATAATGCAACATTTCATGACTTTCCAAGAGGCCCCCTCCTCTCCTCTTATAAAAGGCCCCCACCTCTACCACTATATTCACACCATCAAATCCATTTGGCCTGGACAACATCTGCCCAAATACTCTCTCAACTTCCCTATATTACTCTTAGAAGCCTCACTTTGGGCTGATTTCTTCCTAAGGAAGCCTTTGGCTCAAATCAAAAAGAGTTACATGATTTTAAGGTAATGTCTTCTCTTATGTACTTTTGTTTTATTTTGCTTCTCCAACCCCTTAAACTCATTTTATTACTTTCTTTTGTAACAGAACCAGTATCTTAAATATAATAGGCTGTTTTTATGAGAAGTATTTGATTTACACTTACACACACCTTCATCTAATGGTTAAAGAACATACAGTTTCTATGCGTGGCGAATTACTGCCTCACGAAACGATGATTGTTCAACCATCATTTAACACCTATAATGGTGTCCATTAATATGTAAAAATATTTATATATGATATATATTATGTTTATGTTTTTTTATGCTTCTGTATTTTTCATTTATGGAATACCTTTCTGATTTCCATTATGGGTAAACGCAATAATTTCATTTTAGGAAGTGCGGACTACTACCCCCTCAAAGTGATTTCAATCGTTAATTACATATGTTGGATGTATAAAGGATGGAGTAAATGATATTATATATGATATTATACTAGAAATATAATATACGTTTATATCATTATGATTCCATTCAATTAAATACAAAATAGAAATGAAAGTAGCGTTCATGCGTACGTACGGATTACCATCTCCCTGAACGGTGCATTCATTTATTACCTCTAAATGTTACGTAATATTATACTCGATATATATTACATATATGATATCTATATCATGAATATAATTCTGGATATAATGGATATTTTACCACATCAACAACTTGTAATTATAAGAAGTTTATTTTTGACTCAAGTACCAAAGATGACAAAACGACCTTTATTAACATTAATAATTACATAATGTTAATAACATGGTAGTAAGTGATATAAAGGAATAATGAACTTGAAAAATGTTCTCATTAAAGTTTATATTAACTCTAGATTATTATTCAGGAGATTAAATAAGGATCGATTGAAGTCGAACACGAGGAAATGGGAATTTCATAACCCAATTTCTGTTCTTTGGGTTAATCTCCTACTTTCAAATTATTTCATGATATTGTTATGTTAAATCTTGTATTTTTACATTCATTATGTGTAATTATAGTGAATACACATAATAGATCTATTTTATTTAAAAATTATCTTTTTAAGGGACTTTGTCTCAATCTCCTTTCATTGATGCATATTTTGTTTTATACACAACTTTCTTTTATTAGGTGTATAAACCCCTTTGAATTTTACTTTTATTCAAAAGGAATATTTTTATACGATGCATTTTTACTAAATGAAAAAATTAATGTTTTTCCTTACATATGCAGTGACAATGACTTCTCTACCACCGTGACCATTATTTGTGTTTCGGCTTCCTATACAAGCCATAAATTTTTTTAAATGAAAAATAAATACCATGTTTTAATTTTCTTTTATTTTGGTATTGAAAATGGTTTTGATAATTTTTTAATTATATCCAAGTGTTGTATTGATATCTTGTGATTGAAATGTGGAAATTTTATGTTTCCATTATGCATGTATTATGTGATACAATTATGTTATGGTTTATGATATGTTTAAACCTGTTCATATGAGGAATGAATTGGACATAATAAGTGACGGGAGGAGTCTGCTATAGCTCATTGATGCATCGGTAGGTCTCATGAGACAAACTAGTGTCTCGGCACGAGGCCTTGAAAAAATATTATTTTTAGTCTTGGAATGAGGAATTGGATACGTGGTTATGATTGTCTAGCATTATCCATTCCATCATTTTGAAAGTGGTTATTGATATTGCATGTGATTATTCGACTAGTAGAATATCCATGTGAATAAGTAAATGGAATTATTTAATTTTATTTTTTCCATATTATACTAATGTTCAAGTTTAAAAGGCTTTTGTTTTAGTTATACACTACCTTTAATGTTAATGTTTATTTATGAATGCTTCCGCTATAATGTTATCCTTACTGAGGATCTAAGCTCACCCCTTCCATTGTTTTCATTTTTCCAGGATGTGAAGAAGAATATTATGAATGACCTACCGGGATAGTATGAGGGGATATGAATACAAGATGTTGTTTTAGTGTTTTTTACTTTATGATGTAATGTAAGATTTATGAATGTATCTAGTGTTTCCAAGGCTACTAAACTAATTGGTATTTAGAGGCTTGATCTTTTGTGATCATGCCAATGTTACGTAAAATTGCATCCACTCTTGTTAACTAGGATCGGGGCGTTATTGTTGGTATCAGAGGCAGTTTAGTACTAACCTTGGAATCTAGATTTAGATAATCTCTGATTAGATAACATAGCCCTAAGATATACATTGAGGAATAATGTAGAAGAATTTCCTAGAATTTTGGTATTATAGATATTTTTCGGAGTTTTCTGAGCAATACATCCCTGTTTGGATACGAGATGGTAGAGGCGGCTCTGGTAGAGATATACCTAGTGGTAAAACCTGAAAACACCACTTTGAGCTGGACTCGAACGTGTACTGGTGCATGAAAATGGGTCTTGCTGAACTCTTGGTTAGGACACTCCCGGGGGATATTCTTAGGATAATTCTCATTTTCATTACAAACCCTTATGAAGGGTTTATGAGTATATACAACCACAAAGATTTTTTTTTATAATTATGGATTATATACATAATTAGTTCAATTTATGTTAAGTGTTTTTCATGTTTCATATTATGTATTTCGATTCATAAAATAATCTAGATTGCGCCATTTTTTAGAAATGGAACCTAGTAGAAGGAATGGAAATGGTATCAATGCATGCAATCCATGTAGGGAATGCCCTCCTGCGCAAGGTAATTATAGTGGAGCTGGTGATACAACTAGTGCTAATAAACTTAACACCATATGGGGACAACTCACTCAGGTTATGAATAATAACCTTACTCGTATGGAGCACCCTGATCCGCAAGGTGGATGGTCAATGTTAGATCATTTCATGAGGCAAAAACCGCCAACATTTAATTGGGGTACAAATCAATTACTAGATGATAAATGGATAAACTCATTAGAAAAAATATTCCATGCCTTGGGGAGTAGCGAAAGAGAGAAAGTTATCATGGAAGATTACCTCCTCACTGGAGATGTAGATCAATGGTGGTCGCTAATTCAAAACACAAAGGAAGATGAAGAAGTATCATGTATGGAATGGGTGGAGTTTAAGGAAAATTTCTTAAAAAAATACTTGCCACATGACCATCTAAAACATATGGAAATGCAATTTCTGAGTATGAGGTAGAAGGAGGATGATAATGTCGCAAATTATGAGGACAACTTTACAAGGTTAGCGAGGCATGCTGCAGAATATATACGTAACCCAAGAAGTAAGATTGATCGTTTCTTTAATGGGTTAATACCGTTTCTCCATCGAGCATTAGTATTACAATATTTCTCAACGTACGAAGATATAGTCTCGTGTTATATCAATACAGAAAAGGAATTCTCTAAATCATATGACAATAAACTAAAGAAAGAGCAGAAGAGAATGGTGGAACAAGAGATAGATAAAGGGAAAAAGGGAAAGAAGGATTTTCCATTATGTGATAATTGTGGGAAGAATCACCTTGGTACTTGCCTAAAAGGAATGACATTTTTTTATAAATGTGGAGAAAAAGGTCATGAGGCTCATGATTGCAAGGGAAAGAAAGAGTCTATAAATGTTGAATGCTATAATTGTAGAGAAATGGGGCATTATGAAAATTAATTTCCTAAGCGTTAGGGAAACATACCTCAGAAAAGGCCAAAGGATCAAGGCCAAGATTATGCTGTTACTGTAGATAAAGTGGAAGAATTATTATATTGGTGCTTTTGGACTCAAGGATTATATTCTCGTTATATGAATAATGTTATATTTATAAGGATTGTACTGGAGTACTTGTTTTTTTCATTAAGGTTTTAATATGATGAAAATAATAATATTTTTGTATGTGACAATAAGAGAAACTTTACTTTGTTTGAGAACCTGATGATACAATTGATTTTGGAATTTAAAGACCTTTTAGAGAGGTCTGGAAATAATTATTTTGGATAATTATAAAGGATGGAATCGATTATGTTGATCATTGGATAATATCGTTTAAGGTTAAAACATTTATAAAGATTATTTTTGGAATATTATAATACTATAGTTTTAGGAAAAGGACAACCTGCAGGTTGGAGGATAACCCATCGCATTGGACAAAGCTATAGGAAATGAACCCACAACCATAGTGTGACAAGCCTTTATTACCTACCTCTAGACTACATGAAGTCCATATTTATTACAAAATTGTTTTCCTAATCTAAATGGTATGTTTTAATATTTATAACCTTGTATGATTAGGATAAATATAATATTTTTGAGTTCTATTTTATTTTTGAGTGAATGATTGGTTTATGGTAAACATTTATTAAAGAATGAAAGTATACATGGAAAGTATTTATATTTCCATACGTTCTTAGTAAATCTCCTAAATAAATTACTCATCATTATTAAAGGTAACTTAAAACAAAAATGTTGTCGGTTAACTTTTCTTGCTGGGTAATCAATGATCATTTACCTAATCACAAGTTTGTGATTTTCATGTTGTTAAACATTCTCCTAATCCTGTTTTCTACAACTCTCCATCAGACCTTGATGGTTTTTTTCCTCCATATCCATGTTTTCATATAATCCTAGTATTGTCTATCTCAGGTGACCTTTGTACTTCTCTTTCTTTCTTTTAAAGTAATATTTTTATTAACCTTATTTTCGATGTGGGTTTTCCACAAAGGTATTTGCTAATTTCAACCATTTATTTTCAAAGAAAAATTTCTAATTACGTGGACACAATTTATTGAAGTAGGAGATAATGTAACACCCCAAGCTTTCACTATACACTTCTCTTTCAATAATGCAATAGCTTCTATTATACGCAAGTTCGAGATCCTAAAACATCACGACCAATCAAAGTAGCCATTATGAATATTAATACCAACATTTTGGAATTATATTAATTTTATAATTCAAAATGGACTTCATTTTTTTATTCTTAATATCAAAGTTATCCAAATTGAATTTTTTGTAATTTTCTGAGAACATCCAATTTACTATCAATAGTAAATGAAATACTTAAAAACTAATTTTTTAATTAAAATAATTTATAGTGATAAATTATACTATTGAGTGATTTTAAAGTATAATTAGGGTAGATTTTTAACATTTTATACAATGGTTGTTATTATAATTAATTTCACTTTGAAATTGGACATAAACAAGTGTCAATCTTTTGGTATATATTGCTTCTTAAAAACACGCTATTTGTTGCGAAAGAAGGAATAATTTATTAAATTAATTAAATAAAGTTATAATTTTTGAATTTTTTAAAATAGACATCATAATTGAATTAGGAATACCAAATATATATTAGGTTGAATTTTTGGTATTTTTCTGAAAAACATCAATTTTTGATGAATAGTGAAACCACTAAGTGGTAGTTTAACAACTAATTTTTCATGTAAATGTAACATTACAACTTCTGTGATTTGATTTTAAAAAATCCAACATACATGGTTGTCATTATAAAGAAATATGTGGTTCAATGAAATTAAAAGAATTTTTGGGTGAATATTAATTTTTATGTTTTATTAATCACGATTGAAGGTAATTAGGGAAATTTAAGGTAAAAATGTTATTATAAAAACATGAAAATATCTTGACACTTGTACTACCCTTATTGGATGAGTCGTGGCCGACCAAGACAATCCATGGGTCAACTTGGGTACCCCAAGGAGCCACATGGGTATGAAAATGACATTAATAACTTTTTATTTAATGTAAAAATAAAATTGTCACAAACATGTGTTATTTTACTAAACAATTTAATACATGGGGTTATATAAGGTAACTTTTCTACTATAAATATTAATTGGAAATATAAAAATATTTCCAACATCACGGAATTTTTTTAGAATTTTTCGACATTAAATAAATTAAATATGTTATAACACCATGATCATGCAATGATTACCTCATTAATTAACGATTTGAATAAAATGAAAATATAATATAAAATTTAAGACTTAAATTTTTCAAAAATCTATTGGATGAGTATATTTACAACCCTTATCACCTTATCTTCGAAATATATAATTGTGGGACCTTTGATATCTAAAAAGAATTTCATAATAATGCAACATTTCATGACTTTCCAAGAGTGCCCCTCATCTCCTCTTATTAAGGGCCCCCACCTCTTCCACCCTATTCACACCATCAAAGAGATTTTGCTCGGCCAAACTCTGCCCAAATACTCTCTCAACTTCCCTCTCTTACTCCTAGAAGCCTCACGTTGGGCATATGTCCTCTCAAGGAAGCCTTTGGCTCAAATCAAAAAGAGTTACCCAGTTTTAAGGTAATGTCTTCTCTTATGTAATTTTGTTTTATTTTTCTTCTCCAACCCCTTATACTTCATTTATATCATTTTTTTAACAAAAAAAGTATCTTAAATATAATAGGATGTTTTTATGAGATTTATTTGATTTACACTTACGCACACCTTCTTCTAATGGTTAATGAACATACTGTTTCTGTTGCTGGCGAATTACTGCCTCACGAAATGATGATTGTTCATCCTTCATTTAACACCTCTCATGGTGGCCATTAAGATTTCACTATATTTATATATGATATATATTATGTATATTTTTTCCTAATTCTTCTTTATTTTTCATTTATGTCATACCATTATGATTTCCATTATGGGTAAATGCGATAATTTCATTTTAGCAATTGCAGACTACCGCCCCCTCAAAGTTATCTGAATCGTTAATGCCATATATGGGACGTATAAAGGATGGAGTAAATGATTTTATATATGATATTATAAAGGAAATATAATATACCTTTATATAATTATGATTCCATTCCATTAAATATGGAATAGAAATGAAAGTAGCGTTAATGCGTACGTACGGATTACCGTCTCCATGAACGGTGCATTTCATTTCTTACCACTAAATGTTACGTAATATTATGAATGAATGTATATACTGGATATATATGATTTATATGATATCTAAATCATGTATATAATTCTAGATATAATGAATATTTTACCACATGATGAACTTGTAATTATAAGAAGTTTATTTTTGACTCAAGTACCAAAGATCGACAAAACGACCGTTATTAACATAAATAATTACATAATGTTCATAACATGGTAATAAGTGATATAAAAGGAATAATAAACGTGAAAAAGGTTCTTAAGAAAGTATATATTAACTCTCATTTATTATTCAGGAGATTAAAGAATGATCAAGTCATGTCGGACATGAGGTAAGGGAACTTCTTAACCCAATTTTTGTTCTTTGGGTTAATCTCCTACAGTCAAATTATTTCATGACATTATTATGGTCTATCTTGTATTTTTACTTAATTTATCTGTACTTATAGTGAATACACAAAATAGATCTATTTTATTTAAAATTTGATCTTTGCAAGGAACTTCGTCTCAATCTCCTTTCTTTGAGGCATATTTTGTTTCATACACAACATTTATTTATATGGTGTATAAACCCCTTTGACTTTTACTTTTATTCAAAAGGAATATTTTCATACGAAGCATTATAACTTAAATGAAAAAAGAAATATTTTGTCTTATGTATGCGGTGACAATGACTTCTCTACCACCGAGACCATTTTTTGAGATTTTGATTCCTCTACAAGCCATAATTTTTTAAAAATGAAAAATAAATTCCATGTTTTAATTTTATTTTATTTTGGTATTGAAAATGGTTTTGATAATGTTTTTATTATATCAATCTATTTTATTGATAACTTGTGATTAAAATGTGTAAATTATATGTTTTATTTATGCATTTTTATGTGATATGATTATGTTATGGTTTATGATATGTTTAAACCTATTCATATAGGGAATGAATTGGATATAATAAGTGACGGGTGGAGCCCGCTATAGCTCTTCGATGCATCGGAAGGTCTAATGAGACAAACTAGTGTCTTGGAACGTGGCCTCGAAAAAGTCTTATTTTTAGTTTTGGCACGAGGCCTTGGCTACGTGGTTATGATAATCTGGAATTACGCATTCCATCATTATGAAAGTGGTTATTGATATTGCATGTGATTATTCAACTAGTAGAATATCCATGTGAATAAGTAAATTGAATTATTTCATTTTATTTTTTCCATATTCTGCTGACGTTCAAGTTTAAAAGGCTTTTGTTTTATTTATACACTGCCTTAAATGTTAATGTTTATTTATGAATGCTTCCGCTATATTGTTTTCCTTACTGATCATCTGAGATCACCTCTTTCAATGTTTTAATTTTACGAAGATGTGAAGAAGTATATTATGAATGACTTATAGGGATAGAATGAGGGGATATGAAGACAAGATGTTTTTATAGTTTTGTTTGACTTTATGATGTAATGTAAGTCTTATGAATGTATCTAGTGTTTCCAATGATACTAAACTAATTGGTAATTTGAGACATGATCTTTTGTGATCATGCCAATGTTACATAATAATGCACCGACTTTGGGTAACTGGGGTCAGGGCGTTACAAATAATAAGGAATATAATTTATCTATATAAATATTTCAAAAGGAAATACAATTTTCAATTCAAATCATAATTATTCAAAATTCATTGAATAATCAAACATCTCAAAAACATATCCACGTTTCATAACAAGAAAAAAATTATTTTATGAATTAAAAATGTTCATAATTTTAGCAAATTTAAATTACTATAGTTTTCATAAACTAATTATAAGAACCTCTCACAAAAAGCAATAAATACCATTTTGAAGAAAAAGTGTTTTTGAATAATATATTAGAGTTTTATAAAAATCTATTCCTTATTTACTATGAGCTAACCAATATATTTTTATTTATTATTTCCTTATTATATATATATATATTATAATTTTTATAATTCTATTCATATATTCAATTTCAATAGCTGGGTTGTGACTGTCATTTTTAAATAATAATAATTCCTTATTCATTGATGCTCGATGGTATTTGTCATTAATATTATTATAAATAATTTCATTCTTTTAATAGCTAAGTATGTAATATTCTCCCCTATATTAAATAAATATATATCCTTGAAATTTTAACATGATTTAAAAAATCAATGGTTTTCCATCTGAAAGTACCTTTTTTGAAATCCCACAATATAAAAAAGGATAATAAAACATAAACATGAAAATACGGAAAGGGAAACAAAATAGTCACTTTGAATAACACACAAATAGGTTTCCAAATTTGAAAACATTAGTGGTAAGTAAAAAATATACACAAGGAATGAGCATATAATTTACATGTAATTATGGATATTGATATATATCATGGATCAAAAAAATGACAACGATCATTATAATGTAAACGACATAAAATACATAAACCAAATATGAGCAAAAAAGTACTATCTATTAAAAATAAATAAAGGTAGTGGGATATTTGTTTTAGTTTGAATCTTCAATTACTATATTTGGGTAATTCCATAACTCTCTAGACTTTGAAAAAAATTAATTATACTAATTGAAATGTTTAATTTCATCCATTAATAAATTTTCACCACAATATCATCTTTGTCTCCAAAAAATATGAATTCAATATTAATTTTTTTTCTTGAAATACAATAATTTACATCCATATGATCATATACTTCCATAAAAAGGCTAACACGAAAGGCGTTATCCAAAAAAATGGTTAGAGTAAGTTATTTTAATATCCAAAATGAGTAAACAAACTTATCATGAATTGCATCATTAATCATGATATCCTTCACAACAATAACTAAAGGTCATTATAGATTATTTAGTAAATTAATGACACTAAAATATATATAAAATATGTAGACTAGTCTAGACAACCAAAAATCAGAAGGATGTTGTCATAATTTTTTCCTGAGATTAATAAAACATTTTTCTCCCATTATCATTAGTCAGTCTCAAAGTCCTATACCCAAAATGTTATTTTTCTAATCATATAACATAGAAGATATGATAACATGTTCTATAAATAACCAAAATCCCCATAAATCCCCAATAAAATCCTATATTATTTTAATTGATAATTCAAAATATATTCTTCATCCAAAATCCCATAATATTTTTCTTAACATAATGATATAAGATTTTTAAAATATTTATCTTCCTCAAAGATAACACTAATCACATAATCACCAGATAAAATTTCAATACCATAGCTTCATCTATATCAAAAAAAAATTATTTAAAAATAATATTAATTTTTATCTGTCTGAATATTTTAAAAAAATCAAACTGACCCGGTCAACATTTAGGCCATTCTTAGGTTTTTAATCCTTACAACCATTTAGTTATGGGTCCTAAATACAAATACTACTCAGATATGAATGATTTATATTTTTACAAATACTATAGTAGTATAATATCTTTTACATTCCCAAAAAAATTAACATTATTTAAAATTTAAGTAATCATCATATAAATTTTTAAACTCAATGGATGTCTAAATACCTCATTTTACTCAAAATTAAATTATCATAACTGACTTCCAGGAAGCACATATTTACTCAATGGTTTATTTATCCATTTATATTATGTCATTAAAAGATAGTTTCTAAATAATATTTCCTATTTATATTTTTTTCGAATGCATATATTTCATCTAACTTATGTTTCTAAATTATAAAAAAAAATTACACTATAAAATTTTCCATTCTTCTCCTAAAATATATAATATATAAAAATGTAATTAATAAACACAGCATTCATTCAATATCCACAAAATGGTGATTCATATAATGAAAATAATAAGACAATTCATACCATAAATCTTGATATTAGGGTCTCCATTATACTCTTGATATACTATTTATCTTCCAGCATGAAGTCCATATCTCTTGAATATCAATAGTAAACTCCTTGGTGTTATTTAACAAACAAAATGGGATATATGTGTAGATATTTAAGAAAAATTAAATACCATGATCCATATAAATTTTAGTGAAATGAGTATTGTTTTAATAGTCCAAATTAATTGTTTTGGAGAATTTTATATTTAAGAATATTTCAAAAATAAATTAAGCACGATTTTTCAACGTTTGTGATGATTAAATCATCTAGAATGGTTAAGTATACAATACAGATATTTTCATTTAATAATTATAGAGAATCATTAATCTATTGATATCCACATCATTAAAAAAAATAAAAATGGTCCTTATAATGAAGATAACTATACAAATTCAATAATACGTTATCCTTCAAGTCCTCCCAAATAATATGAATATTTTCAACATTAGTTTATATTTAAACACAAAATTTATCTCATACATTTCAACTTACATCCAAGAAAACATAACAATATTCATTATAAATAACCCTTCATGTTAAACCTGTGAGTAACATATACCCCAACAAATTAAGAAAAAATTCAAAATCACCATAATCACCTTAAAACCTCATAACCTTAAACCTCAAAAAGTGTGTGTATGTATTTTAAATTATAATCAACTGTAAACTTAAAAAACCATGATGGTACCACTATACAGAAACAATCGTAACCCCCTTATGTCTATTAACTTATAACCAATGGTATGTCATTGATACGAATCAGAGATCACTATGGGTGGCTACAGCTCCTTTCAAGGAATCTTAAAAACATTTTAATTGGTATCACAATGCTTATAATTCCATTGAGTAGAGATTCATTCTTTATACAATGTTAACATCATATAGTTCACATGGAATGAATCCATCCTTTATTCTAATACTAAATATAATGAAAATACCATAAAAAAATATTCTAGTGTATATAGAAATGAATAATTATTATTATATTCAAAAAATAATTCTTGGATTAATGTTTTAGATTATTAGTTCACCACCTTTACAAATAACATTAACACATCACAATGTGGAAACTTCTATATTGTTTCCATTTTTCATCGAAAAAATATTTTATGATATAATTTTTTTGTTTTCATGAAACATGTTTATATTTATAATATTGAACTCATCATTGTCACTAAAAATACCTAAAAAATTTTAGTTTTTTTAAATGTGGTTCTAGAACAATATTATCATTAAGGGACCAAAAATAAATAAAGAAAATTGTTAGTCCATGAATAATCATAAGCATTTTCATTTTAGAAGGAAACATTGGTATCAAAATGATCATTTTAAAACTCATTAAATAAAATTATATTCCAAAATAATTTTATATATTATTTCATAAGACATCATAATGTTAAAAAACTCATAGAGTATTTTATTAAATCCTTAATAATTCATTATTTTTTTAATCATTATACTTTTCATCAATAATAATTATATAAAATTATTATTTTGGAAAAATATCATCATCATACATTTTGAAATAATAATATTTTTATAAAAACAATATAAATCATAAATAAATATTGTAGGTAATTTATTGAATATTTTTTATATAAAACATAAATATGGTGTAACCATCATGACTGAACGTGGAATAACCTCACTATTTCACATGGGACTAACGTCATCATTATAATTGGAATAAACATCATTACCACGCATGGAATAAAATGAATGGTAAACATCGAAACAATTACCATAACCATTTTATTGGAGGGCTATCGTAGACCCACCTATCTTGGGTTTATAATGGAACCACCCTCCATAATAAAAAAAATAACATTATCCATAACATAATCTTAAAACATTATATCATTCAATTTAAAATATATTCTTTATATCCATAAGAAGAAATTTCAGATATTCATATATCCTTTTCCTCTAAAACCCAATTTGTAGGACTAAAATTCTACATACAAAGGGAAATAAGTACTTTGTCGAATAAAAAACATGATTCATCTTACGGATGTAAAAATTGATATAATTATTATGGTGATGATAAATTCAATATTCATTGAACAAATTAAAATTAGACATTCTTTTTATCTTTTTTTTTAAAAAGTAAAAACATTCTATATAAACTATATGACAAGTTCCTTTTGAAAAAATTTGATAGAAAGTTAAAAGATATATAAACAGTCCTTTATAACATATTATAATTCCTAAAAATAAATCTATAAAATAAATTGTCAAATATTTATATGGAATAAAAATAATTTGAATGAAACTTTATAAAATGGTTTTTAACGAATTTATTTAACCATGAGTTCGATTTGTAACATATGTTCTTTATCCTATTCTTCTTCGAAAAACCCCTCATGATTAACAATAAATGCTTTCATAGGTTAGCTTTTAAAAAATTAAATATTCCACTAGTACCAAAAGATGAATGTAAGGATGTTATTGGTATAGTTCATGGTTAAATGATATTTTTTTATGTGTGAATAAAATAGGATAAAATAGTACCTTTTATAAGAGAGGGGACGTCTAATCTTTTTATTTCTTTAAATATTAAATAAATATATATTTATTTTCATTTTAAAATGGTTCAAAATTGTTAATATTAGAATATAATATTATAATAATTTAAAACACTATAATTTAGTAAATATAGGACAATTTTAGTTGATATCTCCCCATTTTTATTATAGTTTTATCCCATGTAAACCCTTTTGGAAAATTTAAATTGTAATAAATAATTTTTCATTATGGGTAAATAAAGTAATTAGAAATGATAAATATTATAATATATGGAATGAAGTTGATATATTCAACCATATCCCAGTCCAACATATGAATATATTATTTCATGGAGTTTTTCATCATTTAATAAAATATTATCTATTATAAACCCTCATTAATGTCAATTTTAGAACTATTTATTTAATTTTACTTTTATAACTTTATAAAATAATATATTTAAGAATATTTTTCATTAAAATATCTATAATATGTAGTTTTTATCTAAAGGTACCATGGAAAATAATAAATCATTCAAATCATTTTACTTTTACAATTTTTAAATTCAATTATTTTAATTTTCTAATAACTGAATAAATTATATATCGGTGATTCCAAAGAATTTATTCTAAATATTTAATAAATAAAAATTATAATTACATAATAATCATAAATAAAAAACACATATTTAAAATTCATATTTATAACCATAAATACCTTATTTTTATACCTCTGTTGAAAATTTATTGGTAAAACAAAACAAAGAGAATAACCTTTCTGACTTTTTAATACATAAAATATTATGAAGATCAAAATCATGTCTATATGGAGAAAAACCGTCACATATTAGAAAATTGGATGGTGATGGAATAAATTGACCAAGCTACTATAATAAATTTAAATTTTTGGATTACTTTTGAGTCCATTTAATTTTTTTTCCTTAAGAAGCATATTCTAAAATTACCGTTGACACAAAATTTACAATGATTATTATCCATACAGATTAAAAAATAGATATATTTATAAAAAATTACCCCATATTTAAAAATATTTTATCCAATTTTCAATATTCGAAATAATGAATATTAGGAATTTAATTTTAAAATTTTGACTGTAAAATGTGTTGAAAAACTCTTTTCAAAAAAAAATTCATTTTAGCTACAAAAATGATTTAATATTATATTGATGTATAATATTTTTTAAAAATAATATAATTGGATTATTTTTAATCAAATTGAAATAAATAAATTTGGAAACTAATCCCTAATATTATTTTATTAATAAATTCATTAAAAGAAAATAGAGAGTTAGAAAAATGGTATATTTCACTATTTATTGAAAACTCATACTTCATGAAAAAAGTATAAAAATTTCATAAGACAAAAATTTTGATATTATTATTTAAAAAATATATCCGTTATATTAACAAAATTTAAATATTATCTATAAACTAGTAATAATATTCACTCACAAAAAGCAGTAAATATCATTTTTTTAGAAATTTTTTTTTGACAAATACCATATCTCTTTCTAGAAATTGTGAACCTATTTCATTAGAATTAATCAATAGATTAATATTAATTATCTTGATATATATTTGACATTTCATTTAATCTTATTATTAAACACAAATTCTCTAGTAAGCTTATCATGATCATATTTAAATAATAATATATTCAAGTTTGTTTAAGCTTTATGTTGTGTGTTGGGTAGGTTATCAAGCATAATTTTATTATTTTAACATAATAGGGTGTTATAATATATATCCATACTTATAGTTTAATCATTACCATGTAGAAATTATCTTACCTATTTATATATTTCTATATATACCATTTCTATTTATTAAAATACATATATAGAAAACATTATTTTTTACCATAAGTAAAACTAAATTATTATTTATAAAATTGAATAAACCTGAATAATATGTTATTAATTATTTAATATTCATTTTTTATGATTCCTTGTGTTTCCTTTATTAATAAATATGGATAAAATATAATCTTTCCCCTTTCCTTTACCCTTAATAATCATTCTCTTAGTTGGCTGTTGCATAGATACATAATTTTAGGGTCATTCAATTTTACCATCCACCTTTTCAAAAAACTACATAAGGAATTACTCTCTTAATTTATTTTAATACTTAAAAAATCAAAGGATTTTAATGATAGTATTATCATTGATTATCTTATTAACATTCAAAAAAAAGATAGAGAAACTCAAAGGAAGTTATGTAATTTGGATATCTTTTTGAGATTTATTAGGTTTGTTAAACTAGAGAATGTATAGATTCTCAATAAAACCCACAATGATGACAATGTGTGGTTAAACTGTTGATAAATCTCTATATTTTTAAATAAATAGTTCCTTGGAGGTCTGAAACAATTTTTTTCTAGGACTCTCCTGATGATGATCACAATGATACATGAGTATTCTCTATGTATCCATAATCTCATGTGACTTTTGGAGTTCATCATACATTAATGATAAAATCAAATTTTTTAGACATTGTATATTTATTCATGAGTTTTGTTTTGAAATAATTATCTTCTTCACACATATCATTAGTAGGATTAAAAATATGGGATTCTAGAATATATGGATTCCATTCTTTATGTAGTATAATATGTAACCACCTATGCCACACCATTATGTTACATCAATTAAATATATTAAATTTACCAATAAGGTATCACCAGGACAAAAAGGTCAATGAAAAATACTTTTTTTACAAACTAATATTATTTAATGTATTATATATGACTAAAAAAATAATTGAGAAAAATTTATTTTAATTTTATATTAGTCTCCCAGTATTTTATCGGGTCTATTTAGATATCCTCATTGAAATTGGATTATAATCTAATTTGGAGATTCTAGTTTCAATGATCTATATTATCTTTTTTGTATTACATACTATTTCCATGAAAATAAAAAAAGTATTTAGGTAGGTTATCCTTCCAATTGTAGAATTCTCGAACATTGATCCATTAACGGGACTCCCCTTTCTTGAAATATAGACTCATATATCCTCAATGTGTACCAAAAAAATTATATTGAATAGACTATTCTTATTTCACCCAATAAATTTATAGATACATTAGTGAAATATTTTTTTAATCTCTCTATTTATTAAATGAGCCCATATAATGGCTTGACTGACACCAGAAATTGGGATCCATGATCTCCAAAATAATGGAAGGCATTTCTGACTTAATATCTAGTAGTGGGACTTCATTAATATAAAGAAATTTTTTTATTTTTACCATTTACATGTCTGGTTAATATTTCATTGATATTAACTAATTTATATACCATTTTATGATATAATAATTTATTCCTAGTAAAATGAATTTTAGTTCCATCTTGTAAACATATTAATTCATTTATTTATTTGATCATAAAAAAATAATCCAAAAAATAAACCATCAACTTGAATAAATTAAAATAAATAATTTTAAATGGGATAGTGATTTCTAATGGTTCTGTTATTATGTTGATGATATCTAACCCCTGATCATTGGGGAATAAAACATGAATACATAACATTTTCCATTTTATAATATTCCATATATCCTTTTATGTATTGCCTGTGTATGTTTCACTTTGGTTGCAAACATGAACAACATATATTTTTCTTATATCTCGGTTTTTTATTTAGGATTTTCTCACATGCATGTCTGGATAACCACATGAATGGTTATGGTGTTCAATTAAAAAATTGATACATAGCCCTATCATAAAAAAGAGGAGTGTATGAAAAATAAAATATTTATAATTTAACAATGATTATTCCCAAAACCCATTAAATAGTATTAAAAAGTTAAATCCATCAAATCCATATGTTATTGAATGCTCATGATCATCTATTCGTAAAATAAAATGAATTTAAAATATCTAGAAAACATTGATTTCAGTCGATATTTATAAAATAATTATCTTATAAAATTAACCATTCTATTAATTAATTAATTCAGTTATCTTCTTTCATTACCAATAGTCACAACAATTCAAATATTAATTTTTCAAGTTATGTCATTTAAAATAAATTATGTACTTGGAATGTACATGGAGGAAACAAGATTTGTACCAATATAAACCACCAAACATGGTCATTTTAATGTATCATGCATTCAAATTGCATATATCATTCATATTTTATCATGTGATTATATGTCATAACAATAAAAAATGACTCATCATCAAGCATTTAATTGTTAGGAATGTAACACTTCTAATGAATTTGGAGTATATGGTGCATAAGGACCAAATATTGAAAATAGTTTTAAATTTAATATGGAAATTAATATATAAATTAATATTATTTTAAACCTATCATAGGACATGAAATATCAAGTAATGACACATGTAAATTTATTTATTTTATTTAATTGCATCATTAAGTAACTTTATTATCATTGTAAAACGTTGACAAATATACAAAATGTACACTTCATCCTAACATCATGTATTTCCCTCTTTGTCTATGAACAATGCAATCCTATGGAATCTATGTATATTTTTAGTGAATTTTTATTATTTATATGGAATGTAAAATAGATAATTTTCATATAACCTTAATGTTTCAAGGAAATCAATCCCTATTAATCATATAATAAATACATGATATATATTTGACCATGTAATTTGATAGATTTTATTTTGAAAATACATTTAGAGGAAATCATTTGTATTCCAGCTACATGCTATGTAGTATAAAAATATTTGTACATGTATGGACTAGTAAACATGTGGTGTGTAATGATTCCAAATTACCTTTTATTCACACAATGCATTAGAATTATTTTAAGTCTCTACCCAATTAAAATACCTTTGATACATGATATATACATTCATTTTTCACATCCTATAGTTTAGTGTTATCATACTAGAATTCATCAGAACCACATTATGTTAACATTATAGTTAATTTATATTTCTATAAATTTTTTGATAATATTTTTTAAGAATAAAAAGATATCTCATATTTATTAAAATAAAAAAATTCAAAAATTATAAAAAATTATGGGACAAATAAATAATTGATTAATAAATATTTATAAATTTAAAAAAGATTAATTTGATACCACATAAATTAATTAGGAAGAACAGAAGTTTTTAGGGTTACACCAATTTTATTTTATTGATAATCACTAATTAACCATATAAAAATTATGAAGAACAACATTTATCATGTTTATATTTTAAGAATAAAAATAAAATAACCTCATAACCACTGACAGTAACATTCACAAAAAATTTATAAATAAAAATAATTTTAAAAAAAATACCTTAGTCCTGAGTAATTTCATTCATGTAGGTGTTGATTGATGAATTCCTTATTCAATTAATCCCATAATTATTGTCTGACTCACCGGTTTTGATAATCCCAAATAATATTTTTATAGTCCCAAATGTTGTTTTCTATTAATTGATAACCTTTTTTTCATTCTAAGTTAATTATATTTCATTAATATTTCATGCTTCTATAATGTAATTTTCATGTATTCTCAATCTCATTGTTGAATGGTTGAGCATACAGTGCAGAATTAATCTCTGTACAAGGTCACTGTTACAAGGTTACCATTACAAGGTTACTACTACAAGGTCAACGCTACAAGGTTACCACTACAAGGTTATCGGTACAATGTTACCGCTACAAGGTCACCTCTACAAGGTTACCACTATAAGGTCACTACTACAAGGTTACCACAACCTGTTCACCGCTACAAGGTCTTCCCCTACAACGGATACTGCGATAAAGTCACTGCTACAAGTTCACCATTACAAGGTTTCCATTTCATGGGTATCGATGAAAGGTTAACGCTGAAGGAGACTAATGAACGGTTATAGTTAGAGAATATCGATGTGCACCAACTTTTGAAGCCTACTAATATAAAGGCTACTATTACCATTCTACCGACGCTTATCCCTCTATAATATTTCAAATTATCAATAATATTCTAACGGCTATATTTTATAAATTAAATGCTCTTACATTAATTAATGCAGATTGTAAACGTTTCAGGAGACAATACCATGGATAGTACAAGGTATGAGAAACCTTCAAGTTATCTACTCATTCCCATTGTCGGACATAAAATATAAAAAGGGAAGACCATGAAATAATAATATGATCAAGTGATACAAATGAAAAGAGTCACATCCACACCAAAAGAGAATGGGGAATATGAAGTGAGATAGAGATTACTTGCTTGATCAAAGAAGAACCATACATGACTAATAATCTGAACCCACAAGCATCATGAAGATAATTCATTGAAAAACTCACTTCGACCTTCTATGCTTCATCAACTCTTGATCAACATAAGAAGCAGAACACTGAAATCTAGAACCTGGAGTTGCGACACTCTGTTTTGGAAACAAATTCCAGAGATTGACACAAACATAAAAATTTCTCATTCCAAGGAGTTAAGAATTGAACTTCAAACACATAGAGAATTATAAACTCTTTCTCATCATAACTACTCTATGGTGTTTCTTTATTTTACATATCTGATAAGTTTTTCAATCTATTGAACACACTATCTCTTGTGTATGAATTAGAGGATACTGAATATCCTCATATAAAAATTCACATATTTTTGTTTCCCTCGTATAACTATAGAAGATATTGTGTGTGGTCTATGTTTTTTGTATTTCCCATGAAGAATTGTGGTATGGGGTGAGAACCCTGGTGAATTTGTGAAAACTATTGTAAAGACCAATATAGGATGTGTATCAAGTTTATTACTAATATAAACTGTTTGGTGGTAGGTGATCACCATGTGGAGAGGGCTAGGTCTCATCTTGAGAATGAACATCTTTTTTACATTGTTGTGCTAATCTTCAAATACTCTATTTTATTTTATCCACTGCTTACATTTGCTAAAATAGAAAACTGTTTTTTCTTTCACTCTGATAGATTGTTTTGATTAGTGTGTATATTATTTTTTGATTCATTAAAGAAGTATAAAAAGTGGAAGAAGTGTTATATACTAATTCAATGGAGGACTAATTATCCTTTGAGAAATATGTTTTCCAATTAATCATCTATATTTCTACAGCATTAATTAACTGGGCTGGTTTCAACAATTAGGGGGATTTTAATCATAAATTTTGTAATAGAATGTTTAAATGGAACTCAATTCACCCCCTCTTGAGTATCCACTCTAACCAAAAATTACGTTAGTAGGTTCTAAAGTATAATATCTCTAGTTTTGATCCACATTTTCTCATTGATATCAATGTTACAATGATGGTACATTAGGTTCCAGTATAAAGGTTCCAATCATCATGTATGACTAACCATTGACTGCAAACAAATCCTAAATGTCTTATGGGTTTACACTCATTATCTCAGTCTTGAGAGGATAGAAGGAGTAGAAATAATTACTTCCACATTGGGATAAATCCCAGAGATATTCATTTAAGGGAATTCTCTTAGAATGATAAATTATTATGCATGATAAATAATTTTCACAGTGCAACAGTAATATTATTATCAGTTATATATTTAACCAAGGATAAAGTATGAGTATATTTATTAAGACCTTTTCCAATCTCTTATTCCTTGTGAAACCACATGTATAGTGATATTGTTATCATTATTTCTTTGACCTATTCATATATCACTAATAATTTAAATATTACTAAATAAATTAAAATTTATTTACATGATATTTATTATATCATTTCTGTTACTTAACACCTTAATTGGCCTATTCGCCTTCATTGTCCTTGAGAAATCCTAGAATAATAAATATTATTCATTAGAGATATAATTATATATTATATTCATATTTTTTGTGACTAATAATTTATTTATTATTATAAACATATAAAATTATGAATGTGCATGTGTGAACAATAAATACTAAATAAATATTATTAATCGGTCTGTAAAATTAATGTTATGTAAATTTTGTAATTCAAATATATTTTAACCGATACTAATGGATACACATAGTCTGTAGCTCACCAGGTCACTTTTGGGTGGAATTGAGAGGGTTTTCTTAGAGTTTAATATCAGTGTCTTGAAAAACATAATGGTTTTTATATATAAAGATGTTAATGTCACAATGATGATAGCCCTACATAGATGCTCAATATTTAATATAATCCATTTTTCTTGATATCTCATTATAAAGGATGAAGAATAACATTATCAATCTATATGATTGATATTAGTTGATTTTATATCTTAAAATGAACCCCTATATACATGTTCTCTACGGAATTTAGTTCAATAATATCATTTAAATAAATTGTATGAGATATCAACATCTACAACATATTCATTAATGTTATATCATTTATGACACATCCACCCTATCATAAATCATTTTTAATATATAGAAAAATTATTTTGATAAATACTATAATGTTCCAGAGTCATTATATTTATTAAAAATAATAAAAAATTCGAAGGATCATTAAACATTCTTTCATATAAAAATATATAATAAAATCTCAACATGAAGAATTATTAAATTGAGATTTATTATAATAACCTCTTCTCATATATATTTCCATGGGTGAATATCATGAGAATAAATCTCAATATCGCATTAACCTCCTTGTCACGAACCATCCTGGTTCAACCCTATTCCAGTCACCCATGTCAATCCGCAACAAGACCCAAGAGGCCTTCTTGATCCTCCCAGGCTTGTAACAAGCGCCAGGGCTTCAATAATGATAATGGGAACAATTTCACCCAAATAAAACAAATAAATCATCAGAAATAATAAATATCATCACATAAGAAGTAAACATAATAAAATGACTACATAAGAACAAACTAAATTAAAACTTTCCAAAACTCATTGTCTGCACTAACTCAATGTGACCTCATGGGTGACTCTATGAATTAATGATCAAGTGTCTCCCAAGTTGAATTAACTCAAGCTGTAGCCTGCACAGACACTAAAAATATAAAATTACTATAGCCATGAGTATTACAACTCAGTAGGATTGCACGATATCTATTCCTAAAGCACAACCTTTAAAATAAAATAAACCCCATTTCAATTTTGAACTACACATTATAAAAGAAGTTTTTTCAAAATATTCTACTTCAAGGAAATGTACAAACCATTTTTATTAACTATATTAAAATATATATTCATTTTATTAGTGTCAATAACATTTTATAAAGACAAAATGATGTTTCTATTTTTAGATTTGTACAAAGAGGGTTAAACTCATACATTTTTTAAGTATTTTTAGAAACCTAATAAAATCCATTTTACCAATTTCCCAGGAAAATAATGAAAAAATGAACAAAATTAAGTACACAATAACGTAAATGTAGATATACATAAAATTACCATATTAATCACTACATGTAACTAGAAGTCAATAAACATGGGTTATACTATGAGATCATGAATAATAGAGAAAATATAATTACATGAGACTTCATCATCGTCTATGTGTCACATACGATGAAATCCAAAAGCCCGATATGCTTGACTGTCCTTTCTCAGGTAGGCTTAGTGAAAATCCCATAGTAATAATTCTAATATATCCACCTATTATGTTCCACTGGTCCATACCAAAACCTACTAGTGTAGAAATCATTATTATAATATACTTTGAGTATTCCAGATTAACATATCCCATGTGCTTAAAAAGGGGTTGAGTGAACCGGTGCCATTCGAGAATCCAATCACACACACACACACACACAGATATATATATAATGCACAACATGCAGCACCCCGAGCCACTCCAAGAACAGATCCCATAACATTTACCAAATAACAAAAACAATCCATATTTATAAAATCTCATAATGCATGACAAGGATTCATTAGTAAAGACATCCCATCAATTATACGCATACAATATCTCATGAGAAACATCAACATGAGGTTTTCAAAATAATCAATTTTCATTAATTTTCACAACCATGCCAAACGGGCCCTTGATCTTTCACCAAAAAACCCTGATCTAAATGTGAAATCATTTTTCCAAAAATAATGTTACGCATATAATTACCACATAAAAACATATATAAAAATTCTTGAAAAACATTCATCTGCACATTCTAAACAAAGTTCAATTTCAATGAAAATTCCAACACATTCATTTCATAAAATGCCTTATGTGCAGTATTTAACAATGTAACTTAATTTGTCACTCATGGTAGTATAAATGCTATTTTCCAGGCTAATCAATAAAACCATGAATCATTAATCAATATTTTTATATTAAACAAGGTTAAGATAGCATGAAATAAATGAATCATGACATAAAAAAGAAATTTCAACAGCAAATCCTACCTCAAATGTGATAAAATGATGAATACACAAAGTTTGACACTTTTATCACAAACCAACAAAAAAAGCACTGTAGGGTTCAACACACTACAAAATAATTGACAGAAGCCTTAGAACACCAATAGAACACCACATAATAAGTGTGAAACCAAAAAATGGGTATATGTCTATTCATTGGATGTAGGCAAAAAACCAAAATAGATTCCATCTGCTTCGCCATTGTTGGTGGATATCGGAAAACACAAGAATAAGACCTGAGGTGGTCTTCACATACTTGGAGACAGGTTAGTGCCAGAGCAGTGGGGGTGAAGTGCATCGGGGATGGTAGCGTGTGCACAAGGGGGATTCCACACAATGGGAGGGTGACTGTATGGTCGTGGGCCGGCCCTAGAAGAACATCGACTTGGATGCGCACTGGCTGGACATCTGCAGTGGGGTAGAGGCACATCGAGGCCACATAGAGTGTGATGTGTGTGGATTGTGGTATCATGACAAGAGGATGTCGGGAGGCAATAGTGGCTGGACTACAATTCAGAGGTGGAGTCACGGTGGTCGGATGATGTATTAAAGTTGATCAGGGGAATAAATCTTCGCTCGGAGAAGGAGACCGCGATGGTTTTATGTGAGGAGGATAGGTAGGGGTGATTGTCTTCCCTAGGAGAAGGAGATCATGGAGGCCTTGTTCTTCTGGTGAAAAAAGTGTAAGAGGAAGAGGGGTCTACTGGTCACTACATGTGAGTGGGAGCAGGGGCACCGAGAAGCGGTGGTGTGAGGTGATGGAGACAGGGACCAGCTGGGTGTGAGAGGCTGAATGTGCGGAGGGCATGGCTTGGGTAAAGAGGGCCTGGGTTTGGGATCTTGGGGTCCTGGAAAGGTCGACAGGGACCTGTAGGGAAGGGAGAGCGAAACGGGTGAAGGCCAGAGATGGACTGGGAGCCGGGTTTGACAAGGACCTGCATTGGAGGGAGACGAGAGCAGGGTGTTGCGGAGGGGTGGGCCGCGCGGAAGAAGAAAAAGGTGGAGAACCACGTGGAAAAGAAGGGAAAGAATAAAAGAATAAAATAAAATAAAATAAAATTTAAATAAAAATAATACTAATTTAATTGTTAATACTATCACTAATTAATATAATAATAACATTAATAATAATATATTAATAATAATATTAATATTAACTTCAAAATGAAATTAATAACAAACATAATGATAATTAAAATGAGAACTTTTTTTATTTCGTTTCATTTAAAAATAAAAATAATATTTATTATATTTATTAGAGATTAATAATCATATTATTATTTCCAATTTATAATAATAATAATATTATCATATGCACAATAATATTTTTATTATTATAGTTTAAACATTATTATTGTTTTATCATTGTAAAATTTTATTTTACTCTTTTTTAAATTTACATTATTTCATTATTTAATTTATTACTTATTTCAACTATCTCCAACCACACACACTCATGGATTGAACGCACAAGCACCACTAAAGATATTGATACCGCACACCAGCTCAAAACCCACCAAAAACATCAACTCTAATAAAGTTCAAAAAAAGTCCCAACTCAACCTCGTTCAAACGACACAAAACTGAAAAAAGAATAAAATAAAAGTGCATTTAAGATCAGGTTGTGACAATTCTCCCCACCACAGACATGTTTTTCCCCTATAATTTCACCATGCCAACAATTGACACAACTTGAGTCCATACCAATACAACATTATACAAAAGAGAGACCCTCAAGGTAACCATTCCCTACAAACGTCACACCCAACAAATTTAAAGAAAACCACTACCCGAGATTGAGGAGATATCATGAGAGGGTTCTCCCCACCAAAAGAATTTACTAATACAGAAACCCTCGAAACCCAAATTAACCACTCCAAGGGGGGAAACATGGGAACTCATAAACCAAACGCATTCATTTTTACACCATGGTTCAAAAATCACAACCTAGACACTGAAGAAAAAGCATGCTACAAAAAAACCCAACAACCTGAGGATGATAAATAAAATCAACACCTCCCCAAATTTTACAAAACCAAACATCCCATGGACCAGTACAGCCGATAAAAACTCTACATCAAAATGAGTGTGTTTGTTCACAAGACCCACACTCTTCAATGAAACTAAAATTTTTTGAAACCACATTAATAGATAATATGGCCCCTTTGATTGTAGTAGAATGATGTCATCAATCCACTACAAAAAGGGAAAGCTCACGATGGAGACAAGAATAGGACAAGGAAACATTGAAAATTATCTCCCGAAATCGAAAAACATGATCTGGACCGAGGTTCCACAAACCCTCGAAAACTCTTCACTATGAGCGAGCTTCACCCCGAGACATGTGGCTGGGACCCTAATGGCTGAAATATATCTTTCCTGAATGTCTTGCATTTTCATCCTCCAATACCTAAATCCTTCTTCCCAAATGATGCTTCTTTCAGAACTCTCTCTGGTGGACCAAATAGTCACTCGGTAGCTAGACTACGGAGAGGTGCGACAAGGCGGCTACAAAAGTCTGAACCGGCCACACTAGTAGCATGCGAGATAACGGTCTAAAAAATTTAGAGTCGGTACCGATGAAGATCCTTTCCTGATAGGGAACCATCACAAGAGTCAACCACCAAAAACTTCACACGATACTCTAATGATGATGAGACATGGAACCTTTAGAAGTCCATAACTGAACCCTCATATAACTCTGGGATGGTACAAACCTTATCTACCTGGGGATTTGAAAACAACCAGATGACAAAATATCTTTCTAAACTACACAATTGCCGCCAACAGACATCAATTACCTTGACAAGCAAGAAAACACACAAATGAAATGGGAACTGGGCATAACTAATTAACAACTTTTGAGGCTTTCTAGGCGGCATACTCATAACAACACGCGAAAAACTGCATCGAAACTAGAATCAAGAAAAAAATAAATCATAGAAACAATACATGCTAAGGGAAACAGGCCGATATGCCAAACATATAAAAATACAGGCAAAAATTAACTTTTCCAAAACAGTTATTTTATTAAACTATTAAAACTCACCTATGACACCTTATAAACCATCACATGTTTGTTCATTCAATCTCGCTCGCATCATCTATGGACATGTTCCACCCCCATGCACTCTACATCCATACCCATGCACGTGTGTCCCTCCATAAGGTGTTCTAAGGTTCAAACACTTTTTTCCTTAACAAATCCAAACACATAACATGTTTTTCCAAACCGATACACCATCTCTTTAAACCCCCACTTTACTAATATCAAAAACAATTTTGATGAAACCCCCATATTTTCATTTTCATTTTGAAATCAATTTTATTGTTAACACACATTCAAATCTACTATGTTCCAAAAGAAACACAACCAATGATAAACCATCGAAATGAGGAACTAGAGAATATGTCTAACCTGGTGACCTAGTGGCGGGACCTGCCCCAAGTAAGGCATTACACTAAGATGACATTGAGTTGGATACATGGGATTCACATGGGTCACCACCCCATGTGAGACCTAAACATGAACTGATTTGCCTCCAAAGTCACCCTGCAATCCTAAACAACCCAAGACATAATACTAAAAACTTGGACTACCCATTGTAACTCATGTCTCATCACGAGCGATGGTGGTCTGACACCAACCCGTAATCTACCTCCTGAGCCCTGAGAGTGCTAATCTTCATCTCCCATTAACCCAAAATAATTGGGGCCAACTCTGATATGATTTTTCATGAACCAACCTCAGTCGACCCTGAACCTGTCACCCGAGTCAATCCACAGCAAGGCCCAAGAGGCGTTCCCGACCCTCCAGTACTGGCGACAAGTTCTATAGAATCAATAAAGACTATGGGAATTATTTCACCTAAAGAAAAATATAATGAAACATAAATAATAAAGTGCATCATAGAATAAATAAAACAAATAAAACATCTAAATAATAACAAAAGAAATTACAACTTACAAAATCTCAATGTCCGATCTAACTCCATGTGACCTCACAGGTCACTCACCAACTCAACAATACTGTATTTCCCATGGTGAAAACACTCAATTTTTAGTATACACTAAAACTAAAAAAATAATAGAGTTATAGTCGTTAGTATTACAACTCAGTAGACTAGACCGACATCTATTCCCAAAGCACTACCTTTAAAATTAAAGAAACACCATTTCACGTTTGAACTAAAATTTATAATGTTATGTTTTTCTAGATATTTTACATAAAAAATAGGAACCATTACCCTTAACCATTTTCAAATATTGATTAATATAATTAGCGTCAATGGAAGTTTTGAAAGGGAATGCGATTTTTCAATTTTCATATATGTAGAATGTTGGATAAACACTTTAATCGGAAAACGATTTTAGAAACATAATCAGAACCAGTTTACTACATTCCATGAAAAACAATGTATAGAAATGCATAAAATAAAGCACAAAATAAGGCAATTGAAGATATACATACAAGTACAATATTCATGACCACATGTAACGGAAATTCAATAGGAATGAGAGAACATAAGAGATCTAGAATTATCCAGAAGACACCAATACATGAGACCTCATCCTCGTTGAAATGTCCCTCATAGAAAAATAAAAACGCCCAATACACTTGACCATCCATTCACAGGTAGGCCGAGGGAAAATACCATTGTAATAAAACCATTATATCCACCTATTATGGGCCACTGGTCAGTACCATAACCTACCAGTGCAGCTATCATTCTTATAATATTCCCTCAATATGCTAGCTTTGTAATGCCCCGACCCCAGTTGCCTAGAGTCGGTGCATTATTACATAACATTGGCATGATCACAAGAAAGATCAAATCTCGAAAGACCGATTGGTTTAGTAGCCTTGGAAACACTAGATATATTCATAAGTTTTACATTACACCATAAAATGAAAAACTACTACAACAACATAATGTCTCCATAATCCACACTACTATCCCCTCATAATATCCCTGCAGGTCATTCATAATTTACTTCTTCACATCCTGGGGAAAAATAAAACATAGAAAAGGGGTGAGCTCAAATGCCCAGTAAGGATAACAATATAGCGGAAACTATCATAAATAAGAATAAACATTTAAGGCAATGCATTACTAAAACAAAAGCCTTTTAAAATTGAACTTCAACATGGTATGGCAAAAGTAAAATGAAATAATGCCATTTACTTATTCACATGGATATTCTACTAATCGAATAATCACATGCAAAAATCAATAACCACTTTCATAATGTTGGAATGCATAATGCCAGACTATCATAACCACATAGCCAAGGCCTCGTGCCAAGGCTACAAATAAGATTTTGTCAAGGCCTTGTGCCAAGACACTAGTTTGTCTCATGAGACCTACCGATGCATCGAGGAGCTATAGCGGGCTCCACCCGTCACTTATTAAGTCCAATGCATTCCCATATGAAAAGGTTTAAACATAACATAAACATTCGTATTAAAACTAGCATACGAAATGTCAATAATTTCACCATAAACTATGAATGATATAAAAATAGCACATCCATAGTCAAACATATCACAAAACCTTCAATACAATATAGAAGTTTTGTATCATAATAAATCAACTTCAAATAATCTTAAAATCCATCAAAGGATGTTGACATAGATGAAATCAAAATTCTTTTTAAAGAAATATCTCCTTTTATTTTGAAATCATTTAAGATCCATATAAAATAAAACATTTTCTTTGAAAATATTCTTATAAGCTTGTAAGGAAAGCTTTGAAGATTTTATAACGGCGGAAAATAACCGCACCCGCCGTATAAGTTAAAAAAAACATTCTTACCTCAATTCAGTCGAAAAGGTTAAAAAGGACCTTGTTTTGAAAATGACGGAAAGATTCCTTTATAAACCTCTTATAAAAGTCAAACAAGGGTATAAATGACTTTAACCCATATTCTTGTAAATAGTAAAAAAAATTTGAAATACATTTTTAAGAAACATGGATGTGGATGATAAAGAGATCCCAGTAGATTATTACATATAAACAACCTCGGATAATGAAGAGATTGTGAAATAACCCTTACCTTGTACTTTCCCTTGGTTGTGGTAGGTTAACCTCCTGTATAATGGTGAAATAATTGTTATTAAATTATACAAGAATCATATACATTAATATGATATCATATATGATCTTTTAATATTGATTTGATAATAATATCTTAGTATTATCGTTGTTTCGGGTGTTAACTTACTTGTTTTCTTTCATAAATTTTGTTACGTAAGACATGTTTGTAAAGGATAGGTTGTATATTATTCATATCCAGAATGATATCAAGTCCTTAAACATCATTTTTAAATCATAAAATGATAATTATACTTTAATGGTTACGATGGAGAATGAATCTCATCGCGTTCGTGGAGACGGTAGTCCGTACATACGTACGAGCGACAATATCATTCTTTTGATATTAAAATAATATATAAATGGATGGTATATCATATATACAGAATCATTAATATGTTATATTTATTATTTACATGAGTTACACATCATTATTATACCCATCCAAATAATAATATATTGAATAACAATTACACCACGACGTGGAGACGGTAAGCCGTACGTACGCACGTATGGTGACATGTTATTCAAAGGGTGGATAGAATACTGAATATGGTTGTACCATATTTATAATAACATCACAGTATATAAATGATACTGGAGTCAATATTTTAGAATGGTAACAACAAAGGAAGAAGAAGTGGAAGAAGAAATGAACTTAGAAAAGGGTGGTGAAATCATTACCTCTTCTTCGGGTTCTTCCTTTTGATTTGATCAAAATGGTTCCTTAGGTTGGCTTTCTGATCAAACTAAGGCCTCTAGGTTGTAGTGAGGGATGGTGGGAGATTATTTGGGCATAGTTTGGCCGAACCAAAAGGCTTTAGAGGTGTGAAGAAAAGAGAAGGAGGAGTGCCCTTTTATAAGAGGGGTGAGGGGCACTTTTGGAAAAGCTAGAAATATTAATTTATAATAAATTCATATTCGGTTTCCAAAGGCTCCAAATTTTACTATTCAAAGGATGAGGTGGGGATAGGTCGAAAACAACTCATCCAATAGAATTTAGACAGGTTTGGGTACTTATATTAACCTTATCTTTAAGTATTAACTCTAAGTTAATTAGTTTCACTTTTACAATGTCTCTTAGTATTTTTATATAATATGGTTAATAAACTTACTATATACATCCAAGCGACCCCCAAGTGGTCCATTAATGATTAACCTATCATAATATAAGTCTCTTGGACGAACCTTAGATTTTTAGGAATTTAATATCAATTAATAATATAATATTTGTTTTAAGAACTCTTTTATGTCAATTTTGACACTATTCAATTGTTGATTTTTGTGAAACTCATAACAGATTGATTACGTCGAACAAAGTCATTTAAATCAATCCTAATATATTATATTATCCTAGAAAATTAGTTTAATTCATTAAAAGTTTCATATTATTTTTATTTGGGTATTTATAATATCAATTATTTTAATTTTTCACTATTTTAGTAATTACTGCATCATCATTGTGTCATAAATAAAATAAATTATATAATGTCTAAAAATTATAAATAAAATATCATTATATAGGAAATCTTTTTATCTTTCTAATGAATATTTATAATCTAAAATCCAACATATATAGCCCTATGTAACAATTGTTTTTCTAAAAGATATATGCTTGTGTCATTTTTGTATTCATTTTGACTTAATTAAAATAAAGTGTCATTTTCACTTACAAGTGGATCCATGGGGTCCCAAAATTGACACAAAGATGCCCATGGTCGACCATGTATCAACCAATAGGGTTAAGACACGTTTTAGGGTAATTTTGTATTATTATAATATTATTTGTTTAACCTTTATTTACCGGATTTACCCTTTGACCATGGTAAATAAAATATTTACCGCAGTAATTATTCAAAATGTATAAAAATAAAAGTTACCTATTTACACAATTTGAACATCCTGATTCCAAATATGGAATCCATTTTCCTAAATTCAAAACACAGAAGTGGCAGAAATTAATTTAAAATTAATTCCCGCTGTCAAAACAAAAAGCGTGTTTTTAAGAGGTAATAACTATCAAAAGATTGACACTTGTTTATGTTTGATTTAATTGTAAAATTATGTCCAATGACCAAAATTATATTAAATGGTAAAAATATATTCTAAATATACTTTTAAACCACTCAAATTCACAATTTATCACTATTAATTATTTTGATTAAAAAAGTTGTTTTTAATTAAAATTTAGTAATTTTCACTATTCATCAAAATATGAAAGTTATCTGAAATGTACCAAAATTTCACCCTAGGCTAATTTTGATATTCCGAATCCAAAAATGAAGTCCATTTTGAAATATAGAATATATATGAATTCAAAAAGTAGGTATTACTATTCACAACGGCTAGTTTAATTAGTTATGGTGTGTTAGAACTCGGTGTTGCGTACAACACACGCTATCACATTATTCAAAGGGAAACGTACCGTGGAAGCTTGGGGTGTTTCATTTTAAATTTTTGATGTCCCCATTTAGTCAAAAAGTTTAAAATATTGTATTTAAAAAGGTTTCACTATTAGAAGTTGATAAAAGTGAAATACTGAAAATGAATCTGTTCTTGCATTATGACTAAGAAACTCATAATAGGGATTCTAAAATTATAAGGATTATATAAAGTTCAAAATGTAGTTAATACTATTCATGACCTCTTTTAATTTTGTGATTGAACTCAGTGTTGCGTGTAGTGCAAGTTATTGAATTATTTTGAAGAAATAACACACTATGAAATCTTGGGGTGTTACATTCTCCCCTCCTTCAATAAATTGCGTCCTCGCAATTTGAAATTTTTCTTCAAAAATAAAAGGTTGAAAGTAGAAAATATATTTGTGGGAAAAACCACATCGGAAATTGGGTTACTAAAATTTAGTCTTAATATGAGGAAAAAATAAATCAAAGGGTCACCACCAAATTATGATCTCGATTAGGATAACATTGGTGGAAATTAGAGACATATAATAGGAGGAAAAATGTAAATATTTATAGGTAGTGATTGAGTTCATCAATCACAAACAAGTGTATAATTGAGGTCCTTAAATTCATCAATCTATGATGATTTGAAATACCATCGGTTCAACAAAACATAGGGTATTAGGATAACACATTTTTGACGTTTCAAAATATCTTAGTTGAAATCCCACATCGAAAAATGAATTAATGAGGCCTCTATTTAAAATAAAGAGTGGAAAGTATGAAGATTACCGAAAATAACACATACTAGGGTTCCATGTAAGAAAATATGGATATGGAAGAAAAATCTAGCCATCAATTATCTGATGGAGAGTGGTAGAGAACATGGCTATGAAAAGGCCAACAATCCCAAAGCCCTAAATTAGTGATGATTTAAGGTACCATCTAGGACAACATTTTTGTTCTAAGTTCCTTTTATTAATGATGAGGAATTTATTTATGAGATTGGCTAAGATCATAAGGAGATATAATTAGTTTATAATTAGAGTTTTATCCATTAATAAATTTCTACCAAAACTCATCATTCACTCGTAAAAAAATTCTATTTATACTATTCATAGAGGGTTCCAAAATAAACGAATTTATAATTCATCTACCAGATCTTTTAAAAAAAAACTACATTATTTAATCCAGGACATCTCGTGGGCCAGTGGTAGGTGATACACCCTTGTCGCCCTTCGGTTGCGGGTTCAAGTCTCGCAGCCTTGCCGGACGCGACGGGTTGCCGCCCGACCTCCGGGTTGTCCTTTTATGGCAATCCAAAATAATCCAAACAAGAACTATCCAAAATAATTCTATCCAAACTCACAGTCCAACTTTTATAAGGAAGGTAAACATAATATAGATCCTTTTTACCCCGTAATAGCATATGAATACCTTCATCATGTATTCTTTTAATACACTGAAACATCCTGAATTACCATAATCTTTATTGATTACATTTATGCTCCCTTATTCCATATAGAATGCTGGATATACTTCATCAATCCAAAAATGTTTTAAACCCCAACAATGATGGAATATACAAATCATTAATCAGCTTCAAGGTAGTCAATAATATCCAATATAATTTATCCAAAATAATCACATATTATTCCAAAATCACTACCTCAGTATCAGAACTATATTATGATTTATTATTCTCTCAACCATATATTTTCCAAAAATTTAACCTTCTATTGAGTCACTTTTCTTTGTTCCACACAATCTCAAGTCCTTAATGAAATAGTACTGCAGTACAATCCTTATATACTCCATAATTATTATAACAAGTACATTGTTGATACAAAGCTCAATTGACATAATCAACATAAGAACTCTAATCATTCCTCTTCATCTGTGGTAGTATCATAACTTGATTATTATCCAATAACATCATTTGAGGCATAGTCTGATGACTGGGACATATTTTCGCGTAGTGTCCAAACTCCTTGCAAATGAAGCATTGTACATTTAAAACCATTTTCTTACCCTTGCAGTCACGTACTTTGTGCCCTTTTCCTCCACACTTATAACAAACTCCCATTTCTTTCAGGCAAGTTCCAGGGTGTTTCTTTCCACAGTTACCACATATGGGAAAATTCTTCTTTTCCCTCTTCCCTTTATCCATCTTTCTCTCTTCCATCCTTTTCTTCTCTTGCTTCCCTTCAAAGCCATAGGACTCAGTAAACTCTTTACATATTTTATCAACACATGATATTATTTCTTCATATGATGATAATACATGGGAGACTATTTCTCTTATAAATTCTAGCTTAAGACCATGAAAGATATGATCCTTCCTTCTCTTTGGATCATGTGCATTTCCGGAGTTCTCATTCCTTCTACTGGGCGCCATTTCTAAACAATGGCATAAACTAGATCAGTTTATGAATCAAAATACATAATCCCATACTTATAAAACACTTAACATAAATTGAAATATTTATGGATATAATCCATAATCATAAGAATGTTTTCTTTGAGGAAGTATATACTCATAATCCCTTAAAAATGATTTGTAAAGAAAATGAGAGTTATCCTAAGCATATCCCCCGGGAGTGTCGTAACCAAGAGTGCAGCAAGGCCCGTTGTCGTGCACCAGTTCCCGTTCGAGTCTAGCTCAAAGCGGTGTTTTCGGGTTTTACCCCTAGGTACATCTGTGCCAGAGCCGCCTCTACCTGCTCGTATCCAGATAGGGATGTATTGCTTGGAAAACTCCCAAAATCTCTACAATACAAAAATTCTAGGAAGTTCTTCTATACTAATCCTCAAAGTTCATCTTAGGTCTGCGTGCTCTAATCAGAGTTTATCTAAATCTAGCTTCCAAGGTTTGTACTAAACTTCCTCTGATACCAACTATAACGCCCCGACCCCAGCTGCCCAGAGTCGGTGCATTACTTCGTAACATTGGCATGATCACAAGAAAGATCAAATCTCGAAAGACCGATTGGTTTAGTAGCCTAGGAAACACTAGATATATTCATAAGTTTTACATTACATCATAAAATGAAAAACTACTACAACAACATAATGTCTCCATAATCCACACTACTATCCCCTCATAATATCCCTGCAGGTCATTCATAATTTACTTCTTCACATCCTGGGGAAAAATAAAACATAGAAAAGGGGTGAGCTCAAATGCCCAGTAAGGATAACAATATAGCGGAAACTTTCATAAATAAGAATAAACATTTAAGGCAATGCATTACTAAAACAAAAGCCTTTTAAAATTGAACTTCAACATGGTATGGCAAAAGTAAAATGAAATAATGCCATTTACTTATTCACATGGATATTCTACTAATCGAATAATCACATGCAAAAATCAATAACCACTTTCATAATGTTGGAATGCATAATGCCAGACTATCATAACCACATAGCCAAGGCCTCGTGCCAAGGCTACAAATAAGATTTTGTCAAGGCCTTGTGCCAAGACACTAGTTTGTCTCATGAGACCTACCGATGCATCGAGGAGCTATAGCGGGCTCCACCCGTCACATATTAAGTCCAATGCATTCCCATATGAAAAGGTTTAAACATAACATAAACATTCGTATTAAAACTAGCATTCGAAATGTCAATAATTTCACCATAAACTATGAATGATATAAAAATAGCACATCCATAGTCAAACATATCACAAAACCTTCAATACAATATAGAAGTTTTGTATCATAATAAATCAACTTCAAATAATCTTAAAATCCATCAAAGGATGTTGACATAGATGAAATCAAAATTCTTTTTAAAGAAATATCTCCTTTTATTTTGAAATCATTTAAGATCCATATAAAATAAAACATTTTCTTTGAAAATATTCTTATAAGCTTGTAAGGAAAGCTTTGATGATTTTATAACGGCGGAAAATAACCGCACCCGCCGTATAAGTTAAAAAAAAACATTCTTACCTCAATTCAGTCGAAAAGGTTAAAAAGGACCTTGTTTTGAAAATGACGGAAAGATTCCTTTATAAACCTCTTATAAAAGTCAAACAAGGGTATAAATGACTTTAACCCATATTCTTGTAAATAGTAAAAATGTTTTGAAATACATTTTTAAGAAACATGGATGTGGATGATAAAGAGATCCCAGTAGATTATTACATATAAACAACCTCGGATAATGAAGAGATTGTGAAATAACCCTTACCTTGTACTTTCCCTTGGTTGTGGTAGGTTAACCTCCTGTATAATGGTGAAATAATTGTTATTAAATTATAAAAGAATCATATACATTAATATGATATCATATATGATCTTTTAATATTGATTTGATAATAATATCTTAGTATTATCGTTGTTTCGGGTGTTAACTTACTTGTTTTCTTTCATAAATTTTGTTACGTAAGACATGTTTGTAAAGGATAGGTTGTATATTATTCATATCCAGAATGATATCAAGTCCTTAAACATCATTTTTAAATCATAAAATGATAATTATACTTTAATGGTTACGATGGAGAATGAATCTCATCGCGTTCGTGGAGACGGTAGTCCGTACATACGTACGAGCAACATTATCATTCTTTTGATATTAAAATAATATATAAATGGATGGTATATCATATATACAGAATCATTAATATGTTATATTTATTATTTACATGAGTTACACATCATTATTATACCCATCCAAATAATAATATATTGAATAACAATTACACCACGACGTGGAGACGGTAAGCCGTACGTACGCACGTATGGTGACATGTTATTCAAAGGGTGGATAGAATACTGAATATGGTTGTACCATATTTATAATAACATCACAGTATATAAATGATACTGGAGTCATTATTTTAGAATGGTAACAACAAAGGAAGAAGAAGTGGAAGAAGAAATGAACTTAGAAAAGGGTGGTGAAATCATTACCTCTTCTTCGGGTTCTTCCTTTTGATTTGATCAAAAGGGTTCCTTAGGTTGGCTTTCTGATCAAACTAAGGCCTCTAGGTTGTAGTGAGGGATGGTGGGAGATTATTTGGGCATAGTTTGGCCGAACCAAAAGGCTTTAGAGGTGTGAAGAAAAGAGAAGGAGGAGTGCCCTTTTATAAGAGGGGTGAGGGGCACTTTTGGAAAAGCTAGAAATATTAATTTATAATAAATTCATATTCGGTTTCCAAAGGCTCCAAATTTGACTATTCAATGGATGAGGTGGGGATAGGTCGAAAACAACTCATCCAATAGAATTTAGACAGGTTTGGGTACTTATATTAACCTTATCTTTAAGTATTAACTCTAAGTTAATTAGTTTCACTTTTACAATGTCTCTTTGTAGTTTTATATAATATGGTTAATAAACTTACTATATACATCCAAGCGACCCCCAAGTGGTCCATTAATGATTAACCTATCATAATATAAGTCTCTTGGCCGAACCTTAGATTTTTAGGAATTTAATATCAATTAATAATATAATATTTGTTTTAAGAACTCTTTTATGTCAATTTTGACACTATTCAATTGTTGATTTTTGTGAAACTCATAACAGATTGATTACTTCGAACAAAGTCATTTAAATCAATCCTAATATATTATATTAGCCTAGATAATTAGTTTAATTCATTAAAAGTTTCATATTATTTTTATTTGGGTATTTATAATATCAATTATTTTAATTTTTCACTATTTTAGTAATTACTGCATCATCATTGTGTCATAAATAAAATAAATTATTTAATGTCTAAAAATTATAAATAAAATATCATTATATAGGAAATCTTTTTAGCTTTCTAATGAATATTTATAATCTAAAATCCAACATATATAGCCCTATGTAACAATTGTTTTGCTAAAAGATATATGCTTGTGTCATTTTTGTATTCATTTTGACTTAATTAAAATAAAGTGTCATTTTCACTTACAAGTGGATCCATGGGGTCCCAAAATTGACACAAAGATGCCCATGGTCGACCATGTATCAACCAATAGGGTTAAGACACGTTTTAGGGTAATTTTGTATTATTATAATATTATTTTTTTAACCCTTATTTACCGGATTTACCCTTTAACCATGGTAAATAAAATATTTACCGCAGTAATTATTCAAAATGTGTAAAAATAAAAGTTACCTATTTACACAATTTGAACATCCTGATTCCAAATATGGAATCCATTTTCCTAAATTCAAAACACAGAAGTGGCAGAAATTAATTTAAAATTAATTCCCGCTGTCAAAACAAAAAGCGTGTTTTTAAGAGGTAATAACTATCAAAAGATTGACACTTGTTTATGTTTGATTTAATTGTAAAATTATGTCCAATGACCAAAATTATATTAAATGGTAAAAATATATTCTAAATATACTTTTAAACCACTCAAATTCACAATTTATCACTATTAATTATTTTGATTAAAAAAGTTGTTTTTAATTAAAATTTAGTAATTTTCACTATTCATCAAAATATGAAAGTTATCCGAAATGTACCAAAATTTCACCCTAGGCTAATTTTGATATTCCGAATCCAAAAATGAAGTCCATTTTGAAATATAGAATATATATGAATTCAAAAAGTAGGTATTACTATTCACAACGGCTAGTTTAATTAGTTATGGTGTGTTAGAACTCGGTGTTGCGTACAACACACGCTATCACATTATTCAAAGGGAAACGTACCGTGGAAGCTTGGGGTGTTTCATTTTAAATTTTTGATGTCCCCATTTAGTCAAAAAGTTAAAATATTGTATTTAAAAAGGTTTCACTATTAGAAGTTGATAAAAGTGAAATACTGAAAATGAATCTGTTCTTGCATTATGACTAAGAAACTCATAATAGGGATTCTAAAATTATAAGGATTATATAAAGTTCAAAATGTAGTTAATACTATTCATGACCTCTTTTAATGGTGTGATTGAACTCAGTGTTGCGTGTAGTGCATGTTATTGAATTATTTTGAAGAAATAACACACTATGAAATCTTGGGGTGTTACAAGCTTTCCATGTCTCATGTGTTTAAAAAGTAGGTGATCCAACAGATGTTGGCCGAGCATCCAATCACACACACATAGACATATACACACATACACACACTCACACACACATATTTAATAATGTACCACTTGAATCACCCCGAGCCACTCCAAGGACTGATATCATACCATTTATCAAATAACATAATGAGTCCATCATTAGAAACTCTCATAATAGATCACACATATTCCATAGTAAGGACATCACATCCATTATCCACATACATGTATGGAATGAGAAACATCCACATGAGGTTTTCATAATAATCAATTTTCTCTAATTTTTATAGTGTTTCCAAATGGCCCCTCGATCGTTCATCGACATACACCACTCTCAAAGTGAAAACATTTTTTTTATGTTTTTAATAATACCACACCCACTTAAAAACGTTTATAAGTATTCTTCAAAACATTTCATTGGAATGTTTTAAACAAAAATCATTTTACCTGAAAATTCAAATTGAGTAATTCCATAACACTCCTAGTATGCAATATTTAACAACATAATTCTATTTATAACGCAATAATGTCTAAAACAAAGTTTTTCAAGCTAAATAATGAATCCAAGAATCATACATCAATATTTACAAATTAAACAAGCTGTGGAAAGTATGAAATAAAGGATTATTGAATTTAAAAGATAGTATAATGGGAAATTCTACTATAATGGAGAAACCAAACAGAATACATGGCGTTTGAATCTTTTATTGGAATCTACAAAAAAAATGCACCATAGGGTTCAACACACTATAAAAAAATTGAATAAATCCTCAATAAACCCATAGAACATCACTTAATAAGATCGAAACCAAACAACGGGTATATGTCAATACCTTGGATGTTGGATGCGAAGTAAAACAGAGTCATTCTACTTTTCCATCGGCAGAGGATATCGAAACACACAATAATAATACTGGAGGTGGTTTTCGCATCCTTGGATAGGGCTTCACGCAAGAGTCATGGGGGTGTAGTGCATAGCGGCTGGTCGCGTGCCCACAGGGGGGCTGCCACGCAAAGGGAGGGGGAGCGGATGGTCTTGGGCCGACCGAAGAGGCACACTGGCTGGGACATGCACCGACTGGATAGATGTAGCAATCCAGAAGAACGTTGAGGCCGCACTGATCATGACATGGGTGGATGGTGGTAGTGTGAGTTGAGGAAGTCGAGAGGCGATGGTGGGTAGACATTGGATTAGAGTCGGAGTTGCGGTGGTCGGATGGTGCATGGACGAGGAGCAGGGTCGAGCGGCGTTGATGTGAGAAAGAGACCATGTTATCTTCTTGCATGGAGGACAAGATGGGGAAATCAGGTTTGCCAAGAGAAGGATATTGTGATGGACTTTTTCTGCAGGTGCACAATTTTAATGAGGAATAGTTGGTTGTGGGTCGCCGTAGGTGAGATGATGCAGGGGAACTAGGAAGCGGCAGTGCGATACAAGGGTGACAGGGTCTTGCTGGGTGTGTGAGACATGTTTTGCAGAGGGCGGAACTGAGGTAAGGAGGGCCCACCCATGGGAGCTTGAGGGAAAGGCGAGGTCTGTAGGGACTTGGAGGGGAGGGAAAACAGATGAGGGAGGAGGTGGGAGCTGGACAGGGAGACATGGTTGGAAAGGACCTATAGGGGAGGGTGACAAGAGGATGGTGATGTGGAGGGGTGCATAGCGCAGATGAAGAATTGGGGGATAACCACGTGGAAAAGATGGGAAATAAGAAAAGAAGGAAAACAAGTTGAAATAAATAAAAAAATTACTAATAATTATATTATTATTTTTATTAAAAATAATAATAAATTTAATAAAAATACAATAATAACTATAATAACAATAACAAATACAAAATAAAATTAATAAAAACATAATGTTAATTAAAATGATAAATTTTATTTTTTTCGTTTCATTTAAAAAAAAATTAATAATAATGATTATTTTTAAAATAGTTTAATAATCATAGAATTATATCCAAATTATTTAAATAATATTATTATCAAATACGCAATAATAATAATATTATAATAGTTTAAACACTAAACTTGTTTAATCATTTCCAAATTTCATTTAACTCCCCTTTTCAATTTTCTTAATTTCATTATTTAATTTATTATTTATTTCAACTATCAGCCAACACGCATACATGAGGACCAAACACACGAGCACCGCTAACATTAAGATGATTTTGCACCGGACCAAAACCCACCAAAAACATCAACTCTTAAAATGTCAAAGTGGGACTCAACTAAGCCTCGTCCAAATGATGCGAAACTGCAAAAACAATAAAATAAAAGAGTATGGGAGATCTGGGTGTCACAATCCTACCCATGATATACACTATCATCTCTCTATATACATATGATGAAATATGTTTATGGAACATATATTTAATAATATCAACAAATCACACCAACATTCTAATCATAAAGGGTTATTTCTCTAACATTTTTATGTGATTGATTATCCCTGGATTATAATATTAATGTTACATTGATGAAAATTCAATTTGTGATGGGAAATTTATTAATATTAGAGGATAGGAATATAAAGGTTATGTGATTTAAAAAGTCGTTGGATCTATGGAACAAAATCCAATAGTTATTCATATGTGATGACATCTTCACAATGATAAATCACATTCAATTGTATATTTAGAATTTTAATTTCATTTGGCCACCTGAAAAAAATTTAATCACCCAAAAATAGATTATCAAAGCATTAGTTACATGATGCATGAATTTTTTCGTTTTATTCAAACATGGCTATTGTTTTCACCTATAAAATAAAAAATGATATTTTTAATATCCTAAAAAAATTAAAAAAATTATTAAAAAATCAGTAAATTCAAAAGATCTAACATTTTTTATTAAAAATGCCAAAATATTCTATTATGGTGAAAAATTAAATATTACAAATATCATAAAAAATTAATATTATTGATAAATTACAATAGAAAATATATGAAAATTTATGTTTCATACATTACATATCATTAAATTGGTCTAAAACTAGGGAAATCATTGTAACTAATTTCTTCACCATAGTAGATAACAATGAAGAACCTTGTGGACAAATTCAGTTTAGGATAGGAGTGAAAAGGTATGTTTGGTGGGTTAACCTAGTGCATTGAACGAGTATGATCTAGAATAAAAATGAGTGAATGAGTGATGTAATGGACATATATGTTCATTGGAAGAAATAAACTTGTACAAATAACAAGTTATGTGTGATAGAGTAGATAAGATTCAATATAGAAAATATATGCCATTCTATAAGGGGAATCTACTTAAGTATAGGTGGTATAACGCATTATCTGAATAGGAGATTACATGCGCATAAATTAGATTCCCTACTGAATGGAATAACTCAATGAATTTATTAAAAATTCAATTATATCAAATCTCAAGCAATGAAATTTCCCCATTTTAGGATCCCACAATAAACATTAATGTAGTATGAATTGAATTAATGTTGCTTTGTAATAAGAAAATATTAAAATAATCACTTGATTCAATGATTCATAAAGGTATACAATTAACTAGGTAAATTTATAGGTTAACGAGCCACCACTGTATCATAATGTCGATAATCTATTTACTCATTGTAAAACATATTTGGTTGGGGAAAATTTAATGCCTCAACCCAAACCATCAAGTTTAATTTGAACATAAATAAGACCTCATGAATGCATCATTATACACACAAGGATTATGAATAGATGCAAAGATATAGACACCTTAATTTTGGATAATATAACATCTATTATCATTGGAGTACACTATAAGAATAAATCTAATTAAACTAATTAGAGTTACACTGTGAAAGAATAAGTAGTATAATTTTATAACCAATGTTACACTTTTTATTTAAGAAAATTGTTATGTTCAGAATGTGATAATATAAACCTAAGAATATAGAGTGAAATTAATTAATAAATATTGAATAGTCCTAAAAATTACATCATTGTATCACTACTATATTTATGCATCAATTATTATATATCCACCGTGGGGCCATTTCAATTATTTGAATCCCTAACCAAGATATTTACAGGTACAACAATATAATAATTCATGGTGTGTGTAATAAAACCCAGTAATACAACACCAATGAATTAATAGAATATGTGAAAATGTACATATCATGTATTCTTTAATAATGATAAATTTCTATGAAATCATAAATGGTCATATACCAAGCATTATACTATTATATCCTGACACTCCTTTAGGAGTGGCCATAAGTATAGAGGATATGTCAATATATAATCCCCCATGCATCATGTGAACATTTTCCTATGATGGATTTATCCACAAGATTATCATATCATAAAACCCCCCTCGAAATATGATTGATGTATTTCATAACCAACCATTGTGTATCAGTTAATCCTCAAAGTCATCATGCTTATTCCCTAGGTATACGTCCAACGTCACTTCGTAGAATGTCACGTAAACTCTCCCTCTATGAGATAAATATTTCACAATGGTCAACCTATTCCATGTACCAAAACCATACAACCAAAAGAGAAGTAATTTAATATGATAAGTTAGATGTTTCAATGTTATGTAATAATATTTACTCATGAAAATTATTAGAAAGATACATAAATTTGTGCTCAATATATAACATGGAAACACTTTAAAAAAGAAAACACATGGAATATAGAATAATAAATTTTTCTAGTGAGCTGTAGACTCACTCCCATATATTATCACAATCCAGAATGCTCATAAAATCTATTCCACATAATTTTAAAATCATGAGGACAAATAATATAAAATGTTGAAAAAAGGTAAGGATCTTTCATCATCATGGTTGTTGATGAAATACTATTAACACTATCTATGGATCAAATCCTAGAAACACGTTTTACACTATTATAGAACTATCATACATATCATGGAATATTATCTTTAGTTTTTTATCATGTAATTAGTTTATAAAATATACCCATGTAGATTACATGTTATGAAGGGTGGTTCTAAAACAACATACCTTACAAAGTTAATCAATGGAACTCATTTTGAGGAATGTCGATGGAGATAATTCTAATTCACTAGATCTAACATCAATTAAAGACTGGGTCATTAATTATTGATTAATTCTAGAGGATAACCTTCGGTATAGACTACTAAAATCATTACATTATTAATATGTTAGATGATAAGATATATAAGATGTTATTGAAGAATAATAGAGTCTCATGATGCTCGATCTATGGAAAGTTACACGGAAACATTCACTTTTTGTAATGGATCAATCTCCAGCCAAAAGTAATATCATTAACATGTGGAATTACAAAATATTCTAGAAATGAAACATTAATCCATAATCATAGGTAATTAAAATAAATAGAATATGAAATTAAATTCCCAATAAATAAATGATTTCAAGGGAATGGTGCAGGGTCCAAATTAAAAATGAAAATAGAGGTTTTTGGAACACATAAATAAATTAGAAATCTTAATCATGCATAGATCCAAAAGAATATATATTTTTATTATAGTAAATCATCATTTAAATCTCTAGGGGTCTCAATATTCAAGAGGTATTCCTATAGAATTATGAATGTTTCAAAATACTTAATAAATTTTAGTTAAATGTTCTTTTTGAATTAATAATTTAAAACACACAATGTTGGCCACTAATTTTCCAAAATTGTGTGTCTACCAATAATACCTTATTGAGTTTATAGAAAATATTAATGGTTTGAATATCCAATCACCATATATGAACCATTTATGTGATTTGTATATTTTCTACAAGAATTGGATGAATATTTTGACAAACTATTAACCAACCATGCACCCTTTTCTATATTAAAGATATTGATTCACAATTTTATATGTAACGATGTACATATTTTGATGACATGATTACAAACCATGGTCCATCTCACTAATCTACTTCATATAGTTTTATTCATTTCTGTGAGAATCCATTTAATTTGGATAAAAAATGAACATACGACAAACCATATCTACAACTCTATAATGCCATAAATAAAACCAAGGTACTAAAGATTATATTTTTATGGTTAAAAAATATAATATTAAGTGTTGAATTTGACATGAAATATAGAAGAAAATACAATTTCTTTATAATTCCCCTCTAAATAATTATCATCCCCAATAAACTTTTCTAGGTATTTAGTTCGAAAAAATCATTCCACAGTGCATGAATATACATATTCCACTACCAATTATCCTTCTAAATTTCCCTAGGCCACCATATATTTCAATAAAACATGTACCATATTCTGTCATAGTATTTTCTCACTCTAATCTATAATTATCACTATGTTCCCTATGTAAAATACATCTGAATCCATCTCGACATCCTTATTGTTGATAATATAAACATGATCATACATATACGTTCGATTCCATGACACATGAAACTTGTTATATAAACCTTGATAGAGAGAAGAGTTTTCTAGATAATATAACACTATATTAATAAACTCTTCATTATTGAAGGTTTCTACATATCACGGTTTAATATTATATTTCTTTATCAATCATCTAAGGCCTAACTAAGTATTCACTCTTAGAAAAATTCTACATCAGAAAATTTTCTATCTATATTCTCGCAATGTTTGAATAAGATATCTACCATATACTAGTTATGAAAATCATTTACATAATTAGCTCTATATACTCTGAGATAAACAACACCAAACTTGGCCCCACAACAGGTACCTTAATAGACTAATGAAAAAAAAGGAATGAATGAAAATACATGCAATAAAGAGACACATTAGGTTCCCTATATACCTAGGAATAATAAATGATTCTATAAGAAAAATAAAACAAAATTATGTGAACATCAAAATATATAAAAAATATGAAAGGAAGTCCCAAAACCTATGCATAAATATATGGATCATCTCCTCTTATTGTCTAATTTTGGAATTGTACCTTGTAATTTGTCTCAACTGAGTCCATAAATACATCTATATGACAAACCAAAACAACAATATAAAAAAAATGTATTTATTAGATGCAATTATTAAAGGTACTGCATGAAGGTATTAAATGTCATGAATATATAGCTTTTTTTCCTCTTTTACTGAGTTTGGCTCATAGTTGTGTATAAAATAATCAACATCCGATAGCAAATATATAATATCCAAAAACGAATCATTAGATTTTCAGGCTTGGGTTTACAATGTCACAAGCCCCAATAGGATTTCTAAAAAAATTTACTTGGTCATAAAAAGTGGATTGAAAACACCACTAGGATACTGGTTGTAAGTTAAAATTCAATTCCATGTATGGAATCAAGAAAATTATCCAACAATTTTCCTATTTACCCCTAGAAAACAAAAAATATATATAAGTCAACGAATATCTATGTCACTCAACGACACACATACCTCTTAGAGGTATTGAATTATCTTACACACACATCACATTTAGAAGTAAAAAACTACAAAACTCTCCCATATTAATGGATTAGATCATTTTCATCAAATGAACACCCAAATATCATGTCAACAACAGCTATATGATCCCACATCATAGAACATTATTTTTTAGATTATTGACTAAAATTCACCATGTTTAGAAATTAAATATTAGCACTAATGAGCCACAACACATCAATCCCTGAGCCTCAAAAACATACATCCAATAATTGACCAATAGGTTCATCGATCTCAAATCTTATTTTGAAGGACATTCACCACACACATAAACCAACAACACCATAAAGATAAGAGAATACAAAATGATGTCACCTTTACTCGGGGAATATGACATAATGATGTCAATTGTTTTCAAGTACTCTTCCTAGCACCTCTACATTAAATTCAAAGACCAATATTAGATGATATAGAGGATGATCATTTTATTATTATAGATCATAAAACCTTTAGTAAATATATAATTTCACCACCAATTCAAACTGTTAACCACTGATTCCATCTATTGGTCATTGGTAGGATAGTTTCACTCATGGGGAACATCTTCGGTAACCAATATGGTAGTACCCATTCCATATTTTTCCACACTTCCCCCAAAACAACTCATGATGCTTCATAATAAATTAAATATAAAATACTAATATATTTAAGGATCAATATTGAAGTCACATTCATCCTCTTATTTAACTTTTGAAAATCCTCCACATGGTAGAATGAATAATGAAACATCAATCCCTAATTCATTAGGATGACCATGGATGAAATTAAATGGGATAAGTCCAAGATAAGATGCCGATAATTCCAAATTTAATCCAAAAAATATTTTCATCCCAAAAACATTTTGCTGATGTGGCTAGGAAATCACCATCTCTACACTATCTAGTTTAATAGATACACCTTCTTTAGAAACCACATTCTCTAATAATTGGTGTATCTGAACCTAGAAGTGATACTCTGATATATGTTCATAATGAATATGTGATGAATGTGTACCATATATTATCAAGATATTTCTATAATTATAATATGATTTGAGTGAGTAAATTATAATATTATCAATGGAAACAATGTTGATGATTTTAATATATTGGTGGAATATGATATTCATAAGATCCATGATTACTATTAGAGAATTTATCTATCCAAATTGATAGACACTGTGATTTTATATCCCATACCCACTTCTAAATAATTTATTGGGGAATAACTGTTCACTAAACCACTAATAGATATATCCCCATCAATTATCTCTCTTGGAGAACCCCTGGGCTCCCCAAAATAGATTAAAGATGTCATTGAACATGGGATGTGTGTATATATTATAAACCATTTCCTGATTTAGATTATGGTAATCTACATAGAGTTGACGATATTCATCCACAATCATAGTATGAAAATAGGTTCACTGCAAAATAATTATCATGGATTAATGAAACCTGTTTTTTCGATGTTCACATGATGTACCATCTAATCCATCACCTGAGTCATTTCCATAGGACAAAGGGGTATCAAAATTGGTTTTCCACATGTCATGAATTCATTATCAATGTCAACCCCTATATAAAGGGGAACTCATGTAACATAATTGAAATAAATGTACCAATTACGATCACCAAATCGATGAAAATGTGTGGGGGTTACCCCTAATCTATATGAATGAGATAAGCCTACAATGTACTCGATTATAGACCCAAGATAGTTCATGATTGGGCAGACTATACCTACTTCAAACACTATGTCTCCACTAATGATCTTCTTCTCGACTGTTGGTGATAAAAATTGTATTCATCTTTGATAGAAATCAATGTTTGTTTGAAAACTAGTTATTCAGTCAATGTTAAGGATTAAATAAAAACATATTTTTCTCTAAAATCATAAAATATCATATATTTACATAAGGACATTATTTCAATTTCTAAAGATGATCCATTTTTTATTACTATTTTTTAATCATGGAAAATGAAAATAATGTAAATTGATCATTAATTCTAATATAGTAAAAACCTGTGTATATATAATGGAATCAGAAGCACTGATATCACACAGTTTATTAGAAAATTTAGATGTGATCAATACGAAGACTAAAAATCATACATCATGTGTCACCATCACCTTCCACAGTTTGATCAACTATATATAACTGTCCTCCCTCAGCTTCATTTCCCATCCCTTGATATGAAAGACACCCCTAATTCATCATCATCTGATCCTACTACTGGGGACCCTGATTAGATATCTAGATTGAGGATTTTTTCTTCTGTTCATAGTTGTGAGATACTATCCTTGAAACTCTATATATGACGTATTAGAGATGCCCAATATTTCTACACTGCATACACATTATCTATACTGTTGGGGAGAACCATAGATTATATTAGAAAATTTCATAGTTGAAGCACAATATAACTCTAAAATAGGAGATAAATAATTCATACTAATATCTACATTCATACCACTACCCTAATATTTGTATTTGGTCTTACTCTTATTACTTATAGAAGAATTACTCAATGAAATAGTAGTAGTTTCACCCACCTGAGTACTTAATGGTGAAAAAAGACCAATATCCCAATCCAACTAGAGGCTCTTCGTAGTAGTTACTGTCTTACACAAAAATATATGATTTTTATTGATTGGTTTAATATCATAAAATTACATTGGTATGAGGATTAAGAGTGATATCAAATTTATATCACTATTTTCCTCTTTCCTAACCATGTGGGGAGAAAAATAATGTTGTTTCATGAATTGAGTGTTGTATATGAAAACATTTATAGATCCTTTCTAGAGGAACATGAATTCCTAAATTTAGTATATATTTAATGTATTGGGAAATTATTCCCATATGAATTGGTTCCTGAAGGAATCATATAAATTTCCCTAATGTCTTTATTCTTGTCCCATAACACTTGACCATCACCTACTAGAAACATACAGAATGAACATTTCTAGATTAAATGGAAAATCCTGAAGAGTATCATCCTTTTATAATTTGTCCTAGATTATTTCTACATGTCCATGGTATCCCATGTTTCCCTAGTTATGTAAAATTCTAGGGGAAGATGGAGATATATATTTTGATCACAGATTAACATTTTCCTCTGTACTTATCCTCCATTAGATGGTACAATATGATATACTCTTATCTACAGTTCCACCAATTATCGAACCACATGAGATGTTATGGAATCATTATTAGATTAATCAAACAATACAAATGTGGTGGGAATATAACACCATAATTAGAGGAGGTATTCAAGAATCAATGAGGAAACAATTTTATGAAATTCATAAATGAACATTTTACCATTAATACCATTAACACCAATAATAATCAGTGTATGTGTAAAAAACCATGATTTAATGAAGTTATGGATTATTTATTTTCAATAAATTTTCACTTTTTAACCTTAGTAAATGTAATCTATTACCTAAGGAAGGTTTCAAGAGCATTCAAGACTTTTTCGAAAACCAGATTTCCAAAAACATAGCCAAATAGTGTAGGTCGCACAGTTACTCCATGGTTAGTACTAACAATCTTGGGTAATCGTGTGAGGTCCCTTTTTGAAAAATGGAATTGTATGAGTTCTGTACAATTATATGACCTTAGGCACATGCCCGTGTTGTAACTCCCTAACCTCATTTACCCAGATTCGGTGCATTATTTTAATACATTGGCATGATAACAAGGAATTAAGCCCCGAAGGACTGATCAGTTTAGCAGTCTTGAAAGATAGATTACATACATGATATTCACATTACAATTTAAAACATAAAATACAACATAGATTATTCTTTTATATCTCTATTATTCCATTTATCTTAACCCTGTATATCAATCATAATAATCTTCTTGGAAATCCTGCGAAAATAAAACATAAGAAAGAGGTGAGCTCAGATGCTCAGTAAGGGTAATGAAATTATCGGAAGCTATAATCATTCAAGGTAATATGTGTAATAAAAAAATCCTTTTAAACATAAATTTAATATAATATTTCAAAAATAAATCACACATTACCATATTAAAAAGCACATGGATACTCTACTAGTCGAATAAGACCATTTAATAACTAATTTTAAAATGTGGGAATGCCTAACGATGAACATCATTACAACATAGACAAGTCCTTCTACCAAAACTACAAATAAAATTTTTGTCAAGGACTTTTTCCAAGAAACTATTTTGACTCATTTGACCTACCGATGAATTGAGAATCTATAGCTGGTTCCACCCGTCACATACTAAGTCCACTAAATTCCTCATATAAAAAAGTTGAAACATAACATAAACATTCTTATTAAAACTAGAATGTGAAATGTAAATACATTAACCATAAACCATTAATGGTATAAAATAAAACATCAACAATCAAACATATCATAACTCATTCAACAGAATAGGGATTATTGTATTATAATAAATCAGCCTCAATCATAAATAATATCTAGTAAAGGATGTTGACATAGTAGAAAATGATGGGTAAATCTTTTTGAGAAAAATAACCATTTTGTAAAATAATTTAAAAGTCACACATTCATAATGGAAGTAATTTAAAAGAGATTTTAGAAACTTAGTGTCCCATACCACTTTGAAACATTTGAAACGAATTTTCAATTCAAAACATTAATGTCCATATAAATAAATCCTTCAAATCATTTTGAAAACATATAAATTATTAAAAAAAGATTTACAAAAATATAAATCTTTAAAACATTTAAAATTTTTATCTTGATAAAGAGTAACATTAAAAAATCCTTAAAATATACATTTTGAAAGATTTTTTATGAAAAATAGACATGGATAACAAAAATTTCCCAGTCAATACATACACGTAAACAATCTCGTATAATAATGAGATTGAGGAATTAACCCTTACCTTGCACTTTCTTTTAGTCGAGGGTACGTTTAACCTTTTATATGAAGATCATAGTATGATATTTAATTATACCAGAACCATATTAATATTTATGATATCATTCATGAATCATTTATTACTTTATACTACCCATTTAATAATTATTTCCATGTAAAATTAACATTTCAGGTAATAATCGCTTTCTTTATCATACGACTTTTAACTTATTACTCTTGATTGTATCACTTAGATCTGTATTTAAATACTTCCAAAATATAGAAAATGATTTATATATCATATTTATTTAGAATAAAAATGTGTATAATATATATATATATATATATATATATGAAATGAAAAACACCGTTTATGGAGATGGTACACTGTACGTACGCATAAATGCTGTTTCTTTTTTCATATAGTAATGAACAAAGCTATGTGAATAAGATATATGTAAGTATATATATATATATAAATATATATATATCTATTAGCATTATTATTTCATATATGTCATAATATTTAGTAATATATGTTTTTATAATCATCGATGAATGGTGAACGGGGAAATGAATCTCATCGCGTCGTGGTGACGGTAATCCGTACATACGCACGAGCGACAATATCATTTCCTTAATGATTAAAAGGTATATAATTGGATGGTATATTAATTTTACATAGAAATTATCATGTCATATTAATTATTTATATACATATTACACATCAATATATCCATCCAAATATCATAGTGTTGTATAATAAATTGCATCATGGCGTGGAGACGTTAAGCCGTACGTACACACGCATAGTGACATTACCATTAATAAGATGGATATAATAATTAATATAGCTGTACCAAATTTATAATAAAATCATAGTATATAGAATATATTGGAGTTATTATTTAATAATGGAAACAACAAAGAACGAGTAAGTGGATGAATAAGAGAACGTGAAAGAGGGTGGTGAAATCATTACCTCTTCTTCGGGTTCCTCCTTTTTATATGATAAAAAGGGCTTCATGGGTTGGCTTTCTAACCAAAGGAAGACCTCTATGATAAAGGTATGATAGTTGGGAGAATATTTGGGCTGAGGGTTTCTGAGCCATATGGCTTTGGAGGTGTGAAAATAAGAGAAGGGGATGTTCTCTATTATAAGAGGGGTGAGGGTCACTTTAGGAAAAAATTAAAGTATTATTTTATTATACAATAATATTCGGTTTATAATGGATCGAAATGAATTTATTTCAATCCTTAGGTGATTATGGGTCGAACCCCACTCAACCAATAGGTTTTAGACATGTTTAGGTTACCATTTTAACCTTATCTTTTATATTTAACTCTTAGTTAAGTAGTTTGACATTTACCATTGTCTCTTTGTATTTTTATATTATATGGTTAATAAACATACTATAAAATGTCAATCGAACCCCAATTGGATCATTAATGTCAAATATATTATTATATAAGTATTTTGGCTGAACCTTGTATTTTTCATTACAATTATATCAATTAATAATATAATATTTGTTTTAAAAACTATTTTATGTCAATTTTTACACTATTTAGTATTTGTTTTTTGATAAAATAATAAAGGCATGATTACTTCAAAAAATATATATTGAGTCAATCCTAACATGTCTTATTCTCCTAGAAAATTAGTTTATGTCATAAAATCATTGAAATTTTATTTATTATAATATTTATAATAACGTTTATATGATTCTTTCATTAATAAGGTAATTACTTCAACATCATTATGTAATTAGTAATTTTAATTATTTAAATTCAAAAAATTATAAATAAAAAACGATTATTTCGGCAATATTTGTCAATTTCTAATGAATATTTATATTCTAATTTATCTTATATATAATCCTATATTAAAAATGGTTTGGTTATTAAACTTTGATTTTAACGCTCTTAACTACTCTTTAAATAAAATATTAATAAATGTCTTAATCTAATCCATGTTGACCTAAAGGGTCATGTTTTATTCCTCAGGTTGTTCGTGGTCGAATTAGACTTATCCAATATAATTAGGACATGTGTTAGTGTAATAATAATATCATTTTTACACTTAATTACCCTATTTACTTTTAACCGTGGTAAATAAAAGTAAAAATTAATATTCACCAAAAAAATTATTTTTTTCTTATTGAACCACATTTTAGTCCTTGATATTTACCATGTATCTTGGATTTTTGAAATTCCCCTCATAGAAGCGGTAAAATATGTTTAATGAGAATTTGAAAATTTTCCTAGGAGGTGGGTAAAAGAGGGTGAGAAGTTCAATGAAATTATATATATATAATATTATTACAAAATGATTCCAATTAATTACATTGAACATATATAGGTATTATGTATCTATTTTGACCTAAAATAAATTTATATAAAATAAAAAATTATTTAATAAAATGTCAGTTTAAAATAATAACTCAGTGTTTATCACAATTCATCAAAAATATAATGTTTTCAGAAAAATAAAAAAATTCACCCTAAGCTAATTTGGATATTCCATATTCAAAAATGAACTCTATTTTACAAAATTAAAAACATAGAAGTTGCATTTATTAATTTAAAATTAAATTATGTTGCCAATACCCAAAGGCGTATTTTTAATAAACAATAACTTTCAAAAGATTAACACTTGTTTATGTCCCAATTCCAAGTGAACATAATTTAAATGGCCAGAATTGGATTAAATGGTAAAAATATAATCTATTTATACTTTCAAAACATTAAAATTTATAATTTTAAATTATAAATTATTTTAATTAAATATGTTTTTTCAGTTAAAATATCGTATTTTTCATTATTCACCCAAAAATGAAAAGTTATCAGAAAAACACAAAATATAAATTGAAACTAAATTTTTATGTACCGACTCTAAAGAAGATGTTTATTTAGTCATATTGAATATATAAAAGTTTCAAATATTGGATTTAAAATAGGTTCACCATTAAAAGGCGGTAAAAATTCATTTTTTATGAAAAGTACTTGTTTTATCTGAAAAAATGAATTAGTTCAAACATTATGTATATGAAACTCATAATTAGAATTATATATAGTTCAAAATTTAATTAATTCTATTCCTAACCTCTTTTCAATGGATAGTTTGGTATGTCATGGTGCGCTTGAACTTGGTGTTGTGTGTAATGAATGTTATTGAATTACATTGAAGAAATAATGTATATTGAAATCTTGGGTTGTTACATTCTTCCCTCTTACAAATTGTGTCCTCACAATTTGAAATTATTCTTTGAAAATAAAAGGTTGAAAATAGAAAATACGTTTGTGGGAAAACCTACATAAAAAATTGGGTTAATAAAATTTAGTATTAACAAGAGGAAAAAAAATTATATTTATATATATACATGAAAAGTAGAGTTTCATCCTTCAACTAATTCCTACCACAAACTCATCATTCGTTCAAAATGATTTAAAAAAATACATTTAACCAAATCGTAGAAGGTTCCAAAAAATATGATTTTAATATTCATTTTTCAGACTATTAAAAAAAACTAAATTATTAAACCAGTACATCACGTAGTCCAGTCGGTGGTGATGCACCATATTCACTCTTCGGTTGCGGGTTCAAGTCTAACGGCCTTGCCGGATGAGACAAGTTGTTGCCCGACCTCTGGGTTGTCCTTTTTATAAAAATCCAAAAATAACCTTAACAATAGTATCCAATTTCAAACATAATCCATACCCACCTTTAGACTTATCCAAAATACGTATATCATAACTCTCAGTCTAAAATTTATAAGGAAGTTAAACACAATAAAGTTCTTTTTTTCTAGGTAATAACATGTGTACTCCTTCATCATCTATTCTTTTAAAACATCACAACATCCTGAATTACCATAAAACCTTATTTATTACATTCATTCTCCCTTATTCCTTATAGAATAATGGATATACACCTTCTATCCATAAATGTTGTAAACTCCAACATTGATGGAATATAAAAATCTTTAATCAGTATCAAGGAAGTCAAGAATATTCAATATAATTTATCCAAATAGACCATTTCTTATTCCAAAATCACTACCTTGTTATCAAGATCATATTAAGGATTACCATTCCATCAACAATGTATTTTACAAAACGTTTAGCTTACTATAGAGTCACTTTTCCTAGAACCATATAATCTCAAATCCTCAATAAAATAGTACTACAGTACAATCCTTATTTATTCCAATAATTCATGTAACTTGTATACTATTGATACAACACTCAAATGAAATAATTCTATAACAACAACATAAGAACACTAGTCCTTCCTCTTCATCTTAGGTAGTATCATAACTTGATTATTATCCAATAACATCATTTGTGGTATACTCTTATGAATGGGAAGCTGATTGACATAGTGTCTCTAGGCCTTGCAGATGAATCATTTTATATTTGAAAACTTTTTCTTACCCTTGAAATCACATACATAGTGTCCTTTTTTCCACACTTATAACAAACTACCATTCCATTCAAGCATTTACTAAGGTGATTCTTTCCACATATATCACATATTGGAAAATCATTCGTTTCCCTCTTCCCGTTATCTATCTTTCTCTCTTCCATACTTTTCTTCTCTTGATTCCCCTCAAAGCCATAGTAATTAGAGAATTATTTACTTATCTTATTAACACATGACACTATTATATAATATCTTGAATATACATTGGATACTATTTCCCTTCTAAATTGTTTCTTTAATACTGAGATAGATATGATCCTTCATGCTCTGTGGATCATACGTATTGCTGGAGTTCTCATTCCTTTTACTGGGAACCATTTCCCAACAATGTCATACACAAAGTCAGTTCATGAATCACCATAAATAATTCCAAACATGTAAAATACCTAACTTAAATTGAACTATTTATCTATATAATCCACAATAATAAAAATATTTTCATTCAGGAAGTATTTACTCTTAAATCCTTCGTAATGATTTGTAATGAAAATGAGAATTATTCTAAGCATATCCCTTGAGAGTGTTGTAACCAAGGGTACAACAAGGCCCGTTGTCATGCACTAGTTCCCATTCGAGTCTAGCACAAGGCTGTGTTTTCATGTTTTACCCCTATGTACATATGTTCCATAGCTACCACTACCTGCTCGTATCTAGATAGGGATTTATTTTCTTGGAAAACTCAAAAAATCTCTACATTACAAAAATTATAGGATGCTCTTCTATACTAATCTTCAAAGCCTAGATTTGGTTAATTTGCTCTAATCAGAGTTTTTCTAAATATAGTTTCCAAGGTTATTCCTAAACCTCCCTCTGATACCAACTGTAATGCCCCCACCCTAGTTATCCAGAGTCGGTTCATTATTTTAATACATTGGCATGATAACAAAGAATCATGTCCTGAAGGAGCGATCAGTTTAGCTGTCATAGAAAATAGATTACAAACATGAACATCACATTACAATTTCAAACATAAAATAAAACATATATGATTCTTTGATATCTCTATTATTACATTTAGCTTAACCCTTCATATCAATCATAATATACTTCTTGGAAATCCTGGGAAAATAAAACATAAGGAAGGGGTGAGCTCAGATGCTTAGTAATGATAAATAAATTAGCGGAAGATGTAAACTTTTAAGGAAATATGTGTTAAAAAATCCTTTCAAACATAAACATGAATATAATATGGAAAAAATAAATCAAACAATACCATATTAACATGCACATGGATATTCTACTAGTCGAATAATCACATGTAATAACTAATATCATAACGAGGGAATGCCTAATGCCGGACATCATTACCACATTTTCAAGGCCTTGTTCCAAGACTACAAATAAAATTTATGTCAAGGCCATGTGCCAAGACACTAGTTTCTCTCAGGAGACCTAACGATGCATCGAGGAGCTATAGTAGGCTCCACCCATCATTTACCATATCCACTGCATTCCTCATAGGAAAAGGTTTAAACATAACATAAACATTCATATTAAAACTAGCCTATGAAATGTCAATACATTAACTATAAACCATGAATGGTATAATAATAGAACATCCATAGTCAAAAATATAATAACTCATTCAAAATAATCTGGAAGATTTTATTATAATAAATCAACCTCAATAAAAAATAATATCTAGTAAAGGATGTTGACATAGTTGAAAATGATGAGTAAAATATTTTGAGAGAAATATATTTCTGTAAAATAATTTAAAAGTAACACATTTATAAAGGAAGTAATTTAAAAGAGATTTTAGAATCAATGTTCCCCATACAACTTTGAAACTTTTGAAAAGAATAATCATTTCAAGGAATTCATGTCCATATAAATAAATCCATAAAATCATTTTGAAAACATGGACATTAAATAAAAATATTTAGAAAGATTAATCCGTAAAAAAATTCAAAATTATGATCTTGATAAAGAATACATTTCACAAAACCGTAAAATATTCATTTTGAATTTAATTTTATGAAAAATCGACCTGGATGATAAAAATGTCCCAGTAAATACTTAAACAAAACAATCTCAGATAATAATGAGAATGAGCAATTAACCCTTACCTTGCACTTTCCTTTAGTCGAGGGTACGTTTAACCTCATGTATAAATATCATAGTATGTTATTAAATTATACCAAAACCATATTGATATTTATGATATCATAAATTATTCATTTATGACCTTATACTACCCATTTTATAATAATGTCAATGTTAAATTAACATTTCGGGTAATAATCACTTTTTTATTGTATGTGTTTTAACTTGTTACTCTTTATTTTATCACTTAGATCAGGATTTAAATACATAAAAAATATAAAACATGGTTTATATATAATATTTATTTAGAATATAAATATGTATAATAGACATATATATGAAATGAAAAACACGATTTATGGAGGCGGTGGTCCGTACGTACGCATAAACGTTGTTTCCGTTTTCATATCGTATTGAATGGATCAAAGTGAATAAGTGATATGTAAGTACATGTATATATATATATGCACTATTATTATTATGTCTTATATGACAAACTTATTAGTAAAATATATATTTTTAATCATCGATGAATGATGAGCGTAGAAATGAATCTCATCGCGTCGTGGAGACAGTAATCCGTACGTACACACGAGCAACATATCATTTCTGTAATTATTAAAAGGTGTGGAATTGTATGGTATATTAATTTTAAAGATACATTATCATGTCATATTCATTATTTATATACATATTACACATCATTCTATCTATCCAAATAACATAGTATTGAATAATAAATTTCACCGCGTTGTGGAGATGGTAAGTCGTACGTACGCACACATGGTGACATTACCCTTCATAAGATGGATATAATAATGAATAAATTTGTGAAATATTTATAATAACATCATATTATATATATGATATTGGAGTTATTATTTTATAATGGTAACAACGAAGAAAGGGTAAGTGGAAGAATAAGAGAACTTGAAAGAAGGTGGTGAAATCATAACCTCTTCTTCAGGTTTTTTCTTTTGATTTGATCAAAAGGGCTTCATAGGTTGGATTTCTGAGCAAATTAAGGCCTCTATGATGAAGTTGGGATAGTTGGGAGGATATATGGGTAGATGATGGCCAATCCAAATGGCTTTGTATGTGTGAAAATAAGAGATGGAGAAGTTCACTTTTATAAGAGGGGTGAGGGTCACTTTAGGAAAAGATTAAAGTATTAATTCATTATACAATCATATTCGGTTTATAATTGCACCAAATGAATTTATTTGTAGAATTATTTGGTTATGGGTCGAACTCCTTTAAACAAATATATTTTAGACAAGTTTCGGTAACCATTGTAACCTTATCTTTTATATTTAACTCTTAGTTATATAGTTTGACAATTACCATGTCTCTTTGTATTTTTATATTATTTAGTTAATAATCATACTATAAAATCCCAATAGAATCCCAATTGGATCATTAATGTAATATATATTATTATATATGACTTCTGGATGATCCTCAGATTTTTAGGACTATTATATCAGTTAATAATATAATATATATTTTAAAAACTATTTTATGTCAATTTTGACACTCTTTGGTATTTGATTTTTGATAAAATTATAAAAATATTGTTATTTAAAAAAAATCATTGAATCAATCATAAAATGACTTATTCTCCTAGAAAGTTTGTGTATGTCACAAAAACTATGAAATTTTACTTATAATAATATTTATAATACCATTTATTTGATTCCTTCACTAATATGGTAATTAATGCATCATCATTGTGTCATTAATAAATTTAATAATTTAATATCTAAAAATTATAAATAAAATATAATTATTTATGAATTCCTTTTAGTTTTTTAATGAATAATTATAGTATAATTTATTTTATGTATAACCATATATTAAAATTCGTTTAGTTATTAAACATTGATTTTAAATCTTTTAACGCCTCTTTAAACAACATAATAATAAATGTCTTAATCTAATACAAGTAGACCTAAAGGATCATATTTTATTCCTAATGTTGTTTTTGGTTGAATCACACTTATCCAATAGAATTAGTACATTTTTTTGGGTAATAATAATTTCATTTGTACCCTTAATTACCCTATTTACTTTTGACTGTTGTAAATAAAAGCGAAAAGTTACTATTCACAAAAAAATCTTTTTTATCTTATTGAACCACATATTACTCCTTGATATTAAATTTGTCTGTCATATTTTTATAATTCCACTCACAGAAGAGGAAAAATTATGTTTTATGTGAATTTGAAAATTCTCCAAGGAGGTCGGCAAAACAAGGTGAAAATTTCAATAAAATTATATATATATATTATTATTTAAAAATGACTCCAATTAATTACATTGAAAATATATTGAAATTATGTATATATTTTGACCTAAAATAAATTTAAATAAAATTAATATTTATTTAAATAAAATGTCGGTTTTAAACAATAACTTAGTGCTTTTCACTATTCATAAAAAATTGAATGTTTTCCAAAAAAATAAAAAAAATTCACCCTAAGATAATTTTGATATTATGAATTCAAAAATGAATTCTATTTTACAATATTAAAAACATAGAAGTTTCATTTTTTTAATTACAAATTAATTCCCGTTGTCAAAACCAAAAGGTTTATTTTTAAGAAATAATAACTTTCAAAAGATTGACAATTATTTATCTCCATTTTCAACCTGAAATTACTTACAGTGACCAGAATTTAATTAAATGGTAAAAATAGAATATATTTATACTTATAACCCATTAAAATATATAATGTATCACTATAAATTATTTTGATTAAAAAAGTTGTTTTCAGTTAAAATATAGTCTTTTTAACTATTCACCATAATATGAAATGTTATTAGAAAACCACCCAAAATTTATTGTAACTAAATTCTTATGTCCCGATTCTATAGAAAAAGTTTATTAAGTAAAATTGAAAATATAAAAGTTTATAATATTTTATTTAAAAAGGTTTCACCATTAAAAGGCTGTAAAAGTGAATTTTTTTAAAAATTACTTGTTTTATCTGAAAAAAATGAATTAGTTCATACATTATGTATAAGAAACTCATAATTAGGATTCTAAAATTATAATAATTGTATATAGTTCAAAATTCATTTAATACCATTCATAAATGCTTTTGATCAACTAGTTTGGTATGTCGTGTTGCGCTTGAACTCGGTGTGGTGTGTAGTGTATGTTATTGAATTACATTGAATAAATAATGTGTCATGACCCGCCTTCACCATGATGAGGGAAGGGATAGTAGATTTCCAGACCCTTCCTTCTCATGTTGAAGGATAGATAATGACCCCTGAGACCCACCTTCAATAGTTCCCGGAGTGGTGACTAGCACCAAGGGTATAGAATCACACACAAGATGGAAGGCATTACCTATTTTATTTAATAGGATCAGGAGATAAGATGATAAAACCCAACAACACAAAAAATTGGGGTAAAATTAAAGCCAAATAAACCATTCCCATATGCATGTTACAACAGTAAAAGCCACTAGATATAAAGAAACTACAATGGTAAGGTACCAAAATAAATGAAAAAAACAACTGCAATTGCCCGAATGCCCGAGCTAGAACGGCAATAAAAGATCCCTGATGTCCTCATGAAAACCAGAAATCTGTTTATATATGTAGGGTGATCATACAAGATTACAAAGTAGGGAAAAAACAATGACTCTTGTGCACAAGTGGGGAGGCATTCTAATGCCCTGTGAGAAAGAAGACAACCAAAACACCTAGCATGGAAAGCTATTCGTCCAAGCCTCACCAAGTCACACACCCAAAATAATGCAAGTCAAGTAATGTATAGTATTAGAATATCGATGTTTGGGTACCATGCACCACTTTCCCAATGGTTATTGAAGACATCCTATGCATCGAACCAATCCTACCATTCTCGCCGTAGTCCCCTTTCCACCGCCCCCCTGCCCAAACACACCTCGGCCACAACCACACATCCCGCCCGCAAACACATGGGCCACAACCGCCATCCCACCCGCATACACCTAGTCCACAACAACCATATGTAACCAATCCCGTAGACACCTAGGCCAAGACAACTACTGCTGTGCTCGAAGACACCAGGGCCTCATCTAGAAGATACTTGGGAACAACCTTCTTGCAAACACTTGGGCCAACCACCACACTACTTTCCTATAGAATCATGGGATAATAATGGACTTTAGTCCATCACATCCTATACAAAGAGTCTTGGGATAATCCAGAAAGGGAGCAGAAAAGGAGCTAATAACCAACCACTCATAGGAGTGTTGGGAAAAACACCCTCCCCCATGAAATGGGGGTGTTCGACACAAAGTTATCATCATGGGTGGGGGGAGAATAATAAACATAAGAACTACAATTATATGTATAGGTAACAGGCACTCATCCCAACCTAGGGTCTCCAAATCCAACCTATGCACAAACACCCTTATTACTATTCATTCATAAAAGAAGGCACGACACTCAAGGCCAAGTCACAACTCATTCCCAAAACCAATTCCCCATTTAAAACATTATTGTTTTCACGTTCAACTGATCCCATTTATGTGAATTCTACACTACTGGGAAACTAACAGGAATAACCACAATCTAGAGAAAAAGAAACAGCGAAACAACAATTTCAGCATTCACACCCGGTTCTCTTGTAATGTCAAAATATCAAAGTGATCAGTGAGATCCCTCGAAGTAATGGAACCAAACCAACCCTTGAGATACAACACCTAAAAACATAAAATTCACAATCAACAACTGTGCCACAAGAGAGGATCCCATCCTCACCCACGTCACTCCAGAAGCATGGAGCAGAACAAATAAGTTTCCGGACTCCGGTACATCATTCACCATGTTTTCTTCTTCCTGTTTAGTTAACCGGGGTGATCACACTAGGATTTTTGTTAACTAGACATTCATATAATCGATTTAATTTATGTAATTAACCAAATTCCCATGTTGGAGTAATTTAATCATCATAGAAGAAAAATGTTCTTTAGTGCACCCAGAAGGACCAACAACAGCCATGAATTTCAGTGAGCATGAGCCCATACAGTTCACAAAATAAATAAAGAATAAGAAACACAATAGAAACAACGATCACACCCCCCTTAATTCTTTAAAAGTCCATTCATTATCTTCATTAACATTTTGGTATCATCCATCCTACAGAAACAGTAGCGTACCCACGCAGCTTGATACACTGTAATGAGAGACGAAGTAAAATCCTTACCTCAATGGATTTTGACGAAAACCCCAACTGACAAAGAATGAACAAGAGAGATGGGATGATCCTCCAAGAATCCTCCTAAGATCTCTTCTCCAAACACAACCATGACCAAATCCCATCATATTTGGAATCCACACACGTAGATATACCCATTACGGGAATCGATCTAAGAAACCTAGTGAAGAGGAGATGTAGATCTAAGTAGATCTACGAAACCAACAAAAAATGATCACATACCTCAAGAAATCGTCTTCAATTCACCAAGGGAAGACTTCAGATAGCCTCCAAAATGCTTGGGAGAGGTTCTCCAATCTTCAAGGGAGGGTAATTCCGAGTTATGTCCTCATAGAGTCTTAAACAAACCATTTAGTGGAAAAACAAGTTAGATCCACAATTTTAGGATCTATATTTAAGTGCCTTCATGGTTAGTTCGCACAGTTTGGAAAACCGTGCGCTAACTATGTGTTAGATTTTTCTTCATCAAACACTCCTCGCATGGTTAGTCTTCACGGTTATACAAATTGTGCGCTAACCATGAGTTAGCCATTGCCACCAACACCAACCTCACGTGGTTTGGCCGCACGGTTTAGACAAACTGTGTGCCTCCTGTGCGAAAGCTATCACCCTTTAGTTCCCCTTAAAAGTCCACACAAACACACCCAAAATTCACCCTAACCTCTCAGAACACCTCTAGCACCACATTTTGAAAATTTATTAGATAGGATAGGTCCGGGCCATTACATCAGATACCTTTCAAACTATTCTTTCCCTTGTGAATTAAAACCAGACCTGAAGAAAGGAGAGGGGTCCGAACAACTACCCCTGAAAAGATACCTCTCAGGAGAAAACCACCATGTTTCCAAGGAGCGCCTCCTTCTTCACCTATCTCCTGAACAATAAAAAATATACCGCTCCTCTCCCCCATAAAACCATTCAATGAATAATATTAAATTGTCCGGTCATGAGGTAGAGGGGTTTTCATTCCTCCATGATAAGATACTTTCTGATTTGGGCAGAACTGACTCGCTCGCACGGGTTGAGGTGCATCCACATTAATGTGTCTTAACTAGGGATCAGTTCCTCCCCTATCCACATTTCAAAACACTTCTTACGCACTTGAAACACATTTCATAGCTAACCAGGCCAAGCATTTCATCGTAAATAAGTACGGAACAAAATAGAATAAAACTCAAAAAAACTCTGGGTACTGGGCACATATATATGTTTCCTGTTCCCAGGTACTCTCCTCAAGCCCACCATGGCTCTATAGCACACGAACCAAAGGAATGGTTGATCCATGAAGGACCTTCTCTTCACTACCAACGATCATCACTGGTCACTGCATGAACATTGCATAGTCCCCGATATCTAGCTCTCCCCATTCGAGGATGTGTGAATAGTTATGCAGATACCGACGGAGATGGGACACATGAAAGATATCGTGCACTCTTTGTAGCTGTGGTGGAAACAGCAGTTGATAAGCAACTTCACTGACCTGCTGCAACACTTCAAATGGTCCAACAAACCTGGGAGAAAGCTTACTCCCCTTGCCAAACCTCTGCTACCCATGCCGAGGGGAGACATTCAAGAACACGTGTTCCCCAAACTCTAACTCCAAGGTTCTCCTCCTACTATCGGCATATGACTTATACCGGTCTTGAGTCTCCTTACTTATCTCCCGTATAAGCTGAACCTTCTATGTCCTACTCTGCACCACCATCGGGCCAAGAAAACTTGTTTCCCCATCCTCGGTCCAGCACACTGGTGAGCAGCACAACCTTCCGTACAAAGCATCGAATGGAGCCATTCCAATTGTAGAGTGATATATATTGTTGTAGGTAAACTCTACCAGAGGAAAGTCCAACACCCATGATCCCCCAAAATTCAGGATACATGCTCGAAGCATATCTTCCATTTTCTGGATGGTGCGCTCCGTCTATCCATCTGTCTAGGGGTCGAAAGCAGTGCTAAGATGTAGCTGGGTGCCAAATTCAGGTTACTATCCTCTCCAGATTCATGAGGTAAACTGTGCATCCCTATCTGAGGCTATAGACCTCAGAACTCCATGAAACCACACCACCTCATCCACATACCTCCATGATAGGTCATCCACTATGCTCGACTCCTTTGTCTCCATAAAGTGAGATGATTTTGTCAACCGGTCCACCATTCCCCAGATAGCGTCGCAGCCTCCTTGAACCTTGGGTAGACCAATGATGAAATCCCTTGAGATGTCATCCCACTACTTCTTGGTAACATCTAAAGGTTTCAACAAATAGATTGAAACACAGTGTTTAGCCTTCACTTACTGACACACTAGGCACGTTGTTATGAACTCTGCCACCACCCGCTTTACCCCGGGCCACCAAAACCGACTCCTCAAACTCTGGTACATTTGGAAACTCCTGGGTGCCCTACTAGGGGTGAGTTATGGAACTCACCAGGAACCCTCTCACGCATCGCCTCTGGAATGATCAACTTCCCCCAGAAAATCATCTGATTCTGACCATCCTTCGTCCACCCTTTCGGGGCATCGCCTTGGGTAACCCGGTCATGCATCACTTCACTCTCTGAGTCTCCCCACTAAGACTCCACTACATGACGTAGAAGAGGGTATTTCACCGTCATCTGAAACCGACAACCTCTACCATCATCCTCGCTTACCTCCAGGTGCAAGGAAGCCAAATCCTCCATCGCCTTCCAAGTTTCTGCCGACTCTCGAACCGTATCCTTCTGTGACTTCCTGCTCAAGGCATCAACTACCACATTCCCCTTTCCTGAGGTGTAGGAAACTTCGAAGTCGTAGTCCTGAAGGAACTCCATCCACCTTCACTAATATATGTTCAGGTCCCATTGGGAGAAGATATACTTCATGATTTTTTGACCCGTGAAGACCACAATGTACTCCCTGATTAGGTAATGCCGCCACAACATTAGTGCGAACACGACCGCTGAAAGCTCCAGATCATGGGTGGAATAATTACACTCATGAGTATGTAACTTTCTAGACTCATAAAAGATCACCCCTTGTTGTTGCATCAACACATACTCAAGGCCTTTCCCTGAAGCATCACAAAACACTTCATACGCTGCCCCTACTTCTGGCAACATCAGCACTGGGGCACTTACCAAGTTCTCTATCAGATAGCAGATGGCTGCCTCACACTACCCATTCCACATGAACTACTAGCCCTTCTTGATCAATGCTGTCAAAGGTGCTACAAATCGAGAGAAGTTGGGCACAAATATCTGATAGTATCTAGCCCATCCAAGGAAACTACAAACACTTACCACGTTCTTGGGTGCTGTCCAAGAAACAACTGCCTAGACCTTTGATGGGTACACCAATATTCCCTTCTCAGACACCACGTTCCCAAGGAAGTGCACTTCTCGTGTCTAGAACTTGATCTTGGACATCTTCCCATAGAGTTGGTGCTGTAGGAGGACTTCTAAAACCGTTCTAAGGTGCTCAAGATGATCCTCCTCTTACCATGAGTAGATCAAGATGTCATCAATAAACAAAATATGAACTGATCCAGGTATTCTCGGAATACAAATTTTAGGAGACCCATGAACACAGCTAGAGCGTTTGTAACGCCGAACGACATGACCACAAACTCAAAGTTCCCATATCTACATCTGAAGGTAGTCTTCATGATGTCACCGTCCTTCACCCTCAGCTGGTGATATCCCGACTGTAGGTCAATTTTAGAGAACCACACTGCCCCATTTAACTATTAGAAATGGTTGTATATCCTCGGGAGAGGGTAAAGGTTCATGACAGTTACTTGATTCAGTCTCCGGTAGTATATGAATAGCCTGAGACTGCCATCTGACTTCTTTGAGAATAAGACTGGAGAATCCCAGGGTGATGCACTGGTAGAACCAAACCCTTCTTCATCATGTCGTCAATCTGAATCCCCAACTCCTGCAACTCGGAATGTGCCATCTGGTAGGGAGCCATCGAAATCGGGCGGACACCAGGTTGAAACTCTATACCGAACTCCACATCACGTCGAGGGGGTAGAGTCACCACCTCTATAGGAAAGATGTCCAAAAATTCACAGACGATCCCGGGGACTTCCACCATCTCTACATCCACCGACTCCACTGATTGTTCCCCTAACAAGGAATGGAGCGGCTCCTCTCGCCTGCTGCTTTTCTGGAAACCCCACTCATCAATGAAAGTTATACATCGGCCGCCCAAATCTGAAAACATGGCCCATCCTCAGAAGCAATCAATGATGGAACAAATGGAGAACAGCCAGTCAATGCCTAGGATGACATTGTATGGTTATATCTATAATAGTAGAAGATCCCTGATAGACTGATGTGTCACTATCTTCAGTCTACACCCTCGGAAAACATAGAACAATTTGGTCTAACCTCTGACTGGTGTGATCAAAAAAAGGGGAACTCGAAGTCTCTCAATGTCCATACCCAGAGCACAGGCCAGACTAGGTGCAACAAAGGTGTGTGAAGATCCTGTATCGAACAAGGCATATGAAAGAGTACTAAATAAGATGATCATACCTCGAACGACTTTTGGACCTAAAAGAACTGCTGCCTCCGCGGTGTGAAACTATCCACGCTTAGATCCCCTTCCTCTCAGCTATCAGCCGCCTCCCAGACCACACACTAGTCGAGGTCCCTGAGGGGCGTCCTGAGGTTGGCCTCCTCCTGCAACTCTTACCCTTGGAGGAGAGGGAGCATGCTGCCCCTACTGCAGCTATTGAAAGGGTTTAGCTTGAAATTGATGCTGCTGAGGTGGGCGCTGATCCTTCCCACCCTCTCTAAACTGTACTCTATCCTCGAACAGATTCTGAAGGTTCCAATAGCTTCCACAGATGAATCACCTCGTCTCTGGGCATGAAAATAAATGGCGAGTGCCAGGAGATTGGAACAGGAAATGTTGAGGCCTGCTTCCTGCTGGTCGAAACCTAGAGGGCCCAGACACTGGTGGCATGCTGCTGACCGCTTTCCCATTTGACGAGCTCAACTGGATTCCATCTTTTGAAACACCTCATAGAATGTGCATCCTCTCCACCACTTCAGCCTTCTTCTAGACCACCATGTATGTCGGTAGGGTGAAGGGAGTAACTGCATACTGAAGAGATGGTCAAAGTACCTCCTCCAAATATCCCGCCCAAGACTCCTCATCTAGAATAAGGTCTAGATAAAAGTAGAGGAGATCCTTGAACATGATCCCCAATTCTCTTACTGAAATTATCCCTTACTGGAGGGAGAGTAGCTCCTTCCTCTTCTCATCCTTTATCACGGAAGAGATGAATTCCACCCGAAACTCCTTCTCAAAGTCAGACAATGTAACCTCAGTCTCCCTCTTCTCTCCAAAAGCGTCCAACACTGATGTGCTTTTTCGCACATCTGGCTCCTAGCCAGAGGAACCCAGTACTTCGTCGGAGCCCAGATCAAGATGAAAGCTATCACCAGCTCCTCTAGCCAGCTCTCTATATCCATGTCAGTGATGTTTCCCTCGTACTTCCCAAGGGTCTACCGCTGAAAGAGTCAAAGCGTCTTCTGCCACTGATCATCCTTCTCCTCTCAGTCAGCCCTCTGTCTATCATCCAACCTTCGGGGCCTTGATCGCCCGCACTACTCATTGTCGTCTCCTAGGTGTCATAGCTGTAAGGTAAACAATGAATGCCTAAGCCCGAGTAGTGTAGAATATTGTTCTTACACTTTCTTAGATTTCCCATTCATTTTAAATTCCCATATACCCAAGACACACGAGAACACAAGTCATTATAATGCATGCACCTTTTCAAGTGTATCAACCCTGTAATCACTGTATCCTTACTTGGTGGTTAGGTAGGTCTAGATTCCTTACTTCGGATCACGGGGGGCCCTAAAATCCCATGTCCTAGATGGTCTTCCATGGCCTATTTCATGCACCAAGATCACCCAACACTTTTGACCTACCATCTCATGCCATCCTCACTATGCCTAGCTCCAGACTCCATCCTATCTCTCAACCTCACTTCTGATACCATTTTTTCATGACCCACCATCACCATCATGAGGGAAGGGACAATAGATTGCCAGACCCTTCCTTCTTTAAGTTGATGGAGAGATAATGACCCTCGAGAACTGCCATCAATAGTTCAAAGAGTGGCGACTAGCACAAAGGGTATATAATCACACACAAGATGGAAGGCATTACCCTTTTTCTTTAATAGGATCGAGAGATAAGATGATAAAACCAAACAACAACAAAACTAGGGTAAATGTAAATCCAAAAAACCCATTCTCATATTCACGTTACAAAAGTAAAAGCCACAAGATATAAGGAAACTACAACGAAAAGGTACAAAAAGAAAAGAAAAACAGCAACTACAACTTCCCCAACACCCGAGCTAGTATGACCCTGTACGATCACTAAATTCATAACGAAAACCTGAAATCAATTTATATAGATAGGGTGAGCATACAAGTATACTATGTAGGGAAAACCAAAGACTCTCATGCACAAGTGGGGAGGCATTCTAATTCCCTATGATAAAGGATACAACCAAAACACCTATCAAGGAAAGCAATCCACCCAAGCCTCACCCAGTCACACTCCCCAAATAATGCATGTCATGTAATATATAGTAATAGCACATCGACGTTTGGGTACACCGTGCCACTTTCCCACTGGTTATTGAAGATATCCTACACATCAAACCAATCCCGCCATTCTCACCGCAATCCCCCGGAGACACCCCGCCCTCACACACATAGGCCACAACCACACATCCCGCCCACAAACACCTGGGACACAACCGCCTTCCATCCTGCACATACCAGGTCCACAACAACCATACGTAACCAAGCCTTCAAACACCTAGGCAAGAATAACTATGACTACACTCGAAGACACTTGAGCCTCATCCCAAAGATACTTGGAAACAACCAACCCTCATACACCTGGGCCAACCACTACACTATTCTGCCTAAAAAATCATGGTCTAATAATGGATTTCAGGCCATAACAGCCTGCCCGAAGAGTCTTGGGCTATTCGATATAGGGATAACAAAAGGAGGTAATAACCATCCACTCAAAGGAGTGTTGGAAAAAATACCCTTCCCCATGAAATGGGGTGTTCAACACTAACTGCTCAACATGGGTGGGGGGAAAATAAGAAACATAAAAACTACAATTATATGTATAGGTAACATGAACTCATCCCAACCTAGGGTCTCCAAATCCAACCTAAGAACAAACACCCTTGTTACTATTCATTCATAAAATAAGGCTCGAAACTCACAACCAAGTCAAAAACAATTACCTAAACCAATTCCCCATTTAAAAAATTCTTGTTTTCACATTTTAGTGATCCAATATATGTGAATTATACACTACTGGGCAACTAACAGGCATAACCACAAGCTAGAGAAAAAGAAACATCCAAAAAACAATTTAAGCATTCACACCCTATTCTCTTGTAATGTCACAACAATAAAGGGATTTGTGAGATCCCTCGACGTACTAGAACCAAACCAAGCCTAGAGATATAGCCCCATAAAACGTCAGATTCACAACCAAAAATAGTGCCACAACAGAGGATCCCTTCCTCACCCACGATACCCCATAAGCATCGAGCAAAACAAGGAATTTTCTGGACTCAAGTACATCATTCAACAAGATTTATTCTTCATGTTTGTTTAACCGAGGTGATCACACAAGGTTTTTTGTTCACTATACATTATTTTAATTGGCTGAATTTACGCAATTAACCAAATTCCCATGTTGGAGTCATTCAATCATCACAGAAGATGAAGGTTCATTAGTGCATATAGAAAGACCACCAACATCCATGATCTTCAGTGAGCATGAGCCTAAAGAGTTCACAACATAAATAAAGAATAAGAAACACTAGAGAAACATTGATCACACCCCCTCCCCTTCATTCATTAATAGTACGTTCATTATCTTCATTAACCTTTTGGTTTAATCCATCCCACAAAAACAGCAGTGTACCCACCCCGCATGATACACAGTAAGGAGAGATGAAGAAAAATCCCTACATCAAAGGATGTTGATGAAAAACCCAACAGACGATGAATGCACTAGAATGTCGGGCTGATCCTCCAAGAATCCTCCTTATATATATTCTCCTAACACAAACAAGACCAAATCTCATTATATTTGGTATCTACACACATATATCTACCCATAATGGGTGTAGATATATGAAACCGAGAGAAGAGGAGAAGTAGATCTAGGTAGATCTAAGGAACCAACCAAGAACGATCACATACCTCAAGAAACATGCTTTGATTCACTAGGGGAAGCCTTTGTATTTCCCCCAATACACTTGGGAGTGGTTCTCCTTTCTTTAAGGGAGGGTAATCCAAAGTTAGGGATTCTTAGGGGCCTAAACAAACAATTTAGAGGCGAAACGAGTTATATCAACAATTTTCGGATCAAGATTTAAGTGCTCGCACGGTTAGTTCACACGGTTCGGAAAACCGTGCTCTAACCATGCATTACCTTCTACTTCATGAAACACTCCATGCACTGTTAGTCCGCACCGTTAGAAAAATAGTGCACTAATTGTTCATTAACCATTGCATCCAACACCAACCTCACACATTTTGGTCGCACGGTTTAGAAAAACCGAGCGGCTCCCGTGTGAAAGTTATCACCCATTTATTCTACTTAAATGTCCACTCAAATGCACCCCCAAGTCACCCTGTCCTCTTGAAACAACTATAGGACCACATTTTTACAATGTAATGGATCAGATTGGTCTGTGCCATTACTTAACGTATTATCAATTCTTCGGGTGTTACAAGTGTGAATATATTTTGAGATTGGAATGTGGGATTTCACATTTTTCTAACAAAGTTAGGGAAACTAAGTGCCTTAACAGTGAGGGTTCACTCTCCATGTGGCCAAAGTGTATACCCCATTTTTTAACAGTTAAATTAATTTTTTATCTAATTAAACTTAATACCTTTTGTATTTCTTCCCACATCAGTTCTAGTGGTTGGAGCTCTGATTTACTCCCCTAGGAACACTTGATTATTAATCTAGGTATTTAAATAATGTATTCATCCATTATCAAAATTAGGATACATATAAATTGATGGACCAGTATAGGTAATCTATCATGTCCACATCCTTTCAATCTATGTTTATCTTCAGTTCTGTTGCACTATTTTTGTGTTATCTCATTTTCCATATTTTCTGGTCATTGGACTATTTAAATTTCTTTACCAATCTATGTCATATCTAATGCCTCCATTAGATGAGGATACATTGAAATATATATTTTAGGTGCTCTAGTTTTTTTATGTGGATGAAATATATTTTTTATAGTGGTTCCATTTGGATGCATGCTGACCATTACCACATGTTTCCTTAAAATAGGTATCTTCTTTCAAAATTGACATATGAACCCTGTTATACATTTTTTCAGAATTACTAATTAATTAATGGATGTTGAAGTTAATAATGGACCCACCATGGGTGATTTGACGCGAACTGTTCCTTTTTTATTTATTGGTTAATTAATCGGAACAACTCTAATATTTTCTACATATGTTGAATCAAAAATTTTCCACTTATATGAAAATAATTATTAAAAAAATCACCTCATAGGTGAATGGTCATATATTTTAATGGAATGTAAAGACTCAAATTTTTATATGTATTTTTTTAAATTAAATGGAAATATTACGAGTCCTATAAAATTGAAATCTTGTGATTCTAAGCCTTGGAGTGCCCAAAATGAATTTCTAAACATTTTTTGGGTATGTTAAGTAAACATGCAAGTGACATTTTGTAACTATTGCACTAGTGCTCAGAATTAAAATCTGAGGGAACCATTGAACTCACACCACTGATATTCAATTAAGGGGACCTTCACTTAGACTATTTTAGGTTGATGGTAGAAGTTGGGTTTTCATATTTTTGTGGGAGAATAAAAAATAAAATTAATATTGTTTTTTTCGAAACATACTATTTTGAGTTTAGGGGTGGGGTATGAAAACCTTTCTTATTATTTGACAATTAAATATAATTTATTACATAAAAATCACTTGATACAACATAGAATATTGAGATGTCTATTGTCTTTAGTGCTTAGGATCATTATCTAACAACACAAAACCTGAAATAGAACATCAATATTGAAAAAATCCTTTACATGACCACTACATTCCCTTGTACTTAGCATTACATGGGATAACATGTAGATATGCCTATGAAAATGGTGAGATATAAAGCCTAGTAAGGGATTAATCCTGGAATAACACGAGGAATACAATATGTTTAAGAAAATAGTCATATCAATAGAGAACAAGACATGTATAAACATAAAGGCATGATAAAGCATGATAATCATAACATGGAAATGTAGAAACAACACTTAACATTGAATTAGCATGAGCCAAGGCTCATTGCACATGGAGCATGAGTAAACCCTCATTCCACATGAAGCACAAGTAAACCCTTATTGCACATGAATCATGAGTGAACCCTCATTTCACTTGAATTAGCATGAGGAAACACCCATTGAACAAGATGTATCATAATACTATACCTTACCCAATGCATTTGAGCACTATCAGGGCACACCCTTCTTAAACATTTCAATTCATGCATAAGTGTGCCACATGGATCATAAAACATTGAATCATTCAGCATAATCATTTATTCCATGATAAACGAAAGTGGAACACATACATGAGACTATTTAAACAAATATTAAATTCGAAAAAAGGTGAAATCCCTTGATAGTTAAAATGGTATAGTATTCACAACACAATGTATTTGGCTTTGAAAAATGTGGTGCAATTTCAACCGCAAAACGGTGTGACATAAGAACTCATAAAAATGGTTGATGAGAGAGAAAAGGGTGTCTTAATGGATATAATGCAATTCAATGGATTTGTTTCTGATTTAAGAACATATCATTAATTCCTCATCAATAATAAATGGGATTCTAAGGTCTAGATAATGAGTATTTATCAATAATCAAAAAATAGTTCCAAGATTATATTCAAGTATATGGGAGTATTAATATTATTTATCTATTGAATATTATATGGAAACATCTAGTTTCATGAGAGATCAAGATCAAGTCAAAAAAATCTCAATTACATGTTGAATTCACCATCATTCTAGAAATTATACATGAATCCATAAATATTTGGAATTTTTGACTATAGATGATGAAATGATATTTCATCAATATTAGGGTCGATCAAAATTAATCTCCAACAATACAAGTATTTCATCACATAATTTAGTTTTAGATATTCATCACACTCTAATCTATGATAATCAATCTTTAGAGGATATGAAAAATTCTATGGAATGATAGACGAGTGTCAACGAAATAAGGGTATTCCAATATTATGAATAACGAGTTAAAACAAAGAGTAAGTAGATGTTAATGGGGATCATTATATTATTATTTTCATGTTCTCATTGTTTGGTCACATTTTTTTTAAACCATACAAAAAACATGTTCCCTTACTAGGCTTCAGAATAAGATGTATATGTTTTTGATATGGTTTGACAAACCATACACAAAACATACACCCTTTTTTGGATTCTAGAGCATGACAAATAGTTTTTAACCATGCATTAAAAAAATGTGTTTTATCAATGCACCATTTCTGGGATTCTGGATCCATTATTATAGTTCAAAAGGTAGGTACATGTGGTTTTTGAAACCTTGTTCCTAAATTATGCACTACACGTTGATAAGCTGCCATTAGTTTCATGTATTTCTTACAGAATCCACATTGTTTAGATGAATCATGTTCAAAACAAAAATTATATAATAGGCATTCAAAAATATTCAAATCCTTCTAGAAACCCCCAAAACCCAAAATAATAATTCATGGTTCAGAAACTTAATATTAAAGGGTGAATAGAACTCATAATCTCTGAAAACATCAGTGGCTATTATCATATTGAGAGATAAAATATATCATTCTTGGGAAATATAAATTTGATTAAAATCAATATCTATTATCCTCCAATATCCCTAATTATTATAAGATTATATTCCATCAAAATTGAAATGGTTTTGCTTAAAAATTTAATATATGTGGAGGAATTTATAGGGAAAATATCAAAAGGTGAATAAATATTATTGGAATTAAAGTTAAAATACACATATATGTATATGTAATCATGAATTTGTAGCCCCTATATCTGAATATAAGATAATCCTTGTTTACCTCATAATAAAAAAATGACCAAATGATGATATTATGTGTTCATGACACATACATAACATAGTAGTTGATGGCCTCTTTGACATTACTCAATATTTTCCAACAAACAATATGATATGGTATAATATGGAACAATAGTACATCACTATATATAAAACAGGAATGAAAATAAATCTAATAAATTTTATATCAAACAAAATGGTAAATTTTGGTTCTTTTTTATGAAAATTCTCTTAAATAAAACATGTATTACCTTACATAATATGAAAATGGATGATTATATCATCCTCACATACATCCTTAATAAACTCACACTTATTAAAATAATGATAAAAATTATGTAAACTAGATCATGAAATATATTTATCTTTTTTAGAAACCTACAAATTTATGTGAAATACAATAATCCTAAGGAAATTAATGATCCTAATGATGATAAATTCATAGTCCTCATGGGTGATAAAGTTTCTCAATCTAGGTCCACAATTGATTGAAAAACATCAAAACAATCCATTAGAAGGAATGGGGCAATCCAAGTAAGATAATTGATAATTCTACTTGTATGGAATGTTGGGATATAGTAAAATGGAATTTCGTCACCATAAGAAGAGAGTTAAAAACAAAAAAAACTCATTAAGAGTATATTTTGACCATGATATTAAAATCTAGTGTGCTCAAGGATAAATATTCTATAATTATTGATTATGGAGTGACACGAAACATGTGAAATAATATATCTCTCATTATAATGATGAATAAAATCAAACATGGGAAATATAACTACATGGGGAACTATGAATGATTAAACTGATAAGGGATGTATGTGGTTGATGTGATGTTTACCAAAAGAGTGTTCCTCATCATAAATGATATCTCATATGTTCCAAAAGTTCATGGAATCATAGTATTGGATTATTTTAAAAACAATAATGGGTTTAAGGTTGTATTTGAGGAAAATAAAATTGTTTGATATAAGGGTTCGATATTTAATAGAAAGGTCCACTAATATAACTGAGAATTTAAATTAAAAAATCTAGTTTTTCTGACATGTTAGATTTTTTTACGCATTAAATATGTTTGTAGGTCATATTAATTTTAAGAAAAATAGTGTCATGATGAATATTAAATTATTTAATAGAATTAATAATGATTATTATAAATGTGTTAATTTTAAATATAATTAAATGGTTAGAATACCATTTACTATTATATAAAAAAATTGATTTTTTTACATAAAACATATTAATCTATGTAGTTTTAGGATAAATGTACCAGTGGTAATAAAAAGTAAATTTTAACATCTATAGATGATTAATCTAATCATTTCTCTATTTATATTTTACATAATAAAGATGGATTTATAGATAAATTAAGTCTTTATAAAAATTAGGTTGAAAACCAATTCAAGATTAAAATTATGTTCCCTATATCAGATGGGGGAAAAGAATAATATAGTCCTTTATTTTTTTAATCCCAATAGATCCGACATGTAATGATAGATCCCAAAACACATCAAAAAAATGATTTAGCTGTGAAAATAATTTCATATTACGGGAAATGGTTATTTCCAAGATAGGTATTTTAGGTCTCTCAGAAATATATCAGGGAGAATCATTTGTTACTTTTTATCATATTATAATGTGTTTCAAAGAAGGAATGGAAATGATTCTTTATTAATTATATAACCATAGAAACTCACACATGAATTTTAAAATTTTTGGTGTGTTCCTGAAAATATAATAGAACCTACACCAAAAAATGAAAATTTGGTTAAAATAGATAATCATAGAATATTTCTTTAATATTCAATACATTTAATAAATATTATATTCATAGTTGTATAATATAATGATTTATTACTCATTAACAAGGATATTAAATCAATAAATGTTATATTTGATGAATATATCATTATCTTAATATAAAAACAACACAAAATATATGAATTGATACCATATATTAAAGCATATCATGATATAGTGTGGAAGAGGTTTGAAAAATTAAGAAAAAAAAATTCCCAAGTCATATGTATAAAAAAAATTATATGTATCTATTTGAAAAAAACAATGATAGTTTTTTTAAATAAAATCTAATTTTCATCAATATAGTGGCTGGTCTATATAGTTATAGAGTATTAATTTCTTATCATTATGTATTTATTACGAAGGAATCAAAAATTGATGATATCGATGATATTGTGAGGTAAAATAGATATATATTTGCAGATATTACATATAGATTTCTATTGATAGGTTGTAAGTGTCTATTTCCAATAAAATGTAAGTTTGATGGTCAAATTTTAAAATATAAAATCTAACATTGTAGCCAATAGATATGCTCATAATGAGGGAATTAATCATTTTGATATATATTATCCTGATTCAAGGATAGATTCTATTAAAATTTTTCATACAGTAACTTCTATATTAAATTTATACATTTACCAAAAATATGTTAAAAGATCATTCACATTTTTTGTTTTAGTTGAATAAATATATATGGAAGAAATAGAAATATTCATTTCACCATGAAGATAAAATACTATTAATAAATTATTATAGTGTCTATATAGTTTGAAATAAAATAAAAAATAATGACATAATAAATTTAATTATATAAAATTATAAATTTAATTTTTATTTAATATATAGATATATATGATTATATTAGATTCCATAATAACCATGATGTTATTATTTGAATATATTTCTATAAAAATACATATACATTGATCTTATATGAACCAACTAAATATGGACAAGTGTATTTAATCTTGAAAATTTTATGCAAAATTCTTAGGTGAAGATAATTTAATTTTTAGAAAATTTTATTAGGAAATAGAATATAATTCTTTTTTATCAATCACATTTTATTGAAAAAGACATCAAGATGTTAGAAATTTTAATTCTTCACCTATTTATACAAAAAATGCTTCTTGGTGTTGGATACTACCAAATCCTTATAGTAATTCTATTCATATATAATATCCATGGGTCAAAGAGTGTGTTATGTATGACTTCACAAGAAGAAGACCTGATATTTAATGTGTTGTTGGATTGTTTAAAATATATTCATAATATTCATTATATAAAAATATGACCCTATTAAAATAATACTCAATAATATAAATGGTATTATTAATTACAAAATATTTTCGATGGAAACACATGGGTGTAAGAAGGATTTTCAAATTAATATAGATTAAAATCTATAGGATGAATATTCATTGAGTGGTTGAGGTTTTCCATTTAGAGGTGCACTAATATATTTGGATTAAAAAAATTATAATGAAACCTAGAATGGAATATATATTTTTTCATTGAAAACTATAAGAAAATAAGTGGAATGTAATAGATATATTTATCAAATCCACCATTTGGGCCTATACAAATGTATCTAGTAAATATACATTTTAATAGTCACGAAATGTTTTCTTGGTGATATAACTATACACTAAATGAAAAAATGAGACTCATTTTTCAGAAAAATAGCATGTAAGATTTTTGATAAAAGATTTTTTGATAACTATATATTTTTTTAGATTAAGAAAATATTTTCGACATCCACAAAAAGTATAATTTTAAGGGAGTTTGTATAAAAACAATTCTATTGATTGGATTAAACTCATTATAAAAAAATTCAACAATGATGGTAATTAAAAACAATATATCATAAATTCACAAAAATAAATTTATTTTAGTAAATTCTATCATATGAGTTGTGGAAACACAAGTAGAATATTTTATTCTATGAATATATTTTCTAATTCCCATAAGGGAAAAGAAAATTAAAATAAAAATATTAAGGAAACAATAATATTAAACAGGAGTACAATCATGGGAACCCATTTTTTGTTAACCTATATGAATATTTAATTGGGTCTAATATGAAGGGAATTTGAATTTGGATCGAAAAAATTAATGAAAAATAAGTGACAGGTGTCCAAAATGTTTTTTAGGAGTGGATGATGAACATATGAATTTTAAGATACATTGGTATGATGAATATGAATTATAATATGAGTTACATGTTTAGGATATATTCAACTATTTTATCAATTCATTTGTGATTTTTCTGTATTATATAAATGCTCAAATAGAGAGATTCAATTATTTATAAAATTTCATCCCAAGAGACAATGATTCATTATATTCAAGTGGTTGTTTTTAATTATTTAAATATGGTGGGGTGGGGGTTGGTGGATTTGAAATTTGATTTGAAATATTTAAATATTATTTTAATTATTTTTTTTAAGTGGTTAGATTTTTGGAATCCTACATTGAAAAAATTGTTTTTAATAATGTCAAAATTTTAATATGAATACATTTATAATTTCATAAAAAAATTATAGTAACTATTAATAATCATGTGACATTAAGTGAACCATATATATCACATGTGATTGTGTAAATGTACAATGTGGCACATTAAAGGCAAATTTTACACTTAGTGTGCCATTCCATTGCATGGTGTCTTGAGATGCGTTATTTTTTATAATGGATTTCTCGGTTGTACTCGTTTAGGCTAATCTTGAATTCTTATGTCTAGTGGGCCACCCATGTTTCTAGAACATATATGATCATGAATATAAATCATATAAAATGTGATATATTGGTCATATTAATTTTTGGTGGGTGTAGTTTGTGATAATCAGTTGACTATGTATGATTAGGTAGACATGATTAGATCTGGAAAATACACCCCTTTCTAGATAGAAAATTATCCAAATTCCAAGTGGTATAATTTTTTATTACAATAGGTGCATCCCTAAATATATATTTCAGTCCCTATGAGATATAAAAATTATTGAATCCAACAATAATTAACTTTAGTTACATCTTAATCATTTAATTCCCACTAATTTTGAGATCACTAAAAATTTCTTCAATATAAATTGTAATTATTATTTTTTTGTTAAAAATAGAAAATAAATATTTAAAATACACTCTTTATTTCAATGATTATTCTAGTGATAATATCTTCTAAGTACCAAGGTAAATTATAGAAAAACAATTGAATCAAGTAGAGTTTTCTATTGAAACCCATTACAATATTAGTTTTTTTGAGAAAAATCTACAACTGAGGTGGTTGAATATATAAAATTCCTGAATGATCTCATTTTAATACCATTGTAGATAATTAATGTACAGATCTAAAAATAACCCAAACAATCTTCATTGTTTACTCATCCTCACACAACCACTTTCACAAGTATAAATGAAAATCCCCTAAGAGAATCTTGGTCTACTCTGATAGTAGGTATCCTGGGATGGGAAACCTCATATTGCATAGTGCTACCCATGAAAATAATGGAACGAGATTATGGATTTTCACCAAAAACAATTCCTTTGATGGGTTTTACCACACCCTCTGGATAATGGTAGTATTGACTAGTATTTGTGGACTTTGAATCGAGAAAACAATATAATGGTTAATAGTGGGGGTTTGAGAGGATCTAATTATTGTTTTAGAGTGGTAAAGTTATGCAGTGGATGGGACTCAGCATCGGGGTAGTGATTGTGTATGGGTTGATAAATTATAGACAATCATTGTATCCCATTATCACAATCCTCAACATTAGTTGCCTGAATGGTGTTATACCATCATAGTTGTGAATATATTAATGAGATTAAAGTATTATTTTGGATAATCTCATCATATACTTGAATAATCATACATTTAATCTGAGATATAAGAACGAAAAAAGAAATAAATTATCTCTAAAAAAAGAGGTAGCGAATTTAAAAAATATTCATGAGATGTTCATAATCCTGGAGTGAATGATTTAATTTATATTATATTTAAATTTGAAATTATGTGATTTAACTCGTATTATTATAATTTATATTATCAAATTAAACTATTTCATGTTTATTTATAATTTTAAAATTTGAATTTTCAATTTTTATAGACTACAATTAGTAGAGGTCAATGATTTATCGATGCATATATATCTAATGAAATTAATTAAGAATTATTATCAATGATCCTCCATGATAAATATTTTGAAAAATAATAATATATATTTCCATTCCATATTATATTGGAAGAATTAAATAAATAACCCTTAATACTATCCATAAACCCACACACATCATAAATGTGGGGCTATTTGTCCCCTGGAAAAACACAGTAATTTTATTAAAAATTGAATTTTTTTCATATTCAAATGAAAACCCATGTTTATAAAACAATATATAATAAAATTTAAAATAATTGAATTACATATTTAATATATCACCATAAAATTATCAATACAACATAAATAGGTTTTCAACTAATGTAGAAAATGAATTATAGACGCACTTGGGGAACTGATATTTCAATCGCCAATAAAGACCAAAATTTATATCAGTGATAAAAATGAAAAATAAAGATAATATTTATTTGTTTTGGTTTTATCCATGAAAAAATACCAATTTTACCAGTGAAACTTTTATCATTATTAAAATTACTTTTTTTCAATTCTAGCATTTTATGTAAAAAATACAAGTTCTACCAGTGTTAATAATTGCACTCCTAAATGACTTCATTGAGATAATAATGGAAAATAGCCTATCCCAAACAGCAAGCCACACATTTAAATGAATATATCTCCCTTAAAATATCAACTCACCCAAATTGAGATTTTTTTTCTCTTTTTTCTTTTTATTAAGTAAAAATTACTTTAAATAGTAGACTAGTTTCTTTATATATGTTCCAATCAAATATACATATTGATTTCCCTTTTATATTTTTTTTCTATTTTTTGTCTGTATCTATTTTTTGAATCCATAATTTGTTATAAATGAACAATAGATTCTCCAAATCAGTGGATGAATTATGGATAACCTTCTACAATGTCATATTAAAGATCAGCATTTTTATAAAATTGTAGAAGTAACAGAAGTCACAAAAGTGGTCCCAACGTTGAGGTGTATAGGAAGATGGATGAGATCACAGGTACAATGATGCGTCCATGAGACTTGATCGATACCAAAAACATATATGATTTTATGGGATTTTTTTTCAATATTCATGTCATTCAATATGAGATGTGCAAATTTTTAATTTCAAGTTCATGAATGATCATGGATTTATTGCTATAGAAAACATGAGAAATGAGAACTACAGTGATTCTAGTGATATAAAAAGTTGTTAGATCAAAATTAAATAGTGAATCATATATCAGAACGGATGAATATATGTTAGTAGTCCCTTTTATAATTAAAAAGTGTACATATCTATTAAAAATTGGAAAAGAAAAGAAATTTAACTACACAAATAAAGCTATGTGTAGTTGATAAGTCATATGTTGGGAAGGTAAATAAGGCTTGATATTATAATTATTTTATAGAATAAGAACCCTAAAAATGTTGCATATACCAAAGAGAGAGAAATGAAACATTCATTAAAAATTGATTAATAGACACATTGAATGATGATTTTAAGAAATAATTATTTATAAATTAGTATTGGTAAATTATTAGTGAATAAAATTTGAGAATAATACTATAAATATTATTCTATTATAATTATATTATAAATATAAATTTATTTTATAGGTGGTTAAGAAGGTATATTAATAATATTAGGTCCTTCGATAGGGGTTTTCATCTAACTTTTAATTTTTTGAGTCGTGGGACAAATTCACCACTAGTTCATTAATGTGACTTATATACTATCCATGAAAATATTTTATGATTATTTTAATTAAAATTTAGGGATTTACTAATAACTATAATCTTTTATATTTTGAATATTTTTTATTCATAGATTACCAAAATATTAAGAGTTATTCATCTCAAAAGAATTTCATCAAGACATGTTTCATTTTATTCAACAATTTTTTATATTATTTATATAATGATAACATGATATATTATATCAATAATATCATTATATTCGTAGTATTTATTATTCTAATTCAATTTATAACATTTATGGTTTTTATTATTCAAAATTTTCAAAGCAGTCTGGGTTTATTTTTCCATATAATTTACAATCGTTGTTATTTATGATTATAAATACATTGCGGGAATCATATGATATTTATCTTTTATAAACAATAACTTTCCATAAAACATATTAATATCTATTATTTTCATGATATCCATTCATTCTACTATCCAGGGTACATAAAACAATAAAAAATAATATGTTTTTGAGAAATGGAAACATTATTTCCTCTTTGTTTAATAAACTTTTCTACAATCTAAATATTCAATAATTTTTTTCAAGATTTGTTTTTATGATAAAATAATTAATTAATTTCAACATGAAAATTATTTTATTTTATTTTCAAATTAGTAAAAAATGAATTTATATAAATTTGTTTGAACATATTATTGATAATTTTTAAAGAAAGTGTCGTTGAATTTTTTTTCCAAAATTTAACGCATAAACAACTAATCATATAATCCATATTTTTATTTTATTTTGATTTTACAAAAATATTTAGATGTTATTTTAAATGAACCATATTCAATTAAAATTATCAGATTTTTTATTTAAACTTTTATTAAATTAAAATATTTTTCTTCAAATATTTTTAAATATATGCTTAAATGCTCCTTTAATAGGATTTTTTGTATATTTAAACATCATTTGACATTTTTTAAGCTTAATTAGGGTTTTAGAATAATTATACCATCAATGTTATTTTTTCGGATGGATTAATATTTTTTTATTTAAATATCTATGAAACCCATTTTCATGGTTAATGATATGATGGTATGATGAATGTTTTTATAATATTGTGGCACACATATGTGCTGCCTATAATGAAATATATTCAATCTTAAGGTAAAATTTTTTATTATATTTTTCATATTTTTATATATTAGTTTAATTATTCCTACATGTTAGTGGTGTTTGCGATATAGAGATTATAAATTAATGTCTAATGAAATGGATATTTTGGCTACCAGAATAATTTCCGTACAAACAAGATGTATCAATATGGGAGTTGTTTTATGTAATATTAGAAGAAAATTTTGGTTGAGTAGGTTCGATATGTGGAATAAATTTCACAAAATGAATTTTTATTATTTTTATTACATCATGGATCCTTAAAATTCAATAGATGTTTGACATACCTTGTTTTTATCCTGAAATAATACATCATGTAATTAATGGTCATGTGAGAAATCATTTTCTGGTGTTAACTGATATGAATCTCACCCTCTAATGATACCCCTACTTAGATGGAAATGAATAATGTGAGATAATGACCCCTGAGTCCCACCACTAGTAGTTCCTTGGATGGAAACGTGCACCAAGGGTGTATAAATCTCAATGTACAAGAGGAATTACCCTTTATAAGAACAGAATATATAAAGATAGAATGAAAAATACACAAACAAATTAATGAAATTATATAAAAGAGAAACCCAAACTATCCGATAATAATTCATAATTTGAAAAGATAAAAATAAAAGTATTCAAGGTAAATAAGCAAAAGTAATGAAAAATTTTCAACACAACAACTGTTAAGGATCTGAGTTAGTAGTATCTACCATGGTCCACAATATCCACTTGGTGACCTGAAAATAGTTTTATATAAATTGGGTGAGCATACATGTATACTCAGTAGGAAAACCAATTTCTATAATGCACATGTCAAATAAGAATACAAATTCCCCTTTAAAAAACAACAGAACAAAATAGAACCAATTAATCTATACTAACCATCCTAACCACACCAAGGAATGATCACCAAATAAAAAATACATGCAAAATATTATAATTGGAATAACATCGATAAAGGAAGACCATACTATGTTCCCAATAGTTTTCCACCCTCACACCTAGATTTTTATATCCTAGAGCTCCTATCTATTTCATATACCATAGCACCCGATAATCACGGTCACAACACACCTCGCTCGTAGAAACCTATGCTCACCACCCCACAAGAACAACCACAACACATCTCACCTGATGAAACAAAAGCCACAACACAACCACATCAATTACCAGAGTAGTTGGGTATTATGAACAAGTAGTAAATCATCCTCTTTCCCTCCTCCTACCATGAAAAAAACCCACTAGAGGCCTCCTAGCAAGAACTATCACATATTACCCCAAAACACTGGGTTTATCACATCTCTCCCATAAATATTGGGTTATCACATCTCACATGAAGACACCTGTACCATCACAACCACCATCTGAAGAACTAGAAGACCTATAACCATCACTATCTATGAAATAACTGCCTATCCAGGAAGATATATAGGGAATGATCGGGTACCGATCCATCCACACTCCTCAACAGATGTTTTGAAAAACACCCCCATATGACTATGTCGGAGTCGACACATATTACACGATGTGGGTGGGGTGTGTATAGAAAAAAAATAAACTAGTATATATATAGTATCAAACACAAAATCTCAACATATGGGTTTACAAAATAACTAACTCACATTATTATCACATTTACCACCACCTATAAATTCATTTATTAGTATGTACAACAGTCATTTCAAAAGGTGATGATAAATTTATTTCATTATTTAGCATCAAGAACATTAATTCACATAACCCATCATTTAATATTTCATTAAAATATTTCTTTCCATTAAACAAACTAAACTAAATACATTTTTAATATTATTATATAATTTTCCATTTATTTATTATATCACTAATCATAAATCTAGAAAAAAAAGAACCACATATCTAAAGAAACAAATATTCCCCTATAATACCACCTTGCCACCCCACAAACTATCTGCCCCACATCCCAACCACACATTTACATCCAACAATCATGGCCATATAACCACATATCACCCAACACTCCCACAAAAATCACCATTTCAAAAGCATGATCACAGGTCAAAACACATCAAGATCCATTTTATGATTTACCATGGTCTCTTATCACATTTCACTTTATGTTAGGGGAGTTATCACGCAAACCATAATCCTGGATAAACCAATTCACAAGGATAGTAAATATAATTAAAAAATTTCCATTCTAGGTGATTCCACAACAAGAAAAAAATATGGGTTCCACAAATTATGTCAAACTGTACAAAAAAATCATGGATTACCATACCTTTAGGAAGGGCATCAATCCAAACTATCACAATATCACAAGTAATATCAATGATGTAAAATAATAAAAAAAACATATTTCCCCTGAATTTAAATTTTAACAGTTTTTTATATTTAATGAATCTCACACAACTATAATTATATAATAAAAAAAGTAAAACCTTCATGAATGATAAAAAAATGAGAAATTAGTTAATCTGCACATCATTGAAGATTTATAACTTATTGTGCACCGTAGGGAAGAATATAAACCTCCCCAAAACCACTATGTCACAAGACACTTCTAGATGAATGTAAAAAACACCAAATAGTGGTAAAAAGTAAACCCAAACACGCCCTAAAACAATGAATAAACATCATAGTTGAATCCTATAAATATACATAACAAAACAGATGAAAACTAGAAGAAAAATCAACACAGATCGCCAACAAACAACCCCTATGATGAATAGATCAAAAAGGGTGGAAAAGGGAATGAAGAAGACATAGGGAAACCTATGGTGGACCGAAAATGATGCTAAATAAAAACCAAGGAATAATTAATGAAAATTAAACCAAAAATTATTTTAAATGTACATTGTATCGGTGTATTATATGAAATGTATCCCCATGTCAAATCGTGTAAACCTCGGGGTTCGATTTCCACAGAAAAACACATCACCTATTAATTTTAGTATTTATTTACAAACTTCTTTATATAAAACATCATGATACCCTCTTTCACATCGTGTATTTTTTTACACATTTTGAAATCTCCCCTCTCATAGATTTTAGAAGTTGAACTTCCCCATACTTGTAATGAGATTCTTCTAAACACCTCCAATAACCAAGACCCGCAATATAACAGACCCCAAGGGCACAAACCATTATATCACATACCAAAAAAATGATTCTTTCCATTTAAAATCCGAATCCAAGCATAGAATAAAATGATTTCTGTACAACTACACCAAAAAATACATCTCAATGGCCTAATTATACCACTAACTCTACCTCCAACCAAGCATGCTGAACCAAATGAAAAAAAACATCCCAAAAAACCTCTTCACCCCAAAAACAAAAATAATGAATTTCTCCTAGCATACCACTACTATTCCACATAACCAATGCACAAACAATAAGACAAAACTTCTTGAACAGAGGAATTAAGGAATTTGTTCCTCCATGTGAATATATTATCCACTCCGTGAAGCACTAACTCGTCAGAATAGTTTAAATCGAAATTTTGTTAATGATTCTCGATTAAGAGTTAGGTTATCATTATTTCATGTAGCATGACATTATTAAACATCACAGCAAACACATAAAAACGAAATGAAAAAAATTCATATCATAAAACAAAAGGATTCAAACATCATATCACATGAAAAAACAAAGCAATGATTAATTCATAACAACTCAAGGTATTGGGAACACATTTGTATCTCTATCTCCTATGAACTATACAATAAGGAACCATGCATCAGCAAAACACGAACCTATGAAATGGTTCATTCATGCAGTTTATTCTCCTAACGATAGTGGATCTCTATTTGACACTACAGAAATGTCACATCATCCTTGATATCCAAATATCCCTTGACGATGACATGAGATTCCTTGTGATGATATGAATGAAATTGAGAGATGGGAATTATTTCATGGATACTCTCCAACCATGGTTGAAATACCAACCAATATTCCCCATCCCCAACTCATGCCAACACTTCAAAGGGCCCAACCAATATGGAATATAGATCACTCTCTCTTCCAAACCTATGCAACCCACATCGAGGGGAATCATTCATGAACATGTGGTATCCAACCAAAAACACTAGGGGTATCCTACAACATATATAATAAGGCTAAATTCAGTTAGGTCCTTCTTTTATCCTTTCACAACCAAGATTATCTTCCTCTTTAATTCTATGTGCCACATTGGGTCCAAGAACAGCTATCTACATAACCACTTTATAGAACAATAGAGAAATACATAGTATTCCATACAAGTCCTAAAACAGGGACATGAAAATTGAAGAATGACTCTATTATTATTAGACACATCAAAAATGGAATGAGTCATACCCATGATCCACAAAATTTCAAGACACTTTACCAAAACATATCCCTCAATGTTTGTATAGTATATTCTATCGTGCCATCTATCTGAGGGTGTAATGTAGCACTTAGGATTACCTGAGTTCCCAAAAAATGTTACAATACCATCCAGACTAATGAGGTAAGATATTCTATATGATCCAAGTTGATGTAACTAATAAATCAATGCAACCACACTACCTTATCCACATATCTCTCAGCTAATACATCCACTTCACTTGAATTATTATTCTCTATGATGTAGGTCAATTCCTTCAACTAATGCACTATCACCATGATGGAATCCCAACCTATCTAATTTGAGTGTAATATTATGATGAAATTTATTGATATATCATCCCATATTTTCATGGGGACATCCACAGGTTGCAACAATCCACGAAGAATATAATGATCTACCTTTAACTTCTATAAATCCAAGAACCATTCCAAAAACCCACCATTTACCATTTTATTCTCATCCTTGAAAACTATATTCTATTACCACAGTAAATCTTAGAAACTAATGGATCTACCTACTATGGTGTTATTTGAATCCCATGAAGGATTCAATCACGCATTACTACTAGAACATATAGCCCTATTCAAAACAACATCTGGTTCTAATCATCCACTAAACCTCTTTCAGGAGCATCACCTTGGCCAACATGATCATGCAGCACCTCTGCCTCGGGGTATTCCAACTGAGATTTTTTCACATGTTGTATCATAGAATAATGATCTGTAATTTTAATAAAAAAACATCATACACTATAATCCACTCTTTAATTGAATTGTAAGGAATCCAAATCCTCCATTAGTTATCATCAATCACCATGCACTCGAAAAACACCCTTCTAAAACTTCCATCTCAAAGCATTAGCTAAAACATTCCTCTCTCTTTATGAGTAAAAGATATTAAAACAATAATCCTAAATAATCTTTTTTCACCTCCACTTTCATAAGTATTGATCACACTATGAAAATAAAAACCTCATGATCCTGTAATCCATAAAGACCACTAAGTGTTCCTCGATAAGGTAGTGTCACAACAATATTAGTGAAAACACAACCATTTATAGCTCCAGATCATTGGTTTCATATTTACACCTGTGGGGGCATAACATTAATGAACGTTAAGAGATCACTTCACACTACCACATCAGCATACCACCGAATACAAGATTGTAAGTGTCACAAAATAACTCAAACAACACACCTTCTTCCTAAAGCTATAGAAATGATGAATTGAATAAGATCCCCTTTACGTAATCGAACACTATATAACATTGATAACTCCACACAAAATCTTGGCCTGTTGTAGTCATTGCTATCAATAGAGCTATGATTATGGAGAAATCATGTAAAAAAATCCGATACTAGCTTGTGAGACCTATGAAACATTAATCCCATATTGGGTTCTTAGGTGATACCCACGAAACAACTGCTTCAGCCTTTAATTTTTCTACTTATAAACCATGTTAAAAGACCACATAACCCTAGATACAAACCTCTAATATACATAAATTACACTTGGAAATAATTCTATAGTGTTGGGGGTATAAATGAACATGAATGACAGTTATATAGTGTTCATCATGCTCATCCATAAAAATTAAGACGATTAAGATATCAACATTGAATACAATGAAAATCTAATCCTTGAACTCATAGAACACAGAGCTCCTAAGTCCCATGAACATGAATTGTTTGTTCATAATACATAATCATATGACTACCAAATCAATTTCCCCATACCTATATGTGATTCCAGTCTTTAAGTTATCACCCATCTTCACCCTCAATTGGTGATATCTAGACTACTGATCGATCTTTTAAAACCAACTCAACCCTCTTACCTCGTCAAAAAATACCATCTATCCTTGGGAGATAGTAACTGTTCTTGATCGCCACCTGATGCAACCTCTAGTACTCTATACACAACATCATACCAATGCCCTCCTTCTTTGTGAAAAACATTAGAGCACTCCACATTGAAAAACTAGGATATAAAAAACCCTTATTCATCAGATTATCTTACTAAATCCATAACTCCTACAATATGAAGGGTCTCATCTGATATGGATCCATTGAAATCAGAGAAGCACTCTGAAGAAATACTTCCTCTAACTCAAAAACATGTTGAGGGGGTAATATCACAAGATTGATAAGGAAAACATATAAGAATTCATAATAACCTTTGGAACCTTCACTATCCTAGATTCCATTGATTATACCAACAAATAACCTAATAATGAAAGAAAGGGATCCAAAGAATGACTACCAACCTAAAAACTCAGATCACCAAATAAAACCACATGCTGACTATCCACATCCAAAACATGACTATCCTATATTTTTGTTCAATAACATCATTTAGGGGATAAAACCATTATATGATGAGGATGAAATTGTATGGCTATATATTTAGCATGAAAAGATCAGCATGGGACTCATATGGTTTCATCATCAGTATACACCTCCAGAACACATCGAAAAAAATGTCCTTGCTTTCATCTAACAATATAAACACGAGGGGCATGAGATTACTATATACATATAATCTTGGAGCATGGGATAGAGTGGGTGAAACAAAGTAGTGAGAATAATCCAAATTAAATAAGGAATAAACAAGGTTACTAAAAAACTCAGTGTACCAATGGTGATCTATGAACCCTCTAGAACTACTACCATAATTACATGCAACTGACTATTCCTAGATCCTCTAACTCTTAGTTGATGACCACTTGTACATCCATTCTTGGGTCATGGTCCCTAAACACAAGGAACATTAAGAATTCAGCCTCTACCTACTCTATATTCTGTCATCAGAGCATATGCCTACTACCCCTCCCACTAAAACGTCCTAACTTGAAACTTCTTCTAAGAATGGCATAAAACATGTCCTCCTACAGCAAATTGATCTTTTGGGAATGAAGTGGAATTAGATCAGGTGATGTAAATGAATCGTGAAAAAAAATAGTATAACAAAGTTGATTTGAATAGAAGGCAACATATATGAACTAGAAGGATATAGAAGAATCTATACTTGTAGACATTCGTTCAGTCGAAACATCAATGGTCCAGGTGCCTATGACTTTTCACTGATAACTCTACCCCTTATGATTCCCTCATGGACCCCTTACCATGGAAAACATCCTCACGAGTTCATCCCCTCAATCAACTCAGCCTTTATCTGAACCTTCAAATATGTTTTCAATATAAAAGGAGTAACATCATACTGGATGGAAGGATTGGGTAATGCCTTAAGATGTTTAGAATGATAATTCGCATATAATAAGGATATAGGGAAAAATGTAGAAGGTCATTGAACATAATTTCCAACTCCTCCATTGACATGCTTATCTTCTTTAGATAATGAAGCTCCTACCACCTGCTACCATTATTGTAAATGAAATGAACTCTTCTCAAAACTCCTTCTAGAAGTTGACACACAAAATATATTCCTCCCTCTACACTCCCAGATACATAATCCACCATTTATGTTTTAGATCCATGCATATGACTGAATACCATAGGGAATCTATAACCTCTTAGGGACTAGACCAAACTAAGAACGATCTCAAGATCCCCTAGTTAGCTCCATGTTTTCCCATCCAAATCAGTACCCCCACACATCTGCAATGCCTTCAGCTGGAAAGCAAGAAACATCCTCTCCCATGGATCATTCTACTCATCTGAATATACCATATAATGATCACCTAGAACAACCTGCTGCACGTCAACCGCCTGAGCCACATGTAGACAATAACCTAGAGCCACAACTAAAAAGGAAAATAAGGATTCTATATTCTATAGTAGTATAGATTTTCATTTAATATTTATTTTTACATATTTATAGGATTATTTTTCAACTTAAAAATTAAAAAAACAACCACATTAAAACAATAAAACAATGAATTTTAATGAATATACCTTCTTATGTATCTACACTAAAAACAAGTCGATCCCACTTCTTCATTCAACAAGATTAGATTCTGTGCACTTGCTCCTAGGGGGGGTGAAGTTATGTGTCCTAACCAGTAGATGTGTCCTCTATAATGAACCACAATCAACTAGAGATATTTCCTTACCACTCTATGCAATAATCATTATGCCTAACTCTGAAACATATTTTCTCTCACACACATTAACATTGATTCCAATCTGTCATGGCCCCCTCCTTCTTAATATATCCCTCTAAGGATCGAAATGAATAAAGGGAGATAAGGACCCCTGATTTTTACATCCATTAGGGCCCTGTTTGGTGACTAGACATAAGGGTGTACATATATCCTAATGTGGTACACATTTTTCATTATAAGAAAACAAGATTAGGAGATACAATGTATCATCAAAATGTAAATACAAGATAAAATATAAATGAAATACTCCGAGCATCCCTCGTGCATGTATAAATAAAAATGATACAAACCGAAGTGTCCAAGGTAAATACCCTAATGTAAATCTCAGGAAGCAGAACTATAATTGTAATTGTTATATACTTGTGGTGTCCTTTATGGTTCATATAATCCTCCGGGAAACCTGAAAATAGTTTTATATACATTGGGATAGGATAATGGTACACTCCTTAAAAAAACCAAATACTCTAATGAACTTGTGATAAAATAATACTAATACCCCTATAAGAATACAACAGAACTCAAAAGTATCTATCAAAGCATACTAACTATCCTGATCGTACCACAACACTCCCACCAAAAAACATAAATGAAATAATGTATTATAAAAGGAATAAAATCAATATAGGTATACCTTATTTCATTAAATTTTTATACTTCTCTCTCAAACCAATTAGAATGTCTTGGATCTACCATATCTTACACATACCGCACTTCCCCAAAAGCAAGGTCAAAAGAATACTTTCCCACAAACTTCTAGGCTCTAATCCCCAAAAGCTCGACCACAACACATCTAACCCCAAAACTCTTGTCTTAAAACAAAACCACCACCATAATTTGAGCACTAGGGTAACATGATGATGAAAGACAGTAACCTCATCCCCACCTCATACCATGAATGACCCCAAGAGAATACTCCCAACAAGAATGATCGTGTCTTGCCTAATAACATCTGTGTCGTCACATATCAGCTGCAAACACCTGAGCTATCACATCTTTCTTGAAGAAACTCGGGAAACCAAACCAAAATATAATTAATTAACAGACCTATGGATATCATAAACTATGCAGTACCTACCACTCATAGAAGAGAGAGTGGGAAAGAGTTGTTAACCATCCTTCTGTACCGCTCTCTATGTGTTGGGAAAACACCCCCACGTAACTGTGTGTGTGTTTCCACATAGTGAACGATATTGTTCAAGTGTGTGTTGTAAATTATAGTAATATAAAAATATATATATAGTATCAAACAATAAAGTATAACCTATGGGTTTACAAAAAAAATAATCAACTAACAATATTGTCAATTTTTATTCTACCTCTAAACACAATTATTAATATATTCAATAGTCATTTCATATTGCGAAGAGCCACTCATTTCATTATTTCTCATCAACCACATTTAATCTCCAAAACCATCATTTAATTATCCATTAATTTTTTTTTATTCTATTAGACATACCAAAATCAAACCATTTCAAATACTATTAATCAATTTTCTATTTATTTTTTCCTTCACTACTCACGCATCAAAAAAAATCAAAAACATATCACAAAAAAACTATCACACCCACAATATAACGTCATTTACCATCAAACACAACCCACTAAACATTCAACACCACATTTCAACCACCCATATCTATACCACAAGTAAGATCACAAAACTAGACATCACCCCACACTGAAACAAAACATGTTCATAGTAGATGAAAAACCAAGCATCAAAACACCTAAAGGTCCATTTACATATTTATAATGTTACTTTATCACATTCCAATATATTTTAGGGGTTCTATCGCACGGATAAAAAATTTGGGGTAAAAATTTCATATCCCAATTATATGTAATTAACTAATTTTTACCAGGGTGATGTCACACCAAGTACAACCAATAATTGGTCCACAACATATGTAAAACAATGAAAAAAACACCGATGACCCTAATATTTAGTAGGTCATAATGCCCAAAATATCCTAACATCACAAGTATCATCTATGATGTTAAAAATGATATCAAACACCATTTTCCCTTCATATTCATGTAAAAAAAATATTTATCTTTAATTAACATTAACTGGCCAAAATCAATAGATATCAAAATTAAAACCCTCTCATTTGATACACAATAAAAAGAAATGAGGGATTCCATAAATCAAGTAATATTTCTAACTTTTTGAACACAACATGGTGAGGAAGAAACCTCTATGAAACTGTCATTCCATATGAAACATATAGATAACAAAAACTGTAGTAAATGGTGAAAAAAAACTAAACCAAAAAATATACCAAACCAATGACACACAAAAACATTGGAAACCTAGGCTAAAATGGAAGAAAATGTATGATAATAATTATCTAACTCAGTAATAATTGTTCATGGATAGCCAACAATGAACCACTTGGAACAAAAAATTAATGAGGGCAGAAATTTTTTGACAAACACCTCAGGTCACATCGGGTTATCCCAAAATATGAGTAACAATAAAAAAACCCATTGAATGATAATTTTTCTGAAAATAATATTAAAAACTACATTTTGTTAGGGTATTACATGATTTATAATCCCCTTTCACATCATGAAATCCCAGGGGTTCTATGTCTGCCGAAAAATAAATCACCACTTTATTTTATTTTTCTATTTTAAAACCCTGATATATTATAGTTTATGAAACCCTCTTCAACATCATGTAAATTTTTAACATATCATGAAACCCTATTTCACATTATGTAAAATGTTTACAAATCATGAAATATACCTGAATCCATCCTTTAGAAATAGAAAAATCACCATATTTCCTGGGAGAATCCTCATAGTACCTCCAATAACCTAAACCGGTAATTTAATGGACCATGAATTCAAAAAAACATAAAATAAATAAAATTTTAAATCATAAAATATTCATAAATTAACATTTTTTATAAAATCATGATCTCCTAAGACATTTTTGATCTTCCTCTCCACTAATTCAAACCCATGGTGTTTCCGAGGTGGTTTTGGCTCTCTCTATTTTCCCAGTTGAAAACCTAAATAATGGATTCATCCAATAAACGAAAATTGATAGAAATATCTATACATAATAAATTAGAATCCAATAATCAGTTATATTTATCCTTATAATACAATCAACTCTTCTACGGAATTGTTGATGTGAAACATGACATAGGCAATGATTCTAAAAATCAGATCATTATTGTTCTTGAGTTAGGAATTTCTTATCTTAAATGGAATATTTATTCATGTGTTAATTATGAATGTGTGTTGTTCATGTGTAGAATAAAGATACCTATATTTGATATGATTTATATGTTGTGTAATTTTTAATACCCATGACACCTATACATGATATTATTCGCATGTGCAGTGGAAGTGTATCCTTATGATACATATGATCAATATGATTTCGAAATGTATTTGTGTTGGATATATTAATATTTACATACATGAAATTATTTTGAATAGATTTATTACATAATTTTTTTATTACGTGTATAGTTTCTCTATCTCTTTAATTGAGTGAAATGGTTTATCCATACATGCTAGTTTCTCCCTAAAAGGGGGGTGTGTATGACATGATAGATTTCCCAAGAACCAAGAGATTGGGATGATGTTTTTCATCTAGATTTATCATGATCCATTATTTTGGGTCAACATGTGGTTTTAATGATTCCCTATTAGCTATGATATTGGATAAATGTGTAGGTTTGTATTTCCCTAGAGTATCACAATTGAATCGACATGTGTACAAACCTTAAATATGGCCATGGGAAACCCTTAATGGGGGATGTGGAAATATTATTAGGTATCTATTAATGTTGTTATAATAGATAAATTTACTTTTGGAATGGAACTAGTGTACATAAATATGGAATTCATGGACATCAAATATGTGTGCATGCATGTGATTACATACTTTTAACTTATTATTTAATAATTTTTTTAGAATACACTTGTGTATATTGTATGCTTATAATGAAGACCATTTATGGTGTCCTACTAGGTTTCATACCCAGATACTCTATGGGAATCACTATGTGTATATAGATTTCATAGTCATGGATCTATTAAAGGGACATGCCTCTATGGTTGGTAGTTGGGTAGGAGATAAAGGATGATGTGAAGGGTTTTTTGGATGTACTCCATTCCATAAATGTTTTTCACCATTGTACCAAATAATTATTACTTACATGAGTACATTTCCCTATCAAAATTGTGGATCCATTAATTATTTTCCATTTTTACAGCTAACATGCCATATTTGTATATCATGGGTTTGATAATATTATCCAATATATCATTTTTAGAATCATTATTGAGTTCCCTTATTAGTGTTACTTTTATTATTAGTTATTCCATTTTATCAACACATGGATGCCTTTTAATGTAGTTGATGACTCCCCATCGTTCCAATGAATCCCTCACTACTGATCAACAAATAAATATTTTTAGGGAGGTAGTGATAAGGTCAATAGTACACCATCCTAGGACCAGTTGTTCGTATTGTGGTTTTTCAAAATAATATCAGACAAAAGGATATTTCCATTATTTTCCCATTATTTGGAATGTGGTGTATAATAAATTGAATGGTTTGGAATTGGGTAGAGGAAATATGTCAGTTCCTAGAAAGCATGGTATAGTAGAACATTGAGTTTCCATGAATCAAGTATTGATGTTTTTATTGTTTATTATTTTTATTTATTTATTTTACAATTCATGATTTATAACATCCCAAGATTATAAAACGAGAACATCATATTTGATAGTGTTACTAAATAAACCATATGTATAAGGGAATATTATATCCTGTGATTTTTTATATATTTATCTTTAAATAAATTCATTATTTTTGATATTTTTCAATTCATACAACACAGTCTTCTAATAAGACAGAACTCTATATTAAAATATTATTATTTAAAAATTGTCATTGTAACCTATCCATTATATTAGATCATTAAATTATACTAACAAAATTTTAAAAATATTTTTCTTTAAACATGTGTAATAATTTAAATGGATATATATCCATCCGATATAAAATTAGAACCATTTCAATAAAAAATAAACCTTTTGTGAAAAAATGGATTTCTCTTAAAGGTGGTTTAGTCAATCTGTGAAAATAAAATATATAAATAAATTTTCATATTTTATAAATTTTTTATAAAAATAAAATTATTTTTTAAATCAAAATATCAAAATTACATTACGGTAAATTTTTTTAATATTTCGTTATGTTTCTTTTATTATGAATAATGAGAAATACTGAAGTCTCACTATAAAGAACCTTATCTATTAAAATATTTATAAAAAAAAAATTTATATTTATTTATATTAAAAGTAAAATTTGATCATACAATTGATTTTAGTTGAATTATTTTTTTTTTGGTTGATTATATAAAAACGTGGTAATCTTTTGGACATTTTCCCATTAAAAATCCACTTTCCCATTATGTTTGCTGGAATAATTATAATTATATTTTACCAATTATGTAAATGGAAATATAAAATATTTAATCATTACCTTAATTAATCATAACTTATAATATTTAATATGGTTACATTTTTTTATCAAAATTAATATTAAAAATAGTTAAAAAATATTTTCTGTTGTTAAGGTAAAAACTAATTTACCGGGGGTAAACTAAAGAGATAAGGTTTAAAATTGACAAAACTGTTGTATAAAATATATTATATGGCCATATTTCAAAATAATAATTTCTATGTATTGATAATAATCTATTATTACCCTTTATTCATGTCAATAACTTTAGATCAAATTTTTTATTTCCAAAATTTCATTTGTGACACTAACCTCACTTATAAAAGTATACCCACATTGATCTCTTATTCACGCATTAAAAAAATTATTTCAATCATATTATTCCCAAATAAACATAAAAAACCCATACCATTGTCCTAGAAGGTTACATTGTTTTCAAAAATCTAACCATGGATGGATTTTGGTGCAAACCTATGGAGGTTTTCTGATGAAGAGTCAATGTACTTTAATTTGAATTTATTTTTTGTCTTCATCTACATCCTTAAAAAAAATTAAAACATGATTATATAATATCCAAGTGGAATTAAATTTACTCAGATGTTGTTACATTACATTTAATACCTAAGTCCATCCCTACAAATATAAAATGTGTTTTAAATCACCATTCATTAGTATGGAGGACTACCACCTTGTAAATCCATGTCGTTATTTTTTTTATTCCCACCTCCAATGGTTGGGTATTATGATGGAATGAAACCAAAATCTAACAAAGGATCTCTATCATTCTTAACAATTATTTACAATTTAATTTCATTTCCATATCGTCACATTCAACCAATGTTATCCAATATTGAATCATAGTTCTGATTTATTCTAAAAACACTTCATGTTTTTATTTTCTATATTATTAATTGGATATTTTATAAACACATATTATGATGTCAATTTTTCAAAAATGAAATTTTAAATATCAAACCCTTCATTAGAGAGATAAATATTAAATTGTAAGGAAAAAAATTATTTAGGGGTGTAGAATATTACAACATAAGATTTTATAATAGGAATTTCAAATTTGATAGCATGTAGGAAATGAAAAAAGAGGTGTATAATTATGTCCCTATAATCTATGATATATATTTTTTAAATAATTTCAATATTTGTTATATTTATTAGCTCATGAAACACCAGTTTTGAATGAAATATTATACTATATTAAAATATTACTATTTAAACATTATATTGTAAATAATATGAAAACTTTGTGGATATGAATAAATTTTAAAATATTTTTAACATTGTATAATTTAAAATTCAATATAATAAATATATATATATATATATATATAAAGAAATTATAACCATTTGAATGAAATTTAATTGTTTTCAGAAAAAAATATATTTATCTAAAAGGTGATTTATTCACTATTTTCCCAAATATTTTTTTTAAATTTTTTTTCCAAATATAGAATTTTTTTTGAAAAAAATACAAATTTTTAAATAATCATTTCAAACTCACTTAAGTTTCATTTTGTATATTTTTCTATGAAGATTAGATTTTTTTGATAAACAGTTAAAAATAAAAAATTATAATTGGGAACTTACTTTTCATATGAATTATTTATAAAGATAAATTATTTTTATAACTACATTAAAAGTTAAATTAGATAAATTATATATCTATTAATCAAATTTATTTATTTATAACCCAATTTTTTGAATATTTTTATAATATATTAGTAATCTTTTAAATATTTATTTTTTGGAAACCCACATTATTATCACTTCTATGAGATTAAAATACAGATATATTTTATCATATTTATAAATAGAATTTTTTAAAATGTATATAATATATTTAATATAATTAATTAATATTATCTAACATGTTCAACAAAAATTTTGACAAAAATTAATAATGAATATCATAAATATTATTTATAGCGGTTAAGGTCAAAACATATTTACTAGGGGTTAAACAGAAAATATAAGGGTTAGAATTGTCTAAAAACCTTTATCAAATATGTTTAATGTCTATATATAAACCATATTATGCATTATAATATATAATAATATAATTTAGTCAATTTTGGATTTTGAAAAATGTTGGTACACCTTTTTCTTTTTGAAAAATACATGTATATCCCTAACCTCACTTATAAAAGGGAACCCTCTCTAATCTATTTTTCAAATATACAAAATATTTTGTTTCACCCATGAAATATCCAAATAACCACTAAAAATAGATACCCAAATATTATAATCATTATTTTGTGTATTAAAACATCCTTGGAAGGCTTTCGGTGCAATCCTAAAGAGGTTACCTAATGAAGATACAACTTTCTTCAATGAGCATTTTTTTTATTTTATTGATTCCCCCAACTACATAAATTAAAATTAAACCTTTATTATTATGAAAAAAATGTATCAATTAGTTACTCATATTCCATCATGTTATGATAATGAACATTAAATACACCAATTTCCTTCAAATTAGTTATGAAATCATCATTTTTTTGTATAGAGGATAACCACCTCACGAATCTATGCCATTCATATTTCCATTACAACCTCTCACAGTTCTATATGATAAAGTATAAAAGTATATTTATGATATTTGAAACATAATTATAAAACTAGATACATTAATTCATATATTAAATTTTTTAATTTAGATAATGTAGATGATATGATAACAATTCTTGTGGGTAATGATTATTACAACTACTAGAAGGGATGTGATTCGACATTCACTAATTCTTAATATTGACTACAATAAAGATAATTTCAATGAATATATTTTATATCAATTTCATAATTATTATATTATCTAAAATTTTATCATTCATAAATAATCATAAATAATTTTATTTCTTACACTATAATATATAAATGGAATTCGTGTATTTGTGGACTACCGCCTCCAGGAAATGATGTGTATCTTATTTTATTACCACATAACATGGATGATATATATAAAAATATTTAAATAAATAATATGGAACATATTATATTATTATCATTCTGGAATGATAAAATATTTCTTATCATCTATCAATAATAATCATTGATAATTTAAAATTTTACTTGTATATAAACATAAATCATCGTCTACATGATTGCAATGTTGTTCATTTTTCATAACAAAATTTCATGATTGGTTTTAAATGTATAATATATGTATAAATATGTTAATTATTTCATTATTATTATATTAGATATGTTTAAATAATGACATCTTCGTCCATATTCAAAATACCAATGGCATTTTTATATATAAGATAAATATCATCAAAACGTCTTATGTAAACATAATTAAAAATGTTATCAAATATATCATGGTAATAAGTGAAATAAAAAATTAATTATCATGAATTTTTTAAAAAAAATAGAAAATTAATATAATTTTATTACTTAGTATGATAAATAATGTACATGCTAATTTAAACTCTATATAAGGGTTTCACATTTCACTTTTACTTTCATTAGTAATACACCATATTCACCGCTTATTTCATTTATGTGGTGTATATAATACCATTTTTATATTTATATGAGTATTTAATTTATCTTAATTATATTTAATAGTTAAATTAAATGTATTTATAGGATGAGGATTATGATTCAAAATTTTCAAAAGTGGTAAGGGTTTATATCACAATCTAGTCATTATTTGGTATTGTTTTTGTTTGTGTATCAATTAGTGGAATTAATTGTTATTTCTATAATAAAATAAATTTATTTTATTCCCCTCTAGTGATTTATTAACACATTCATGTAATTTTAATAGTTTTCTTATCTTTCTTACTTAAAATGGTTATGGAAAATATTTTTTTATCAAAATATGAATTTATTTCATTCTTCAATATTGAATATTTTTTCTTCTAAAAACATGTTTTTAATATAGTTTGCAATAAAAGTTTTACAATTATAAAGATTATTTATTAATGAAACTTTTACCCATGTATGAATTTTTATAAAAACATTTTTAAGTAAGCATCATATAATTTTCTGAAAAAGGAAATATTTTTTCCACTTATAAAATATGTAGAGAATTACTTATCAGTTTGACCGTCTATTTTTTTGATGTGTACTTTTAATATTGATAAGGATATTTGAAAAGAAAAATTTTCCCAAATATTATTGAATTTTATTAATGTTTTTTTCCTAGAAAATGAGATTGATTATATTTTATAAATTTCATAGTTTTAAAATAAAAAGGTTTATTTTAAATGAATGATTATTTTTCTTAATAAAAATTCAAGGTTATATTCAAAAAAAAAATTACATCTGAAAATACATTTTTTATGTTATATATTTTTTAATGGGAATAAAATGAAATGATAGTATCCTTATTATTTATTTGGATAGTTTATGATCATTTGGACATGGTATATACTATGTTGATAGCATTAACTATACGTTGGATGGTTTATTATTATGTTTTTTTATTCAAAAAAGTATTTAAATTCCATATGATAGTTTAAATATGAATGTTTATCTACATTATGATTCACCTGTTTCATATGAGGGGCGCATTGGGCTTAGTATGTGATGTGATGTTCCCCCTATGTCCCATAGATGTATTGAAGGTCTCTGAAGACAAACTAAATTGTATTTTTAGAAAGGCATTACCTAGTTATTTAGATGTCTTGGAACATGGCCTCAATGGAATGTTTTGAGGAGCTGCATTATGAATTCCATCATAATGAATTTAGTTATAGATTTTCCATGTTATTATTTTATTAGTTATAATATCCATGGTTACATTACATGATCGTGTTATTTTTTGTATGGAATTATTTTATCCTCCTTTATACTAGCTATATCAATCTACTTTTATTAATTAAATGAAATGTGTTTTTAGTTAATTATCTTTTTATATTTATTAAGCGTTAATTATTCATATTTTCTAGTCTATGATTACCCATAGTGGGAATATTACCATACTTGTTTCTTATCATTTAGTTTACCCCAAATCCTATTTTATGTTTTGTTATTGGTTTGCAGGTATATGATATGGGGAATAATGGAATTCTCAAAGAAAATTCATTGTGCATTTTAAAAAAATGTTATTTTAACATCAATTATACATAGATTTTACTATAACTACTAAATAATTTGTTCATTATGATGTGATACCTTGTATCTCATGATAATTTAATAAATTAGACACCACTTATGGGATACTAGGGTTGGGGTCGTTATTGTTGGTATCAAATGTTGTTTATTAGAAAATAGGGATCTATATTTTTGAAAACATATATTAGAGGACATAACCCTATAATAGGATAGGAGGAAAAGTATCGATAAAATTCCTAATGTTTTTAAGAAATATTTTGTGTGGTTCCCCATAGGAATTTATCTTTATCTGATACTACAAAATTATATTGTTATGGAATAGATATTACTAAGGGAAATTACTTTGAAATGTTCACATTGGTCCTGACCTAATGATCCCATGGTGTATGAAAATCATCATTACAGCACAACTCATTTGAAAATCATAGGGGATATGATAAGGATAATTCCAATTTTATTTAAAAATCGTTCTGAAGGGTTTGGTAATAGATATATTTTCATAAAATCTTTTTTTATGACTATTATAATATTTATGAAAAAAAATTCAATTATTGTTACATATTTCACATGTTTTTGTACTATAAATTATGATTCAAAATGATATGATCAAAACTAGTGTATTATTTCATTTAGAAATGGTGCCAAGTAGAATGAATAGAAACAATATTAATTCACATAATTTAATGAGTAAGTTTTATCATTTATTTTATGTAATTTTGAAAATATTTTGAAGGGATCTAGTCTCTCAAAAATTATCTTCATATGAGGACATAATATCAAGTGATAAAAATAAATAGACATAATTATCTATGTATTTTTACTTTAAAGGGAAGAATGATTAGAAGACTATTATAGAGAGATGTCTGATAAAACTATTTTGTGGGGACGCATTTTTTCACATGAAATAATTGTCGAATGAAAAACCATTGTATATTCATAAATAGTATAGTAGTTTACAGTAATTGGGGAGAGAAATATCACCATGTTTAGGATTTCAAGGAAAATAATAATGTTCCTAAAAACAACTTCTTCATATTTATAGATAGGGGCACTACAAAGATGAATTCCAAATGAATGAAATTTATTTTCATAAAAATAATCTACTAGATCATGGAAAATCTATAATATTACCAAAATAAAATTAGAATTATTAATTTAACTATGTTTGGATTATTGAATTATTTCATTTGATTATTTTTTTCAATGATATATGAGTTATAAGAATAATGAAATTTTTATGTATTAAAATATAGTAATTTTTATTTAATGATTTTGATGTTTTTATATAATTTTATCAATAAAAAACAAAAAAATATAATTTGAAAGTTGAGCTTATTGAAAAAACTTTTTAGGTACTTTTTAACTATAATATGTTGCTAATTTTGAGAGAATGAAATTCTTATAAATACATGATTTATATGGATAGTATAAATTTGGTAATACTAACGACCTTTAAAATAATTATTCATATATTTAAAAGTGGTTTATTCTATCATTGTTGGAGTTCACTATATTTTAGGATTTATGGAATAAATCAAATAATATATGTTTTAAATATATAATAAGGAATCATTGATGATTACAATAGGGCTATATCGTAATTTCTATTATTATAATGTTTCAGGAGAATACATGACAATGATATTCAAATGTTTGGTATGTGTTGATTAAGAGATACTTCATGTTTTTTTGTAGATTAATGATAAGTTCATTTTTAATATTTATTGTCCTTATTTATAACGTTTTATATCATAATAATGTTGATGGTCTATAATGATAACTATTAATGAAATTAGTTGTATTGAAAATTTGAAGTGTTTTTAGATGGTAATGTGTTACTTTACCATATGGATATTTATGCATATTGGTTAACCTATGATAAATATATTCTCATAATAATAACTAAGGATAAAAGTAATGAATTATCATTATATTATAGATATTAGAATCCTTTAAAAATTAATTTTAGTAATTCTAGAATAAAAAATTCATTTTTGGATATTCATCTCATGGAGTAAGAAAATAATTAGAAATTTATCGATGCATTCCAAAATTATAAAACTATGATTATAGAATAAATAGATTTGACGTATGAATATTTTGTAATATTCATATATTTTAAAATAATTCCTCAATTATAGCAAAAATTAATGAAAAAAATATTATCTCAATATCATCATTTAAACTGAACTGATGGTATTTTAATTCATTATGGATTTATTTTTTTTGAGATCCTTAACATTCCATTGATCAATAAAATTCATATGATCAATTAACTCTATCATTCTCTATAATCACTTACTTTTTTCCTCTATTTCACTATATTTTCATTCCACCAATGTTTTGTAATATTTAAACCTACATATGTTTTATTCTAGATGACCGTAATATTTCACTTTTCTATATTTTTAATTTTATATTTTATTTAAACTTTTAAGGGTGACAGTTTTTCAACAATGGTATTTTCAAGTGTTTTACCCATGAATTCTTAAATAAGATTTTTTTTGAGGGTTAAATTAATTTAAAGGGGAATAAAGAGACATCATAATACTTTGAAATATGATCAACATATTCGATAGCATTTGTGACATGAAACACCAAGTGTAGAAGGGCATATAAAATGTCATCATATTTATGATATATTAATTTTCAAATATATGTAGTATTTTTGATAGATTCCAATGAAATCAGCACTAAGTTTGAATAAAACATGATAATATTTTGAAATATTACTTTTAAACATTACCACTACAACCCATCAATTAAATTGATGGATATAAATAATAATAAATAAATTATGAATATTAATTTTTTTAATAATTGCATTATATAAATAAAATGGGTATCTAATAATATGTTGTAGAATTAAAATCATATGAATTAAAATTAAATGTTTTCTAAAAAATTGTAATTTTTTGAAAGGTGTTTTAGTAGCCCTTTGTGCAAAAAATTTGTAAGGAAATTTATAAATTTTAAATTTTTTTTTAAAAAGTAAGATTCATTCTTGAAATAATTCTATAAAAATTTCAAAACAGTGAATGTTTTCGGAAAAGTATAATTTTATGATGAAGAGTAAAAATTACATAATTTTAATTGAAAACAACCTTTTAATTTAATTTATTAATGAATTGAAATTATATTTTAATTTGAATCAAAGTAAAATTATCTAAATAATATTTAAAATCTAATATATATCATTGGAATCATTTTCATAATGAATTATTATATAAAAACCTTGTAAGCCTTTGAGCATATTATATTTGAAAACCCACTTTCTCGTAACATTAATGGGATTATTTTTAAATTAGAAATTTCAAATTTCTAGGAATAGAGGTAAAAAAATTACATTCTATATTATTAATATGAATAATTAATATTATCTAATATTATAAAAAAAATATTTTATAAAATTACATGGGGAAAATAGAAAAAAAAATTACAACTATTAAGGTAAAACCCAATTTCTAGGTCGTTAAACATAAAAGAAAAGTGTTAAAATTAAAATTTCATAGTCTAGAATATTTTTTATACCCATACATTTTCATCATATATAAACCATCATTTTTAAAAATTTTGGAATGTAATACATGTGGGTACAATATTACTATATTATAATTTCAAGTGAATCACTCAACTCTCTTATAAATGGCCACCCACTACCCTATATCCATCACACATTAAAACCCTTTTTAATGGAAAATACCTACAAAAATAACCATCCAACATCCATCCTCTCATCATTAATGTCTTATTTTTGTATGAAATACACCCTTGGAAAGATTTTTGTGGAACTCTAAGGGGGTTAACCAAAGAATAGGTAACATTCTACAATAAAAATGTTTATTTAAAATATTCCTCCAAAGAATAACAAAAATTAAACCAAGAATATATAAAATAAAAATATTATCACATTTAATAATAGGTTACAATGTTAAGGTAATTACCTACAACCATCCCAATTCCACTATATGGGTTATAAAATCATCATTAATTTGTATGGTGGGTTATCCCATCACTAACCAATGTAATTTTTTTTAAAATTTAGAACATATCATAGTTGGGTATTATGATAAATATAAATAATATTTATGATAATTACAATAATATTATATATTATGAGTAATTTTATCATATATATATTTTTTACATTTCATTTTTTAGTGGATATGATAATTTTTTTTTGTGAAAGGCTGACTGCCACCCTGTGAAAGTATGTGATGTTGAGTCCATAAGATTTTCCTTATGACTTTTCCATTACTTCTTGTTTTGAAAATAACAAACACCTTTCTTTAAGAAAAATCACTTTTAAAAGGAAAATCACTTTTATAAGGAAAATTTCTTTTATAAGGAAAATTTCTTTTATAAGTAAAATTGCTTTTATAAGGAATATCGCTTTTATAAGGAAGATTGATTTTGTAAGAAAAATCAACCTTATCACATTTTCATTCATATATTTCTTAAGTATATGTTTCGGTTTAATTTCTATATTCTCAGAATAATTTGAAACATTTATATGGAAAAATTCTGTTTTTAAGTACTGAAATCCATATGAGAACTGTAATGATGTTTCATTCCGAATTCTGGATATGAACTCAGATAAAGTTCTACTCTGAATTCTGGATACGAATTCTTATTACGAATCCTGATGATGAAATCTCATTAAGAATTATGATGACGAATTCTCATTACGAATTCTGATGACGAATTCTGATGATGAATTCTCATTAAGAATTCGGACGATGAATTCTTATTACGAATTCTGATGATGAATTCTTGTTACGAATTCTGATGATGAATTCTCATTACAAATTCTGATGAAGAATTCTCATTATGAATTCTGATGATGAATTCTCATTACAAATTTTGATGACGAATTCTCATTACGAATTCTGATGATGAATTCTCATTACAAATTCTTTTTACGAATTCTCATTCTGAATTATCATTCCGAATTCGCCTATTAAACAGAATCTGATCATCTTTGTTTTATACACTCCGCATTTTTTTAGACTCCGAAAAAATTATTTTTGTTTGCACTCCGAACTTTCATTCTGAACTTTTGAAGTTAAATTTTAAACAGTGTCGTACATTCTATTACACTTGTTTTATTATAAAACGATGTCATCTATTCTGTTATAAACTAATCGTTGGCTAAGTTACACGTGTACATGTCCCTCCAATTTTTAAGGAAAATATGACCGTTGGAAAGGAGGCTGACCTTGCCTATAAATTGGAGCTCATTTGAAAGAACTTAAATGGACAATGAAGTTGATCAATCTATAGACCACACACTGCTAAGGTGATTTCTATAGAGAGAAATATTTTCATGCCTTGTGCGTACTGAACCGCTCGTTCAGTTTTTACTTCGTGCGACTCCGAATGTTGGTGATTACATTTGAGGACTTCTGGAGATAGGAAGACAGAGGTCCGACTACCTTGAAGTTCGAGGGCTTCCTTGCTGAGGAAGGCAGAGGTTGCCAACAATCTTGAAGTTGAGGGCTTGCGGGGATTGCAAGACAGAGATTCGGATATTCGTATCGAGGGCTTACCCTGGTGTGGGTAAGACAAACTTGCTTGAAAGTATAAATCAAGGGACCATTATCCAAGGATGTTGGATACCCTTCTCTTTGGGTTAAAATACTTGTATCTTGTTACTTTTAGTTTTACTACTTGTTTATTTCCGCTGAATTTAGTATTATAAGGAAATTATAACTTTCTTATACTTTCTTACTTGTACTCTATTTCATTTAGATTCTATACGTTTTAAGGTAGAATCTCATAATGTAATTTTTTGTTAAGTTTCAATTTCCGGAACCATATTTCCGGATCCTACTTTCGGAATCACTTTCCAGTTTTAAGAAAGTTCATAGGGTTTGAAGTTTATAACTTCATTCCTTATTCCATGTTTTATTTGGTGTTATAGGTGTTGTTAATTTTCTTAGTTTAACTTTGTCAAACTTAGACCTTTCCTTTGCTTAAGGAAAACAAAAGTTATTCGTAATTGACATTAAAGGTTCCAATGAAAATTTTAAAGTGTACAATTCACCCCCCCTCTTGTATATTGAGCATCTACATCATTATTTCGATCCTACAATTGGTATCAGAGGAGGTCTCTGAAATACTTGTACTCACATATAAGTTCTTCTTTCTCACTTTATCATTCCGAACTTTCCCATTCCGAACTTTCCCATTCCAAGCATTGTTATTACGAACTTTTTCTACTAACAAGTTTGTGTGCCAAAGGTTTTTAAGTATGCAGGAATTAATGTTGGTTCTATTGATAATCTAAATCTTACAAGACCACAAATCTTTGATGGTAGTGACTATGAGTATAGGAGAGATCAAATGAAGTCTTTTTTTATCAATACCGGAGTGGCCAATTTTTTTATGCTTATTGGAGATTATAAAATTCCTGATAAGGAAGTTAGAACTTTTACTAATCAGGAAAATAAAGAGTATCAACTCAATTATAAGGTACTCAATACCTTACTTTGTTCAATGACTAGAAATATATATAGCCAAATTTTTTCTTGTGAAGCAGCTTATTGTATCTGTAAGAAGTTAGAGTTTACACACTTTGGAACTTCTAAAGTGATTGAGACTAGGAGAGCTATTCTTAGAGCTAAATATCATGGCTTCAATTTTACTTATGGAAGACCAATCTGTAAAGTTCAACAGAGATTTATGACTATAGTTAACAGTTTACAGTCTATGGGAGTGAAAGTTTTAGATGATGAAGCACTTGTGGATAAGATAATTGATATTATGCCTAATGAGTGGGAATCCAAAAGAACTGCTATAGATGAGAATAGGAAGGTCACTCAAATTTATCTTGATTAGTTATTTGGAAATCTTCTCCAACATGAAACCAGAATGAAGAGAGATGATGACAACATCAAGAAGAAAAATGGAAATGGTACTATTGCATTTACAACAACATCAAATCAGATGAAAGCTAAGACTCCTAAGAGACTAACCAGATCCAAGTCTAAGAAAGTTTTTTTCAATTCTGAATCTAGTGAAAGTGAAATCTCTGAAAATGAATTAGAAAATCTTGCTCGAAGGATGAACAAGATAGTTGGCCAGAAGAATTTCCAATCCAAGTATAATAAAAAGGACATGAAAGATAAGAAAGACGGAGAAGTTACTTGTTATGAATGAAAGAGAGCTGGACATATACGACCAGACTGCCCTTTGCTTAAAAAGAAAGAATGAAATGAAAGGAATTCAGTCATGAATAGAAATAAGTATTATACATCCAAAGATAAGAATGTTTTTAATGCTAATGATACATGGAGTGCCAGTGGTGGTGACTCTTCAGATTAATCTTCTGATTATGAATCTTCAGGACAGAAGAATCTTGGTCTTATAGCCAGATTACCTATTGAAAATCATTGTTTTATGGCTAAGGTATGAAATTCTGAATCATTGACCAATGTTTCTTTAAATTCTAATGATAGTAAGTATTATAACTCTTCTGATGAAGAATCCTCTTCTAATGAAGAAAATACTTTACCTACTTATGAAGAAGTCTCTAGGTTTCCTGAACTTCTTGAAATTGAGAATTACAAACTCAATAAGAAACATGATAAGGCAAAATCTAGGAATTCTATTCTTAATAAAGAGATATCAGATCATTCTAAAGATCTTTATAGGAAAAATGATGATCTTGAAATTATTTCAAAAAATATTGAGCAAGTATGTTCTGAGAAGAACAAACTTTCTAAAGAATTAGAAAAAGTAATTTCTATGAAAAATGTTTTTGAGACTAGCTCTAGTTTTAAAACTAAAGATTTTGAGGATAAAAACTTGGTTATAAAACTGATGTCCAAAATTGTTTCCTTAAACAAGTGTTTATCAAAATTTACCCATGGTAAGGGAAATATTGATAAAATGTATTCCCAAATACGACCATTAAGAAATAAATCCGGATTTGGTAATACCCATGAAAAACCAATTTTTAGTAATAATTATTTTGTTCCTCAAAGTGCCCCATTTTGTACCAAGTGTCAATGTGGTGGTCATTGGGAAAAGAATTGTTCCTTAAAAAAACCCAATCCTTAGGTTTTCATAAATCTTATTTCTCAAAGAAGATGTGGGTTCCTAAAATTTTGTTGTATGGAAATCTCGGATCCAAACAAGTCTGGATTCCGAAAGTCTAATTATCTTCTTGATTTCAGGAAAATAAAGAGAGTACCAGTAACAATACATAGTACATGGATAGTGGATGTTCTCGACACATGACTGGTAACAAAAGCTATTTTGAAAAGATTATCAAAACGAAAGGAGGAAAGGTAACTTTCAGACATAATGCCAAGGGAAAGATTGTTTGTATTGGTAATATTGTTCTTCTAGGTAAAACCTTTATTTCAAATGTTCTTTTTGTTAAGGGTCTTAAGCACAACCTCATTATCATAAGTCAGTTATGTGATGAAGGTTACCTTGTGAATTTTTGGAATGATAAGTGCTTAGTTCACAATTCCAAGGAAGAATTTATTCTCTCAGCCAATAGAAAAGAGAATGTTTACACCTTAAATTTAGAAGACCTTAGGAGCCAAGATTTACCTTGCCTATGTGCAATGGAAGATCATTCCCAGTTATGTCATAAAAGACTAGGTCACTATATCCTTAGGAAACTATGAAAACTCTCTAAAAAGATACTAGTTAAGGATCTACCAGAGCTTAGATTTGATTCTTCTAAAGTTTATGATCCTTATCAATATTGAAAGCAACATAAATCTACTTTTAAATCAATCGGTGAAGTCTCGACAACCGATGCATTACAGTTAGTGCACATGGATCTTTTTGGTCCAACAAAAACTAGAAGTATTGGAGGCAAACACTATGTGATTGTTTTAGTTGATGATTACACTAGATTTACTAGGGTCTATTTTTTAGCAAAGAAGCCTGAATCATTTTCTTATTTCAAAAGATTTAGAGCTCAAGATATAAATGAGAAAAACCTTCCTTTGAAAACTATTCATAGTGATCATGTAGGAGAATTTCAAAATTCTTATTTTGAAACTTTTTGTAGTAAAAAAGGTATGACTCACAATTTTTCAGCACTTATAACTCCTCAACAAAATGGTGGAGTTAAGAGAAGAAATAGAATTCTTCAAGAGATAACTAGAACCATGTTGAGTGAATATTCTATAGCTAGACATTTCTGGGCTGAAGCTGTAAGTACTGCTTGCTATACTTTAAATCGAGTTTTGATTAGATGTTTTCTTAATAAAACTCTTTATGAGTTATGGAATGGTAGAAAACCAAGACTATCATACTTCAAGGTTTTTGGTTGCAAAGTATTCATTTTGAATAATAAAGATAACTTACATAAATTCTCACCGAAATATGATGAAGGAATTTTCATAGGTTATTCCACAACATCTAAGGCTTATAGAGTTTTTAATAAAAATACTTGTACTGTTGAAGAAACAGTACATGTAAAATTTGATGAGTCTGATCCTTTTGTTTTTAAACCATCCCAGCCTACATCCTCGGATGTGTTTTCAAAAACGGATTGTCAACCATTGATAGAAGAATATTCTGATAAGGATAATGTTTGAGAAGATATTCCTGAAACACTTACCCCAGAAGACTTTCTACCCTATGTTGATAAACAGGCTTTTCAAAACCCAAATCAGGCGTTTTCTAAGAATCATCCCAGTGATAGTATCATTGGTGATGTAAATCAACCTGTATGTACTAGAAGTTCATTACGAAATGTAGTATAACATCTAGAATTTCTTTCCCAGTTAGAACCTAAAAGCACTGATGAAGCTTTAGGTGATGATGATTGTATAAAAGCCATGAAAGATGAACTAAATGAATTCGAAAGGAATAAAGTCTGGACCTAGGTTGAAAGACCTAAGGAAAATTCTGTTATTGGAGTAAAATGGGTTTTCAGAAATAAATGTGATGAAAATGGATTCATAGTAAGAAATAAAGCTAGAATTGATGCTAAAGGATATAATCAGCAAGAGGGAATAAACTATGAAGAAACACATTCTCCAGTAGCTAGACTTGAATCTATCCGTATTCTACTAGCCTTTGCAACATTCTTTAATTTTAATCTTTTTCAAATGGATGTGAAATGTTCTTTTCATAACGATTATGTTCAAGAGGAAGTTTTTGTTGAACAACCTCCTGCCTTTGAAGATACAAAATATCCTGATTATGTTTTTAGACTTACCAAAGCTCTGTATGGCCTTAAACAAGCCCCAAAAGCATGGTATGATAGACTCACTTGATTTTTTCTTCAAAATAACTATGTTAAGGGAAATGAAGATCCAACCCTTTTTATAAAGAAACATAAGAAACATGTTTTGATTGTTCAAATTTATGATGATGACATCATATTTGGTTCAGCTCAGCAATCTTTGACCGACACTTTTGCAAGTCTAATGAAATCCGAGTTTGAATTGAGTATGATGGGTGATTTAACATTTTTCCTTGGTATTCAAATTTCTCAAAAACCAGAAGGAACCTATATATCTCAACATAAGTATATTAAAGATATTCATAAAAAGTATGGTTATGACAACACTAAGAGTATATGTACTCCTATTGGTACCTCAAACTCTTTAGATCTTGATGAAGCTGGGAAACCAGTAGATCAGACATCCTTTAGAGGTATGATAGGAAGTCTACTATAATTAACACCTAGTCGACCAGAATTAATGATTTCAGTATGCCTATGTGCAAGATATCAATCCAATCCTAAGGAATCTCACTTAAAGGCAGTAAAAATAATTTTTCGCTACCTTAAGGGAACCATGGATCTAGGATTATTTTATACTTCTGGAAATGATTTTATCATAAAAAGCTTTTCTGATGCTGACTTTGGTGGATGTAGAATGGATAGAAAAAGTTCATTCGGAACTTGTCATTTCCTGGGAGATTCATTAGTTTCTTGGTCTTGCAAGAAGCAACATTCTATAGCACTCTCCACTACTGAAGCTGAATATGTAGTAGCTGGAAGTTGTTGTGCTCAAGTGTTATGGATGCAACACACACTCACATACTCTGGCATGAGTTTTACTAAAACATAAATTTTGTGTGATAACACAAGTGCCATTTCCCTTAGTAAGAACCCTGCACATCACTCTCGTGTAAAACACATAGATATTAGGCATCACTTTCTTAGGGATCACACACTTAAAGGAGATATTATTCTTCAGTTTATCAGAATGCAAGACCAACTTGCTGATATTTTCACAAAATCATCGCCTTCTGATATATTTGAATATATTGAACAAAAGTTAGGAATGATAACCATAAGGTAATCCTTCTTAATTAACATTCAGTTGAAAAAGCCTCCTTACTGTAATAAACTCTTTTTCATAGGGGGAGTACATTTGATTATTATAGTAATTAATTTTTTTCAAAGTTAGTTTTTTAAACTTTTCAAAACTAAAATTCTAGAATGGGAATTTCCGAAACAAAAATTTTCCAGAATGGATATTTTCGCATAGAAAACTTCTGGAATGGAAAGTTTCTTATTGAAAACATCCGGAATGGAAATTTTCGTACTAGTATTTTTATAACGGGATTTGCATACCGAATCTTTCATAATGAGTTTTTCGTTTTCAAATTATGTAATAAAATTTTCGTACTATGTTTTCCGTACTGAGTTTGTTTTTCGTAGTGTGTTTTTCGAACCTTGTCTATTCGTAGTAAATATTTTTTTGTAGTTTTCTTAAGAATGGTACCAATTAAGAATAATCATCCTAAACCAATCCGAAAGTTATGATTTTCTTACTCAAGTTTTCGTAGTCATACTTTACTTGCTGGCATTTTCTTATATTTTGTTTTTGGATTATAATTTTCTTAATTCTATGTTTTAATAAAAACCTCAGAAGATCAGATTCAATTTTTCTTGAGAATTGGTTTTTGACGGTCAGATCTGATCTCAGCTTATCACAACTGTTCGATCAACCGTGGAAGATGAACCATTTTCGTGTTGCCTATATAAAGGGCACCCCAAATGATTGTCCCACATCGTTTTTCATGCTCTAGCATCCTGAAGATCTGCCTCTCTGTTTTAAGACCGTTCCAAACTTCATCTTTCTTCATTCCGAACGTCTCAGAGGTCTTTAGATCCGAATGTCTGTGGAAGCAGCTTCTCAAGACATGTCTTCTTCTAAGCCGATTTCGAAGTGGTTTGTATATAGAGAAAGGTCGGTTCATCCTAACTTCTTCAAAAAGTATGATTCTCTTATATCCAAGAATATTAAGCTTAATGGATGGGAAGATGTTGCGGTTTCAAAACCTGGGAATCAAGATGAAGTTTAATCAGATTTTCTTATAGAGTTCTATGAAACAGTCTCCTTTCTTAAGGAAGATAGAAGGGAGATGTTGTCTTTTAAGTCTTATGGTAAGACATATAAGATTTCATATGCCATGGAAGCCAACTTTGTAGGGCTTAATAATGAAGGTGAAGCTGAATTCATATCTCATGTGTTGCCGGATTCAAAGGTTATCTTCAACAAGGAAAAAGCATTAGAAACTCTCGGACTGGCAGATGACAAGGCTCCGAAGATTTCTAGATTATCTACGAATTTTTGAATTCTAGAATTATGGGTACAAGGCCTTATCATGCCGAGAAAGGGTAAAAAATATAGTCTAAAGAAGAGTGAGATTTATATCCAAGATTTTCTGATAAATCTGAGGTAGTTTAATTTGATGAAGCACATTTTTATTACTCTTGAGAATGTGAAGAAAAGAAATCTGAGAGCACAGATCTTGATGTATCCAGCAATACTCTCAAAGTTGATAGTTCGGTGCCTTGAGTCTTTCAAGGAGGCATGCAAGTCTAAGCCAAGATTTTGCAAAATTATGCTGGTGAGTGATGGTACACTCAAAAGGATGGATGTATCCTTTGACAAGAAGACTAGTCAGTTTATTGATTTACCTGCTCAAGAAGAAGCAGTTCCGAAAGTTGCTGATCTGGAATCCTCTAAGCCAGTAAGGAAGAGAAATTTGAAAGAAGTTGAAGAAGAAGCCGAGAATCCCATGTCTAAGGAAGTTCAATCCGCACCTCCAAAACCAATGAAGAAGAAAGCTTACCCAGGTGAGATAGTTGCTAAATGGAAGGAGATCAAAGAGAAGAGAGTGCAAGTGGAGCCTCAGTTTGTCTTGGATCCTGCGGTGGCTAAAGCCTTGAAGGAAAGAACTGCGGATGAGCTAGAAAAACAAGTGAAACAAAAGAAGCTTAAGAAGAAGTTTTCTGAAGCATAGGTAGCTCAGGCATTGTTGATGTTCAATGAGATGGTTTCTGCAAATATTCCAGTTCTGAAATCTTTCTCTTTGGAATCTCTACGAGAGACCCCAGGAAGGAACCTTGACTTTTCGGAAGATATTATAGCTGAGCATGTTGAGGAACTCCAGCAGATTCAGCAAGTGGAAGAGGAAGAATCAGTTGCTGAAGGAAGTGGTGAAACCGAAGTTGTTTTAAAGCAAGTAGATGATTATAAGCGGACACCTTGAAGACATTTATCGCTCCGAACTTCAGAAGCTGAATTATCAAAGCTAGTCACTCCAGCGATGGATGAGGAGAAAGGAGAAAAAGAAGTAGCTTATAATTTAGAGGAAGAACAACTTCTACATGATATTGCTCAAATGGAGAATGTAGAGGTTGGAGCTCAGAAAGTTCCTGATGAGGAAGTCAATGTTGTTCAATTTTATGATAGTGAAAAGAAAACTCCAGAACAGGACTCCATTCCGAAAAAGGACAAGGGAAAACAACTTGTTATTGATACCCCGAGCTCTGTGGTTGTAATGAGAAGGGAAGTTGGTGACTCTTCTAAGAAGAAGGATGATCATTTTGAATAAAAAGATTCTCCACGCAATGTTTCGGATTCGGAGTCATCTTCGCTGGGGCATGACTTTGTTGTTTAGTCTTTAAAGAAGTCGGTGGGTACTATTCCGACTTTCTCAAGTATTGATTCAAGATGCTAGATGCTCCAACACACTTTGAATCAAAAAACAGACTTCATATCAATGGTTATGGACAAATGTGTTGAAATAGAGTCTCAGTTTAAAACTTTCTTTTTCGGCTATGAATCCCAAAAAAGATCTTGCAAGACGATGACTAGTTGGTCAAGGAAGACTGTGGAAGAGATGAGGCTCATTGATGAATTCCAAGACAATGTGAAAGATTCCTTTGAGACAGAAGAAATGAAGATAAATGAGCTTACATCATCCTATGAAGAAAAGCTGACAGATGAAAAGAACTTCCGGATTCAAGAAGTCAAAGATCTGAATTGGAAGCTGAATTCTGTTTCTCAAAACTGGATGTTTGAAAGGGATCATCAGATTGAGTTTGAAAATAAATTGAAGACTCAGGAAGAAAATATTAAAGCTCAGGAAGAAAAGCTTAATGCTCAGGAAGAAAATATTGAGGCTCAAAGTGCAAGAATTGTTGTGTTAGAGAAGCAATCCAATGAAGGACATAAAGACTTGAAGATGATAAACACTATTCTTAAGGGTCTCATGGCGAAGGAAAAAGATCCAAAATAGACCATTCCAAACTTTTTTTGTATCTAAATTTCTTTTTTGTTGAGCTTTTAAAACTTAATAAAAATTTGTGCTTGCTCGTTTCTTTTTTTGTTACTACTAATTTTTCTGGTAATTTGTTATATTTTACATTCCCTTGTATTATTTTTGAAAATCACAAAGGGGGAGAAGGAAAATAACTCTAATGAAAGGGAAAAAGAATCTTATCAAAGGGTGAGAATGAAAACAAACTCCAATAGAGTTTATCTAAGGGGGAGATTCTCATTAATGAAGACGTTCTAATTCATAATGAAAAGTCATTCTGGAAATCTAGAATATGATCCTAAGAGTTTCAATGCCAAAGGGGGAGTTATTCGTATTCATCAATATCCTTAAAGCAAAGGTAGATAAGACTTAATGTTTTTCATTCTTCTTAGAATTTCTTTTTTGTAAGGATGTTTGTGCTTTCCAAAAAGGGGGAGATAGTTGAGTCAATAAGGTCTTCCTTATGACTTTTCCATTCCTTCTTGTTTTGAAAATCACAAAAACCTTTCTTTATGAAAAATTTCTTTTATAAGGAAAATCACTTTTATAAAGAAAAATTGCTTTTATAAGGAAAATTTCTTTTATAAAGAAAATTTCTTTTATAAGGAAAATCGCTTTTATAAGGAAGATTTATTTTGTAAGAAAAATCATCCTTATCACATTTTCATTCATATATTTCTTAAGTATAAGTTTCGGTTTCAATTTTATATTCTCCGAATCATTTGAAACACGGATATGGAATCATTATGTTTTTAAGTACCGAATTCCAGATGAGAACTGTAATGAAGTTTCATTCCGAATTCTGTATACGAACTCTGATAATGTTCTACTACGAATTCTGGATACGAATTCTTATTACGAATCCTGATGATGAATTCTCATTAAGAATTCTAATGACAAATTCTCATTACGAATTCTGATGAAGAATTCTGATGACGAATTCTCATTACGAATTCTGATGACGAATTCTCATTATGAATTCTTATTATGAATTCCCATTACGAATTCTGATGATTAATTATCATTACCAATTCTGATGACGAATTCTCATTAGGAATTCTGATGATAAATTCTCATTACGAATTCTGATGATAAATTCTCATTACGAATTCTGATGATGAATTCTCATTACGAATTCTGTTGACGAATTATCATTCTGAATTCTCATTCCGAATACCCCTATTAAACAGAATCTGATCATCTTCATTTTATACACTCCATATTTGTTTAGACTCCGAAAAAATGTTTTTGTTTGCACTCCGAACATTCATTCCGAACTTTTGAAGTTAAATTTTAAACGGTGTCGTACATTCCGTTACACTTGTTTTATTATAAAACGATGTCGTATATTCTGTTATAAACTAACCGTTGGCTAAGTTACACGTGTACAGGTCCCTCCAATTTTTAAGGAAAATATGAACGTTGGATAGGAGGCCGACCTTGCCTATAAATAAGAGTTCATTTGAAAGATCTTAAGTGGACAAATAAGTTGATCAATCTAGAGACCACACGCTGCCAAGGTGATTTCTAGAGAGAGAAAGCTTTTCATGCCTTGTGCGTACTGAACCGCTCGTTCAGTTTTTGCTTCGTGCGACTCCGAATGTTGGTGATTACATTCAAGGACTTCTAGGGATATGAAGACAGAGGTGCCGACTACCTTGAAGTTTGAGGGATTCCTTGCTGAGGAAGACAGAGGTTGCCAACTACCTTGAAGTTGAGGGCTTGCGGGGATAGCAAGACAGAGATTCTAATATTCGTATCGTGGGCATACCCTGGTGTGGGTAAGATAGACTTGCTTGAAAGTATAAATCAAGGGACCTTTATCAAATGTTGTTGGATACCCTTCTCTATGGGTTAAAAGACTTATATCTTTTTACATGTAGTTTTACTAATTGTTTATTTCCGCTGCATTTTGTATTATAAGGAAAGTATAACTTTCAAATACTTTATTACTTGTACTATATTTCATTTAGATTCTATTCGCTTTATGGTAGAATCTCATATTGTAATTTTTTTTGTTAAGTTTCAATTTCCAGAACCATATTTCCGGATCCTACTTTCGGATTCTCTTTCCAGTTTTAAGAAACTTCATAGGATTTGAAGTTTATAACTTCATTCCTTATTCCAATTTTTATTTGGTGTTAGAGGAGTTGTGAATTTTCATAGATTAACTTTGTTAAACTTAGCCCTTTACTTTTCTTAAGGAAAACATAGTTATTCATAACTATCTTTAAAGGTTCCAAAGGAATTTTTAAAGTGTACAATTCACCCCCCCCCCTTGTATATTGAGCATATACATCATTATATCGATCCTACTTGTGATTCGTCTTTAACTAACACTTAGAATGGATAATAATTATAATAATTATAATAAATATATGTGATATAAATTGTGTAATTTTTATAATAAAAAATACTTATAATTATTTAAATATATAATATCAATTTATATCTAACAGTAAAAAATGATAATGTTGTTTGTGTATGTATGAACTATATAATCCATGAAGTGATTTGACTCTGCTTTTATCACCACACCACATTTATATTATATATATGTAAATTTGAATAATTATTACATTATATATGTAATTATTTTAATTATTTTTGGATTTAATAATACATACATTAATTTCATAATAATCACTGGATAATGTAAATGTTACACATGTGTACATTTGACCTACCATCTCCATGATTGTAACATAGATCATTTTTCCTAAAAATAGGTAATGATTAGTTTTAAAAGATTAATTTATGTATAAATATGATAATTATTTCATTATTATTATTCCATATGTATTTAAATAGTATCCACTTTTACAAAATTCAACCTAATAAATTCATTTTGACACATAATATAAATATCATCAAAACAACTAACGTAAACTTAATTGTCAAATTATTCCTATATAACACTATAATAAGTGAAATAAATGGATTAATAAACATTGAAAATATACATGAACCAGTAAATAATAAAAATATTTTTATAATTCAGGAATATAATAAACATATGGGATGAGTTTGACTCAAGGTAATGGATTCTCTTTGAACATTTTCTTCCGTGATACATACGCCATATTCACCACTTATATCTTTTTTTTCTATATACTAACATTTTTTTATTTTAGATCTGGAATTAATTTATATTCATTTAATATAATGGTAAATTTAACATAAAATATTTCATGGGGATTATTATTAATGAGGTACAATTATGGAAAGGGTTTATTTAACAATCTCTTCATTATTCGGGATTATTTTTGTTTAAGTATCCCTTGGAATTATTATGTGATATTTATATCTTAAAATAATTAAATATTCTTAAAAAAGGATTCATCTAATTTTCCATGTAATATAACCATTTTCCGTCTCTTTTCAACATTAATTGTTATGGAAATGTATATTATAAAATCTAACATTATTTCACTCTTCGGTTAAGAATAGTTTTTCATTTAAAAATCATGATTTATAAAAATGATATATAATCAACATATCCTATTTTCATTTTAAATGGGGATGTAAAAGGTTGATACTGTTAATTTTATTATATATGGTTTATGATTGAGTTTATTAATTGGGAAAATTATTTTCATTGTGTTTTTTAAATAAAAATGATTATCAAAATTATGTTTTCCCACATTCATTTGATAAATAAATTGGACAATGTAATTGATGGGAGATGACTATTATAGCCACTTGATTCATAACAATATATCATGGGACAAACTAGATTTGTTTTTTGAGTTTGTACCAATTTATATAGATTTCATTAAAAATGATTTTTTTGTGTCCAAATGTAAGGGAATACGGCCTCAATGATTTGTTTTTGATGTCCATCATCCTGCATTCCATAATCCTGAATTTAGTTATTAATATTATATATGATTATTCGATTAGTAATAATATCAATTGTTAGGTTTCTTGAAATTGTGATTATATATATGAAATAATTAGATCATTATTTATTGATTCCATAATTAAATCAAGTTATAGGTTAAATTGAGTTATTTTCAATTATATAAATTTTCAAATAGACTATTCCTTCTTTGTACATTTCATACACTATAAAATTATCCTTACTAAAAATAAATGCTCTTCCCTTTGTATGTTTTACTCACCCTATGATACCAGGAACTGTTTGGTTATTGTTATGTAAGGACACAGAAATGTGAATAATTTCATTATGAAATATATTTTTAATTTAATGTTTTTAAAATTAGTCTGAATTAAAAGTTTTTATATTGTTTACATAGACTAATAAACAATCTAATCCTTTAGTATGTTAATCCTTGTATCTTTTTCTAATATAATAAATAATACACTAGGTCGGGGCTATTAGGGTTTGAGTTTTACAGGATACAGGTGATGTTGATATTTTAATTTATGATATTTGGGGATTGTTGATCAAGAATGATTATGTATGTAGGTGTAAATGTCACATGTTAATTAATTACATAAGATATGGTTTAAATGAAATATATCCCACTTGTAATTTTTTATTTAATTCTTTAGTGGAACATATTTCCTAAATTTAATTTTATAAACCTTATAATACTATAAAAGTTGTGTGTATATGGGTGTTACTAATGAGTAGGTGTGGTTTTCATGGATACATCATTTAGTAGGGAAACTGGTGATCTTCCCAAGTAATATTTTCTTTTCTGGTTCCTAAAGACTATTTTAAAGGCCATCATAGACTGGATATTTGATATTTTATAAGATATTTAATTGGAATTTCATTAAAGTTACCTTTAGAAACATCTTATGTAACCACCAAGAGAAACTAATTAGAAAAAAAACCACAAGGGGAAACACCCATATATCATGGGCACCAGAGACCCCCTTCACACTGACGATTAGTTAGAAATAATTGTAGGATATTTTAATTGACAAAGACCATAGAGGGTTGGGAGGTGAATAATTATTCTTTTATACATCGAGGACAACATTAGTGGTGGTTAAATGTTGTGAATCTGCTAAGAAGACATGAGGGTATGATGTCGGAATCCTCAAAAGGATCTCTTCATCAATAATTTTTTCTCTATTAAAATGATCCTTCATTTCACTCATTTATTCGTTGATTTTATATATATGGATGATATTAGAATATTTTTATTTGATGTGATTTATCTAGAAACATAGTTTCACTCTACCATTGGTTCAAAAATGTGGTACATAAGGAAACAATGTTTTTTTACAGGTCTTAGACCTGAGTTTGGATATAAGTTAGTGAATTTTAATTTGAACATTGTTATTGTGGTTAGCTGTAATGATCTAACAATTTAGATGGTACTAGAGGAAGATAAAACTATTGGTCATCATTCAACTCTAATTAGACTGAAATGTTCAATTCTAGGTCTACCACAGTAGCCATTTTCAGAAAAATGATGACAAATTAGTGGAAATACCCCATTTAGGATGATAATATTTATATTAGATTATAGGATAATCATTTACATTTATTGGATAAGGCACTACATGGTTGTAAAATTGTGTATGGATGGGTAATTAGATCAAATACTACCATGACCATCATAGTAACATCTTTCACTAACCAATATGGGATTCCATCCAACCCAACACTCTACCCATCATGAGATAATTTCTGAAGGGTATTAACAATCCACAAACAATGAAAACAAGTTTCATGCATCAAAATAATCAAATCAGAATGATTTAAAAAGGTAACAACTAGGATCAATACCCAAACTAAAAATGCATGAGAACAAACAATAATTTAATATCAATAAAATTAACAATTAAAACCAAAAGAAATTTTTTTCATAAAAATATTAAATGAATTAAAAAATTAATCCAAACCAATATACTTGAACTCCATGTGACCTCCTGGTCAGTACCAACCATAAGACCAACCTGCTCTAATCGAAAACCAAACATGATAAATAATCCTTAAAAATATATTGTGTATACCTAAACCATGTGGCACGTGTATGGTGTGATATTGAAAAGATATGTAGTTAATAAACACAGAGACCAAATATCCCTTTTCATGTAATATTCCACAAACACTAGTTTAAAATACACACAAAACATAGTCCATTAATAATTTTTTTAATTGAGACACATCCTTCTTCAAATTCCATTTAAAAATCACATACATTATAATAATTTTAAATATATGTTTATTTTAAATTATTCATGTTTCATAACCAAAACCACAAGAGGGGTACAACAATGGTAATAAAGAGGGCTATATTAAAAATTAATTTAAATTGAAAAAGTATGTGAAACACTATAAAAAGTAAAAATATATCTAGGTAGATACTGTTGAAATAGGAATTCGAGAACAATAAAAATATGTAGGAACATAAAAATAGAAAGCCATGGGAATTTCCTAATCATCTCTAGAAGAAATCTTGGGATGTTCTCTGTTCAGACTCACCCACCATCATATAGTGCAACACGAAGTCATTAAAAAATTGGACACTCTAAACATTCAAGTCTAGTGGAATGTCCCAATAAGAACATAGAAAATTCTATTTGTACCACCGATCTAAAAGGGGTCAACAAGACACAATAATTAGACGCTCTAGATGAAACCTAAGAATCTAATGATAATAATACATAATGAATCAAGGTATAACAATTGTAACTCATGGAATTATCATGCATTATCCACAACAGGGTTACACATCCCATGGACAAGTGTTTTTCAAATATATGAAGAAACCAAAAACATTCACAAGAATTATCCACTAGAGGATATCCCACACTAAGATCTAGTTGCCTCCAAAAATAATAAAAGTCATCACAAACAAACTAAAAATAAATTTCTTTCAAAATTTCAAATCGGGCTACCGCATTATGTGAGTTTAAAAAACATTTCCCTAACATTTAAAAATACCAATTAGTCTTTCACGATACTGAGGATTTCATTCAATTTTTTAAAATGTTCTATGATTCCCACTGGGTGCATATGTCACAAGAGTTCAGAAATAAATTTCCAAAACCTCACAAGGTAACAATCAGGCCTTTAATAGTTCGAACAGAAAAAAAATTCTAATCCATTTCTACACTATATCCAAAAATAAATATATAACCCCACATTCACAAGAACAGTTTTAAATGTAATGTTACATTTCAAATCCTAAACCATTACTAATATATTGTTAATTCATGATAAAAAATGAAAATATAATGTTTTCCATTTTATACCACTTAGCTACCAGGTATGTATTAAAGATTCAATCTATCCATTATAAAATATCCCCACAAAACTAGATATAAAATTTAAAAAGAGGAAACGATTTGGGAAAAACATATGAAAAAAAAATTATTGTGACATTGAGTAAAAACACAGTATCTTGAAATCAAGTAAGCATTTGGGAGAACAAATTTAGAAGGGATGGAATGCCTTTGAAAACCCTTTGTTCAATGTAAATCCAATTTTATTATGGTACCAAAAGGGCCCTTAAAAACCATTTAAACCCCCAAAAATTTTCAATAGAATCCAATACATCATTTATAAATAAAAAACAACTAAAAATATATTTGAAAATTGAAGACAACATTTAATGAAACACTTCATTAATCCTTGAAATAGCCTTAAAAACATTTTTGATGAGGCCTCATTGGATTTTACACCAACACAATAAGTCACACAAAAGCGTGCCAACATAATAGTACCAAATTTTAACATAAAACCTTAAATTCATAGTCTAACCATAATAAAAATACATAACCAAGGGAAATCACTACCCAAAACACATAATTTCATCATAATAGATCAATTAACATTTTATCAAATAGAATGTTTGAATTTACATAAATGTGTAATTAAAGGGACCCTTTTAAAATGATTCACACACAATTTACATTACAAAGAATACAAATAAAAAATTCTAACAAAAACCACAAGAAATATTGTAACATGTTTATATAAATATATATAATTTCAAGGATCAAAAAGAATGTATCAGGAATTAATTGGATGGAAACTACCACCTCAATGACCTGAGAATGAAACATAACTTTGTTAGAATGAATAATACACTGCAAGAGACAATAAGAACAACATAAAATCATATAAATTGTACAAAATGATCTAAATCTAATCCTATGATTTGTCCAATTGATAACCCACAAAGAAAATAATAAAAAGGAAATAAAAATGAATATTAGAAGTGAAATTGACCAAAAATTAATTAAACATATATAGGAAACGTGAATTAGATTTATTGGTGGAAAGAGATCAAGAAATGATGGTTTCCTAGACACCCCTAGTATGTCTCAGTAAAATAATTGTGGAAAATGCATAAATTCTGTTAAAACATTCATGTGGAAAAAGTGGAAACTCACTCATTAATTACCTGGGAAACTAGAACGATATGTCAGCATGTATTGTGAAACAATGGGAAACCATTCACATCCTACTAGTGATAATGGGAACCCAGCAGGGTCCCCAATAATAGGACCTCAACATGCTATATGATACTGTCAAAATGCATAGCCTTCTTGTACACATTCCACATAGTTTTCTCTAACCATGAGAAATCCATACACACGGGAACTAGCACCTATACTAAGCCGTATGGTTTACCATTGAACTTGGATGTTTTGGATTAATCCATTATCAAATATGAATGTTAAATTATTAAACAATATAATGAAATAAAATCATCATATTCCTTAAATAGTTTCACATTTATCCCCCTAACTGTGCATAGGACAAAAAGTCACCGAAAACCTCCAAAACTCAAATATTCTACCTAGGACCATAACCCGAACCCCATCCAAAAGAGCCATAGAAACGAAAATGATAAGAAAATAAATTCAATGAAAATAGTGTGAAAATTATCACTAAAGAACACATTCATCCACTAGAATGCCACCCACCCATATGAGGAACAAATAACAAATCAAATCCCAAAAAAATAAATGAAACCACAAACCTTAGGGTGACAATTCACTTGAATTCACACCAGATCGACTCTATCAGAAATCACAACAGAGAGAACCAAAAATTTAAGAGGGTTATCCCCACAATAAGAAACCATATAAAAGCTTGGAATGACATCGAATCGACCAATATTGATAACTCCCTACATGAACAAACCCAAAAATATCGATGAAATAAAGAAAAAACATCCACCAGAATCAAGAATTCTAAAAATGCCACCATGGGATAACAAACATGGTATTTCATAATGAGAACAAAAAACCTCCCACATAAAAGTGAAAACTTAGGGATGATATTTTGAAATATTATTAATATTACCAAAAACCATCATTCCCAAATGAAGAAAATTGGAAATGACAATCCATCTATAAAAAGGATTAGTACGCATAAATGAGAAAAACTAACCCAAAATCACATCCAAACCAAAAAATACAACATAATTACAAGATAAAAATCACACCAAACTTTTCAAAATAGTAATAATAATACAATAATAAAGTAAAATAAAAAAATAGGAACTCAAATTGATCCCACATCCATGTTCCCTATAACCCTTAGGAGTCTTGAATGCATAAAGAGCATAACTCAAGGGCCTATAGATGGAGCCCTATTTTTTCAGACATCTAATACCCAATTGTCATGTGATTAAACATTTTGACCAATATATCCTCTTTTTAGAAATGTTTATGGACAATTTCTCAAGATGACCTAAAGAACCACAAAAAAAACAATCATTTAGAGGATTGCGATAAGATGACTTTAATTCCCCAAACCAACCACACAAAATAACGTTTATGAATGATTCAATGGATGATAAACTTGAATATATGAAAGTGAATTCTCAGATTCTTCTTCATATAACACCCATCTCTCTCCATATAAGTAATATTCATGAGTACCAGCTGCAACTGAGACAACACCAAGAGATAACTCATCTTTGAACACCATATCCACCAACAACCCAAACGGAAAATTCCCAGATGAGAGGAATTTGTACTTAATCATTGGGAAAACACCCCAAATGAATAGATTATCCTTCATCTAATAATCTAACATTATATTTAGAGATAATGAAACCAACACTATTATATTCTCAATATAGGCCATCACTATCTGCTGGCCTTACTGAACAACCAACAACTCTTCAACTTTCTCCACATTAACCTACGGTGTAATGAACAACTGGGTGAATATGGAATTATTTACTTCCAAGTCATACCCACGTAATCTTCTATCATTGTGAAATAGCTTCTAAATATCCCCAAAATATCTCCACTAATAGTACATCTAACTAAAACATTACTTCATAACATGGGGAATGAAATAATAAGAATTTGGTGTGCTCAAATGATCAATATGGGTAAACAAAAAATATATGTAAGAATAATCATGAGTATAAGGGTATAAGAACACAATCATGAAAATATAAGATCATACCCTCTATAAATAAGAACATATATAGGAATCATGGAATAAATAACGGATGTTCATAATACATGATTAATACAGACATAGATAATTTAATCCATGAATGAATTTCATAGGAATGAAACATGGAATTTTGGAAGACACATAAGCACATAATATGATTTAATACTATTGAAGGCATCACTTCAAAGACCATTATATTAGTATGGTTTCACTCTCCAAACCATATGGTAGTCATGGTATGCATCAATGGGAATATTCATATAATGAGTTCTCTCCTTATACCATCGTGGTATTCATGGTTCACTCACATTGACATCAAAGTACATAGAGTTCAATTATCATACGATATTGTTAGCCATGGATTACTCCCATGACCATCTTAGTAGTTATGTTTCATTCCCAAGACCATATTTGATTATATCATGAGATATAAATCTTTACCCAATTCATTGGATGATGATATAGGTCCCACCCATCTCATAATGAAATCATAAATACATATTGTAAATGATAATAAATAATCATATCATTACCCATGAAATTATATGTGTATTATAAAGATGAAACATTACTGTAACATGTGGAGACAAACAATCTTGATAATCATTTCATCATAAACATATCTCATGTAAATAAATTTGTTTCAAGAGAAATTAACCCATGAATGAGAAAATTTATTCATGTTGACCATAATATTAATCGTAAACACTTCCCATAAATAATATAAATGGATCTTTTAGATAATTTCCTAAAAGGGAACGAGTAACATTAGTAGATTCTATCATAGATGAGAAATAATTTAGAAATATCATTCGAAAACATTTCATAAATAAAACTATACATTATTCATTGAAAAATAATTTTTAATACATAAAAAAATTTGAGAATAATTTTCTTATATGACACCTTTAAAACAAGTAATGATGGAATGAATTTATTTGAAACCCATTTCATTTGAATATTTATAAAATAATATTCAAATCATTTTAAAACCCTTTTTATTGAATTTTTTTTGAAATATTATAAAGAATGCGTGATTTTTTTGAAATACATTTCATTGAAAAACCCATTAAAATATATAAATAAAACATTAATATGTTATAAAAACAATTTCATTGAAAATTATTTTAAAATATATAAATAATTCATTTTTTTAAAACAAATTTCATTTAAACGTTATAAAAGAAGCATGAAAAACTTTTGAAAACCACTTTTCATGAAAACTTATAAATGAAAAATTAAATAAGTTTTAACAAAAAATTTTTGGAAAATATTTTAAAAAAACTTATTTAAAAATTAACCCTTCATACATGAGGATGACGCTTGACTAAAATGGTGGTGAGTAAATCCATACATGTCGCATGAGGTTAAATGAGTATTCATTTTTTCATAGTTAAAAGTATAGAGATATTTTCTTTATCAGAATGAAACAAGATGATTCGTTAGAAAATTTTTAAAAGCACAAAAGGGAAAAAATGAATTGTAATGAGAATTATAAATTAAAAGAATATTATGTTAAACCCTTTTTAAAAAACATTTTTTTGAAAGAACACAAATTTCCGAAGTAAGATAGGGTAAAGTTAGGATTTACTAAACACAATTTCTTAACTATATTATATACTAGAGAGAAAAAATGGTACAAATACATGATTATATAATGAATATATAGAAAATAAGAAAATTAATGAATTTTATTGAGAGTTTAATCATAATATTACATTAAATAAAGAATAAAAATAAACAATATAGAAAATTGAAGACATTATTTCAATAATCTCTTATAACATAAAAACCTAGGATCACACACACTATAAAAGAAAAAGTAAAATTAAATAAATCTTAAAATATCATTAATAGTTAAATATTCAATATATAACATGTCAAATGGAAGTATTTAAACCTCAAAATAGAATTTAGTTTCAAAACCAATCATGAGACATAGAGAAGGAAAATTGGGATGAAATTGTTTTATTTATTTGGTAATATTTGTAACTTAAACCCACAAGAAATAATGTTTAAAATGGATATATTAATACTAATAAATTTAATAAAAAGGTACTTAAAATATAATCATGGGAAATACTTACACCACACAAATGTAATGAGTATATTACATAGCATGTATCTCACAGAAATAAAATTTGAGATAAAATACCCATACCTTGTGTCTTGACTATCATCATACTCATTAAAACAACCAGTATACTAAATATATATTTATTAACATAATTTTAAAGAATCATATTCTTATATATAATACCATATATGGTTTTATTATGACCTTATATTATCATTGTGTTCACCATTTTATGTTAATGTTCCACTTCTGGAAATATTCTCTTTGATTTTTGATTCTGACTGAATTTTATAAATTGTAGTGCATTATTCTTATGAAATGATTCCAAAATGTTCAACATGATAAAAATATCATGTATATATACTATATATTTTTTATAAGAATCTATAAAATATATATGTTTGAAATGGAATAGACTGGTCATGAAGAAATATATGTATATATATAAATATTATTAAATTATCATTATGTTATCATATCTATTCACTAAGATGATCCATAATAAAATACATGTAGTGTATGAATGATTTATATTTCATTTAGGGGTGGTAGTGAAGACTTCCTCAAACTAAATTATCATATTTACATAAGATGGAAAGCCTAAAGATATTTTTTAAATATACATTAAAGAATCATAAATATATTATAAATATAATATATATAAGATATAAATATAGTTTCAATCCTAAGGTCCCCCATGAAATGTGGTAATGGAAAAATGAACAATCATCGTTTTGTGAGGAGATAGTTTTCCTTTCACAGAAACATTATGTTTGTTACCCATTAAATGGATTTGTATCTTATTATAGGTCAAAATATTTATATAACAACATCATAGTATATTGAAGATATTGATATTATTATATAATATTATAATAAATAGAGTTGGAGGGGTTGGAAATGAAAATAATTGAAAGGACTTTAGAGAAGACATCACCTCTTAATTAGGTAACTCTTTTTAAATTGTGTAAAGGGATTCCATGGATATCTTATGACCAAGGAAAGGTTTCTAAGAGTAAGGGAGTGTTTCAAGGAATTGGATTTGGTAGGTATTGGCTGAAAATAAAAGTTTCTATAGTTGTTATTATGTGGTAGAGGTGGTGTATTTTTATAGGGATGGAAAATTATTCACATAGATTTTTTAGAAACATGTTAGGTGTCAACATTTTATTTCTTATAAAAGGGAATAAAAACAAGAACAAATCGACAATTTAAGGATTATGGCCGTACTATGGATAGAAAATTGGTGTTGGACAAGAAAATAAATTATTTGGGCCCTTATGTTTATGTTTTAGTCCATAATTATGATTAATATGGTCTTAATAGTTATGATTAATTTTAATCACTTTTAATTATCAATTTTTTCATAAATTACCATGGTATTATTTGACTCAAAATATCATATAAATAAAATAGTGTATGTCAGTTTTCCAATATTCAATTCATAGTAGCAGAATAATGAAGATTAATGCCTATTCCATAGACGGGACGAGATAACAATTTTTTATGTAGAAAGGTGTTCAAATGATTTTTAGTGTTTTATATTAAATCTCAAAGTGAAATTTATTATAATGAAATAAAATTTATTAATATATGTAATTTTTATCTAATGTTACATTAAAACAAAATTTTAATAAAATTTAAAATTAATAATTAATTAAACAAAAAATATGTTTTTAACAAAAAAGTTTAATTTTCACTATTTATCAAAAATTAAGTTTCTCAGAAAAACCGAAAACTTTCATCAAAGGATGACATAGATTGTTTTTAATTACAAAGTTTATTTTATTTTATAAAATTAAATTATAAAATTTTCCCTAAGATAATTTTATTATTAAAATCTGTTCATTCAAGAAAATATTATTCTAAAACATAGAAGGACTTCAACAGAAATAATATATTTCATTATAAAATTGATTTATTTACATAAATTTTTTAAAAAAATATTCAAAAAATATTGAGTACTATTCCTATAAAATAGGTTAATGGATAGTTTATAATTATGTCACCTAAATAATTATATAAAAGAAATACATTTTTTAAAAACTCAATGTTTCATGCATCATATGCCAAGTTACTGTTGCGTGTAATGTACCAAAATTCGGTGTTTTGTGTAACGTACACCAAGTATATGTTGCGAGTAACATACAACAAGGTGGTTCTATATGAATGTAACATTTCACTTATTTTATTTCAAGATATAAATTAAAATTTAATTTATTTGTGTGAAACAACTTTGTTACCATAATAAAACATCTTTTTATATTCAATAAATTTTCATATTCAGTTATATTTAATTTGAAACCTATAAATTCATATTATATTTTATAAACCATACATTTTAGTAATTTATTTAAAAAAAATTTAAAATAATTAATTTAAAATCTTGGTTTTATCATATTATGTTAAGTAATCATATTTTAACAATATTTTAGTATTTTTTAAACCTCTGTCATGCATATTATTTATGTAATAGAGGAATTTCATTATTACATATATCACTAGCTAACCTTGGTGTTCTGTGTAGATATGGAAAATTTTTATGTCGCATGTAGTGTAATTTTAAATTATTTTGGGATATAACTCAAGAAAAAAAGTGTTCCTTAATATAAAATGAACTATATTATTTGTTTCATGAATTGAAAATTATAATAATGCTTATATTATTTAAAAAAATATCACAAAATCTCAGGTTTATATAGTATACACACCTATGAAATTAATTTATCCCTCAAAATTCATCTAGGTTATTAATCGTTTTTGACTTTAATAATTTATTCAAAAAAAACCATATCATAAAATATAATACCAACCCTTCCATTAAGAAAGGAAAAATTAATACATAACGGTTACCCAAATTAACATATATATAGGATTCCACATTGGATAACATAGGTTGGGAGTGAATATTGAAAATGGAAGAAAAACCTAAATAATTATAGGGTGTGATTGATGCCATCAATCAAAATCTAGTGAATGGTCAGTAAAAATCGTAGGTCTTTAATGTCCTAAATTTGTGATTATTTAAAACGCCATCATTTCTAAAAAAAATTATGTTATTAGAATGATATGTTTTCTTTTTTGATCTGTATACTATCAGTGATTATTTATTTTCTTGACCAAATGTAGCAAAAAATATCATTCTTTGGTTTTAATTTCATATTATTCCTATTCATACATTACTTCTAGAAATGGATGTCTAGAAGTTAAATTTGATGTCTGAATCACTAAAATACACTTCTATATGATATTTAGGCCGATGAAAGAATTTAAAGTATAACTAATTATCTACAACAATTTATTAAAATAAATATGGTTAGTACATTAATCTATAAACATAAAAAGTAACAATACCATTTCACAATAAACAATTATTCATCAATGAAAATTATACATAACCTAGGACATCACATAGGCAAGTGGTAGGAGTGAAAACCTTATCATCCATTAGATATTGGTTCAAGACCAATGGTCTTACAAGATTTGATTGTTTGTCATTTTACTTTAATGGTTTACTTTTCTAAAACTACACTAATATAATTTTCAAAATAAATATGAGAGACATAGTTGAAATATGGATAATCACTAAATATCCTTTTATTTATGGTTTTTAATACAATCTCAATATATAAATACGCCATGAAATGTTTAATGTAAATTTTTTAGGAATCATTAACCTTAAAACCCTTTTCAATGGTGGAAATTTAAATCTTTATAAAAAAGTCAATAATTTATCATTACATTGATCCCTCATATATCACAATGAACCACTTGTTTTTCACATTCCGATCCTAGAAATACCCTTGTTTTATATTCACTTGAAACATGTTATTAACCTTAATAACCATAAATGTTTTAGAAAACATGCATTCATCTTTATTATAATGTAAAATATATATATTCCTTAAATATAAAATCCCTATAAACATCATCAATAATATCATAACCCAACTATTAACCAGTCATTACTTAGTTACATGATAATCAGTTCCGTATAAATTACATACTGATAATAGAATTATCATAACATAAGGAACATATTGTAGGTTAATTCCCTTAGTTAAAATATCACCTTGTCCTTAAATCACTCCACTGGTCTATTAGGAGCATTCAATGTAAACATGTAAATACTATGTTCAAAACATAAGTAAAAAACCCTTGAATATTTCAACATTCAAATAACATAACTTTTGAATCCAAATACAAATAAAATTTGATTATTCCACTTCTTCCAAATGTCATTAACAAGGATACCTCATCCTATTACAAAATACTTATTTACTTTAATATTTCATCTATAGTATCATTATTATCATAAATTTTACCATTAAGCACACCACCTTTTTGATCCTCTTCACGATCGATCTACTTTAGACATTGAGTATTATAACGAACATTTATTCCATAGTCAAAACAATTAAAAATCAAGTTTGTATTAGAGAGGATTATAGTATCATCCATTCTATTAACCAAACTCATTATTTTTTCCATGTAATCACTTTCATTGTGTCTTTATTTTCTACAAAAAAACATATTCATGTTCCTCTTTGATATTCACTAAGGTGACTCTTTGTACATTATGGATAAAAAGAAAAAAAAATCATCTTTCCTCCATGTTTTCCATTTCCCAAACTCTCAGTAAACCCCTTCCTTCTATTCCTAGGAGATTTTAAGAGTTGGTTAAGGTCTACATTGTTAATCATTTTCCTTGAAAACTAAATACACATGATCACAAAATATTTCAGTCCAGTGATTATCCAACTTAATTTCTCATCATAATATCATCCATCACATTCACGATTTATCCAATTAATTTAGTTTCCCACCATTGACTAAAACTAGAAGCAAAATGTGAGGATTAATTATCATAGTATATGACACATAGTTAGGTAAACATTTACTTATATAATATCAAAATCAATACACCTTCATTAATCAGGTATATGGTAGGTTAATATTATGCTATTCATATACAACTTATATATAAATCCTTTATGATTGATCATGAAGAGTTTGTGAATTTACTAAGAATACCCCTCCAGAATGTCACAACCCATGTGCGGAAAGGCCCATTTTCGTGTTCCATATTACCCCGATTTAGGCTCATAACATATTATTAGATTTCTTACCCCAAGTTAAATCTATGCCTTAGCCACAACCACTTGTAGTATCCATAAAAATATTTATTTCTAGGAAGCCACTCACTCTTCCCTTTACCAAAATTCTAGGACATTTTCAAAAATGTTGACTCATCCTTATACTAATTCATGTAGACATCCCAAGGCATATCCTTAAAAATATTTATAGTAATCTCACTAATATTTTCTAATAATACTTTCAAATGATTGGATAATCCATAATTTTCAGACAAACTATAGTAATCTATGATTAACAAAAATGATATTACATGATTTTAGATGTATATTTAGTACATTACAAAAATATATTCCCAATGACTATATTAGTATAGTGTTTTTGGATACATAGAATTAAAATATTTATCCTAGGGAAATATATTTAACATATCCAATAAATATATCAAAAATTATTACTTATACTTAGAGATGCCTCGTCATAAACTTGGAGCATCAAGATCCACTATCTACCTACTTCTGCGTGCAAGAGACCCATAGCAAGGATCACCATAATGCCAGATAGTTTCCCTACCAATCTGATGACTCTAACGATATCCTCCAGCCAATCCTATACTATCAAAGGTATTGTCTCTCCGGGGAACCTGGGCGGCCTCTTTCACTGAAACTCCTGAAACACAATCAGGTGGCGTGCACTCTCTACTGCTGGGGCTAGTAGTATCGGTGGCTCAGTAGGTAGTGGTACCGCTGGTGCCTCTCCTATGATGTGGCCCTGCACTGAGGCCTCGTCGCTCAATGGGATTCGATCTCACTCATAACACGGAACCTTAGTTGGTTGCCTTCATAGGGACATCCTGAAAGTAAATAGGTGCACCACGGTCCAAATAGTTTACCTGGTGATATAACACAATGTAATCACAATGAAAACCTTTCATGGGAAACACACACACAATCAATGTTTTCATGCATTGAGTCGGAAATCAGAGGTCAGGGTCATAGTGTATGGATACGTTGGCTGCCACAACAACGTTGGACTCACTGGAATGAAAACCACACTCAATACACTTAACATCATTTCTTCACAGTAAGAAATATTAGAGTCCTATGTTCTCAGGTAGAACCGAGTCCTTTGATACCAATTTTTCATGAGCCGTCCTCGGGGCCCATGTCGTGACTACCCCAAGCCCGCCTTCCTTAGGCCAGGGGCTGGCGACCTGCCCCAAAGGCGTAAATCTTAATAAAAAGGGAAGTTGTTGCCTTTATAAAAGAAAAAATCACAATAAAGTACACAACTAAAGTAATAACTATGAAAACTTAGTACAAAAGTATGTGATTAATGGTAAATGGGCCATAATACAAACCCAACTAAAAGTACAGTATAAATGAATGTCTAGCACAATAGATGTAAAGTAAATCAGAAAACACCGAGTTTTCCACCAGGAATCCCAACTATAGGGTGATTACATTTGGCCTCCTCACCACCTCAATTCTGTCTTTCCACTTCGTGTACATCTCAAAATGTGGTCCACCTCCAGGTACTGTCTATCTCAACAAGTCTCAACCTCGACCAGTGATGTCCGTCATATCTAACCAACACTACGTGGTGCGGGAAAAGCGTGTGTATGGGTGAGTATAAGATACTCAGTTGGGACCCTGAGACCCCCAAAGGTCTCCCAGAATCCACAATGGATCAATCACAGAATAGAGATACAAACATGAAGTATCAACCAACCCTACATAGGTATATTCCAATACGTATTCATACGTTAGCAATCGCAGTTCGCCTCTAACTCTTGAGCCCCAGAAGAACCTAGTCAACATATCAAATAAGTCAATCACATCGATGATAATGATTTAAAATCAAGAGTCATCTCATACAATTATACATCTTTTGTATAGAGGTAGGGATGATCAGATGTAGTCGTTGATATATTTATGTTGTTAGATCCACACAGGATACCAGACTAGCTAAGCTATCGGACCCACATAGGATACAAGACCAGCTACTTTGTCGTACCCCCACAAGATACAAGTATAGAGGTCGATGTAGAGACCCGAAGCCTGACGTACAAGGACATTACATTACTTTTTTGGAATACTTATTACATAACAAAAACACACACACAAGGACCTTAATAGTTGAGTGTCTTTGGAAACTCGGAACGTAAAATTCTAATCATGGTGAAAGATTTTCAACATCTCCCATAAATATCTTCCTTTTTTTACTTACCTAAAACATTTCTTTATATCCTGGGGAAAAGAAAACATAAATGAGTGAGCTCAAATGCTCAGTAAGGGTAAACAAAAGAAATATCAATCACATCATATTCATAAGAACATAATTTTTATAAATCTTAACCTGCAAAAGAGAGAATAATTTCATAACATGGGATAAATCATAGTAGTGAAATGGAATACCAATAATCATAACTTAAAACATGAAACTTTTTGGCATACACACATAATCATAGATAATCATTTCTTATTAGTCAAGAATCATTTCCAAGACAATCTTAGTGGGCAAATTCCATTTCTAAACCGAGTTACCCTCGTTTCAGTCCTGCTTCACTGAACCGGTATAACCTACCGTTCCATCCATGTCTATCTCATGAGATATAAAATCATTACCCAATTCATTAGTGGGAGATATAGGTCCCACCCATCTCATAATGATACCATTCTTATGTGTTCCACAAAATCATAAAACATACATAATAGCGTAACCCATGTAATAAAAATGGGAATGTTAAACATCGTGACATCATAAAACAATTCATATAAGATAAAAGAATTCATAAAAATAATTCCATCACAACATAGTCAAAGAAATGTAAAAATAGGGATATAATCATAAACTTTTATTATCATAGATGGAAAATAATTTTGATAAAACACTCGAACTCCATTCTTGAGGAAAATATCCTTTCTTCTTCAAAAACACTTTTCCTTTCTTAACATGTCATAAAATTCTAAACTAAAATAAGTTGATTAAAAAAACGTGAAAACTTGTAAAGGAATATTCTTGGAAATAATTTTTTAAAAATCCATTCATGCCATATAAGTAAAAAAAACATTCTTCTCGTACTTTCTTCGAAAAAGTCAAAAAGTACCTCGTATGAAAAACGGCAAAAGATTCCTTTCATATCCTTTACTAAAAACTCACTGAAGGGTAAAATTGGATTTAAACAATTTTAGGTGGATAGAAAAAATATTACATATTGAGTAAACATGTATGTGGATGATAAAATACACCCCAGTAAATGCCAAAGTATAAACAATATCGGATAAAAATGAGATTGTGATATTTCCCTTACCTTAGGTCTGATTTGCTTCGTATGTGTCTGAACCTCCTGTATACTGATTTGAATATTGTCATCGACTTATTCCAGAATCATAATCATTGTTATGATATCATATATGGTTCAAATATTTCTTTATATTAACCGTTCTTTGGTAAATTCCATGTTAAAGAGCGTTTTGGGTAAAATCGTTTCATTTGTCATCTGTGTTTTGATTTGTAATTATTCATATGATTACATAGATCATGATTACTTCATTCTAGAATATAAAACATTATTTATATACAATATATATTCAGAATATATATATATAATAGATCAGTAAATGGAAGGAAATACACCGTTCATGGAGACGGTAGACCGTACGTACGCATGAACGCTGTTTTTTTTCCTTATTGAGTTGAATGGAATTAAGTAGATGACATAAATATATATACACATAAATCCAGAATCATTATTATGTCATATATTTCATTATTTAATTGTTATATATACTTTATAATCATTCGTGAATGGTTAACGTGGAGAATGAATCTCATCGCGTCGTGGAGACGGTAGTCCGTACGTACGCACGAGCGATGATATCGTTCTCATGATTGTGGAATTGTATTTGATTGTATGTATACTATTTTGGAATCAATATAATTTTACAATAATCATATATAGTTATTATGTACACCATTATACGCATCCAAGTAAGGTGGTGGTGGAAAATAGATTACACCACGGCGTGGAGACGGCATTCTGTACGTACGCATGCGAGGTGATTTCGTTTTCCGTAGGATGGATAGATGGTGAAATAAAGTCATTTCATAATTATAATAACATATCAGTATATAAGTGATACTTATGTTATTACTTTATAATGAAACAACCTAAGAAGAAGAAGTGGAAGAAGAAATAAAGATGAAAGAATCTGTAACGGACATTACCTCTTCTTTGAAGTGCCACTTTGAGATCTCATTTTAGGGAACTAAAATTGGTCTTTGAGGAAGACCAGAACCTATATGATGATTCTAGGAAAGTGGAGAAGGGAAATTGGTAGTGGTTGGACGAGCTTGAAGGCTCAATGTGGTGTGAGGAAGAGGGGGAGGAGGTTCCCTTTTATAAGGGAGGAGAGGGGCACCTTTGGAATAAGAAAAAATATTATTTTATTATAAAGTCAAATTCTGTTTTTAATAGCTCCAAATTGATATATTTCGAAGCTAAGGTGGTTATGGGTCGAAATCCTCTCATCTAATAGAATTTAAACATGTTTAGGTATCAATTTTAACCACATCATTTAGATTAAACTTTAACTTAGATAATTTAACTTTTACCGTGTCTTCTTGTATTCCTACACTATAAGGTTAATAAACATACTATATCAAGCCAAACGAACCCCAAGTTGTTTAATATTAATATATATAACCTTATATAAGTCATATTTCCGAACCTTATATTTTTAGGAATAAAATAACAATTAATAATATAATATTTGTATTAAAAACTATTTTATGTCAATTTTGACACTATTTAGTAATTGATATTTGTGAAAATCATAACAGAATGATTAGTTATAAAAAAGTTACTTAAATAAATACTAACATGTAATATTAACCTAGAAAATTAGTGTAATTCATAAAAAGTCTTGAATTGCATTTATTTGGGTATTTATAACATCAATTATGTCAATATTTTATTAATAAGAAAATTACTGCATCATCGTTGTGTTATAAATAAATTAAATTATTTAATTTATAAAAATTGCATATAAAATACCATTATGTATGAAATCGTTTTATCTTTCTAATGAATATTTATAGTTGAATTTATCTTATGTATAACCCCATATTAAAAATGATTTACTTATTAATCTTTGATTTTAACTATTTTAACCCTTCTTTAAATAAATTAATAATCAATTTCCTAATCTGATCCATGTGGGATTAAATGGTCATATTTTATTCCTAAGGTTGTTTTTGGCCGAATTAAATTGTTCCAATAGAATTTGGACATGTTTTAGGGTAATAATAATATCATTTTTACCCTTAATTACCCTATTTACTTTTAACTGTGGTAAAAAAAAAGTAAAAAGTTAATATTCACCAAAAAATTATTTTCATCTCATTGAACCACATATTACTTACTGACATAAATCGTGTTTCTCGAATTTTCGAAATTCCATTCACAGAAGCGGTAAAATTATGTTTTATGAAAAATTCATTTTTTTAACTACCACTTAGTGGTTTCACTATTCATCAAAAAATGAAAGTTTCTAGAAAAATACCAAAAATTAGGCCTAAGCTATATTTGATATTATGAACTCAAAAATGATTTCTATTTTACAAAATTCAAAACATATCAGCTGCATTAATTAATTTAAAAAAATTAATTCCCGTTGTAAAACAAATAGCGTGTTCTTAAGAGATAGTAACTATCAAAAGATTGACACTTGTTTATGTCTGGTTTAAGTGTGAAATTATATTCAATGGCCAAAATTGTATTAAATTGTAAAAATATATTCTAAATATACTTTAAAACCACTCAAATTAATAATTTATCACTATTAATTATTTTGATAAAAACATTGTTTTTAATTAAAATTTAGTAATTTTCACTATTCATCAGAATATGAAAGTTATCCGAAAAGTACCATAATTTCACCTTAGGCTAAATTCGATACCCTGAATCCAAAAATGAAGTCCATTTTGAGAGATAAAATTTCTAAAATTTTAAAATGTTGTTATTACTATTCATAACGGCTATTTTTAATAATATTTTAATAGCATATCGTTGTTTAGTGAAACTCAGTATTGCATACTACACACGCTATCGAGGAAGGTCTTGATTGCGTGTAATGCAAGGCAAGTCAAGGATGCGTGTTGTGCAAGCTTCTTTTGCTGTAGCATACAACACAAGACATTAATAAAATTAAAAAGAATATTTTTCATAAAATCTCAGGGTGTTACATTCTACCCCCCTTAAAATGAATTTCGCCCTCGAAATTCAACGGGGTTATAAATAGTTTACTACTTGAAAGTTTCATTAATAGAAACCCACATCATAAAAAGGAATACCAAAACCAATCTTTAAAAAAAAGTATGAAATGTAACAGTTACCCAAATAAACTAATCATTGGGTTTCCACATAGGTGAAAATATGGATATGGAAGATAAATCTAACCATCATGTTCTGATGGAGAGTGCTAGAAAACATGTCTATAGAAAAGCCAGCAATCACAAAGCCATAAATATGTGACGATCTAAGGTACCATCTGATTCATCAGATATAAGAACACTAGGACAAAATTTTTGGTTTTCAAGATCATTTCCCTAAAGTTGATGAAATTGGAATTAGAAGAAATACTTTCGTGATTTTGGTATTGTCTCACCATTGGTTGTTCTTTGGACAATTTACACTTCATCTCATAAATAAATCAAGTTGAATTTTTCATTCGTGATGTGTTAGCAGATCATGTGATAGAATGATGAGTCATTCCATCTGTCTCAAACAAAAGTATAGAAAAGTTATCAAAAAATACATAAGTCCATCTATAGTGATATTGATGATATATGGTTCCTAAAATGGACTTATACTTTATATATCATACTGCTTAATATAATAAAACTAGTTTCTACTAAACAGGGACTTCCTGTTGGCCAGTGTTAGGCGATAAAGGCCAGTCGCACTTCGGTTGTGGGTTCGATTCCCATGGCCTTGTCCGACACGATGGGTTGTCGCCCGTCCTACAGGTTGTCCTTTTTCTAAAACTATATAATATCAAAAGTTCTATCCATAAATAATACTAACTTATGTCCAACATAATCCATTCCAATCTTTAGGCTTATCTAAAATACTTCGTTCCAAGCTCATAATTTAAAGAAAATGATTACTTGAAATGTCATCAACCAAGCATGTGAATACCATCATTTATCCCCCATATATTATGTTGGTCACATTCCAATCATGTATTCTCTTGAAAAATGAATACCCATTAAACCATAGTGAAAACGTGAATGCAGTTAAAAGTTAACACATTCCACATACCAAAATCCTCAAAATTCTATATACTCAAACCATGATATCACTTAGTCCTTATATCAATCATGAGCTCATGAATACTATTAAACATTTCATTTTCTCGTTTTCCCTTCATTAGGCACAAATCATATTATTTCAAAAAATATCTCAATCACTTTGAATACCACATTAGGCCAATACATAAATATTCCATTACTCCATGATACAACATTATTTTGGAATCCCATTACATAAACACTTAATCCTTCCACCACATCGTTGTCATATTCAACATCGCCAATAGTGATCGCATATGACTTCCCTTTGTCCTTTTCCTTAAGCTGTTGCTCATGTCGATCATCACAAACCCTTGGATTAGGGCATTTATTAGCATAATGCCCCATTTCCTTGCACTTGAAGCATTGAAGTGTTGCTGGTGAGTTCTCTATAGTGTTTGCTTTATTCACATCATTAAAAACCCTTTTTCCATTACTTCGACACTCAGCTACTCGATGACCTTCTTTTTCACACTTAAAACATTTTCTAGTCCCTTTAAGACAATTTCCACCATGCTTCTTTCCACACATTGTGCATAAGGAAACATTCATCTTCTTTTAACCATTATTCTGAGATTTCTCCTTGAACTCCATCTTTCATTTCTTGTCAAAACCATGAGATGGATATGTAACACCAACTTCCATTTCTACCTTGACAGCACAACACAAAATTTCTTCATAGCTACTGACGTCTCTTATAGCTAATTCCCTTTGAAGACTTGGTTTTAAGCCACTGAAAAATCGATCAACTTTACTTTCAGGTTGGATGATAATTCCAGACGCATACCTTGCAAGTCTTGTAAAATTCGCTTCGTATATACCAACAAATTCTTCATCCTTCTGCTTCAGCTTATGAAACTCTTTTTCCATATTTTTTCGAAGAATATGAGGTGAGTACATACTGAAAAACACGTTCTTGAACTCATCCCATTCCATGGACTCAATTTCATCTCTTGGCCTCGTATTCTTGATAATATTCCACCATTGATCAGCTTCACCTTCCAAACGATATACTGCTAAGATGACTTTATCATGATCAGAACATTGAAGAACTGAAAATATCTTTTTAGTGGAACTGATCCATTATTCAGCACAAGTGGATCCGAAGACCCCCTGAAAGAAGGTGGACGTTGCCTCATGAAGGACTCAATAGAATATTGTTCCCTTCTCTGCTCATTTGGAAGTCCAGAATGATTCATAGCTTGTGTAAGTATAGCAATAAGATTTTTCACTCCATCTCCCATAACAATTGTTTGTTCAGGAGGACAATCATTTCATTGTCCATTACAGGGATCAACACGGTTCCTTCGGGTTCCAGCCAACGTCTAAAACCTAAAAATAATAGTGTGAGAGGCAAAAAAAAATGCTAGGGAAAACAACATAGTAAAGGGGGATTACCCTTAATATCTAACATCTTAGGTTAAATTCTAAGATCGTTACCGTAGTTCTAGGACTATATCCCATACGTATACTTATCCATAGGGACATCCCTAGACATACATTAGTAATATCTATAGGGTTCTCACTAATGTTTTCGCATCCTAGTTTCCAAAGGTTGACTAAACCTTTCCTCTGATAAAATCTGTAGAGACTCGAAGCCTGACGTACAAGGAAATTACATTACTTTTGCGGAATACTTATTACATAACAAAAACACACACACAAGGACCGTAATAGTTTAGTGTCTTTGGAAACTCGGAACGTAGTCTTGTAATCATGGTGAAAGATCTTCAACATCTCCCATAAAGATATTCCTTTTTTTACGTACCTAAAACCGTTCTTTATATCCTGGGGAAAAGAAAACATAAAAGGGTGAGCTCAAATGCTCAGTAAGGGTAAACAACAGAAATATCAATCACATCATATTAATAAGAACATAACTTTTAGAAATCTTAACCTGTAGAAGAGAGAATAATTTCATAACATGGGATTAATCATAGTAGTGAAATGGAATCTCAATAATCATAACATAAAACATGAAACTTTGTGTCATACACACATAATCAAAGAAAATCAATTCTTATTAGTCAAGACTCATTGCCAAGACTATCTTAGTGGACAAAGTCCATTTCTGAACCGAGTTACCCTCGTTTCAGTCCTGCTTCACTGAACCGGTATAACCTACCGTTCCAGCCATGTCTATCTCATGAGATATAAAATCCTTACCCAAAGCATTGGAGGGATATATAGTTCCCACCCATCTCATAATGATACCATTCTTATGTGTGCCACCAAATCATAAACCATACATCATAGCGTAACCCATGTAATAAAAATGGGAATCTTAAACATCGTGACATCATAAAGAAATTCATATAAGATAATGGAATTCATAAAAATAATTCCATCACAACATAGTCAAGTAAATGTAAAAATAGGGATATAAACATAACCCATTATTACCTTAGATGGAAAAATAATTTTGATAAAACACTTGAACTCCATTCTTGAGGAAAATATACTTTCTTATTCAGAAACACTTTTCCTTTCTTAACATGTCATAAAATTCTAAACTAAAAGTAGATGATTAAAAATAAACATGAAAACTTGTAATGGAAGATTCTTGGAAATAATGTTTTAAAATTCCATTCATTCCATATAAGTAAAAAAAACATTCTTCTCATACTTATGTCGGAAAAGTCAAAAAGTACCTCGTACGAAAAACGACAAAAGATTCCTTTCATATCGTTTACTAAAAACTAACCGAAGGGTAAAATTGGATTTAAACAATTGTAGGTGGATGGAAATAATATTACATATTGAGGAAACATGGATGTTGATGATAAAATACACCCATGTAAATGCCAAAGTATAAAGAATCTCGGATAAAAATGAGATTGTGATATTTCCCATACCTTAGGTCTGATTTTCTTCGTATGTGTCCGAACCTCCTGTATAATGATTTAAATAATGTCATTGAATTATTACAGAATCATACTAATTGTTATGATATCATATATGGTTCACTTATGGATTTATATTCACCGTTCTTTGATAAATTCCATGTAAAAGAGCGTTTTGGGTAAAATCGTTTCATTTGTCGTCCGTGTTTTGACTTGTAATTGTTCATATGATTACATAGATCATGATTAATTAATTCCAGAATATAAAACATGATTTATATATAATATATATTCAGAATATATATATATAATAGATCAGTAAATGGATCGAAATACACCGCTCATGGAGACGGTAGACCGTACGTATGCATGAACGTTGTTTTCTTTTCCTTATTTAGTTGAATGGAATTAAGTAGATGACATAAATATATATACACATAAATACAGAATCATTATTATGTCATATATTTCATTATTAATTATTATATATACTTTATAATCATTAATGAATGGTTAACGTGGAGAATGAATGCCATCGCGTCGTGGAGACGGTAGTCCGTACGTACGCACGAGCGATGATATCGTTCTCATGATCGTGGAATTGTATTGGAGTGTATGTATACTATTTCGGAATCAATATAAGTTTACAATAATCATATATAGTTTTTATGTACACCATTATACCCATCCAAGTAAGGTGGTGGTGGAAAATAGATTACACTACGGCGTGGAGACGGTATTCCGTACGTACGTATGCGCGGTGATTTCAAGTGCTACCGGTAGACTCGAGCTACCAGTATACTCGACCTACCGGTAAGCTCGAGCTACCGATAGCCAAGATACTGATTGGTCGAGCTACCGGTAGAGGCCATAAGCTTCATCGAGAAGCTGGGATGGCCTTCCAAACAACCCAGAACACCCAAAAATTGTATTTTCACCAAGTAATGAACGCCAAAACCCCGGGCCATTACAGGTTTACCCTATACGCGACTTAATATTATTCGGTGTGGGCCTCCTGTGAGAAAACCAAAAAATGGCATAATCATAAATAAAATAATTAAATAAAATATTTTATTTTTCAAATTCTTATAACTCGCAAATGGTAACTAGGATTAAAATCCGTGAACACCGCTGAACTCATGTGGGTATTCTTTATTTAAGCATATACTAACTCTGGCCAGTGCGGGCCACTAGAAAAAGTATGTTTTTGTTTGCAAATAATATAATTAAGTAACATTTATTTTATTGTAAAATTCATTAATTCTAAACAGTAAATCAGATTGAAAATATGAGAGTGTCGTTGTGTTTTTTAGGTCGTTTTTCAACTAAGATGAGCCTAACCTCGATCGGCACAGGTCGAGGGTGACCGATAAAAAAATTTTGCACATTTTTTCATTTACATTCAATAAATGCATGAGTTTCATTTTGTAACATTTGAACCGCTGCATAGAATTAAAATATGAAGGCACCGTTGAACTCGCAACACCAGTGTTCGATTAAGAGGACTTTCACCTCAATGGTAGTTAGTCAGGGGTGAATGTTAGTTTTTGGGGTTTTCTTTGAAATAATAAAATAAAATAATCTCATGTTTTTTTCATTTATCTATTATAACCACCCATGTGGAAGTTGAATGGGCGGACCACCACATATTCACCACCCATGAGTGGTTATGGTGTTGGGTACACACCACATCTTAACATACCTTGAGTTATGGTGGTGGGGACTACCCGAGGTTTATCCCTCATAATGTTGGGGGGGGGGGGGCGGTAGGACACCTCTCAAATCAGACAATTAATTTGATGTGTCGACGTAAAATTAAATTATTTCAGTTTAATTTAATGTGTCTACGTAAAATTAAATGATATAAATTTAATTTTATTTGTCAATGTAAAATTAAATTCAATTAGTTAATTTTAGGTGTCAACATATAATTAATTCCTACCAATTGTCTTAATGCTTTCTATGTGGGGAAAGACTCATGGAATCCTCTAAATAATTAAGCCAATACACATCTTAAATTGCGGCAACATATTTTATTTAGATTTCTCTTTTTGATTTTAAATAACTGCGTCGTTGGAATTTAGGAAGGTTCCTAATAAATGAAATTTAATAAACACCATCGATCGTTACCTACCTCCCTCCCACATTTATATATAGGATTCTTGGGAGGAGGTTTTGGGATGACTTCACCAAGCGACAAAGCATTGGTAAAGTGACACGACACCCAACACTTGGAGGATTAATCTTCCTCTATGAAGAACACATTATTCTAATGAAGAATGCCAGTGAGGAGCGATGTTGACTTCCTTCCTTGGAACCTACTCTACCGCGCGACGTCTTTGACTATGAAAAACCGGAACACACACTGACGATTGAGGAAAATGCCTACAACACCGACGTTCGTATTTTCCCAACAATCTGTCTTCTTCCCTGTGCCAACATCAAGAAACATTGAACAATACACGGTAGTGGGTTAATTTTTATGTTAATGGGTTCCTTGATTTTCGTTTGTGGATTGGAAGATAATTGTTGCGGAGGCAGTATAATTTGAAGACTGTAGTTCTCTTTTCCTGATGGACCGATTTCTATAATCCTAAATGCAGAGGGTTCAGGACAAACAAACATTTTCAGACTCCCTCCGCCGATCACTTTGTGATATTCTATGACATGGTGATGAAAGGACAAGGAGACGGTGGCATCAGGCAATGACCACACTACCCGCGGTCTCCAAAACCCGCACCACCCTCACAGCGCTTCGGTCGAACTAGCTCCCGGTCGCCACTGGCCTTCATCCATTCAGTTGCCTGCCGGCCTCCCGGGCTGGGTCACCCGGGCCGCACCCCTCGCATTGTTGGCCAAAACGGTCTTGTCCATCCAGGCTGATCCACTGAGCCACACCCCATGCACACCTGGTCGAGCCGGCCTTCCGCGCCCCTCACGGCACCTCCGGGCCGAACCACCCTCACACTGATGCATGACCATTCCGTGCCATCGCAACAAGTCCACACCCCTGCGGTACTCGCGACCTTCACGGCCTACGGGGCTCGACCCAGCAGGCCGAGCTAGACTCAATGGGTTAGGCAGGGTCGACCCAGACCCAGTCAGGCTGGGTCGACCAAGACCAGGTCGACCCAGACGTGGTTGGGTCGGATCAATCTGAACGGGTCAGACCGGACTCGGGCCCACTTCTACCTATTTACTTTCGTTGGCCATATCTTTGGATCCAGACGTCTATTTGATGAACCGTCAACAGCGTGGGAAATCATGTAGCGTGATGGTACCATATAGTATACCCTTACTAATGTTTGGTGTATAGTTGTGATACGGTCATGTTGGATCGTGCACAAATCCAACCGGGCCCCCAAGACTATGAAGATAATAACTCTTAGATAGAGAGTTTGATTGACGTGACTTATGTTGCATTGAGACCCATATGAAGAGGTATACCATCAGGTTATTTCTTCGTGGGACTTCGTGGATGTTGATATATCAACACTTGGCTTGAGGAGTGGATCCTCCTAGAATCAAGTGTGCTTGTGCAGAAAACCAGTGACTAGATGTTCTATAACTACTGTTCATAGATCCTGTATAGGTTCGACAGCTCTGACTACTATTCTTGGATCCTGTGAGGTTTCGATAGCTCATACTAGTGTTCCTGGATCCTGTGTGGGTTTGACAGCTCTGACTAATGTTCCTGGATCCTTTGTGGCTTCGACAGTTTTGACTGCTGTTCCATGATCCTATATGGGTTCAACATCTCTGACTACTGTTCCTGTATCATGTGTAGGTTCAATAGCTCTGACTACTATTCCTGGATCCTATGTGGGATCGAATGTTATGACTACTGATCCTTGATCTTGTGTGGGTTTGACAGCTCTGGCTACTGTTCCTGGATCCTGTGTGGCTTCGATAGCTCTGACTACTGTTCCTCGATCCTGTGTGGGTTCAACAGCTCTGACAATGATTCTTGGATCTTGTGTGGGTTAAATAGCTCTAATTTTTGTACCGGTATCCTATATGGGTTCGACAGAATAAATGATTTATTGGTTACCTTTATTCATCTCTAACTCTCTACAAAAGTTGTATAACTATGTGGTGTGAGTCAATAACTTTTGTGTTTATCTTATGATTGAGATGGATTAAATGATAACTTAGTTATATGTATGGAGTATACCTATGTGGGGTTATATGTTGATTTCATACTTTTTGGTTTGTCCTTGTTGGATTTTATGAGACCTTGAGGGTCTCAGGGTCCCTAATAAGTATCATTATACTCACCCCTACACGGGCTATTCCCACACCTCACTATGTTGGATGTAGGCAACAGACAACGCTGACTAATGCTGAGAGTACCAGGACCAGACAGTACCCATAGGTGGACTCTATAGCTTGACGATACATGGATGAGACAGACAGACCTGGAGTGCTGAGGAGGCGATCTGCACTAACTCTTCAAGTAGGAACCTCGAAGGACGACCCAATGGAAGCTTCTTTTTTATTCATTTGTACTTTCCATTTCCTTGTACTTTATAGATGGGTTTGTATTTCCAACCCCCTTTTCTTTCAGTACACTCATTTATATAGTTTTACTTAGTGTTTTTCATCCAGCTTTTACTTTTTTGTGTGCCTTTTCATGTTTTAAAGGCAATGACTTCCTAGTTTCAGGGATTTACACCTTTGGTGCTAGTCACCAGCAACTGGCCTATGGAATGCGGACTTGGGGTAGTCATGGAACGAGCCCCGAGGGATGGGTAGTGACAAGGTAGATCAAGATATTTCATAAATTAAGACATAATCATAAACTACCCTATTGAATCTTGTGATTGTGACATAAATATTTAAGACATTAGTAACTTAGAATCATTATAACCATTGATTAATAACATAAAATGGAACTGAAAATATCATGTGAATAGATAAATTCCTGATATAAAATGTCAAATGCTCTATTTATGGACCCCATGAAATATTATAGGTTTATATTATAACATACATCTCAAAGAATGAAAATTGAAAAAAAAATACATTACTGATTTGTTAAATTTTTAACCACAAACGCCATGATAAATTAATACTAAAATGAATATGAAAATAAAAATATTTATAGTAATTAAACATAATAAAATTTATTGTTGGTATATATATAAAGAATATACAAGAAAGAGGTGGTGAATATATCATGAGTCTCACAAAAGCAATAAGTTAGATGAAAAAACCATACCATTAGTATTGAATTCATTATATTCATTTAACATTTATTTATAATATATATATGTTTATTATAAAAATTTAAAATTATCATATTCATATATATCATATCATATATTATTTTCTTCTGAACTTCTATTACACATTTATTATAGATCAATTGTTAATATTGTGTATTGGGTAATAATCATATTTTTCAGAAATTTACTGATTCATTATATATTATTTTACATTAAAATAATGAAAATTTAATCATATCTATATTTAAAAACATGATATAAATGTCATTTATATTAATTAAATTTTTATTTATAATAATATATAAAATATTGATATAGGAAATGGAATACATCATCCAAGGAGATGCTAGGTTGTATATACGAATGAACTTTGGTCCATTTTTCTTATAACATTATATGAAAAAGATAATATGATATATTATAAATAAATAATCAAATTTATTTCATATATATCAATATTTTTATTAAACTCAATCTTAACACATTTCTTATATATAATTAATAAATTACATCATTTTTTGAGGCTATAGTCCACTGTACACACGAACAACAATATCATATTCACCCAAAATGGAAACATTGAAATTATATATTTTATTATTATAAAATAATTATAAATAAATCATATAAATTATATATAAATTTTATTAAAATATTTATTCCCTACCTAGAAATTTGTTTATTGAAAAACAAATGACATCAGTTCATGAGGTGGTAATTTTTTGTACACATTTGAAAGAAGTGTGTAAAGTTGAAGGTTATACACACAAAATAAAAAAATATCAGTATTTGAAATATAGAGAGGATACTATATAATAATAATATAAAAATAATATAGTGGTTTTGAGGAAAAATTAAAAAACATGCATTGATGAACATTACCACTTCTTCAGAAATATCCTTTTATTTTTCACTAATGGACATATATGGTATCATTTATTCCCAATTTGATGCTTCTCGGATGATATTAAGGAATATGGGAGGTTATTTGGTCAATTTGTTATGATAAAATTGTATTTATATGTGTGAATAATTGGGGAGTTTGAGTTTCATTTTATAGTTGAGGAGGTGTGAAATTCTTCTAAATACTACACAGTAACAAATATTGGGACCTCACACATACCACCAGATGCTAAAAACCGATAATTAATGATTTTATTGGATTATAATTAATATAAACACATCTAGGACACATTTATATTCATGTTTTGAACGTTTGATTCCATAAATCTTATGTTTATTTATTTTACCACTTTCATTATTCATTTTGTTAACTATTTTTCTAACAAAAATCAATTTATTATCGTAGTATAAGTTTGAGTTATCCATGTTAGATAATTAATAATCACTGATTCCAAACCTTATATCAAATTTATAATTTATAAATCATATTTGTGATGGAAATTAACATTCACAGAAGATCATGTAACCTACAAAACACTACCTTAAATGTAACTTTGAAAATAATGTTTTTTTACTATTTATGGGTCGATATATTAATTATAAAAGGTAAATTGGTCCCTTAATAGAACATGTATAATATTTTTTAAAATATAAAAATCAATATATATAATATATTAATTTTTGTAAATTTATTTTATTTAATAAAATATCATTTATAATAAATTATCATAAATGAAAAATTTTACATTAGTAAGTTAATTTGAATTTAAAAATAACAATACAATTTTTTAATTAAAATATATTAGTTTAAAACTAGTGTAACATGATATAATGATATAAAAATTAATGTTAGACAATAATTCAGATAATTAACATCACATTTAATTTATTTAGTATCATTTATATTTAATAATTATTTAGTATATCATTAGAGCATTGGATTTTCTTAATAATTTAATGTAATTATATCATATTAAAAAAATTAACATAATTCGTCTTATAAAAAAAACTCATTTTCCATAAAATCTATTATATATAACAAAACTGGTGTATGATTTTTTTATTTGATAACATTGTAAAATGAAAAAAGAATGAAAGGTTATTTTTTTTCCTTTTACTTCTCTTAATTTATAATTGGGTCACATTCATTTTATGTGTTCCAAAAACAATTTAAAATAGATCATAAGGTCATAAGTGTCTAAATATTTTTATAAAATTGGTTTTTGACAAGTTTTGGGTAATTCATATACCTTCTATTCTACATTTAACTACAATGAAAACTCATTTCATCCTTAATCATTATAGTTAATTTTAGTTTTCTTCACTATTCATTTGGGTTAAAAATAGAGTAAAACATATTAAAAATTGTGATAATTAAAAATATGAATTTATTTTCAAAACATATATTAAAATAGGTAAGAAAACCTATTTTCAAATAAATCTTTAATACGTCTTGAGAAAGTCAGTTTTTATTGTCAATCTTTTATAATGTTCATAATGTTTTTATATCAATTTTGAATATGGAATGGATTAAAATGATGTAAATTGTTTTAATTGATATAAAATTTAATTAATTTTGACACAAAACCAATTAAATATATATATATATTACCATTATTAATTAGTTTAATAAAAAGGAAATTTTCAATAAATGTTGAATATTATTCACTACTCATAAAATAATGAAGCATCCCAAAAAATACGCAAAATTCAACCAACTATAATTTTGGTATCCTGATTAAAAAAAGAAAATTAGTTTTAAAATTATTTTAATTAAATTGAAATATTTAATTTTATATTTTTTCTAAGCACAATAAACATGACCTTTACAAGAGATACAATTTCTCAAGAAATTTATTTTCTCTTTAAAAATATAATTATTGTATTTATAGTCAAAGAAAAACTAATAATCACATAAACACTATATATTTCCATATCTTAGTTATTACTATTCATTCCCACCTTTAAAAAAATACTAAATAACTATCATATTAAATGGTAATATTAAGGGCATATTGCAACTCAATAAAACATGGTCTGGTGTGTTTCAGAGGTTATCAAAGAAACATAGAATTATTGGTAGTAAAAGATAAACACTATGTTGCATATTCCAAGAACATAAATTTGAATATCATGGAACCTAATCCATAAAATAAATTTATTTTATTAATAATAACATATTTTTTAAATTCAAAGACTTATTTTTTATTTTCTTATACATGCACGTAATATTTTATTGTATATTAAAATGAGGTTAATGAGTATTATTTTCTAATAAATATATCATATAAATTTCTTTATTTTGATACTATTTATATGAAATATATTTTTGGGTCTCTATATTTCCAAATAATGTAGTGTATTGATTGTTTACTACATCTATCTCTGTGATAACAAAATTATAGAAACATATGTATTTGATGTGATCCTCAGAATGGATTGGTGAAGTAGTAACCATGCACACATTGAATACTATTTTAGATGACTATTATTTACTATATTTGTTGTAGAGATGTTTTTATTTAATGGTGCGAGGGATGTTGAAGTTGGTATAAGGGTATCAAACCCTAGTACTGTAGAGAAATTATAGTGAATATTGATAGAATTATCCTTCACATTGATTGGAATAAGACTCCATCGTATTATAAACCTATTTTTGAAATATACCCTGATTTATTTAAAAAATAATTTTTTTTATTAACTATAGATAAGTAAATTTATTTTTATATTTAACATGCCCCTCCCGAACAACCTATATCTATTCTTTCTTATTTAATAGAACCTATCGAGTTGTACGAGATTACGTTGAAACATGAGGAGCTAGAAGAGAATGGATTTATCAAACAATGAAATTATCTTTCTGGTAAAAATGATGTGTTTCTTTAAATAAAATAATATTTTTTGGTTATGTATGGACCATAGTGTGTTGAATCAGATGAATGTAATGAATATTTACTAATTCACAAGTATTGATGTCATTTTTGACCTATTAATTAGATACTAGTTGTTTTCAACGATTGATATATGATCCTACTACAATCAACAATTTTTAAGGTGGAGGAAATAATGATGTCATTATTTAGGAGAATATATGGGTTTTATGTGTGTCTTGTTATTCATTTATGGATGATTAATGCATTAGTACTATTTTTGTATGACCTAGATAGGAACATTTACATATACATTGACTCATTATTTTTTGTCTTCATTGTTGGAATCCTGATATATTCAATGATCATAGATTCAAATGACATACTTCATGATCTTGTATTGAGTTTTATTTTAGTGAATCGACAATACGATATGATTTCTAATTTTCTCTCTTAGATTCAAGTGGAGTTTTTTCTTAGAAATGTGATTTTAAACGTTGGAATTTTCATTTACCTATAAAAGATATATGTTGTGATTTAATAAGAATGACCTTTTTTGAGATTAAATGTATCCTAGATTGGGTAATATAGGGATTTTATTTAGACCATTTAACATTTTCTAATTCCATAGACAGTGATGATTAAAAATGGGTTAATATTGATTGTAAAAGTAAGAATGGTGATGTCTTCCTAGTTCCAAATAAAATATTGAAATAAACTCCGATTCAGAATTTTCCTAAACAAATAATCAGGTATGCAGTGTATTATATTGTTTTTGGGGTTTCATTGGATATTTCATGATGCAGAAAAAATATAATTTCCTTACATGTTTCACAAGCTATTTCCACTTGAGTAGAACTTAATCACTCATGAAAATGAGTTACCTATTATCGTTCATGAATTGATGTTATGGGGACATTACAAATTTGGTGATAGATTCATCATGCAAAATGAAAAGAAAACATTTCAATATATCTTATACCCATGGGAATTAAATATTTGTTAGTGATGTTGGATATAGTTCCTGACTAAATTCATCTTTAATAATGTGTATAACATTGGAAAAGGGAATTTTTTTCATATATTATCTTATTATGAATTTAAGGTATCATTAATAGAGGACATCAGAATAATTGTGGAGAAATGGTTTTTTGTAGGCAGACAAGACAATTGGCATGATTTAGGATCACTGAGAAGTGTCTTATGAAACATTTATTATCATGTGCTTGTTAATATTGTTTGTAAAGTATATTTAGTGTGTGTGATATATATTGTATTAATATGTGTGAAAGGTAGTCGGTAGATGACTCCATTCTATAATGGAACATAGATGGATGTGATTTCTATTATGTTCATGGTAGAGTACATGATACTTCATCTATGAGAGGGAATATGATGAAGGAATTAATTTATTAATGTGGAAAGTTCACTTGGGTTCAATGAAGATGAATCATGATTTCAAAAAATGACTTCAGTTACTTATATTTCATGATTTTTCATTCTTTGTTTGACCAAATAGAGGATTAGACCTGATAATCATTGATATAGTGGGATACATTATCAACTCTTAATGCTTATGATGAAGTGGGATGAAGTGATAATGATAATCGTTATAGTGTTTCATTATACCTAAAAAAGGATGAGATGTGATATGGGTTATAGTTGATCATCTACCCAAAGTGTACTACTTCTTTCTAATTTAGGATTCTCATTTAGTTGATGAGATAGTTAAGATCTATATTTTAGTTTTTTTTATATGTGTAGAGAACATTTGATTGTATTTTTTAAAAACATTACCCAGTTTAATATAATATTATGTTAAGGAATACATATGGGGATAAGAAATTTGTTAAATGTGTCTATGGATTATCTTCTATATATTATTTGGAAGCATGAGAGAATTATACAGACCCTAGAGGATATCCTCAGGGAATGTGAGCTATGTTTTAGTAGAGTGTGGTTTGAATATTTAACTATTGTTTAATTTTAAATTAATATTAGTTTTAAAATTTTATAATTGGATGACACTCTTTGAGTATCTATATGACCAGCTGTGTCATTCAATGATATATTGGAATGGGGTAGGAGATCATTAGTTTTTGGGAAATGTATGGTGTAGGGAACTATAGAATGGGTGCAGTTGAATCTGAAGTGTATGGTTAAATATTAAATTATATTGTTATCTTATGTCAACCAACAGAGGAGAACTTTTGAGTTAGTTGTGGACTATTAGGTCTTCTTTTTGGAGTCCCCTCAGTTAGAACGTATGTGATTGTAGATTTAGGAGAAATTAGAACTACTGTTCGTTGGAAATTTTAATGTTGTATATTTTTTAAAAACATCGTGGCATATAATTTGGAAATTCTTCCATGATATCAATGTTTGAAAATTATTTCCATTTGACTAAACCTTGTAATTACCAACCATATCTTATATATATGATTAAATATGAATATATTGAGTTGTAATGAAATGAATCATATATTGAGTGATATTTTTATATTGTGGTCCAATGTAAGAAGGTGATGTGTTGAAGTATAGTTCTTCTTTCATTATTTCAATTGTAGAATGGGTGTATTGAAAAATACACTTCGGAGTAGGAATAAGAAATAGGGGTGTAATGTCTGAATTTTTTTGTACAGGCCATGTAAGATAATTATCATTTATGATAAGTCATTTGACAGTTGAATAGTCTGTGGGTAGATTCTATGGAATTTTGGGATAAGGAGGTTCAAAACATGAATGGGTTTCCGACCTTATAAAATCATGGATCCTGGTTTTTTAGATATTTTTTCAAATAGTTTTTTCACGTAATGGCCTCATCTATTATAGGTTGAATACCCTTTATTATTTCATGAAATGAAATAAAATTTTATTTAATCAATGTTTCATATTCATTCCTGCCTAATGTTTTTATTAATTACTCTTTTTATGATAGTTATCCCATTTTCCATGAACCAAAATAAATTCCTAGGATTTCTTCACTCACATTTTCTCACATGATCATTTTTAAAATATCGTATCAATATGTTGTTTCTAAATTGAATTACATACTTTATTTGGATAATTATAATAATTTTCTAATTTTTATCTAGGTCGTTGAAATAAATGGATATTTTAAGGGATCATTGGAAAGGTACATGCTTTGGGTTGTGATTCATGACATTAGTGATGAATGTTCTAGGTTTATAAAAAAATCAACCTAGAATTCCAAAAATAGTGTTTTTTTCATAATTAATGATTAATAAAAACAATAAATTTTCGAATAATGTCATGAACAATATAATTGAATAATATATTAACATTCCTGAGTACTCCAGTACCAAAAAAAGCACAATCACATTAGGTTTTATAATTAATTTATAATGATAACAATTTTATTTATGGTGTATTTCTTTCCATTTTTATTAATAAGACGATTTATCTTCATCATAAGAACATTATATTTTATAGTCAAGTGTATATTCTCTCCAATGGTCATTCACACATCTCCCATGACCCTTGTAGTATTTCCCTTGGAATATTTGAGTTCAAGCATGAGTGATCATAATTATTGCTTCATTTTCATTGAACTCTATGGGAATCACTAACTTGAAGGATTCTCCTTGATCATATTTTAATGGAGATGGATATTAGAGGAGGATTTATCAATTTTTTAGAGTTTTATTAGGGATGGGATATATGGACTGAGAGGATTATCCAATGTCATTATATTCAAATGATTAATAGGATAGCCACTTTTCTGTATTTATAATAATTGTGTTTAAATAACGAAATGGTTAGAAAATAATAATTTCACATCCATACAAATAAATTCATTAAATCACATTGACATGATGTATATAATAATTATAGTATTATTTCATAATGTGTATAAAACTAAGGATATCATTAAATATCATTTCTTGAAAAATGTAATTATAATTTATAAAAATTATTTTTAATAAATACTTTTGGACAACAGTCCTTTAAACTCAATTTTTCACTCCATTAAATTTTTAATCATGCATTCAATAAGGAATATTTATCTAATATATAAAAAACACTACATTATTCACTAATTATTTAATTAGTTAATATTATAATTATTAAATAGAGAATAAATATTTATAAAATGTTCATTAATAAATACAATATTTAATAACTACTGATATAGTGTATTTGACTGAAAAAATATAAATAATTAATAAACCCCATTAAAATTGATATTTAATTAAAATATTCAATAATAAATAATACCATTATTTAACTGGATTTTTAGATACACTTAGTGTGTGCTCATCTAGTCCTCTCTCTTAAAGCTATTTTGAGGAACAACCCAAAGTACAAGTTTAGAATCTTGAAAAATATGACAAACCCATAGATAAGTTATTTTATGACTCAATGTCATGAAACCACATACAAACACTTACTGTGAAACATAATACCTCTATAATTATTTCCCTAATCATTTAAAATGCATGATGGTGTCATCAACTTGTGTGCTAGAAATCTATTTCATTGATTTTATTGAAAGGAACATTCCTAAAGAACACCAATTAGATGGATTTATTTCATCTACTTAATTCAAATAAAAGTAATTGAGATATAAATTTGTGGTAATTAAAACAAGTTAAGGATCCATTCTATCATTATTCCTTAATTATATATTACTCGTGATGCACCGAATTTATCCTACATTCTTGTGAAAATATTTCGTAACTATTTCTATCAATATAACAAAGGACATGTGTAATATTATCCATTAATAATTATTTAATATATTATGAATCAATACAAATATTTGAATATTGGAACATCAAATTAAACACATAAATTTGGACTTACTACTTTTGTTTTTTTCTCATAATCACCTATACTCTATTTTACTAAGGGTTTACACCATGATAATGTGAATTGATTTCATTTGAGTATCCACCCTTGATTTTATATATCATTTTATTCCTATAAAATGATATCATCTAGCTATATAACATATATTCAACAATAGTATCTTGGAACATATAGGTTATCATCATAGTAAGTAACTAGTATGACATTTCAAGTGTGATTATCACTATTAAAAATATTTTCACATACAATGTCACACAAAAGAATCAACATGATTTTATAAAAAGTATTTTAGTATTAAAAACAATGAATATATTTAATCACATGGTACATAAATTTGGTTCTAAGAAACTAACTCCAATAGACTGCCACTATCACTAAATCCAACAACTAATAACATTCATTTCACTATCTCTGACATGATACACATGATTGTGCTTATATAACGATTTCCTATTGTATTATTCTGAGTTTTTTTGAAAGACACTTTTTAAAATTGCACCAATTTTAGAAAACTATCTCAAAAGCTTATACCTTCAACATATTATCATTTTTTATTAGTGACACCTTGGATCTATTACAAGAGACACTGCAACAGTATTATGACCATATATTGTGATAGCTTATTTAATTCAAGGCACAAAATATGAATCTTAAATAGGGTTTTGTATCCAAAGAGATTCCTTGAATGTAAAATAAACATATATATACTCAAAAATGTAGTAGAATTTTTGAAAATGAGTTGCATTGAAGTCTTCCAACACACATCTTCTTAGTTGATATAGAAGACATATTCGGACTATGAATTGAGACTATTCTGACTATAAATTGAGATTATTTTGATCTATTTCAAATCTAATTTTTTTATCTCTTAAAAACCAACACCTCATAAACCATGTACATCAAGATCATATCCTTAGTTTATCTCATAGACATAAGGATAACTTTAATAGAAGTGTAATTCCATTCTTCTATATCTTATTGATATCTTCTTACTATTATCATAGTGTAGGTAATATAAAACATAGTTTAAAAAATTTTATATATTTTTAATCCACTCATAGATTTTTATGTTATATTTCTAATTTTATCCTTCTCTTGTAATGTATAAGGAAATATTTTATTCGACTGATATATTCCATGTGACACTACAACCAGTGTAATATTTCTCTTTTAATTAATAAATGACTTTAATATCTAGTTAGTGTACACACCCTGATGTAGTCCAGGAAGAATATTTGACCTATAAAATATAGTAATTGTACATATAATGTAGGTTAGTACATCACTTGTGGAGAAGATCTTGTTTAATAAGTCCTTAACTGAATATAAAATTGGTATTTTATTTCATATAATCCATATTTATTTTTCATATACCACTTTGATAATGACTACACTCCCGCTAAGAAACATCTAAGCACAAGGCCAAGATTAATTTTCTAAACCAAATTCCATTATAGATTCATCATGTAAAATGTTCCTTGACATGGATTCTTACTTCAAAACATATATATATCACTTAAATAGACATTTTATTTTGGAATTTCCTGATATAACTAAATCTTATTGTTTTTTCATGTTGAGATCTTCCAAAAGGATCACATCAAGATAAAATTTTTACATCAATATTTCAAATTTGATAGTCAATGTGAGATGCTATTATATGGTAATTTTTTTGGATTAAAATTTTATAATCAAAGAAAGGGATACATAGTAGTCAATTCTTTGACACTATTAAAACCCTACCTTCATTAGTTGTGCCTTATAGGTATTTAATATATCTTATATGTTTATAGTTTTTAATTCCCATTTACACCCATTTTGAATTACATCAACTAGTGGAACAAACATTTCCCAAACATGGTTTTTTAACCTGTAATCCATCTCAGAATTATTGGATTCATTCCATATATGTATCATTCGATCTCTTCACTACCACATTGTATGTGATATGTTAATTAATTTAATTCAATAATTTGTCTACATATTTAGAGAATAAAAAACCATGTCACTCTTGTTCACTTAGATATTCATTATTCCTATGTAGTAATTTATTTTTAGGAACATACATGGGGAACTATTCCATCTATTCCTATAATAGCTATTGTGTATCTTGGCCAGTAACAACATCAAAGACAATACTAATCCCAAAATCATTCATGAGTATGTTCTACCTTCCAATAAATTTGTATTTTAATACATTGATCACATTCTTGTTTAGGGTGTTCTATAGATAATATACCCTAGTTTCATTGGGTTATCCAACTAATATAAACATTATACCACAACGTGCTATCCTATTTCTAGTGGTGTCATTATTAAATGCATTACATCACCAATAATGTCTATTTGAAAAAAATTCTTCTTTTTTACTCTATTACTTGATGTAAATTCTATTTTTCACTTTCTTTAGTAATAAATTCAGTGTGTATGTTGTATTTTTCTTGCATATCTACTAAACTATAGGGGACGATATGCATGTCTCATCATCATCCTTACCGTGTTTAAAAATTTATGATTTCTCATTTAACAAACACCAATAAAATATGGTGTATAAGGTAGAGTGTGTTGCTATATAATTCAAAAGTCATATAGAAGATTGAAAAACTCTTGCTTATGTTATTCACCACCTTAATCAGATAAATTATTCTTTATGTTATTAATATTTTAATTTTATATGTTATTCTTTAACTCTTTAAATTTCATAAAAGTTGATGACTTATATGTCATAAGTTAGACATATCCATATATTCTCATGTTAGATGTTATTGTCATTATGTGAAAATATTCACCTCTTCCATGTATTATAAAAGGTCTACACACATCACTCTACACCAAACCAAGAGTATATTAGACACTTTCTCCTTATCCATTTAATTTCAGAATTTTTTTTTCAATCAAACATGAAATATATCTTGTTCTCATAGCTCAAAAGATTATAAATTACCATACTGATAGGGATTTTATAGATTATTCAACTTATGTGACCAAGAAGGTAACGCCACAACTAGGTGTTATGTATATCATGGGAAAATGATTCATTATATATTTCTAATCAACTATTTTCATATTTTCATAAATTAATACCATTATTTAGTTAAGGCATTCCATACATTTTTTCCATTATTAAATAAGAATTATTTATTTCTCATTTTTTTTAAAAATCATCCATGTAAATTCATGAAATAATTATTATGTTATTATTATGTCATAAAAAATAATAGTTATTTACTATCTAAATAATTCCTTTTGAAATACAATGTTTTAGTATTATATATCCAAATAGTGAGTTGTTCTATAATAACTGGTAAAATATATACTTCTCCAATAATAATATTTTTTTTATTGAAATGTATCATTTATTTTAGATACTTATGTGAGAATTTTAATGCATATAAAATACCTAATATGTAGATATTTAAATATAATACTCAATAACAAACATACATTTATATTCCCATTGATTTTGAGAGATATGTTTCTAATGTCCTTGCATTCCACTTAAAAAACATACAATATTTTTCCATTTTTCTTCCCACATATTTACTTCTTCATTGCAAGATAATGAATTCCATCAGACATATTATTATTTTTTTCCCCACATCTCATAGTTCATAATTTGATATTTGACCGTAAAAACTACATGTTTTTCACAACACATGTACTTATCAATTTAGTGAATGAGAGTAATATATTTTGAATGATTCTTATCATTAATAATCATGTTCTTGTAGATAATATAATTAGAGATTGATTTATGTAGTGATGAAATTATGATAAATATTAAAATATAATTATGTAATTTAATGCCTAATATTTCTAGTAAATGTTTGTAGAGAATCCACCTGACTACACAAGGACTAGTAGGTTTCAAATATTTATGCATACATGTAAAAAAATTATTTCATTTCTTTTATCTATCTTGTATAAATTCTCTTTATTAGGATCTATAAGGTGAGATATAATACAATGTGAATCCATATTATCATGTTGCTTTACAATCTCATTGGAGATTGAATATATCTTGAAAAATTTTAGATTTGTGAAACTATACATATGTTTCACATAAAATGATTATTATTTCACATTATCCATTTATCAAGGTGTTTAGAAATAAAATACTCCTATATATACAATTTAACTACATGGTGTGGAAGAATAAAAAACCATGTTTTCATTCCTAGAAATTAGTTCCATTGAAATGGATATCCATCTTATGTGTGGATCATAGTGATATAATTGATGTCTAGTGGATTTAAATTTCTATAAGTATAATGAGAATATTTATTTTTTCATTATTTTATTTATATATTTAGAAAAATATTAATTTTATTATTCACCCACTATTTTATAAACACCCAATATCCTCCATCATTGGTTTCAAATTGCTATGTTTCATTGAAATTCATGTGGAGAAAACCCATATTCCCCTTATCATAACCAATAAATATTTCTAAAATGTTATTTAAATGGATTTAGGTAGGCATAATTTCTACAATATCATTAACTTAATGTTCCTTTTTCAATTAAATGGAATTAAAATCATAAGATCCTTAATTTTATTTCCTTAACTGTTTCCTCTCAAGTACACCATGTATTACTTTAAAGGTCAACCCATGATGTGGAATAAGTTAACTTGACCCAAAAATCATGTTATAAATCCTAGATAATTTAAAGTACATTGAAATGTGTGTATTAAGACCATTAAATCTGATTCAATTTTAAATAATAATGTATAATCATATACTGATTTAATATATATACTTGATTTTGTTTATATTTATGAAAAAATATTCCCATTCCATATTTTTTATATGCTTGTTAATATTAAATGGTTTTACATAAGTGAGTAACCATGTCATATATAACGTTTATTTGACATCCAAATTTTTTTCATTATACCTTTCATGCTTTTTACTTCATTTATTAAGGTGATTACGAAAAAAATTCATACATAAATTAATCATGATACACTAGTAAAATAAATTAATAAGAGTGGTTAGATCATGTTATTTTTTTAATGGTTAGATTATCTATCATATCATAATATAAAAAATGAATTTTCTAAAAAAAATGAATCATGAATTGGTTTATATTTTATATTTCAACATATACTCTAATTTATCTCTTGCATTGGTTTCACCTCATATATTATCATGGAATTCCTCTACTCATCTGGGATCTTTACCAATTACATAATCATTTTCCAACACATATATTAAAGGGAACTAAAAGATTTGTTTAATGGAATTACATAAAAAATATGGGAACACAATACCTTTTATAATGAAATGATGGAAGATGAATTTTCCATAAATTTAATTAAATAATAAAATAAAAATAAATGAATACCATATAATGGTTTTTTTGTTCTCGTGATAATCAACAGACATGAAAAAAATTACAAATTTAACAAACCTATATCCATTACCATTTGATATTATTTAATATAAATAATTCTCGAATAAATTAATTATATATGTAATTAATCAATTCCATTGTGTTCATTATCATCGATATTTTCCTTATATTCTCATTAATTACTATTTTATATTAAATTAATAAATTATACAACAATGACTATATACAGAACAACTAACATAGAGGAAACATGGAAAGTACATGTTCTAATTACATTTTTTATCGTATTCCTATAATTTTCACTCATGTGGAAAGTAACATACATGTATTGAGTTGAAATTTCATATTCTTACTAAAAATATATGACACATATTATGATTTATATGTGATATATATTTCGAAAGATTTTAAACAATTTACCTAGGAATTTAATATATATAAAACATATCCCATGGAATATACAAGTATAATAAATAACACATGGATAACATATTGATAAATTTTATGAAAAACAAAAAATTAATTTTAAATTTTATGTAAATAATTAATATACATTGAGTGTATAAGTAATCTACACATCATGTAGAAATATTCTTTATCAATCCACTATACATGCCTAAGGACTGGGATTTATTACTTGACTAGACATTAATAAAGTACAAGTAGTGTGCTGAGGAAAAATTTCATCTGTTCGTGAGTACACGTTTTCTAATCACCTATGTCATGTAAAAACCCATGCCCTATATTTGAATAATGGATTGTATGTCATGTAAAAAATGTTACCCACAATGTATCCAAGATTACCATATACTAGTATGGTTTGGTTATGATTTTTGTAACAAATATTCATCACATTAAATAAATGAAATAAAAAAATTAATATTTGAGTCATCCTACTATATTAAACATGGGTACACGTTGTTTAACTACTATATTCATGTGTTGAACTTTTGTGCTCACTGACTATAATCTTTGGTTCTTCCAGATGATTTCATCAAATTTTCTTCCTTCATAATTAATTTGGTTTCGATTATATTTTCTTGAATGATGTTAAAGAAGAGAATACATATTGATTTATATTAAAGAAATATTAAACCAGATTGATAAATAATGATAAATTCATAAATAAATCAAAAATATTTAAATAATAATAATATATATTATATAGTCTTTGATAACACATAAATATGTTGGGAACAACATAATCATTGGTAGGGAAAACCCGACTCATATTTTTTTTTCATAATCAGTGATTCATCAATGAATTACATCCACAATTAATGTCAAGATAAACATAACTGAACAAAATATTAATTTATATGAGATTATCAGAATCAAATTCAAGACAATCACATATTGACTTATATCTAATATAATAAGTTTATGAATTACCTAGATATAAATTTTGTCTTCATTTTTGAATTTGAAAACATATATATGTCATACACTAATCTTATAACATTAATCAAGTGTATATTACATCTAGAGATGATCCAGACATATAACATGAACATCCAAGTGTTTCGATAATAATATATGAATGGTTGTACATAGAATCATGATAGTTCCATAATTAAATTTTTATCAGCATGAGAACTGCTTCCATGAAGGATTCTACATGATCTCTCCAGAATCAAGAGGGGTAGTGGAAAAGCATCAATATCTATATTAGAGAATTATTTGTTAGGTTATATAGGGATAGATGGGACACTCTAGTGTTGGTGTGCTCAACCATAAAGAAGGTTATTCCATGTTTATAAATAATATAATTGTGCGTAAATAGTGTTAGCGTAATAAAATAATAATTTCACACGAACCATTATTATATCCTTAATACTTGTGGAACCCAATCTATATAATAATTATATTATTATTTATTGACAAGAACTAAGCTAGCATATTAATTAGATATTATTCTGTGAATATGTTGTTTTAAATGTATTCAAATAATATTTAATATATATTATTTTTCACTACTCATACAAAAATAGTCCCCCATTCCTCAAAAATATTTATTAGACCTTTAATAATCTCATTTTATTTAATTAATAAATATCATTGAATTATTTTATAATAAATAAATAGATATTATAATAACTAAATAAAAAAGAATATTTTTTAAATATTATGCTCAATAATTTCTATAACGAATAACTGGTAAAAAAATATATATAATAAAAAAATGAATTATTATTAAACCACATAGGCGAATAAAATTTATTCCAAATGATAAATAATAAATATTATTATTATTTAACTACGGTTCTACATACACATTGTTTGTGACCCTCTAGGACTCTCTCTTAGTGGCATTAGGCAGAAGAAAAAAGTTAAATGATATCATCTAGAAACATTATAAGACACCCATATTGAAATGAGATAATTCTTAAATGATGTATGACCTCATATGAATTATTAGTAAGTAATACATTCACATTATAATGATATCTTTAATCATGATATTTTCATGATAGTAAAATCATCCTATGTGATTGATTCCTATATCATTGACTTTCTAGAAACAAACCAACTCATAGAAAACCATGGACAATGATTTGATTAGGATATTTTGTTACCATAAAAGGGAATGAGAGATTAAATTTCATTAAATAATGGATAAAACTTATTGTTTATCTCATTTTTCTTTAATGAAATATTATATTTCATGAACCTATTGTATATTACTTCACTACAAATAGATTCCATAGTGGTTTTCATTAATACAACATAGGAAAAAACTAATAATTTTCATTAATATTAATATTTTTATGTATAAATACACATCAATAGATACAAAATTCAGTAAAACTCATTAATATGTTTATTTTACATTGTTTTTTTATAATATCCTCCATTGTAAATTACCTATGAGAAATACCAAATTAAAAAGACTCAAATTCATATGAGTGATCATACCTAAAAGACCATATCATTTTTTCCAATAAAATGAAATCAATTGAATATTGAATATATACTCAAGTCTACTATAATGATACATTTATCTTTTCATCATATTTGGGAAAACTATGAAATTTTACACTAATGGTTTCTATTGGTATATTGTCACATAATATGTAACATAGATGAACAATCATGATATCATATGAATTTTCTTAATACTAATAAAATAATACATGTAGTCATAAATAACCTAGAATGTGATTCAATGGATATGAATCAAATATAAAAAATGTTTTATTGTGGTAATTAGTACATACGATATTCTACATATTTATATAGGTGTTTGGAATGATTGTGTGGTGTGCTTGTAAAACTACTGAGACAAATACTTATGAGTTTCATGTGTACAAACAGGAATCCTATGATTGATATAATTTACAAGCGGTGTGTATCCATATTTGTATGAGATGTATTCTTGATATGATAGACTTGTGGATTTTTGTTGTCTATATGGCTATTTTTTTACATGAAATGAATTTATACTACCTTATTGTTTCATTGTGTGTTACCTATGTTGTTTCTCTATCTCAAAAAATTGAGTGATCAAGGTGAGTTTTATGGGATAGTTTATCCCTTAGAGGGGGTGTTCATAAGGTGATGTATTTCCCTAGGGTAATGACATTTAGTCGATAAGCAGTATGTTTCCTTCCTCAGAGCCTTTATTTTTAGAAAACATGTCGTGTTACGGAACTCCCTAGAGCTATGAGATTTTTTTATAATGTTCTTTGATTATTTCCCTATTGTTGTAAAATTTGTTCCACATGAGTATAATTTCGAAAGGCATTAATGGTTATATCTTTACTGTTCATGTGGATAGATGATTTATTATAAATGTAAGTTTCACCAACATATGACTTTCACTCCATCATGGAGTATTAGATGGAAAATTTGGTTTTCAAGGACCCATGAAATTTGTGCACATGTGATTACTTATTTTCCACATGTGACTCAATGTTATTCAATACATACACTTTTTTATATTGTGAACTTATATTAAGTTCCATTTGTTGTTTCCTATTAGGTTTTATACTCACACCCGACATAAGAAACTCAAAGAAGATATTAATTTCATTATCGATGATAATGTCAAGGGAATTATCCCTATAATGGGAAGTAGAAAAAGTGTTGTTGGATGGACTTAGTGGATTTCAGGATGGAATAAATTTCTTAGATTTTTTTCTATATGATAAATGATTCCTTTTCTATAATTTAGTGCAATAGTCAACATCATATGGGGATAAATTATTTTTCATTTGATTCTATCAATAATATTCTTTATTTATATTGAACGTGGTTGATAATATTATACATTATATTGTGGTATGATTGATTATTGATTTCCCTTATTATTGTTTATTTTATTTTTGTTTCATATATTGCATACATTATTGGTTTTCTATTTCATAGAGAATCTTCTCAAAATTATTTTTTACGGTAATATATTGTAGAGACCCGAAGCTTGACGTACATGGAAATTACATTACATTTGCGGAATACTTAATACATAACAAAAACAAACACACAAGGACCGTAATAGTTTAGTGTCTTTGGAAACATGAACAGTAATCTTCTAATCGTGGTGAAAGATATTCAACATCTCCCATAAAGATCTTCCCCTTTTTTTCTTACCTAAAACCTTTCTTTATATCCTGGGGAAAAGAAAACATAAAAAGGGTGAGCTCAAATGCTCAGTAAGGGTAATCATGGTTACAATGAAACATACCAAATACATTTGAATGTAAAAATATGAACATAATTTTTAAACATCAAAAGCTTGAGCAATGACATAAAACATGGAAGTACGTAAGGAATAGATCATAAAGAAACAATAATAATGATAAAATAGCATGGGAATAAAACTTTTAATTATGGCAACCATTCAGCACATGTCATGATTTCCATAGTATCCAAGGCATTGCTGCCAAGACCATCTTGGTGGACAAAGTCCCTTTCTGAATCGAGTTCACTCCTCATTTCATTCCTGTAACACTGAACCGGATTAACTTACCATTCCAGCCAGGCCTATCTCATCAGATATAAATCTTTACCCAATTCATTGGAGGTAGATATAGGTCCCACCCATCTCATAATGATACCATTCTTATGTGTGCCACAAAATCATAAACCATACATCATAGCATAACCCATGTAATAAAAATGGGAATCCTAAACATCGTGACATCATAAAACAATTCATATAAGATAAAGGAATTCATAAAAATAATTCCATCACAACATAATCAAATCAATGCAATAATAGGGATAGAAACATAATCCTTTATTATCTTAGATGTAAAATAATTTTGGTAAAACACTTGAACTCCATTCTTGAGGAAAATATCCTTTCAACTTCAAAAACACTTTTCCATTCTTAGCATGTCATAAAATTATAACTAAAATAAGTTGATTAAAAATAAACTTGAAAACCGGTAAGGGGTGATTCTTGGAAATAATGTTTTAAAAATCCATTCATGCCATATAAGTTAGAAGAAAACATTCTTCTCGTACTTTTGTCGGAAAAGTCAAAAAACGTACCTCGTAACGTAAACAAAAGAAATATTCCTTACATACCATGTAGTAAAAGTCAAAAGTGGTTAAAAAGGACTTTAAACATACATGAAACCATTTTTAGGAAACATGTTCATGGATGATAACAATAACCCCAGTAAATAATTACGAATAAGCAATCCCGGATAAAAATGAGATTTGCTAAATTATCTCTTACCTTAGGTCCGATATACTTCGTACGTATCCAAACCTCATGTATAATTATTTAAATAATGTCATTGACTTATTAAAGAATCATATTCATTGTTATTATATCATATATGGTTCACTTATGACTTTATATTACCCGTTCTTTTGTAAATTCCATGTTAAAGAGTGTTTTGGGTAAAACCGTTTCATTTTCTATCAATGTTGTGACTTGTAATTATTAATATGATTACTTAGATCATGATTACATAAGTACAGAATATAAAACATGATTTATATATAATATATATTCAGAATATACATATATATATAATAGATCGATAAATGGAACGAAATACACCGTTAATGGAGACGGTAGGCCGTACGTATGCATGAACGCTGTTTTCGTTTCCTTATTAAGTTGAATGGAATTAAGTAGATGACATACATACATATATACATAAATAAAGTAGCGTTATAATGTCATATATTTCATTATTATTGCTTATATATACTTTATAATCATTCTTAAATGGTTAACATGGAGAATGAATCTCATCGCGTAGTGGAGACGGTAGTCCGTACGTACGCACGAGCGATGATATCGTTTCCATAACTATTTAATTGAATTGGAGTTGATGATAAAATTTATCAGAATCATTATTATGTTATAATAACTATGTATAGTTATTCTTTACACCATAATACCCATCCATGTAAGGTGTTGGTGGAAAAACAGATTACACCACGGCATGGAGACGGTATTCCGTACGTACGCACGGGCGGTGATTTTGTTTTCCGTAGGATGGATAGAAGGTGAAATGGGGTTGTTTCATAATTATAATAACATATCAGTATATTTGTGATATGGATGTCATTACTTTATAATGAAACAACTAAATAAGAAGAAGATGAAGAAGAAAAAAGTTTGAATGAATCGGTAGAAGAAATTACCTCTTCTTCGATACGCCTCTTTGAAACCTCCTCTTAGGGAACTATGATTGGACTTTGGAGTAGACCATGACATCTAAGATGTTTCTAGGGAAGTGGAGAAGAGAATTGGGCAGGTTTTGGTCGAGATTGAAGGCTCAATGCGGTGTGAGGAAGAGATGGAGTAGGTGACCTTTTATAAGGGAGAAGAGGAGCACCTATGGAATTCTTTGAAATATTAATTTATAATAAATCTAACCCCACTTAAAACCTCCAAAAATGACTCACATTCGAATATTTGATGAGATAGAGTAGTAATCTCATCAACCAATCAAATTTAGACATGTTTGGATCTTATTTGAAAGCTTATCATTTTGATTTATCCTTATTTAATCTATTTATGTTTCTTTGTGGTAATAAAATTCTAAATTTTAAATTATAACAAATAATGTCTTATTTGTTGTTAATTTTCCATAATTGGTTACTTAATAACATTATAGACCATATAAATTTAAATTTATTATTTTTATATATTTTTTTGATTTTTAAACAATTTTATAATATGTTATTTTTATAAAATAACAATAGTGTCAAATTTGACACTATTCATTTATTTGAATTTAAATAAATTATATACAGAATATATGTTCGAAATAAAAGTTTTAATAGATTAATAAGAGGTCATATGTATTTATAAAGTTAGTGGATAACATTAAATAATTCATATAATATTTATTTTATTATTTTTAAAACCATTTATTTGGTTTATCTCTTAATAAAATAATTACTATAACATTTTTGTATAATTATTTAATTTACTTATATGTTGCACATAAATTAAAAATAAAATCCTATGATGATGATAAATCTATTAAATTTCACAATAATACTTTTAATCAAATTTTTCATCTTAAAATCACAATAGTTAAATTGTTATATTTATTAAATTATGAAGGTGACAACTTTGACATCATTTAAAATAAAATAATATAAGTGTCATGATCACCTTAATAAGGATCCAAATGGTCATAAATTTGGGAGGTGGATGATTAGGGTTTATATATACACTAATAATAATTTTTTTCAGATTTTCGGGGATTTTGATATGTATTAATATTTCAATAAAAACTATATTATTGATTTTTAACTAAATAAATAATTTCTGCATCATTAATGTATAAGATAATAAGGTAATTAAATAACAGATAAAAATTAAAATAAATTACCATGACAAAGAAAAACATTTTATCTTTCAAATGAGTATTTATAACCGAATTTATATTCTGTATAAACTTATATTAAAAATACTTCAATTATTAATGTTGAGTGAGAAATATTTCACTTTCCTTTAAATAAAATAAACTAAAGGTCTTAATCACCTCCAAGTCGGTTCTAATGGATTCCATTTCGACCCAAATATGACTGAGGACAAATTATAATCATCTAATTGTATTTATAAATGTATTATGATAATTGTATAATGTTATATTTACCCATAATTACCCAATTTACCTTTTACTATGGTAAATAAAATTTACCATTGTTACTATTCATAAAGACGAAAAATAAAAAGTAGTCTATTAATATAATTTGGACCCACTGATTCCAAATATGGAATCCATTTTTCCAAATTCAATACATGGAAGTTGCAGAAATTAAATTAAAATTAATCCTGTTGTGGAAAGAAAACGGGTTTTTGTTTAAAACATTGCAAAAGATTGAATTTATTTAACCTACGAATTCAATGTAAAATCATGGCTAATGACATAAATTATATTAAATGGTAAAATATATTTTATTTATACTTTAAAACCATTCAATATTATTATTTAACCACATATTTTATTATGATGAAAAAAGTTATTTTTAATTAAAATATAGCGTGTTTTTTACTATTCATTAAAATATGAAAGTTATCAGAATAATATGAAAAATTTATTCAAGGTAAAATTTTATATCCTGATTCTAAATAATAATTTTATTTTGTATAATTGACCTTATAAACATGTCAAAAACTAGATTTAAAGTTGGTGCGCCATCAAAAGGCGGCAAAAATGCATTTTTTGAAAAATACTTATTTCACCGGAAAAATTTATTTTGTTCTTACACTATGTTCTATAAAATGTGTAAGATTAATTATAATGTTATAAAATTCAAAATTTAGTTAATACTATTCATAATGGCTGGTTCATAATTATAATAATATATCATTGTTTAGTAAAACCCGGTATTGCGTACAACACATGCTGTCGAGGAAGGTCTCAATTTCTTGTAATGAAAGCGAAGTCAAGGTTGCGTGTTGTGCAAGAATCCTTCGTTGTTTCATATAACAGAATCCAACCATATTTCATTTATACATTGAATATATATATATATACACACACTCAACATTGCGTAGAATGAATATTATAAAATGAACATGAAATTGTGTTTAACACAATCGAAGAATAGCGTTGTGCATACTGCAAGATAATACGGTGTTGCATATAGTAGAAGACATCAATGAAATTAAAAGAATATTTTTCATAAAATCTCAGGGTGTAACATTCTACCCCCCTTAAAATGAATTTCGCCCTCGAAATTCGTCAGGGTTATAAATCGTTTATTATTCATAGAAACCATATCATAAAAAGGAATACTAAAACTGAATTTTAAAAACTAAAGTATGAAATGGAACGATTGCCCAAAGTAACTCATCATTGGGTTTCCATATAGGAGAACATAGGTGAAAATATGGATATGGAAGAAAAATCTAACCATCATGTTCTGGTGGGGAGTGGTAGAGAACATGGCTATGAAAAAGACAACAATCAGAAAGCCATAAATTTGTGACTATCTAGGGTACCATCGGATTCATCGGATATAAGGGCACTAGGAAAACATTTTTGGTTTTCAAGATCATTTCCCTAAAGTTGAAGAATTTGAATTAGAATAAATAATTTTTTTATTTTGGTACAATCTCACTATTGTTCGTGCCTTGAACAATCTCCCCTTCAGCTCTTAAAGAAATGAAGTTGAATTCGTTATTCGTGAAGTGTTAGCAGGTCATGTGATAGAATGACTAATCATTCAATCAGTCTCAAACAAAAGGTTATCAAAATTTATTAAATATAAATAAGTCGGTCTATAGTGAGATTAATCATATATGTTTCCTAAAATGGACTTATACTACATATATCATACTTCTTAATATAATAAAACTAGTTTCATCTAACTGGGGACTTCCTGTAGGCCATGGGTATGCGATAAAGGCATGTCGCACTTCGGTTTTGGGTTCGATTCCCACAGCCTTGTCCGACACGATGGGCTATCGCCCATCCTGGAGGTTGTCCTTTTTCTAAACTATATTACTATAACATCTCTTCAATAATATCAAAAAAAGTTATATCCTTAAACAATAATAACTTATGTCCAATATAATCCATTCAAATCATTAGGATTATCTAAATTACATCGGTCCAAGATCATAGTATAAAGAAAATGATTACTTGAAATGTCACATAACAATCACGTGAATTCCATCATTTATCCCCCATATATCACAAGATATATCTTGTTGGTCAAATTAAAAACATGTGAATACCTTAATCATGTATTATCTTGAAAAATGAATACCCATTTAACCATAGTGAAAACATGAATGCTGTCAAAAGTTAACTCTTTCCACATACCAAAATCCCAAAATTTCTATATAATCAAACCATAATATCACTTGGTCCTTATATCAGTCATGAGCTCATGAATACAATCAAACATCTCATTATCTTCTTATCCCTTCATTATTCGCATATCATCTACTTTCCAAAAATATTGGTACCATTCATCACAAACTTTCAAAAGTTAATGAAGGAGAAAAATGTAAAAATCCTTAAATGTATCTTTATTCCATAGTACCATGAGATTACTTATACAACATTACACTTGATAAACATGTAATCATTCCACTACCTTCTTAAACCATTGACCGAGATTCAAAAATTCTTTCATCTCACATATCATTTGTAGTCTCTTCATCATAATCAACATAAATATTACCAATATGACCATACTGATTCTCTTCTTGAGACCTTCCCTTAGGGTATTGGTTTTCATAATGCCCGTACATTCAACATTTAAAACATTTAACCATTGTTGATGTCGTAGCAATACCATTATCCACATCCATGGTGTTAACTGAACCTTTTCTATTACACTTACTGGCTTTATGTCCTTTTTTTCCACACCCAAAGCATCTTCCAGTTCCTTTGAAACATTATCCTTGATGCCTTTTCCCATATGATTTACATAGGGGAAATTGAACTTTCTTTCCTCTATGATCATCATGAAAATCCATCTTTCTCTTATTAGCCGAGTCAGGAAACTTACGAAATTTGAGTTTGTTGATTATATTATGAGATTCTATGATTTGGCATAATAATGATTTTTGGACTTCCAAATCCCATTTCATTTGGTATCTCATGAAGAATATCATTCCATTGTCCGTTATATCCTCCTTTATCGCGAATCATCCTGTTTCCAGCCATTTTCTGAAACCCAAAAAGAATAGTGAGAGAGGAAAAAATCATGCTAGGGAAAAAACATTGTAACGGGGGAGTATCCTCAATATCTAACACCATAGGTTAAATTCTAAGATCATTAGATCAATTCTAGGACTATAGAATATACGTATACTTAACCTTAGAGACATCCCTTGAAATACCTTAGAAATATCTTTAGGGATCTCACTAACATTTTCGCATCATAGTATCCAAATTTGACTAAACTTTTCCTCTAATTCTAACTATAGAGACCCGAAGCTTGACGTACATGGACATTACATTACATTTGAGGAATACTTAATACATAACAAAAACAGACACACAAGGACCGTGATAGTTTAGTGTCTTTGGAAACATGGAACGAAATCTTCTAATCGTGGTGAAAGATCTTCAACATCTCCCAAAAAGATCTTCCCCTTTTTTTCTTACCTAAAACCTTTCTTTATATCCTGGGGAAAAGAAAACATAAAAAGGGTGAGATCAAATGCTCATTAAGGGTAATAATGGATAAAATTAAACATACCATATACATTTGAACTTAAAAATATGAACATAATGATTAAACAACAAAATCTTGATCAATGACATAAAACATGGAAGTACGTACGACATAGATCATAAAGAAACATTAATAATGATAAAATAGCATGGGAATAAAACATGCAATTATGGAAACCATTCAGCACATGTCATGATTTCCATAGTATCCAAGGCATTGCATCCAAGACCATCTTGGTGGTCAAAGTCCCTTTCTGAATCGAGTTCACTTCTCGTTTCAGTCCTGTGACACTGAATCGGATTAACTTACCGTTCCAGCCAGGTCTATATCATGAGATATAAATCTTTACCCAATTCATTGGAGGGAGATATAGGTCCCACCCATCTCATAATGATACCATTCTTATGTGTGCCACAAAATCATTAACTATACATCATATCATAACCCATGTAATAAAAATGGGAATCCTAAACATCGTGACATCATAAAACAATTCATATAAGATAAAAGAATTAATAAAAATAATTCCATCACAATATAATCAAATCAATGTAATAATACGGATAGAAATATAACCCTTTATTATCTTAGACGGAAAATAATTTTGATAAAACACATGAACTCCATTCTTGAGGAAAATATCCATTCAACTTCAAAAACACTTTTCCTTTCTTAACATGTCATAAAATTCTAACTAAAAGAAGTTGATTAAAATTAAACTTCAAAACTTTTAAGGGATGATTCTTGTAAATAATGTTTTAAAAATCCATTCATGCCGTATAAGTTAAAAGAAAAATCCTTCTCGTACTTTTGTCAAAAAAGTCAAAACAAAGTAACTCGTAACGTAAAAAAAAGAAAGATTCCATAAATAACATGTAGTAAAAGTAAAAAGGTGGGTTAAAAGGACTTTAAACATACATGAAACCATTTTTATGAAACATGGACATGGATGATAACAATAATCCCATTAAATAATTACAAATAAGCAATCTCGGATAAAAATGAGATTTTCAAAATTATCCCTTACCTTAGGTCTGATATGCTTCATACGTATCCAAACCTCCTGTATAATGATTTAAATAATGTCATTGACTTGTTACAGAATAGTATTCGTTGTTATTATATCATATACGGTTCACTTATGAATTTATATTACCCGTTCTTTTGTAAATTCCATGATAAAGAGTGTTTTGGGTAAAATTGTTTCATTTGCCGTCCGTGTTTTGACTTGTAATTATTCATATTATTACATAGATCATGATTACTTAATTCCATAATATAAAACATGATTTATATATAATATATATTAATAATATACATATATATAATAGATCGATAAATGGAACGAAATACACCGTTCATGGAGACGGTAGGTCGTACGTATGCATGAACGCTGTTTTCGTTTCCTTATTGAGTTGAATGGAATTAAGTACATGACATACATATATATATATATACATAAATCCAGTAGCTTTATAATGTCATATATTTCATTATTATTTCTTATATATACTTTATAATAATTCTTAAATGGTTAACATGGAGAATGAATCTCATCGCGTAGTGGAGACCATAGTCCGTACGTACGCACGGGCAATGATATCTTTACATAATTATTGAATTGAATTGGAGTGGATGATACAATATATCAGAATCATTATGATGTTATATTAACTATGTATTGTTATTTTATACACCATAATACCCATCCATGTAAGGTGTTGGTGGAAAAATAGATTACACCACGACGTGGAGACGGTATTCCGTACATACGTGTGTGTGGTGATTTTGTTTTCTGTAGGATGTATATAAGGTGAAATGGGGTTGTATCATATTTATAATACCATATCAGTATATTGGTGATACAGATGTTATTACTTTATAATGAAACAACTAAATGAGAAGAAGTTGAAGAAGAAAAAAGTTTGAAAGAATCGCTAGAAGAAATTACCTCTTCTTCGATACGCCTCTTGGAAACCTCCTCTTAGGGAACTAAGATTGGACATTGAAGTAGACAAGGACCTCTAGGATGTTTCTAGGGAAGTGGAGAAGAGAATTTGGCAGGGGTTTGCCGATCTTGAAGGCTCAATGTGGTGTGAGGAAGAGAGGGAGGAGGTTCCCTTTTATAAGTGAGGAGAGGGGCACCTTTGGAATTCTAAGAAATATTAATTTATAATAAATCTAACCCCACTTATAAACCTCCAAAAAAGACTCATATTCAAATATTAGAAGATATAGGGTTGTAATGGCATCAACCAATCAAATTAAGACATGTTTGGATCTTATTTTAAACCTTATCATTTTGATTTATCCTTATTTAATCTATTTAAGGTTATTTGTGTTAATAAAATTTTAAATTTTAAATTATAACAAATAATTACTTATTTGTTGTGAATTTTCCATAATTGGTTACTTTATAACATTATTGACCATATAAATATAAATTTATAATTTTTAAATATTTTTGTGATTTATAAACAATTTTATAATATGTTATTTTTATAAAATAACAATAGTGTCATATTTGATACTATTCATTTATTTGAATTTAAATAAATTTTATACAGATGATATGGTAGAAATAAAATATATAATAGATTCATAAGAGGTCATACGTGTCCATAAAATTAGTTTATCACATTAAATAGTTCATATAATATTTATTTAATTATTTTTAAAACCATTTATGTGGATTATCTCTTAATAAACTAATTTCTACAACATTTTTGTATAATTATATAATTTAAATATATGTTGAATATAAATTAAAAATAAAATCCTATGATGAAGAAAAATCTATTAAAATTTAAATTAATACTTTTACTCTAAATTATCATCTTAAAATCACAATAGTTAAATTGTTATATTTATTAAATTATGAAGGTGACAACTTTGGCATCATTTAAAATAAAATAATATAAGTGTCATGATCACCTTAATAAGGATACAATTGGTCAGAAATTCTGCAAGTGGATTATTAGGGTTTATATATACACTAATAATATGTTTTGTGCAGATTTTTGGATCTTTTGATATGTATTAATATTTCAATAAAAACTATATTATTGATTTTTCACTAAATAAATAATTTCTGCATCATTAATGTATAAGATAATAAGGTAATTAAATAACTCTAAAAATTTACAAATAAATTACCATGACAAAGAAAAACATTTTATCTTTCAAATGAGTATATATAACCGAATTTATATTCTGTATTAACTTATATTAAAAATACTATAATTATTAAATTTGAGTGAGACATATTTCACTTTCCATTAAATAAAATAAACTAAAGTTCTTAATCACCTCCATGTCGGTTCTAATGGATTAAATTTCGACCCAAATATGACTTAAGACAAATTATAATCATCCAATTGTATTAAGACAAGTATTAGGATAATTTTATAATATTATATTTACCAATAATTACCCAATTTACCTTTTACTTTGGTAAATAAAATTTACCGTTGTTACTATTCATAAAGACAAAAAAAGTAGTCTATTAATATAATTTGGACCCACTAATTCCAAATATGGAATCCATTTTTATGAATTCAATACATATAAGTTGCAAAAATTATATTAAAATTAATCCCATTGTCGAAAGAAAACGGGTTTTTATTTAAAACATTACAAAAGATAGAATTTATTTAACCTACGAATTCAATGTAAAATCAAGGCTAATGACATAAATTATATTAAATGGTAAAAATATATTCTATTTATTCTTTAAAACCATTCAGTATTATTATTTAACCACATAAATTATTATGATGAAAAAAGTTGTTTTTAATTAAAATATTGTGTGTTTTTACTATTCATTAAAATATGAAAGTTATCAGAATAATATGAAAAATTTATCCAAGGTAAAATTTTATATCCTGATTCCAAATAATAATTTTATTTTGTAAAATTGAACTTATAAACATTTCAAAAACTACATTTAATGTGGGTCCGCCATCAAAAGGCGGCAAAACTACATTTTTTGAAAAATAATTATTTCACCTAAAAAATTTATTTTGTTCTTATACTATGTTCTAGAAAATGTTTAAGATAAATAATAATGTTATAAAATTCAAAATTTAGTTAATACTATTCATAATGACTAGTTCATAATTATAATAACATATCGTTGTTTAGTAAAACCTGGTAATGCATACAACACACGATATCGAGGAAGGTCATGATTGCATGTAATGCAAGCCAAGTCAGGGTTGCATGTTGTAAAAGAATCCTTCGTTGTTTCGTATAACAGGATCCAACCATATTTCATTTATACATTAAATATATATATATATACACACACACACTCAATGTTGCGTAGAATGACTATTATAAAACGAACATGAAATTGGGTGTAACACGATCCAAGAATAACGTTGCATATACTGAAATCTAATACAGTGTTGCGTATAATAGAAGACATCAATGAAAGTAAAAGAATATTTTTCATAAAATCTCAGTGTGTTACATTCTACCCCCCTTAAAATGAATTTCTCCCTCAAAATTCGTCGGGGTTATAAATCGTTTACTATTCATAGAAACCACATTTTAAAAAGGAATACTAAAACTTAATTTTAAAAAATAAAGTATGAAATGAAATGATTACCCAAAGTAACTCATCATTGGGTTTCCATATAGGAGAACATAGGTGAAAATATGGATATGGAAGAAAAATATAACCATCATGTTCAGGTGGGGAGTGGTAGAGGACATGGCTATGAAAAAGACAACAATCACAAAGCCATAAATTTATGATGATCTAGGGTACCATCTGATTCATCGGATATAAGGGCACTAAGAAAACAGTTTTGGATTTCAATATCATTTCCCTAAAGTTGAATAATTTGAATTTGAATAAATACTTACTTTATTTTGGTACAATCTCACGGTTGTTCATGTCTTGAACAATTTCCACTTCATATCTTAAATAAATGAAGTTGAATTCATTATTCATGATGTGTTAACAGATCATGTGATAGAATGATGGGTCATTCCATCTGTCTCAAACAAAAGGTTATCAAAAGATATTAAATATACATAAGTTAATCTATAATGAGATTAATCATATATGTTTCCTAAAATGGACTTATACTTCATATATCATACTACTTAATATAATAAAACTAGTTTCTACTAACTGGGGAATTCCTGTAGGCCAGTGGTATGCGATAAAGGCCAGTCGCACTTTGGTTGTGGGTTCGATTCCCACATCCTTGTCCGACACGATGGGTTATCGCCCATCCTATAGGTTTTCCTTTTTTTAAAACTACATTACTATAACTTCTCATCAATAATATCGAAAAAAGTTCTATCCTTAAACAATACTAACGTATGTCCAACATAATCCATTCCAATCTTTAGGCTTATCTAAAATACTTCGGTCTAAGGTCATAGTATAATGAAAATGATTATTTGAAATGTCACATAAGAATCATGTGAATGGCATCATTTATCCCCCATATATCATAAGATATATCTTGTTGGTCAAATTACAAACATGTGAATACCTTAATCATGTATTCTCTTGAAAAATGAATACCCATTTAACCTCAGTGAAAACATGAATGCTGTCAAAAGTTAACTCTTTCCACATACCAAAATCCCAAAATTTCTATATAATCAAACCATAATATCACTTAGTCCTTATATTAGTCATGAGCTCATGAATACAATAAAACATCTCATTATCTTCTTATCCCTTCATTATTCGCATATCATCTACTTTCCAAAAATATTAGTACCATTCATCACACACTTTCAAAACTTAAGGAAAGACAATAATGTAACAATCATTAGATGTCTTTTATTCCATAGTACCATGAGATTACATATACAGCATTACACTTTATAAACATGTAATCATTCCACTACCTTCTTAACCATTGACCGAGATTCAACAATTCTTTCATCTCACATATCATTTATAGTCTCTTCATCATAGTCAACATAAATATTACCAATATGACCATATTGATTCTCTTCATTAGACTTTCCCATAGGGCACTGGTTTTCATAATGCCCGTACATTCAACATTTAAAACATTTAACCATTGTTGATGTCGTAGCAATACCATTATCCTCATCCTTGGTGTTAATTGATCCTTTTCCATTACACTTACTGGCTTTATGTCCTTCTATTCCACACCCAAAGCATCTTTCAGTTCCTTTGAAACATTATCCTTGATGCCTCTTCCCACATGATTGACATAAGGGAAATTGAACTTTCTTTCCTCTATAATCATCATGAAATACCATCTTTCTCTTATTAGCCGAGTTAGGAAACATACCAAATTTGAGTTTGTTGATCAAATTATGTGATTTCTGATTCAGCATAATAATGATTTTTGGACTTCAAAATCCCATTTCATTTGGTAGCTCATGAATAATATCATTCCATTGTCCGTTATAACCTCCTTTATCGTGAATATTACTGTTTTCAGCAATTTTCTAAAACCCAAAAAAAATAGTGTGAGAGGAAAAAATAATGCTAGGGAAAAAACATAGTAAAGGGGGAGTACCCTCAATATCTAACATCTTAGGTTAAATTCTAATATTGTTAGCTCAATTATAGGACTATAGACTATACCTATACTTATCCTTAGAGACATCCCTAGATATACCTTAGAAATATCTATATGGATCTCACTAACATTTTCGCATCCTAGTGTCCAAAGGTTGAATAAAAATTTCCTCTGATACCAACTGTAGAGACTCGAATCTTGACGTACATGGACATCACATAACATTTGCGGAATACATAATACATAACAAAAACAGACACACAAGGACCGTAATAGTTTAGTGTCTTTGGAAACATGGAACGAAATCTTCTAATCGTGGTGAAAGATTTTCATCATCTCCCATAAAGATTTTCCCCTTTTTTTCTTACCTAAAACCTTCTTTTATATCATGGGGAAAATAAAACATAAAAATGGTGAGCTCAAATGCTCAGTAACTGTATGAATTGATAAAATGAAACATACCATATACATTTGAACATAAAAATATGAACGTAATGTTTAAACATCAAAAGCTTGAGCAATGACATAAAACATGGAATTACATAAGGCATATATCAAAAAGAAACATTAATAATGATAAAATAGAATGGGATAAAACATGTAATTGTGGCAACCATTCAGCACATGTCATGATTTCTATAGTAGCCAAGGCATTGCTTCCAAGACCATCTTGGTGGACAAAGTCCCTTTCTGAATCGAGTTCACTTCTCGTTTCAGTCCGGTAACACTGAATCGGATTAACTTACCGTTCCACCATTGTCTATCTCATGAGATATAAATATTTACCCAATGCATTGGAGGGTGATATAGGTCCCACCCATCTCATAATGATACCATTCTTATGTGTGCCACAAAATCATAAACCATACATCATAGCATAACCTATGTAATAAAAATGGGAATCATAAACATCGTGACATCATAAAATAATTCATATAAGATAAATGAGTTAATAAAAATAATTCTATCACAACATAATCAACTCAATGTAATAATAGGGATAGAAACAGAACCCTTTATTATCTTAGTTGGGAAATAATTTTGACAAAACACTTGAACTCCATTCTTGAGGAAAATATACTTTCAACTTCAAAAACACTTTTCCTTTCTTAACATGTCATAAAATTATAACTAAAAGAAGTTGATTTAAAATAAACTTGATAACTTGTAAGGGAAGATTCTTGGAAATAATGTTTTGAAAATCCAATCATGTCGTATAAGTTAAAAGAAAACATTCTTCTCGTACTTTTTTCGGAAAAGTCAAAAAAACGTACCTCGTAACGTAAAAAAAAGAATTATTCCTTACATACCATGTAGTAAAAGTAAAAAGTGGGTAAAAAGGACATTAAAAATACATGAAACCATTTTTAGGAAACATGGACATGGAAGATAACAATAACCCTAGTAAATAATTACGAATAAGCAATCTCGGATAAAAATGAGATTTGCAAAATTATCCCTTACCTTAGGTCTGATATGCTTCGTACGTATCCAAACCTCCTGTATAATGATTTAAATAATGACATTGACTTATTACAGAATCATATTCATTGTTATTATATCATATATGGTTCACTTATGACTTTATATTACCCGTTATTTTGTAAAATCCATGTTAAAGAGTGTTTTGGGTAAAATCGTTTCATTTGCCGTCCATGTTTTGACATTTAATTATTCATTTGATTACTTAGATCATGATTACTTAATTCCAGAATATAAAACATTATTTATTTATAATATATATTCATAATATAAATATATATAATAGATCGATAAATGGAAAGAAATACACCGTTCATGGAGACGGTAGGCCGTATGTATGCATGAACGCTGTTTTTGTTTCCTTATTGAGTTGAATGGAATTAAGTAGATGACATACATATATATATATATATATACATAAATCCAGTAGCTTTATAATTTCATATATTTCATTATTATTTCTTATATATACTTTATAATTATTCTTAAATGGTCAACATGGAGAATGAATCTCATCGCGTAGTGGAGACCGTAGTCCGTACGTACGCACGGGCAGTGATATCGTTTCCATAATTATTGAATTTAATTGGAGTGGATTATACAATATATCAGAATCGTTATGATGTTATAATAACTATGTATAGTTATTTTTTACACCATAATACCCATCCATGTAAGGTGTTGGTGGAAAAACAGATTACACCATGGCGTGGAGACGGTATTTTGTACGTACGCACGCGTGGTGATTTTGTTTTCCGTATGATGGATAGAATGTGAAATGGGGTCGCTTCATATTTATAATAACATATCGGTATATTGGTGATACCTATTTTATTACTTTAAAATGAAACAACTAAATAAGAAGACGTTGAAGAAGAAAAAAGTTTGAAAGAATCGGTAGAAGAAATTACCTCCTCTTCGATACGTCTCATGGAAACCTCCTCTTAGGGCACTAAGATTGGTCATTGAAGTAGACCAGGACCTCTATGATGTTTCTAGGGAAGTATAGAAGAGAATTTGCCAGGGGTTGGCCGAGCTTGAAGGCTCAATGTGGTGGAGGAAGAGAGGGATGAGGTGCCCTTTTATAAGGGAGGAGAGGGGCACCTTTAGAATTCTTAGAAATATTAATTTATAATAAATCTAACCCCACTTAAAAATCTCCAAAAAAGACACATATTCGAATATTAGATGAGATAGGGTTGTATTATCGTCAACCACTCAAATTTAGACCTGTTTGGATCTTATTTTAAACCTTATCATTTTGATTTATCCTTATTTAATCAATTTAAGTTTATTTTTGGTAATAAAATTATAAATTTAAAATTATAACAAATAATAACTTATTTGTTGTGAATTTTCTTTAATTGGTTACTTTATTACATTATTGACCATATAAATTTAAATTTATAATTTTTAAATTTTTTTATGATTTTTAAACAATTTTATAATATGTTATTTTTATAAAATAACAATAGTGTCAAATTTGACACTATTCATTTATTTGAATTTAAATAAATTATATACAGATGATATGTTCAAACTATAACATATAATAGATTCATAATATGTCATATGTATCTGGAAAAGTAGTGTATCACATTAAATATTTCATATAATATTTATTTTAATATTTTTAAAACAATTTATTTGGATTATCTCTTAATAAAATAATTAATACAACATTTTTGTATAATTATTTAATTTACATATATTTTGCATATAAATTAAAAACAAAATCCTATGATGAAGATAAATCTATTAAATTTCACAATATAACTTTTACTCTAATTTATCATCTTAAAATCAAAATAGTTAAATTGTTATATTTATTAAATTATGAAGGTGACATCTTTGGAATCATTTAAAATAAAATAATATAAGTGTCATAATCACCTTAATAAGGATCCAAATGGTCAACAATTCGGCCCGTGAATGATTAGGGTTTATATATACACTAATAAAAAGTTTTGTGCAGATTTTTTGGCCTTTTGATATGTATTAATATTTCAATAAAACCTATATTATTGATTTTTCACTAAATAAATAATTTTTGCATCATTAATGTATAAGATAATAAGGTAATTAAATAACTCTTAAAAATTACAAATAAATTACCATGACAAAGAAAAAAAATTTAAATTTCAAATGAGTGTTTATAACCCAATTTATATTCTGTATAAACTTATATTAAAAATACTTTCATTATTAAAGTTGAGTGAGACATATTTCACTTTCCATATATAAAATAAACTAAAGGTCTTAATAACCTCCATGTGGGTTCTAATGGATCCAATTTCGAGGGAAATATGACTCTGGACAAATTATAATCATCCAATTGTATTAAGTCAAGTATTAGGATAATTTTATAATATTATATTTACCCTTAATTACCCAATTTACCTTTTACTATGGTAAATAAAATTTACCGTTGTTACTATTCATAATGACCATAAATAAAAAGTAGTCTATTAATAGAATTTGGACCCACTGATTCCAAATATGGAATCCATTTTCCCAAATTCAATACATAGAAGTTGCAGAAATTATATTAAAATTAATCTCGTTGTCGAAATAAAACGGGTATTTGTTTAAAACATTGCAAAAGATTGAATTTATTTAACCTACGAATTCAATGTAAAATCAAGGCTAATGACATACATTATATTAAATGGTAAAAATATATTATATTTATACTTTAAAACCATTCAATATTATTATTTATGCACATAAGTTATTATGATGAAAAAAGATGTTTTTAATTAAAATATAGCTTGTTTTTACTATTCATTAAAATATGAATGTTATCAGAATAATATGAAAAATTTATCCAAGGTAAAATTTTATATCCTGATTCCAAATAATAATTTTATTTTGTAAAATTCCACTTAAAAACATGTCAAAATATACATATAAAGCGGGTGCACCATCAAAAGTCGGCAAAACTGCATTTTTAAAAAAATACTTATTTCACCTAAAAATTTATTTTCTTCTTATACTATGTTCAAGAAAATGTGTAAGATGAATAATAATGTTATAAAATTAAAAGTTTAGTAAATAATATTCATGCGTCTTGTTCATAATTATACTAATATATCGTTGTTCAGTAAAACTCGGTATTGCGTACAACACACGTTGTCGAGGAAGGTCGCGATTGAGTGTAATGCAAGCCAAGTCAGGGTTACGTGATGTGTAAGAATACTTCATTGTTTCTTATAACTTAATCCAACAATATTTCATTTATACATTGAATATATATATATATACACACACACACACTCAACATTGTGTAGAATGACTATTATAAAACGAACATGAAATTGTGTGTAACACGATCCAAGAATAGCGTTGTGTATACTGCAAGCTAATATTGTGTTGCATATAGTAGAAGACATCAATGAAAGTAAATGAATATTTTTCATAAAATCTCAGGGTGTTACATATATATTAGTTTATCCTCTTTTATATAGGGAGGAATTCATGATTTCATTTGATTCATAAAAAAACTCCATTTTTACAGGTTATTGATTATCAATATATCATTTGAGATGATATTGATTTTTTTCTGTATTTCAATAATTTGTGGTTTAGAAAACATGAGATATAATGGTTGGGACCTACATTGGGGAACTTTTCTTGTAATTACCTAACACCAGTTTCCCAGTGTCAGCACCTTAATCTCTAACGTTGGAATTATTACATTAATTCGATATCCCATTGATAAATATATTTTTGTCGTTTTGGGAAAACATTATACATACATAATTTTACCATTACAACTTGAAAATAAATACAATGTAAATGTTTTATTGGGAACATACACAACTATATGTTTGTCCTATAAATTCATTCATAATAAACCTCTTCTCATATTTAGAAAAAATAAAACATAATAAAATGGGTGAGCTCAAATTTTCAGTAATGTGGAAGAATAAATTATATTCAATGATGAATAAATAAATGTACACATGCATTAATAATAAACCTTAACATAATGTTGATGGAATTTGAGCTGAATAAATAATTCCATAATAAAACATCACCATGTGTGTTCTACTAATTAAATAACCACATGAACTTTTTATTTACTAGTTTTATAATGAGCTAATTCATATTTCTGCACAGCAGAACCATACTGTCAAGGCCTCGTTCCAAGACCATAAATGGCCATTTTTTCATGGCCTCGTACCAATAATATAGTTTTCTCATGATAACTACTAATGCAATGATAGGATATAGTAGGCCCCAACCAACAATTACTAAGGCCAAAAAATTCCTCATCTGAACAAACATATAATAAACTATATATACATTCATATTAAACACTGAAATTTCAAATTTAAACAATATTCGCTGATCATTAAAAAAACACTAACCATTAAAAGTAATATTGTGAATGGTTTCATGATATTACATCCACATTCAAACTAATCATAAAGAATTAAACAAAAGATAATGGATAATATCATAAAAAATTGACCCCATTAAAACATATAAACAAACAAGAGTGTTGAAATGGGTGAAAATACTCTTATAAAATCATCGAGTAATTCTTGATATAAAAACCATTTAACATTTAAAGGAAGAGTTGTTTTGGAAAAACTATTTTTTATAAAAAAAAAGTGTTTTGAGGATACATTATAATAATAAAAAGAGTCATTTTATGAAAATAATGGTCATTAAAAACATATTATAGATTGTAAATGAAAAGTGGAAATAATTGGGAAATTCACTTGTTTTGGGCTTGTATTTTGTAAATAATTTTTGTGTTTTACATTTAAAATTTGTAACTCACTTTAGAATAAATATGTATTATGATTTTTAAACATATTTATAACACTATAAAAATATTTATGAGTAGTCAATAACAACAAAAACTAATTTCCTGGAGGTATGCAGACAAATAAATGCTACCCAAATATAAATAGAAGTGGAGGTGGAAAACACTTCCTTTGTGTCCAAAGGGGTTCCTTACTTGATCTTAATGACCTGAATAATAAAATTTAGGTTCATTAATTAATAATAAAATAACATCCTCATACATTTAAATTATTTATTAAAATTTTATTACGTTAATTCATGGCCTTTTTGATTGGTTAAAAGATTTAATTTCATCATTTGGGGGCATTTTCTTCCTTGGTTTTCATGATTCGTTTATTTATTTTTATATATGGACAAACATGTTAGATGAAAATGGTTTTATAGAACATATGTGGAATTTTATTAGTGAACAAACAAAATATTAAATGGTTGTTAAATTCATTTGGTTTTTTAGAGTGAAGATGAATCATTATAAAAAACATTTTTGATACTCATTTTGGTTTTTGGTTGTTTTTTAAGACAACAAATGTATTTTGATTTATAAATTAATATCACATGTACAAAAAATCCTGAACCCTAAATAAGAAATATTATATATATTATGGTATAGTTAAACAATAAAAATGGTATCAGGAATTGAATTCAATATGGAAATAGAAATTGAAAACCCATCATCCATGAATGTAGTAAATTATCACATCTCATATGGTGTTTTGACTACTATAATAAAATATGGGTAAAAGATATATTATAATATGTTATTAAATAAACAAAAATAATCTTTAGTACATTTTGGAACTAGAATTTAAATTACATTTGGATGAAGAATGGTTAGGATAGAAAAGAAAACAAAGGAATATGAAAACAAAGTAGAATAATTGAAAAGATGAATTTACTTATTGATTCAATCATCCTTGAGAGACTTTATAGGGGAGAGGATTTGGTCTTTGGATGAGACCACAAGATGGTGGATGATATAGAGGATCATATAGAGAGGTTTTAGAAGAATTTAGAATATGCCCAAGGATCAAGAGGAGTGAAGAGAGGAGGGAGTGAGGGGGTTCTTATAGTGGGGAGGGGAGTGGTTTTTGAATATCATAATCAATAATTTTTTTCTTAATACCACCTATAATAAATATTTTTGTGTCTAATAATATTAATACATGTAATTTATTTTGTACCCAGTGGTCTTCCATCATCTTTATATCACATATGACTCAACATATCTTGTATTAGTATTATCTTAATTAGTCATATTTTACTATTTACCACAAATTGAAGTATTTTAGAAAAATAAAAAATATTCACCATAACCATTTCTCAATATGTAGAACAAAAAAATGAAATTATTTTTATCAAAATAATTTTCCATATATTTGAAATTTAATTTTCAATAAAATCATTAGTTAATTGAAAAATACAGATTTTAAATTTAAAACTGATTTTATAATACTTTTAAAAATATCAAATTCCTTATAAAATTATCCCAAAATCTTTATAGAAAAAAATATTTATTTTGGAATATATTTTATGAAAATTATATTTACATCCATTTATTAATTTAAAAATGTATTTAAATAAGTATCAATCAAAAACATTCCAATACATAAAATTTTTTTATATAAAATGTACTATTTCATTTATAATGTTTGTAAATTATATATATCCTCCATGGGTGAGGATAATAATCCTAATGGTATGATACTATTCATAATGTTACATTACTATTCATAATGGTAAGTTACTACTCAAAAAAATTATGTTTATTCTATCAGACTCCATACATCACCCTGAACGTAACTCTGTATGTTATATTTTCAAAATTCAAATCCTATAAGCACGAAAATTTAGTATATTGGAAAGGTTGAAAAAAGTGTTGTTTTTTGGAGACTCAGGGTTTCATGCATTAAACATTGGGGAGTCACATCTCCCCTCATAACAAAAAAATTTTCCTTGATATTCACAAATTTTTACCTCATTAAATTATTTGGGTTGGTCTTCTTCATATGCTCATCAGGCTCCCATGTTGGCTCTTCGATCTTATGTTTTTTCCAAAGTATCATTAATGATATTGTTTTATGATTCCTCAACACATATTCATTTGTGTTGAAAATCTAGATAGGCTCTTTATAGAATGATATTTGGGAATTCAATTATATACTTTCAGAAGTGAGGACATGTGTTGAGTCTAGAATGTACTTTCTCAACAATGATACATGGAAGACATTGTTTACACTAGACTAGAAAGGTGGCATATCCAAATTATATGAAATAACTCCAATTCTATCTAGTATTTTAAATAGTCCAATATACATGGGGATCAGTTCCCCTTTTTTACTTAATCTTATAATACCCTTCCATGGAGATATTTTTATGAAAAGATGGTTTCCTACATGAAATTATAAATATTTCCTTCTATTATGATCATTTCACTTTTTTACTTCATTAAGATGCATTAATATGGGATTGAATAGTTTTTTACCTTTGATGTGGTTTCCTCCACCTATTCTGGGCCCACCAGATTATTTTATCCAACATCATCCATTCAAGTTGGTGCAAGACATCTCTTTTTGTATAATGATTCATATGGTGCCATTTGAATACATGAATGGAACCTATTATTTTAAGAAATGTACAGTAATGGTAAATATTGAAAGCACATACATTTAATGTCATATGAACATGATCTCAACATGTCCTCTATGGTTTGGATCATCCACTCTGATTACCCATCAGTTTTAGGGTGATAAACAGTTTTCAATTGAATCTTTGTATCCAATGAATTCTAAATACTTTTTCATAATGGTGAATTAAATTTTAGATTACTATAAAAAAATAGATAGAGGTTCTCCATGATGCCTCACAATTTCATTTATATAGAGTTTTACTGGGAACTCTACTAAAAACTCCTCCGTTATAGAGAGGAAATGTGCAAATTTCAAAAGTCGAACAATAATTACAAAAATCAAACCATTCTTCCTTCATGTTTTGGGTAATCAAGTGAAAATATTTATGGTGATGTCATTCCATTTCCTTGTAGGAGTTGGTAGAGGATTCTAGACTAATCTTGGATGTTGTTATTCAGCTTTAACTAGTTAAAAAACTAATCATCTTAATATACAATAAGCAATATCCCGCTTCATATTGTACCACTATAAATGTTCCTTTAAAACACTATATATCTTAGTGCTACTAGGGTTTATAGAAAAATTTGGGCTACACCCACCATCCAATAACTCTCTTTTCAGCTCATGTATTGAGGAAACACATAGCCCCTTTCCATATTTTAGATATCCATCTTCATGCATGAATTCATCCAACTTACCATAATTCACAACATTAATTTTCTTTTGATGATTCTCATCAACTAACCATGAAGCTTTAATACTTTCCAATAATTATGGTTTGGAAACCATTTGATAAAGTAGAGATGTTTTACATTATTTGTTAATTCCCATATTCATTCTTACTAGATCAATGTAAAAAGAGTCCTTTTCCGTCATCATTTTTTTGAGAACTCCATGATATTTTCTGACCAATGCATCAATTAACTTTTTTCCTTTAATGGATTGTATTCAATGGAATAATAGTAGTCTTTGAGTACTTTGGGCCATCTATTTTTCCTAATGTTGATTTCATTTAGGGGGAAGATGTATTTAACACAATTATGATCCATAAATATCTCACATTTTTCATTATATGTATAATGTCTCCAAATCATCATTTAAATGATTATAGCTTCTAACTGAAGATCATGAGTAGGATTATTTTGTTCATGAATTTTTATCTACATTTATGCATAAGAAATCACTATATCATTCTTTTATAATGACCCAACCAATTATGTTCTTTTATGCATCACTATAAATAACAAAACCATCATTCCACGATGGTAAATTCCGGATCAGATCATTCAATAATATCATCTTCAATTAAACAAAACATTATTTACATTATTGTTTCCAAAAAAAATTATCACAATTTATAGTAATCTTGATTTCTAGTTTGTCTAAATGGGTGAATTTATGAATGACGCCTAGATAGTATCATGATAAACCAATAAAACCACACCCCTCAATTTTTTTTTGTCAAAGTAGGCCATTCTTGAATATCCTATTTTTTAATAGGATCAATAGATATTTCATCCGTAGAGACAATGTGTCCAAAAAAGGAAACTGAATGAATCCAAAAATTAAACATTCAAAACATCCTATAATATTCATTTCTTTAAAGAGTCTTTAGAATATTTCTTAATTTATTTTCCTGATAATCATAGATTTAGGAATATAACAAGATATCATTAATATGTACCACCACAATATAGTCAAGATATAACTTCAAATTTGTATTCTTTATATCAATGAAAATAGAGGGTGCATTAGCCAGTCTAAAAGGTATTACTATAAACTCATAATGTCCATACATGGTTTGAATTTTTTTTCTAAAATATATTCATTGTTCACTCACAAATGATGATATCCAAATCGAATGAAAATATTAGAAAAATATGTGTCTCTATGAATTGGGTCAAATAAATCATCAATGATAGGTTGGGTTACCTGTTGTTTATTGTAATAGAATTTATCTCTATGTAGTCAATACGCACCCTCACAGATCGATCTTTCTTCTCAAGGAAAATAACAATAGGCTCACCATAGAGAAATACTAGGGTGAATAAATATTTAATCACTTATTTCCACTAGTTATTTCATTATTTTTACTAATTCTATAGTGGTCATTCAATAAGGAGTCTTTTATATAGGCAATGAAAAAGAAATTAAATCAATAGAGAAATCAACTTCCTAATCAAGAGGATTTCAATGTAAATCCTCTAAAAACAACAATATATTAGTTTATTATATTCAGACCATTGATTTGATCATTTCATTCTTGTCTCATAAGTATTGTGTTCTCATCCTCACTAAGAATTTCTTTATGTAGAGTGACTAGGGCTAGATCTAGTTAAGAATTAGATGATGAGGACTCTTCTCTATAGATGAGGGATTCAACCTCATTCTGAAAAAATTTGACCTTATTCTTCTTGAAATATATATATGCATGATAAATTGAAATAAAATCCATATCTTTGATTATATCATAGTTAATCATTGGAATGGCGATAAGGTCATAATCTAAAGATTGTTTATGTGTCATAAGGGGGATTGATTGACTCATTTTTGTTGCAATGATACATCCCTTAAGAGTTTTGACAAAAAAAATCATTATTAATTCAAATTTGGAATGTATAATATTCATTTAAAATAGGGAAGATATAAAATAATTTGATGATCTACTATCAAATAAGTTACTTTCAAGGATTGAGGAAATGATTAAAGTACCTACCACCACATCATTATGAATTTCAACCTCCAAAATTTTGGTCGTATAATATTAGCCTTGATCCCATGGCCTTATTTGGGGAATGATTCCTTGACTCTTATGAAATTAATGGGCATAATTCCCCCTCTCCTTGAAATAGTGCCATTGAATATTACTAGATTCTTTATCCCCCTTGAAATCACAATATAGGTGGCCTTTTTCTCTACACTTGTAACAAACCCCAATATCCTTCTAGAAAGTACCTGAGTGTCTCTTCTAATAATTATCAGAGGTTTGAAGGTCAATTATCCCATTAATCCCCATTTCATCATTTACGTTTCTAGAGTTTTCAGCAACCCTATTATTCCCTTGATTTACTTTATGGTCATAAGAATTATATATCTCTTTTTACATCATTATAGCACATGAGACTATGTCTTCGTATGATGAAAATGTTTGGAATACTAGTACTCGTCGAAGGAAGGATTTTATTCCATTAATGATTAGATCAATATTTATCTTTGGATTACATATGTAGTCAGAAAAATGTCGTCTAGCCTTGTAAAATTGTCTTCATACTACGGAACATTCTTATCCTTTTTTGCCTCCGGTTCATAATCCACCTTTCCATATCTATTCATTGTTCACGAGGGAATTATTTTTCTAAGAATATTTCCTTAAAATCCAACTATTCCATTTCGTATATTCCTTACCCCTAAATTGATTCATAAATTAAATACCACCACAAATCAAGATCTCCTAATATATGATAAAATGCTATGACAACTTTCTCTCATTCATGGCATCCCATTTCATGAAATATCTTCTCTAAAGAACTTATACACTACACCTATATGAAATGATCTGTACTTCCATTGAATGATAAAGGATGTTATCTAATAAATTTTTCTAAAATTTGTCCTCCATGATGTGGATTAGGATGCTCTATATGGGTAAGGTTATAATTCATATCCTGAGTTAGCTATCCTTGTATAGTTATAAGTTGCTCAACACCAATCGTACCTCCAGAGCCAACATCATTTTCATTCATATTTGGGACATATATATATGTGATATGTGCATTGATGCAGTTTCCATTCCTTACACAAGGTTAATTTCATAAAAAATTTCACACCGTATATTTGGTTATAATACATAATTTATAATCGCAAAAGGAAAAATACTTATCATAAATTGAAATCCTATATATAGCTAATCTCATAATTATAAACATGGTTTCATTGATGAAAATTTAATAGTTAAATACTTCATAATGTATTTTAAATTAAATTTTTATTATCCTATGAATGTTCAAAATGATTGTCAAACTAGATTCATAGTATGGACAATCGTCGTTTATGAGGATAACCCGAGCCATGCCCGAAACTCCTTCTCAATGTTTTCACTCTTAGGTACATTTGTTCATGAACCATGTCAACATGTAGTATATAGAAAAAGATTATTTTTCTATTAATATCAATATAATCTATTACTTACAAATATTCATGGATATTATTATACATTCATCCTTAATGTCTAAATTATGTTTTGGTTCCCTAATCTACGTTTTCTTTATATAGTTTCTATGTTTTCTACTGAACTTAATCTAATACCAACAGAAACACCCTGACCCCAGTTGCCTTGTGCTAGTCCCTTAATTCATTACATTGAGCCTGATTAAAAGAATGATATATCCTAAAAGAACCACTATTTTAGTATACTTGGGAAAACTAGATACATACATAAGATCGAAATTACAAATAGAAAATAAATACCAAATTAGAGTTTTATTGGCAACATCCATAACAATATTTTCAACCCTGAAATTCTTTATTACACTCATCTACGCATATTGGGGAGAATGAAACATAATAAATGGGGTGATATAGAATTCTTAGTAAAGGGATGAAATATAGTGGAAGCATAAATAATAAATAAAGGTGAATAACTAAATGTACACATTCCATTAAAAATTCACATGAACATAATATGCCCAAAATTAGTGTTGAATGAATAATTCCACAATTAAACAAAACCATAGGTATTCTACTTGTAAAATAACCACCTAATCTATTAATTTACTAGTTTCATAATGAGGTAATTCATAATATAAGACATCATAACCATACTTCCAAGCCCTCGTGCCAAGACAATAAATTTCCATTTTGAAAGGTCTTGTGCCAAAACTATAGTTTGTTTTATAAGACCTACCGATGCAGATAGGGGTTGTAGAGGACCCCACCATACTCTTACAATGTCAAATTTTTTCCTCATATGAATGGGGACTACATTAACAAAACATACAGTAAAATTTAAATATAATATATTAAATTTAAATAACTTTCCCTGATCATTAAACATAAACACCAACAATTAGAAAATATATGGAGAATTATGTCAAGATAGTACATCCACAGTCTAAATAATCATAAAAAAATTCAAAAAAACATATTATATGATATCATAAAATAGTAAACCCATTTATTAATAGTAACAAAACTTTGTATTGAAATGGGTAAAAAAACTCGTATAAAAACCTTATGTAAATATTGTGATAAAAACCCATTTACTTTGAAAAGAATTGTTGTTTTGGAAAAATATTTGTATAAAACCCAATCCGATTTGAGGTAGATTTCTCATAATAAAAAGATCGATTTTATGAAAATGTTATTCTTTTAAATAGATTATATATTGATCTTGGATATAGGTAATAGTTGAGAAATTCCTTTGAATCAGGCTTGTATTTTGGTTTGAATTTTTTAATTTTAAATTTTAAAACTATAACTACACTTTTAATAAAGAAAGATTATTGTTGTTAAAAAATATATAATACTAAAAAAATAATTTATGAGGAGAAAAAAATAATAAATATGAGTATCAATGAGATATGTAGACAATAAAAACAACCCATATAAAATTGTAGGTATAGGTGGAAAACCCTTATCTAATGTCTGAAGGTGTTCCCATATTGATCTTAATGACCTGAATCATCAAATTTAGTTTGATTTACTTAAAATTATAGAATCTCATTTAAAATTTAAAAATTTATTATAACATTATTAGTTTTATTCCTGGCCTTTATGATGGGTCAAGAAATTCAATTTCATTATTTGGGACCATTTTCTTCATTGGTTTACTTTTTTATATATGAATAAACATGTAACATGTTATTGGTTTCCCACAATTGTAGTTGAATTTTATTATTCAAAACCCATAATATTATATGGTTATTAAATTCATTGGGTTATTTTACGTGAAGATGAATCATTATATAAATCATTAATGATAGCTTTTTTGGTTAATAGTACGTTATTATCAAAATAAATGAATTTTACATTTCAATTAAAATAACATGTACAAAAAATAATAGAACCATAAATAAAACATATCAAATATATAATGGTCTAGTTCAACCCTCAAAATGTTTTCATGACTAGAGTTGAATATGGTAATATAAATTGAAAACCCATCATTATTGATTTTCGTAAATTAACACATCTCATATAGTGTTTTTAAAACTGGCATGAAGGAAGGGTAAATGGGAAATGATAGTATCTTATTACATCATCATAAAAACCTTACAATACATGTAAGGTACCTATTTTTTCATAAATGTTTGATGAGAAGAGGTGAGGATTGAAAACAAAGCAAAGAAACTAGAAAATAAAATAAAAGAAATAACAAGTTGAATTTAACTCTTGAATTAATCTTCCATTAGAGCCTTATTAGAAGAATGAATTTGGTCTTATGAGGAGACCAATGGATCATGGAAGTGGGGTAAGATCTTAGGGAGAAGTTTTGGTAGAATTTTTACTAGGAACCAGGATTGAGAAAAGTGAAGAATATAGGGACTAAGGGGGGTTGTTGTAGTGGAAGAGATGATACATTTTTGAATATCTTAGTCATTGTTTTATTAATTATATAAAGACCATAAATAGTATTAATTCTTACGACCAATAATAGTTATATATTCATGTGATTCTAAACCAAGTGGCCTTAAATCAATATTACACAACCATTGACACAATTAATCATGTATTTAGTATTTATCATAAATTATTGTATTTTAATACTCACCAAAAAGTAATTTATTTTAGAAAAATACCAATAATTCACCATAATGATTCTTTGATGTGTAGAATATAAAATGAAATCCATTTTTTCAAAACAATTTTATAAATATGTTTCATTTTATTTTTAAATAAAATAATTATTTAATTTAAAAATACATATTTTAGATTTTAAAATAATTTTTTAATACTAAAAAAAATTCACCAAGGCGTCCTAAAAATATCCCAAAGTAAATTGAAAAAAAATTATCTAGGAATATATTTTATGAAAATTAATTTTAAGTACATTAATTAATTTTAAATTGTTATCAAATATTTATCACTCACAAAAATAAAAATAAATAATTAATAATTTATAAAATGATTTATTTTATTTATAATGTAATTAAATGTTTTTTATGCATCCATGGGTGATGTTACTATTAAACAGGGTATATTTATATTTATAAGAGTACATTACTATTGATAATGGTAAGACATAATTCCCCAAAAATTAAGTTGATTTAATCAGACTCCAAACATCACCATGAACGCAACTGTGTATGCTAGATTTTCGATATTCAAATGCTATAAGAGAAAAAAATTAGTTTATTGGACAGGTTATCAAAATGTTTTCTTTTGTAAGGTATCAGTTCTTCATGAATTAATCCTTGGAATGTTATATTTTTAGTTCCTCTTCAATAATATATATTATATATATATATTTATAGGAATGTGGGATAGATTATTATTTTTTGTTATCAATATTGAATTATTTCACCCTATGTGATAAACATTATCTTGAAATTACAATATATATGATTGGGGTGAATTAATGTATCATGATTAGCCATATAGGATTACATGACACATTCAAGCTACTTTAATTAAATAGAGTACAAATTAATTAAATTCCAATTTCAATATGTGAAATCTGATTCAGTAGAACATTATTTATAAAATTTTATCATTTAATCCTTAGAATATAATTCTTGTATTATATATATTTTTTTAATAATATGTAAAAACATGATAGATTGATTTATCTTTGGGTAGTGCAAAGGGGGCTGTCTGTTTTTAGGTGTAGGTTCTTAGGAAAATTCACTTGTTTTATTTTCGTTAATTGTTCTTATATACTATTAATGAATCATTTTTGTCAATGATTTTAATATTTTATAAAAAAACTATATTTAATATTATGTAATTTTGCATGATATATGTCTTAAAACCCCAAAAATGGAAGCTTATAAAAATATACTTTCAAGAGTAAATTCCAATTTTACACTACCTTTTATATAAAATGGTGTAACATGGAATGCTCTTATAGCTACCCTACTATTTTAGATCATAGAAATTTTTTAACATGATTTCTGGAAGCTAGTTCCAGATTATGAACGACAATCTAAAAGGGATATTATCAACCACACTCAAGATATTTACCTAAAACACCCTATAGAAATCAATGTAACTATAGACTAATATGATACTAAATACCATATAAAAAACATTGAAAATGTATTGAAGTCATCGGAGACCATAGAGTATTGAATATTGAATCATTATTCATTACACTAAAGGGAAAAAGTAGACTGTGGGGAGAATTTATGAATTTGTTAAGAATATATGACGGGATGGTTTGGTAATCATTCATGGACATTTTCCTAAAGAATTAACATGAGGACCAAGATGAAGATGATGGTGTATTTTTATCAATTGTTGTATTTTTTTCAATAATGTCTATGAAGAAGGGGAACCACATCACTTTGTATTTGATGATAATCATACTCAATATTTGGTTTTAAAAGAATCAGACTCGTGTTTTATGAAATATTGGACTTTTTGTGACTGTCCATAATAATAAGAAGATTAAGTGGTAATATTATAATCATACTCACCTTAGGAATAGAATGAAATATAAATTATATTAGTATAATAAATAGTTCATTGGATTCACTATAAATTAATAATTAATGAAGTGATTATTTAGATGAATAATCAATGTTTTCTTGAGTATGATTAATTAAATGTGATGATTATTTGATGATTTGTAATTCACATAAGTCTTAAGTTGATTGGAAAACTTATTATGAAAACATGGTGAATGAAATGGGGAGTTAAATAGATTTTTATCAACACATTATGATTGAACAGATCTATATAAAAAAAGGTGATGGTGAATGTATTTAGGCGAAATAAATTTTGGAAAATCGTATTCATACATATGAAGGAAAATATGTTAGTGATTTTTAGGATGAAAAAGTTCATACTAAAGAATTTGTATCCAAGATAATCGTACCCAAAAATTAGACTAGGCATAAGGCACGAGATGAGTAAAGATAATAGGGGTTAGTGGGAGTTTTATATTAGAGGACATCAGTAATGATTGAATATTATAATCATTATTTTATTAATTTTCTAAATACCTATAATTATATTGATTTTTGTGACCACTAATAGTAACATATGCATGTGATTTACAACCATGTTGTCTAACATCATCCTTACATCACCTATGAGTCAATAAATCATTTATTTATTTTTATAATAAATTAAAATATTTTATTATTCATCTAAAACTAATATAGTTTAAAAAATCCTGAAAAAATTACTATAACCATTTATAATGTGTAGAATCAAAAAATTAAGTCCATTTTATCAAAAAAAAATCCAAATATTTGAAAATTAATTTTTAACTAAAATTAATATTTCATTCAAAAATATGGAATTTATATTTAAATTTTATTTTTTAGAACTTATTATTTATAACCAACTCCTAATAAAGTTATCAAAAAATCATTGGACAAAATAAATTTTATTTAGGGATAATTTTATGAAAATGAATTATACATCAATTTATTAATTTAAAATTGTAATTAAATACATATCACTCACAAAAATAACAATACAGAATCAATAATGTATAAAATATTCTATTTCACTTTTAATGTGCCTAAATTTTAATTATACATCTATGGGTGAGGTTTCTATTTCTAAGGGTGTTATACTATTCATAAGGGTATATTGCTATTCATTATGGTAAGTTACTATTCACACACAAAAAATATGTTGACTCTATCAGAATCCAAACATCACCCTAAACACAACTATGTATACCAGTTTTTAGAAATATTAATCCTAGAAGAAGTAAAATATAGTTTATTGGACATGTTATAACTATGTGTTGTTTTGTAGAGACTCATAGTTTAATGCATTAAACCACGGGGAGTTACATTTTCTCCTCCTTACAAAAATTTCAATCTTAAAATTCACAGAATGTTACCATCTAAAAATATCTTGGTACGTCTACATCCTAAGTTCCAATATCTCCCATGATCGCTCTTTGATCTTTTGATTTTTCCAAAAGTGTCTTTACCAGTCGAGTCATCTGATTCATCAACATATTTTTATTAGTGTCAATAATCTAGATAAGATATTCATAGTAAGACATGTAAGGTTATATTTATATACTTTAATTTGTGAGGACATGCATTGAGTCTTGAATTTAGTTTCTCAACAGTAATACATAGAACATATTAGGTACTTTAGACAGGATAGGCTATGTTTCCAAATGATATGCAACAGAACCAATAACCTATAAGAATTTAAAAGGGCCAATGTGCATGGGGCTCTCTTTCCCTTTCGTACAAGATCTTATAATTCCCTTCCACGGAGATACCTTCAATAAAACATGGCCTTATACATGAAATTCCAAATAATTCTTTTGATTATCAACATTGCATTTTTTCATTCCTTGAGATTAATTTATATGGTTTTAATAGTTGTTTCATTTTTTGGTTGTTTTCCCACCAGTAATGGGACCACAAGCTTCCCTTCTCCAACTTCATCCCAACAAGTTGGTGTATAAAATCTTTTTCTGTGCAATCCTTCATATGGTTTCATTTGAATACATTAATGGAAACAATTATTGTAGAAAAAATTCAGTAATGGTGCATATTTAACCCACATTTAATGAATTCCATGTGACCATGATCTCAACATGCTCTTTATGGTTCAGATTGTACTCTCTGATTTCCTGTTCGTTTGAGGGTGATAAAAAATTTCAATCGAAGCTCAGTATCTAGTGCATCCTAAGGAATTTTTCAGAATATCATTGTGGATTATGAATTCCGATTAGACACAAATGAGAGAGGTACTCCATGAAGTCTCACAACATCATCTATATAGAGTCATTCTAGGATATCTAGTGGAAAATCCTCTTTTATATCACGGAAATATATAGATTTCATAAGTCGATCAAAAATTACCCCTATCACGTCATTCATTTTTGTGTTTTTGGAAATGCAGTGAAAAAATACATGGTGATTTCATCACATTACCATGTCAGAATAGATAATGGATAGATGATTCCTCTTTGATGTTGTCTTTTTGGCTTCACTTGTTGACAGACAAAACTACATGATAGACAATCATCAATTTCATGTTTTAGGTTTTTACGAACAAAAATCTTCCTTCAAATCTATATAAATCTTCTTGCTACAAGATTTTATAGAGAAACTCTAGTTCCGAGCAATATTTAATAACTCCCTTTTCATCTCAGGTATAGAGGGAACACATAGGCCCTTCTCAAATTTTACAATTCTATCTTCACACATGAAGTCATCCAAATTCACATCATTCACAAAATTTATTTTCATTTAATGATTCTATTCATCTGAATTTGATTCATTAATTCATTCTAAAATAGATGGTAGGGAAACCATTTGAATATGTAGTTATGTTTCACCATCTTTTATAATTCACATATCTGTTCTCAATAGATCAATGTACAAAGTATCTTTGTCAATTCTCAATTTTTCGAGAACTCCATGATCCTTCCCGATCAATTCATCACCTACCTAATTTTCCTTTCCTCGGTGGTAGTGTATCAAATAATCATATTCAAGGAGTAGTTTGATTCATCTATTTTCCTCATGTGGAGTTCTTTTTATGAGAAGATATATTTTAAACTCTTATGATCAATATATATCATTCATTTTTCTCTATATAGATTATTTCATAGTACCGTGAGAGAAAATATTTCAACTACTAACTCAGTATCATGAGTATGATTGTTTTGTTCAAAAATTTATAGCTTCCATGATTCATAGGAAATCAATATATAATTCTACATAAAATAGTAATCCAATTCCTTTCAATAATGTGTTACTATAAATTACAAATCAACCAATCCCCAATGGTTGATTTAGGATCATCGTAATCACTAATATTCTCTTCAATTTTTCACAACATTCATCAAATTATTTTTTTCCATATAAACTTAACTTTATTATGAGTATTCATGATTAATGGTTTGGTTATATGGAAGAATATATTAATGGAATGCAGATAATAACTTGGTAAACTAATAAATCTGTGCACCTATGTTATGTTTGTTAGAGTTGGCCATTATAGAAAAGCCTTTGTCTCCATAGGATCAATTCATATTCCATCCATGGAGACAATGGATCCAAGAATGGAAACCAGTTGAATCCAAAATTCACACTTTCAAATCATCCCATATAATTCATTTCTTCTATGATTCTGCAAAATAGTACATAAATTATTTACATGATCTTGATAGATTTTTTAGTATACTGTAATATAATCAATAAATACCCCCGCAAAGTCATTAAGACATGTCTTGAAAACTATATTAATTAGATTAATGAAAAAATAGGGTACATTAGTTATTTGAGAATGTATTACAGTAATCTCATTATTCTTAAACTTGGATGAAATTGGTGTCTCTGGAAAATCTTCCTTCCTTACTAACAACTGATGATATCCGGATCGTAGGTAAATCTTTAAAAATACAATGATCCTTATCATTGATAAAATAAATCATTAATTTGAGGTATGAGATACTTGTTGTTTATTATAATAGCATTGATATCTTTGAATTCAATATACATCCTCATAGATCCATCTTTCTCCATTACAAAAATAACATAGGCTCCCCATAGAGAAACACTAAGGAGAATAAATCCCCCATCATTTAATTATTCAAGATATTTCATTATTTCTACTAATTCCATAGTGTTGATTATTTAAGGAGTATTTGATATAGGCATTGAACCATAAATTAAATCAATAGATAACTCAACTTCCCTAGTTGGAGTATTCGTAGTTAAATCCTCTAGAAACACATCAATATATTCATTCATAATAGAGACATCCTCTATTGGAATATTTCCTTCCACTACTATTAATATTGTTTTATCATTCTCTCTTATAATTTCATTACGTACAGCTACTAGGGTGGATCTAGATAAGTATCATATGATGATATTTCTACTCTAAAGATACGAGAATCAACATCATTCTCAAAAAAATTTACCTCCTTATACTTGTAATATATTTTTTCATCGTAATATGAAATAAAATACATTCTAATGATTATGTCAAAGTCAATCATTTGTATGATGATATGATGAGAAACTAAAGAAGGTTTATGTCTCATTTAGGGGAGTGATAGACACATTTCTATTACAATGATACATCCCATACGAGTTTTTATTGACAAAATAATTATTAAATATAATTGGAAATGTATAATCATGTTGAAAAAGTGGGAAGATATAATATAATGAGATGATCCAGTATCAAATATGTCATTGGCTATGTTTTAGGAAAAAATTGAAGTACCTTCCACCCCATCATTAGTAATTTTAACCTCAATAGTTGTGATTGGAAGAGTATGGCCTTTATATATTGTCCTTATTTGGGGAGTATTTCCTTGATTCATAGGACGTTAATGTCCAAAATTTCTCCTCTCACTACAATTGTAGCACTGATAATTTATAGCTTAATTAATCCTCTTGCAATGATGGGATATGTTTCCTTTTTCTCTACACATGTGACAAACTCTAATACCCTTTAGGAATATACTAGACTATCTCTTCCCACAATTATCAAAGGGTTGAAGGTCAAATATTACCACATATCACATTTTATTAAAACCTTTTCCTAGGTTTTCAGAAACCCTATTTTTTTATTTCTTTCTATAAGAGCCATAAGAATTAGAGAACTCCTTTTTCATCTTAATAGTACTTGAGACTAAGTCTTCTTATGATGATAATGTTTTAAAGACCAGTTCACATCAAAGAAATGGTTTTAGGCCATTAGAAAATCGATCAATATTTATCCTTGGACTAATTATTTGGTTTAAAACATGCCTTTATAAACATTTAAAAATTTCTTATTATATTACAACATTGTCATCTTCTTTTTTTCTCATGTTTAGAAACTATCATCAATATCTTATCATTGTTCATGAGGGAAGTATTTTTGTAAGAATATTTCCATAAAATCACTACATTTTATTTTTTCTATTTCTTCCTCTTATTTTGTGTTTTCAATTAAATACCACCACTAATCCTACTATCCTGAAATGTGATAAAAGGCCACGACAACCTTATCTCATTTGATACATACCATGGGAAGAAATAACATCACAAAAAACATATCCATTGATATGCTATGAATTGTTTTGTAGGACCATTTAATGATGATGGTTTTTATAGCATAATGCATTCTAACATTGGACCTCAATGTTGTGGATTAGGATGATCAATATGGGTAATGTTATTTCTCATAAACTAATTTATCTATACCTGTATAGTCATAAGATTCTCAATAACAGTCACATCTCTAGAGCCAACATCATTTTCTTACTTATGTGGGTAATCCCATCATGGGATATGTGCAGTCATATGATTTCCATCAATTCCACTCTGCTTAATTTCTAAATAATGGAAGACTTTATATTTGGTTATAAATCATAATTTATAATCTCTACTAGAAAAATACTTATCATAAGTTGAAATTATATACATAGCTAATCAAATAATCATAAACATGATTTCTTGGATGAGAATTTTACATTTAAATCATTTATAATTTCTTGTAAATAAAATTTTAATTATACTAAGAATATCCCCAGGGAGTGTCAAACTAGGTGGGATGTAAATTCCATTTTTGTGTACCATGATATCCATGGTAATGCTCAAAACTCCTTGTCAGATTTTTTAATGCTATGTACATCTATACCAGAACCACATCAATATGTAGTATCCAAACATGTATATATCTTATAGTATGATCCACATAATATATTACTGAACAAAATTATAGAATTTTCATGCACGTTCATCCTAAAATCATATCTTAGGGTTTTGTTCCCTAGTCTACATTTTAAAACATTCTTCCATGTTTTCTATTATACTTCCTATGATACTAATTGTAACACCCTGACCCTAGTGTCTCAAAGATGTTGTATTAATTAATTACATTGGAATGAATATAAGAATTTACATCCCAAAAGGAACTGATAGTTTAGTATATTTGTAACAATAATATAAATTCATATGTTCAACATTAAAAACTGAAAACAAATACAAAATAAGTTGATTGTTGGGATCATCCACAAAACTAAGTTTATCCCTGTAATTCATTCATAATACACCATAACACATCCAATAGAAAAATAAAACCTGTGAAAATGGGTGATAATGAATTCTCAGTAAGGGTAAGAAATAAAACTAAATCATAAATAATAAGGCAACATAAATAAATATATGTACACATGTCATTATAAATAAAGGTAAACATAATATTGAAGAAACTAGAGCTAAATAAATAATTCCACAATAAAACATAATCTTATGTATTTATACTCATCTAATAACAACAAGAAAATTAAATTTACTATTTTCATAATAAAGTAATTAATAATGTAGGACATCATAACCATACTATCACGGCAATGTTCCATGACCAAAAATTTCCCTTTTTTAAGGTCTCAAGCGATGAACATAGTTTGTTTCATGAGTCCTTCCAATTCATCAAGGTGCTACAGAGGGCCCCAAAATACACTTAATAAGTCCAATTATTTCCACATATCAATGGGGATAATATAAATAGTATATACATTCATATTGAAAACTGTCATTTCAAATTTTAATAACATTCATGGAGAAGTTAACATAAACACTAACAATTTTGTGAATTTTGGTGAATGTTGTCAAGATAGAACATACATTGTAAAAAATAATAAACCATTCGATAAATCATATTAGATGATATCGTAAAAATTTATCACCATTTAAACAAAATAACCAACATGAGTTTTGAAATGGATTAAAAGCCTCTTATAAATCGACGATTAATTCTTGAGATAAAAACCATATTACTTTGAAAAGATGATTTATTTTTGAAAAATATTTGTATAATTCCATAACTGAATTGAGTTATCTTTCTAATGATAAAAATATTGATATAATGAAAAATATCATTGTCAAAAACTGATTATAGAGTGCTATTGAATATAGGTAATTATTGCAAAAATCCCATGAATTGGGCTTGTATTTGTGGAAGAATAATTGAATGTTCCTTTTAAAAATTATAGCTCTCCATAGTATAAAGAAGGATTATACTTGGTACAGTTATATAGAACACTAAAATTGAATTTAGGAGAAGTACATAAAAAATAATTGATGAATGTAGACAATAAAATTAATTCAAATGAAAAAGGAGGTTCGGGAGAAAAGCACTTACCTTATGTCAAATGATGTTCCTCACAAGATCATAATGAACTGAATAATCAAATTTAGGTTCATTAATTAAAAATTTCAGAACCTTCAATAAATTTACCTTATTTATGATAACCATATTAGGTTAATTAATTCGATTTATATGGTTTATGAAATTCTATTCTATCATTTAACCCCATTTTCTTCATTGGATTTCATGATTGGTTTGATTATTTATTATAGATATACATATAAGATGAGAATTTTTTTGTGGAATTTAATTTCTATTTGATTAGTTAAAAACTAAAATATATGACGGTTTTTAATTTCATTTTGTTATTTAGAGTAAAGATGAATCAATATATAAAACCTTAATGATTGTCATTTTGGTTATTTAGCGGGTTTTGATCTCAACAAATGCATTTTTCTTTATAAATTAATTTCATGTATACAAAATATTCTAAAAACTTACATATGATATATTACATATATTATGGTCTGGTTAAAATATTAAAATGGTTTCATGTCAATAATTGATGATGTTAATAAAAATTGAATACCCATCATCCTTAAAGTGGTAAATTAGAACATATCATATGGTGTTTTTACTACTAGAATAATATAAGGGTAAATGAGATATGATAATATCATACTCCATAAATATAAATAATTTACAATACAAGTATGGTAATGGAGTTTTCATAACATTTGTGTGAGAATAGGTGAGGATGGAGAAAACAACAGAACTAGAAAAGAAAAAAATAATTAGAGAGCGGAATATACTTCTAGAATTAAACATTCATGAGATCCTCTTTATTAGAGAAGACTCGGACTTCTAAGGAGACAAAGGGATTCTAGATATGGGGGAAGAATAGGGAATGGTTTGTTGAAATTCTTTTTTTGGAAAAAGGCTTTAGAGGAGTGGGGAGAAGAGGGAGTGAGTGGCTCTCTATAGTGGAGGATAGGAGTAATTTTTTAATATCTTAATCATTATATTATTATTTTTTGAATGAAAATAGATATTATTGATTCTCATGACCATGAATAGTAATATGTACTTTTGAGTTCGAACCAAGTAGTCTTACATCAAAATTACATTACATATGACAAAATAAATCATGTATTTAGTATTTATAAAAAATTATCGTATATTACTATTCACCTAAAATTGATGTAATTTAGAATAATCCGAAGTATTCACCATAAAAATTTGTGCTAATTTAGAATCCAAAAATGATGTCCATGTTACCAAAATAATTTACCAAATATGTAAAATTTTATTTTTAATTAAAATCATTATTTAATTGGAAATTACATATTTTAAATTTAAAACTAATTTGGTAATACTATTTAAAATTATCCTAGGCCTAATAATGTTATCCCAAAATCATTTAAAAAAAATAATTATTTGGGAAAATATTTTAGTAATATTAATTTTAAATCCATTCACTAATTACAAATTGTAAATAAATATTTTTCACTAACAAAAATATCAATACATAATCAACAATTTATTAAATGTTCAATTTCATTTATAATATTCCTAAATTTTATTTATACATCATACAATTCATAATGGTATATTAATATTCATGAGGGTACATTACTATTAATATGGCCAAGTTAATATTCACCAATAATTAAATTTGATTCTATCAAACTCCGACCATTACCCAGAATGGAACTACGAATGTCATATTTTCTATATTTATATCCTAGTAGTGGAAAAATTTAGTTTATTGGATAGGTTATAAAAAATTGTTCTTTTATAGACTCGGTTTTTCATGCATTAAACATTGGGGTGTTTATGTTTTTGTTCCTATTAATAAATTTAATGTATATCTCTTCGTTTTTAGGAATGTGGAATGCTTTTTTGTTGTTTGTTGTTACTATTGAATTATATCACCCTATGTGATGAACATGATGTTGGTATAATTATTTATTTGATTGGTGGTGAATTCATGTATCATGATTAGGCACATATGTTTAGATGACACATTAATGTTTCTTTCTTATATAAGGTTCAAATTAATTAAATTCCTATTTCAATTATTGAATTTTGATTCGGTGGGATGTTTATTCTAGAATTTTAACATCTAAACCCGAGAATAATATTCTTGTATGACATATATAGTTTAGAATAATATGTAGGAAAAATATATTTCGATATATCCTTGGGTTGTTCCTAGGGGGATGACTCTTGTGCTTAGTTGTAGCCTCTTGGGAAGATTCACTTGTCATAATTTCCTTAATTGTTCTTATAGGCTATTAATGAATCATTTTTTGAAAATGTTTTAAATCTTTTATATGTGTTTTTATTTAATATTATAAAATTTTGTGTGATAATTTTTTTATGAAACCACAAATGGAAAATGTTTATAATCATCCTTCAATGGGAAATTCCCCTATTACACCACCTCCTATACAAAATGGTGTATCAAGGAATTCTCTTATAGCTACCCTACTGTTCGAGATCATAAATATTTTTCAAATTGAACTCTTCCAAGATTTTCTAGCTGAGGGAGGATAATCAAAAAAATCTATGATCAAATACACTCACGATATTCACCTAAAAACAACATAGACCTACACAGAAGTGTAGGCCCATATGATACTAAAGAATAGATATAAATTATTGAATGTATATTAAAGTTAGTAGAGCTTATATAGAATTGAAAAATGAGACATTCATCTTTATACTATAATGTCATATTTGATGGTGGTGAGGAATTATGAATTAGGTATGAATACATGTGGGGATGATGTGGGAAAAAATCACGGACCTATTCCAATAGGAATTAATTTTAGGAGAATGATGAAGATGAAGGTGTTTTTTTTCCTGTGTTGTCTTTTGTTTTTAAGAATTTCATTGATAAATGGGAATCACATCACTGATTATATGATGAAAATAAGACTCGTTATTTGTTTTTAAAAGAATAAAACACATGTTTTCTAAAAAATCATACATTCTCTGAAGGTCTATCATAATAATAAGATGATGTATTAGGATTATGATAATACTCACCTCGATACCATAATAAAAGAGAAAATATCTTTCTTTAATTAAATGGTAATTTGATTCACATTTAATTCAATATTAAATAAGTGAATATTTTGATGATAAATAACAGTATTCCAGTGTTACATTAATTAAATATGATGATTAATTTCTGGTTGTTATTTCACAAAAGTCATAACTTGATTGGAGAAGTTATGATGAAAAATATATGAATGAAATGGGGAGTGAAACATGGTTTTATAATCATATTATGATTGATCAGATATATATGAAAAAAAGGATGATGGAAATTGTATAAAGGGAAAATTAATTTGGTACAATCATATTTAGGCATAGGAAGTAATCATTTTGAGTGTTGTTGGGGAAGCAAAATTCAGTACTGAAGAATTCATATCAAGGACAATTGTATCCAGAATAATTGTACCAAGAATAATAATAGCCAGAATGATCATATCAATGATGATCATTCTCGGTATGATCATATCTAGTTCAATCATACTAGGAATGATCATAATCAAAAAAATTGTATTCATCTTGATTAAATTTTTTCCAATCGATTTATGAACAATTACACTCAGTTGATAAGGAACTTATGAAGCTGAAATGAATGAAATTTTATGATACAATATAATGAAAGCTTGATGATGTTGAAGCTGTTCTCAAATGAATATTATGTCCAGAATTATTTCATGATCATATAACTTGTTTTTAAATGAATTTACTAAATATGAATTTATATTTGTGTTAAGGTAAGATTTATGGATGTAAAAATGTTTTGAGAGTGGAGAAGAAAGGAATTTGATAAATCATATATCAAGGGGGGGTTGGAATTCAACATAATGATTTTTATTAGCATTAAGAGTGGTATTTATTTATACATACATTTATATATTCAATTCATATAGAGAAATATATTTAAGAAGTTATATTAAGATAATCTGACTCTAAAATAGATATCAGACTGGAAATTCAAATGAAATTGTGATGAATATGTAAAGAATATAGAAGAATCAAGAAGCATTGACATTATCATAAATTCGATCGATATTTAAGAAAATTGATATTTTTTTGAATTTTATTGAATGATAAATATTTTGGTATTCTCAAAAAAACCTCTCATGGTTCACCTAAAAATGGATAAAAGTACATTGTACATTTCTAATGACAGATGTACTATTAACTATAGAAGAGAGACAAGATCGTAGTATTAGAGAGAAGAATAATTTTTCGTATTAACATTTTTTGAAGATCTTATTATGGATATGTAAAAAGAGATGGGGGAAGATCACAATGTTGAATTTAGATGATCTATGTATTAGGTCATTATTATATACAATTGATTACAGTATTTGAATATTCAATCATATTCAACTTATCATCGTATTGAGCTAAATTATCGGATTAGGATTTGGGTGTTCGGAATTTTGGATTGAGGAACAAGGAATTAAGAATTACCTTAATCTCATATAGTTAGCGCAATATCATTTTGTATTGAGAAATCATACTAAGAAAAATCAGACATAGAAGAATCAGGCTACGAGATTTATACACAAAATAATCGTATTGAGGAGAATCCACCTTAGCGGAATTAGATTGGGACAAAGGTACAATGGAATTAGAAATTTATTTTTCATTTACAATTTCCATGAAGTTCTTACCACATTATAGGTAAAAAACTAATGAAATATTTTCAAAGGAATACATTTTTTATGTTCAAAGGTAGAATAGGTAACATGAGTTGTTATACATACTTTTTATTACCCTATTTGTGCTATGAAGGCACACTCAAACTTTGGGAAAGTTTCACTAAACTATATGAGTTTAATGGAATATACTACTCATTGTAATCATGTAATTGTTTTCTTGAGGATTTTTTATTGGATTATATCCAAAAAAATACAAATTACATTGCTATTTGTACTGAATAGTGAACCTTGTAAATACATATGTTCTTGTGGGCGGTTGTTTGAATTTTTTTAGTAGAGAACAAAATCATTAATAGGAGGAGACTATTTTATCAATTTTATGTGAACAGAATAAAAAACGTTTTACTAATTCAGTACTTCCCCACACAGTGATACAATTATCATGACTAGGGAATTATAATTGGTATCAGATCCAAAGGTTCCATTCACTTATTCATTGCAGACAGATAATTTGAATTCAGTGAATAGTAATGGTATGCCCTAATTTTATGGAATGAATTATCATATCTATAAAAATATAATATCAGTGTATCTTATGTTTATTTTATATGATATTATTGATACTGAAACAGCTGGGTTTCATCCCATTGATGATAAAGTACCTCTAACATCTTTTGATAAGAAAAATCCAGATAATGATAGAAGGTCCAAAATAGATATATTAACATCACCTTCAGAAACTTAATTCCTATGGTTTAATTGAGTTTTTATATCAAAGGATATATGTGAGAAATTGAAAACATATATGATGGAAATAAAAAATTAAATAATAAAATGTTACAAATATAGAAGCTATAGTATGATGATTTTAAAATGGGAGATCATGAATCTATTAGGGACATCATTACATGGTAAAGCAGCATTGTTGGTACTATCATATGTCTTGGTGAAAATTTCAATGATTTTTCTATTGTTTAAATTATCATGATAATCTTTACTGATAATTTTGATGAAAAATTTTCTTCATTAGAGGACATAGATACTGAGAATTAATTTTTTATGATTTATATAGAGCTATCATAACTTATGAAATGTGGAAGGAAAATGTTATGAAAAGAAAAAACAAATGTTTATTGAGAAATTTATTTCAATTATATAAATAAATAAATTTAAAACAAGATTCATATTGAAGATAATGATGGGGAATTTGATTGTGAAGATGAGGTATGTAAAAATCATTAAAATATTGTATCCTTGTTTTATAAAAATGTGAAAAGTGGTATAGTTAAATACAAATGGAAAATTCTATTAAATTGAATTGAATGTGGAGACAATGTAAAATTTATAACCAATTTTCCTCGATGAAAGAACGAATTTGATAGAGAAGAAGAAAAAATAAATACAAGATGATATTATAAGAAATAACATTACAATGGAAAATCATATTCCATGTGGGGAGGTAATGAAACTCTTCAATTATAAAAGAATAATATACTTATCTAATAGAATATAAAAAAAATTAAGTGATGCAGAATATGAAATATATATTGAGTATGGTATTGAGAATATATTTATTTTCAATAATGAATGATGAATAATTTGATATAATTATTCATAATGAAGAATAAAATAAATTTGAAATTAATTTCAATGATGAATGGGAATAATTCTTAAGATAGATTTGATGACCTGAAAAGAAAAATATAAATTTAGAAGATGAATGTTCCTCAATAAGAAATCAATAATTTTTTACTGATGAAATGGTGAAGATAGTGAAAGAGGGTGATGATTTGACAAAATCACCAGTGGAAGAAAAGAATCATAGTGAGAATCTAGAAGCGAAGTAGAATGAAATAGCGAAAGAGTTGAAACATGTCTAACATAACCACTCAAAAGTTGAGGAGAAATGAAAAAATTCAAAAATTATATGTTCAATGTTAGTAATGATTGTCTTAATGATAAAATTTATAATATTCTACCAAAGTTACCATCAAAGGGATAGAAGAGTGAAAAAATTGGTTTTGAATTGATTAAATCATGGAATATCATGTCAGTATCCCAGACCAGCAGTGATAGAAATTTAGAAGTCTCAATGAATCTTTATTCTAAAATGTTTTAAAAAAATTTAAATCAAGAAATTATTGAAATACATATGGTTAAAATAAATATTAAATGAATATAAAGACTCAGATTGTGAATAGAATGGATGGTGGCATAGAATGGAAAGGGAAGAAGGTGGCTAATAAAAGTATTCATATTTCTAATTAGTATAGATGTTTCAATGGAAAATACCCTTGATATGTATATTGATAGTATTTTTTTGGATTTGTACATGTAGATAATATATGTTATTTCAACCAAAAAAAATTATTTTATCCCATTGGTTTTGAAAGAAAAAGGTTTAGGGGGATCCAATCTCCCCAAAGATAGAATTCTGAGAAGGTTGTTGTGAAGATACCTAAAATTTTTGAAGTGAAAATTGAGAATAAGTTACAACCCTAGAAACTATTTTTGAAATATGTGAATAATGAGGAAACCGTAAAAAACAATTTATTGTTTTGGTTCCATCACAAAAAAAAAATATTCTTTGTAATTATCAATAGCTAAAGGTGATGAAGTAGAGAGATGTAGTAAAAGCTATTATTATTGATACATCATTGAATAAAACAAAATTTTAATGACCATTGTACCTTAATAGTGGGTTTTCTTCTCATATTATTGGAGATTTGAAAATATTGATTAATTTTATTTATTTTAATGATGGAAGAGTGACAATTTTCATGGTTCAATCCTTCAAAATAAAATGTGTTAGATTATCCATCATTGGGATAGAAAAGATGAAATCCCTGAATAATATAATGTTGGTGGGATGAAACAAAATTTTTATTGTGTTTCTCAATTATTTTATTAGGGTGTTAATGTTATCATTATAAATGATGGGTTTTTTGTGAAAAGGGAGGATGTTGAATTTTTTTTACAAGATGCTAATTACAAAATGAATATTGTATTCGTTTTGTGAAATAAAAAACTATTGTTACATGAGTATGGTAGAGAACAATTAATTATGGAATAAAATTATGAGACACATGGGGAATAGAAACATGATAATTCTATATAATATAAATCGTGATTGATAAATTTTTTATTTTCATGGAAAATATATTTTTTGTAGCACTATTTGTGAGAACTGAATGAATAAAAATGTTTTGCTTATAAAAGTTAAGATTTGTTCAATACAACCCATGGATTTGATTCATTGTAATATTATTGGGCTAATGAGAAAACAATAAAAATTAATTATAATAACAACATTACTTTTATTGATGATGTTATTCACATTACTTGTGTTATGTCTATGGAACACAAATCTGAATCATCAAAAATGTTTAAAAGTTTACTAAGGAAAGAAATGAATGAATGTGAGTATTCATAAAAGAAGTTGAGAATTAAAAATTCTGATGAATATATGAGTGATTATTTTGAAAGATATTTGGAGGAGAATAGAAATTATCATTAGTATAGTTCCCCATAAACTTCATAAATATGGAGTTTCTAAAAGAAATAATAGATGTTTTTGTGGAAATAGGAAGAGCCATGTTACATGGAGAAGACCTTTCTCAATACATTGGGAGGGAATCCATGATTACTACGATTATATTTAAAACCTATGTTTCAATTGGAAAAATTCACATATGAATCCATATTAATTTATTATGTTAAAAATATATGTTTGAAACTTTTAAATGTGTTGATGAGTCTATGCATTGTAGTGAATAACGATGGAATCTTTGGAAAGTTCACGAATAATGGAGAAGAAGAAATATTTATTGGTTGTGATCCAGAAAAAAGAGGATATATAATATTCAACAAAGAGAAAAAAGTACTGCTGATTCTATTATAGTGAATGTAATTTAAATAGGTGATAATGAAAAACATATTCATGCAGATAAGGATGTTTAATAAAGAGAATATACAAATTCTGATAAGGATACATATAAATTTTTTATATCCATGAATAAAAGAGGAAGATACTCAAAAATATCATCCAAAGATAAGGAATCAGGTTAAATCTCAGAATATTATTTTTGATAAAAATTATAATGTTCATAAAATAAGAACATCAAATGCTATTACACTAACTTCATTGTATTCTAAATAGTAGTTGATTGATGTGAAACATGTTATTGAATATCCTAAATGAGTATCTACCATTAATGAAGAGTTGGATTATATTTAACGGAATGATACATGGGAACTCATACCCAATCCTGAAAAAAAACATTATTTTCACAATGTGTATTCATCATATAAATATGAATAAATAAGGTGAAGTGATAAAAAAAATCAAGATTGGTGTCCAAATGGCATTCACAAATTTATGATGTTGATTTTGATGAATCATTTTTTCTAGTGGTAAGACTTGAAAAAATCAAAAAAATTCATTTTATTGCTACAAAATGAGGCTTCATGATCATTCAATTGATTTTGAAATATGCATTCAAGATAGGTGATCTTAAAGAGGTTGTTTAGATGATAATAATTTTTGACTTTTCAGTAAAGATAAATGTTTTGTGTGAATATTGAATAAAGATTTGGATAGGATAAAAGATGATTTGAGGGAATGTAATTCCAAATTAGATACATGCTTAAGTAATATGAGACAAATGAAATGAAGAGTAGATAGAAATATATACATAAAATATATTCAATAGAATTCCCAAATTATTATTGATTTTTTTGATGACATTTTAATTTTTGGAAATAATGAAAGATGTAGGAATGGATTTTCAAATAAATGAACAATGTATTTTAAATGTCCATGTTGTGGCAAAAAAATACTTTCTTTGATCATAAATACAACTAATGAACGAATAAAATTTTATTACTCACCATATTTATGATATGGAACATATTACGAGGTTCTAAATGGAAAACATAAAACATTTTTCTGCATCGATATTAATGGGAAAAATGTTTTCTAATGTTGGTTAATGAATATAAGTTGATCAAAATGATCTTCCAAAGAAAATTAGAATATTTTTATATTTGATTGCCTCACGAATTGACAGTGTTTATTTTGTTAATCATTGCGCAACATATCAGAGTTTTTTTAAAGAATCACATTTACATTCAATAAAATATTATTATTAGATACAGAAAAGGAACAACTGTTTTTGGAATCTGGTATTATAGATCAGATAGTATTGATTTTTTTTGGTTATTCAGATGATGATTGGAAAATAAATTTTGATGATAGAAGATCCATCTCTAGTTAAGAGTTTTATTTGGCACATAATTCAGTTAGTTGGAATTCAATGAAAATGAAATCTATAACACTTAGTATGGATGAAGATGAGTATGTTTCTACTACTCAATCAACTACTCATGTCATGTGAATGAAAACTCAATTGGAATATTTACATATTGAAGCGAAGTTACCCTTTCTATTGGGATGTTATAATCAATGTAAAATCTAACACAGTAGGAATCCAGTTCAACATTATCATTCAATAATATTAATTTCAAATATCATTTAATCAATAATCATTTGGAAAAGATTGAATTAAAGCTGGAATATGATCCAACTTTTGAAGATGTTATTGAAATTTTATCAAAATACTTATAGAAGGAATCATTCTATAAATTTAGGATAAACATGGGAGTCAAACTACTTTTTCATCAAGTTTTACGTATGTATTTTTTATTCCCATACTCATATAATATTTGGATTATATTTTCCAGCTGGAGTGGTTTCATAAATCAATGTATTTCATAAAAATAAGGAGTCGTGGGATAGTAGTGAAATCATTTCCATTTTGTTAATGAAAAATTATAACTATTTTTTTGAGTGTGTATAGGAAAAGAAATTGTTTCTTATTACAAGGATGATGAAGAGAATTTGAGGATTAAAAATAAATATAGAAGGAATTAAAAGGTTTTCATAATCACTAATTTTTGACAACATTGTTTAGTTTTCAACGATTCTTGTTTACTACAATGTGTTGGCCAACATAGAATTATAATTTTTGATATAATTTTTATTGATGGAGTATACAATGTTTAGTGATTTATGAAACATGGATGAAAACAAATCCACTGGAGGAGATTATTAGGGCCAAGCTGAAGAGGATGTTTTTTGATTTTAAAGTGTTTTATTTTTTTCATGAATGTATTTAATGATGTGAAATCAAAGCACTTTGTATATTATGAATATAGTACTCAAGATTTGGTCTCAAAAGAAGTAGAATCGTGATTTCGAAAAAAAAACCAACGCAATTTAAAAGTCGATCATAATAAGAAGAATAATAAACATGATTATAATCAAACTCACCAAAGTGACATAATGAATGGGAATATATCTTGATAAAAGTAAATACATATTATTTTCACTCAAAATTAAGTATGATAGAATTTATTTTTTTATGAATAATCAGAGTCTGCTTGATTATGACTAATTAAATGTGATGATTATTTTATATATTTTATTACAAAAAATTCATAATTTCATTGATGATCTTATGATGAAATCTTGATGAAATAAGGGGGGAGAAAAGGGTTTTTTCATATTTTAATTAGATTGATATGATCTAGATGGATAGAAGAGGGTGGTGGTTACTATATTTAGGAAAATAAATTATAAGCAATCGTATTCAGGTTCATGAATGAGAAATTGTTGGTGAGGTTGAGGAAGATAATATTTGTATAGAAGAATTCATATCTCGGCCAATCATACCTAGAATCATTGTATCTAGGATGATTGTTAACAGGATGATCATATCCATACCAATCGTACAAAAGAATTTTTCAATCAAGATAATCATATTCAGCTTCATTATATTTGGGAAAATTCATTTCTAAACAATTGTACTCCTGTGAGAAGAAAATAAACATTCATGAAAGACTGGAATGTTACGATAAATTCCAATGTTTGTATAATGATGCTAAAGCTGTTCGGACATGAATTTACTATCATGATAGAAGTCATGATACAAGAACAATTTTGTGAATAAAGGATGTTTTTAAAGATGATCTAAGGCTAATGAAAATTGTAATGAAAAAGATTGATCAAAAATATAGTCAACCATTACAAAGGGATTGAATTTTTTTTTTCATGTGAATTTTCATGTTGGTAAAGAGAAAAGGTGAATATGTTAAAATTGATTGAGAGAAAAGATGAAATGAGTTTTATGAATTTTATGAATTTGATCTCAAGGGGGAGATTGGAATTTAGAAGAATAATTTTATTCAACATTCAAAGTGGTATCCATTTCTTAATATATTTATATATTCAATTGATACATTGAATTTTATTGAAGAAATAAGATTCAGAAAATGAGACCAATGAATATCAATCATATTGGTATTTAAAATGAATGTCTAAAGAAGAAAAATAAACAATATGAGATTAAAGAAAAATCAAGATGATTAGATGATATTATAAATGCGCAGGATATTTATGGGAAATTAAGATTTTGGGGATTTTGATTTGGAGGGAAATATTTTGTGCTTCCCAAAAAAATAACTCAGGGGCCACCTATAAATGTCAAAATAAATATATTGAACAGTTATTATGACTGATGTAATATTCGTCGTAGAAGAGAGAAAAGCTCTGAGTTTTAGAGAGAACATGAAGTTTATATTATCACTTGTGTTGAAGTAGTTTTGATGTAGAAGTAAAAATAGATGAGGAATTATATCAACACTGTATTTAGATATTCATTATATTTAGTGATTATCATATCCATTTGACAGATGTATTTGTGTTTTCAATCATGTCCATCTAATCATCATATAATGGTGAATAATACAATAAGTATTTACATACTCAGATTTATTTACATTTCAAGAAGGGGTTCTTAATGGAATAAATCATACCCAGGTAGTGAAATATATTTTTATATTGAGAAATTTTTCTTGGAATAATTGGACTCAGAAGAATCAGACAGAGAGAATTGTAATGAGAATAATTTTATTGAATGGAATAATACATGGAAGAATCATAATATGAGTATTGTAAAAGGAAAAAGAATGAGTTTTTCTTTATTAAGGTCATGGGTGTTCATAACATATTCCGAGTAAGAAATTGAGGAATTTTTTTCAAAGGAATAAATTTTTTAAATTGAAATGAATCACCTGTTTCATGAGTTGTTACACAAACATTGTGTTACCCAGTTTGTGATTGGAGGGTGCACACATACTTTGGATTGTCTTGAATGTACTACAAGACTAGAAGATAATTTTATACTTTTTCAAATCCAAGGATTTAATTCTAGTATATTTTGTGGGTTTTTATTATTTCAATAACATACCAGGGATGTAGCTATTAGTATTGAATATTTAACCATGTAAATACATGTGTTCTTTTGGATTAATGTTGGAGTTTTTTTGAGAAGGGAAGTCAATATTTAATAAGAGGTGAAGGTTTATTGGATTTCAGGGGAACATAAATTAAAAATAATCAATGATTCACACCCTTTCCCACTCAGTGATAAAATTATCATGATGGGAAAATTAAAATTAATAAGAGATATGCAAATGATAGATAATGCTTAAGAGTTAGTGGATATTTATTAAGGGATGATATTAGTATCTTTTAATTATTTATTATTCACTAGTCTAATTTTATATTATTTCATGTAAGTGGGAAAAGAGAAATATATATTTGTGATGTTTTATATTGGTTTTTTACCTGAGTTAAAAACATCAGGTCCGTATTTTTTATTTATAACTTTTGATGAGTAAGCTGGAAGATATCTAACTATTGAAAAGGTACCTTAGGAAGATAATGTTTTAGAACCTATTTCAGAATTCATAAGACAAACTGATATATTTTACATTACATCCCCATATTTCTATTATGGTGATAGAAATAATAAATTTAACTACATGACCCAAGTTAATAAATGATAATAATACCCAAGAAAGAGCTCATAGATCCCTATGTTTGAAGTTGTTCTTCAAGATGATACAATTGTGTATAAAAGGTGAAATACATAAAATATTATCATAACCCTACCATGAAGTGTCACTAGTGTCGAAACACATGAATAATTATTATGTTTTGTTAATATCTTTCCAATATAGGCTTAGTGAGGTTAGAAAAAAATGCCAGAATTGTGTTTAAATAGAAGGTTCCATATGCTTTGGGGACTATGAATTTGGAGGCACATGAGATTCTGGTATGGGGCCATATAAAAACTCATGATGAGTTTTTATAGTTATCATGGTTCAATCTAATATATGATTGGAAACATTAATGGATTAAGGTATGATCAAGATAAATTCAAAATTTATATTTGTTTGTCGGATACAAGCATCCCTTAATCATTTATATTGGGTAATGTTATTTTTGGGTTAACTGTTTTCAGTTAAATTTTATTTCAAAATAATATTAAAAGATATATATTTTGTAAATGATGTGTCTCATTGTATTATTTTACTAATATTTAAAATAGTGATTTATTGATATGAGAACTTTTTGGATTTCAAAATTATGGAGATTTATAGCATTGTTCAGATCATTGGAATGGATTGGTTTACTATTTATTATGCAAAAAATTTCTGTTATCCTAGATTTGTATCATTTACTTCATCTAAGGGACATAATATTTTGTCCACCTATGAGTTACATGTTTTAGTAGGTCGAGTTGGACAATAACTTATTCAAATTGAATCTATTATGGAATAGCTGACATGAATAATTGTTTCATTTTACTAGAAAGTGTCTAACACCACTTCACCTACTATGGTTGAAATTTACTAAGTTTTATTTCTATATTACTTGTTAATGTTACATCCAAAAATGTAGATATCAATTTTAATTGAACTAATTCACAGTTCATAGCTTATATCTATACAACCATATTGTGTGGAACCTCCTATGTTGAAAGAGGTTATGGTGAACCAAGAGGATTTAGAAGATGTGGGATTTATCGTCTCAAGATATTCTCCTAGGAATGCTCAAGTGTTGTTAACTAAAAATTGGACGGTAGTCCTTTTATGTGTGTGGACATCGAGAAGATGAATCATATTATTATGATGAACATGTTCAAATTTTCAATGATTGATGACCTAGGTGGAATTTATGATTAGATGTGGATTATACGAGTATCTTATTTTGAATTTTGATATAATTAATATTCCATTATTGATCATGGAAATCACAAACATTATCTATCACCAATATGAGGATTCAATAATAATTGTCTTATTTGATGATATTTTGATATATTCAATGAACATAGAGTCACATTTTAGACACCTTGTGATTTTATAGAGTATGTTTCTACTATTTCATATTTATTCTATATTTTAAAAGATGACCCCTTGGATTTAGGATTATAATTTCTTGGGGAATGTGATATTTTATTTAATAATTTAAAAAGACCCATAAAATTAAGATGCAGTGACGTTTTGTGCACAACCAAAGAACAAGTTCCAACTTCATAGGTTTGATGGACTGGCTTGGTACAAAATATAGTTCATTGAAAACATTTATCCATTTAAAAAACCCTCAATGGTTGTTAAATAAAATGTGGGGATCTTTTAAAGATAATTTAGTGTCAATAAGTCTTCCTATAGTTGAATAAAATATTTCTATCAACTTTGATTTTGATTTTTCTTGAACTACAAATTGAGTATATAAGATATTTTGGTGATTCAAAGGTTTTATAGGGATATTTATTGATGAAAAATTATTATTTAGTTTTTTAAGAGTCTATATAGTTTTAAAATAATGTTTTGGAACTAGACTTTGAATGACCTAGAGTTATATTTTTTCATACATATTGACCACAATAGATTTCTATATTTTTTATCCCAATGTGACTTGATTATTCATCGTAGTTTTTGGGTAACGTACCTATGATGTTCAAATTCAATATGGAATATGCTCAAAGTAGAGGAAATTTTTTGTGTAGATTATCATAGAAAGAAAATCATAGGATCTTATTGAGATAATTTTAGAAGCAGCGTGGAAGTTTTAACACCACGAAATTTTGTAAATTATTTTTCTCAAATTAATTTAACCATTTTGATATTTTTCATTTCCGAATACACTAAAAACAGTTCATTTTTTATTAAATAACTATGTTTATCGTGAATTATATGTAAAACCATGTCAATCCAAAACTGCACATCACACTAATGACATGTGGAATTACAAAAAATAAAGATGTTACTTGATTTATTGTTTAACACACAAGAAAGCGTTTTAAAAAACTATAATATATTATAAAAATGTTATTATCTAATATAACATGATATAACATAGCCCTAAAATTAGTAAATATGAATAGTATTTTCTATTTTATGAAATTATATTATTTACAAAAATATAAGATGAATTCAAAGGTTAGTAATTCATTATAAATGAATATGAAGAAGATAGAATATTAAAAAAAATTGCTTTTATGGTCAATATTTTTATTTACATAATAATTAAATAAAAAAATAATGAGTGTTATTAATGTAATATATATGTTATATATTCAATAAAAATAATTTTTATTTTTATTATTTTGATTTTATAGACATTACATAATAATAATCCCAATTTATGCTTAAAACATAAATTTTTAAAAATAAAGTTTTACCACCTTTTAAAGGATAACCCATTTAAAATATACTTTTTCAATTTTATATAATTAATATTAAAAAACAATATTTGTATTTGTATGATAAATATCAAAATTTTGTACGGGTATTTGTTGGTGTTTTTTCTGTAATGTTTCAATTTATTTTAAATAGATTTAAATAATTAATTAGATCTTATTTTTATCAATTCATCCAATATAGGTCATTTTATTCAATTTCACTTTGAAACTGGTTATACAGAATTAGCAAACAATTGCACATTTTTTGTTCAAAATCATGCAATGTCGTCTAGTCAGCTGGATAAATTTTAAATTGAGTTATTCCACATATTTATTTATAATTTAGAATAATGGATTTCATATTGTAATCGTACATATTTATATATTTTTTAATTTTATTGTTGTTTTTTACAAAAAATATTATGGAATGTGATGAAAATTAATTACCATGGATATGATAATATTTATGTTAAAAAAGTTCTAAACCTTAAATACCCAAAATGACCTAGAAACATTCCAAAAAAACATGGCGGAAACCAATCAGTAATGATCATTTTTTAATGTGTTATTTTAGTTATGTATTAATTTTTTTAGGTAGAAACAAGTGTTCACCTTGTTTTCTAAAATTCAAAATGTCTCATTTCTCTTCTCTATAAATGGCCACTATATCTCCATCTTCTTTACACCAATTTAACTACAAAGTTGCATCCATTATCTTCCCAATAAACATCCCAACATCCCTAGAAAACACTTTTATTCCATAATTTTTTTAATAAATCATTACATGGGAGTATTTTGTCACAAAACAAATAGACTTACATGATTAATAGGTAACACCTTATCTTAATATCATTTCATTTATATCATTACCATTCTCCTCCACTATATTTATTCCAGGATTATACAACAACTCCATTATACTAGTTACACTAGGTACTTTTTTATGATAAAAGTTAGACCAATACTTACACACATATCCATCTAATGGGTAGCTAACATAATGGTTATGTGTACGGAGAACTACTACATCACTAAATGATTATTGTTAATTTTTCATTTACAATATATCTTGCTAGAAATTATGATGTAAATTATTTTTATATATTTTATATATTATATTTATTATTTATTTACAATTATATAATAAGTTTTAAAATAATAACATTATACGTTCTATTTGGTGTTAATATGATAATTTTGTTGGTGGATATGTGGACTACCACTTCCTCAATGTGATATTATTCAGTCACACTACATAAAATTTATCAATGATGGGTCTAGTGAACATATATGATATATATGATATAATAATACTACTTATCCTTGGGCCCTTCTTATTGAATCCTATTTTTTATAATAAGTGCAGAGGAGGTCACATTTAAAAAAAATTAACTCTATTTCATTGGTATATATAATGAAAGAGATCTATTTTATCCTTGGGCCCTCCTCAATGTATAAGATTACCAATATCAACTAATTAAAGGTGCGGTGAAATCTCTATTTATTGGTTTTAAGGGATTTATCAAACACTTCATCATTTGAATAGTTATGAAATGAGAGAAGAGACAACTCATTAGGTACATGATATAGTGAGGTGAAATAAAATTCTTTTATAGGAGAGGAATCATCATAAAATGTTATTTATCAAACTTGTTCTATGAAAAACATTTTGGTGGATGTTGTGGTTCTTATACATTATAATATTACCCTACATGGTTCGCTATGTAGCCTATATTAACATTACAAAATTGATTACTAGTCAATCAGCCCCATTATCTAGTACATACACTATATATTATGATTTAATGTTACAATAAATATTTTGAACACGTTTAGATCTGGTTTCCCTATCCCTGGTCTCACCAATCACATATACAAGTATATTTTATTTGGTAGAAAATGTTTCACTATAGCATAATAAAGTTGTTTGTAATGTCTTCAATTTTTTATTCTAATTGGTGTATTCACAGTAAACAAATATCAATTAAATTATTCTCAAGGATATACTATAGTAAATATCATATTATTAGGGCTATTAATAGACATTAATTCATCATCCTTTGGATTCTTTAAAAACAACTTTTAGTGCTTGACATCGATGAAATTAGTTTCACCTAATTTAGAGTGGTTTAGATAATATAGTAGTGCCCCTAATTGACCTTTGATTGAGTGTTTAATACTTGGATTTCATGAATAAGGGATTAATGCATGTAGGAGTATCCATATAATTACATTTATGTAATTGAATGAAATATCTAATTAATTGAACATGATTTTTTAAATAACATTATAAAATTTTCCTTCATTTATATCCAATAGAGTAGAATTTTCTCACTTTTATTATATATCAACAAATAAAATTAATATTAGGAATGATTATCCACTTTTTATCCCAACGTATTATATGTTAGGGTCGATATGAGATTCATTCCAATGATAGTATGCACAAATAAATAATTTATATTTACACTACTGTGATATCCTAAGTCAGATAAGTGGTTCATTTGAACCTGCAGACTTCACCCCGTTTATTAAATAGTGAATTATAAGATTTTACACATTTAATTTTGATCATATTTTTCTAAATAGAAGATTTTACAGATAGTTACATTGGTATCAAGCTCCATTGGAATCATCAGGGCCCCGCAAAGTGCCTTTGTTATATAGAGTGTGACATGGATTGATAGTGTATTAAGATCATCAAATGGTTTCATGATAAATTATAACCTTTTTAACATTTTAATTTTTATTTTAAAAATGGATCATTACATATAAAAAATTCTATAGGGCCCATCTAGATGATGACGAGGTCTTTATTTGGAACCTACAAAAGTTTATTATTGGTGGGATGGGAATAACATATCTTGTAAATGAACTTTTTCAATGTGAAATATTATTTTTCTGGGGGATAGTTTTGTAGATTGTTTTTTTACAACATAGTTTAACACTTAGTTTATAATCTATGTATCATATAAAATAGATAATCTTATTGTGAAGTAGACATTGTTTTTTCCAAAGGATCAAAATCATTGATAATGGGATATAGGATGATCTAAATGGTGTGCATTATCCAAATTATCTAATCAATGGTCTACAAATATAATCTAATTTATTAAGGAATATTGTTATTCCTTGTTAGAATATTTATATATTACATTTACAACAATATAATTTCATCGTAGTAGATGATATGAAATAAATGACTATGGATACTATATTTTTCATCTATTGGGGAACTTATTCTGCATTTCTATGTCACCACATAATCCTTCATTATGTAAAAGGTTGCGAAGATAATGGTGTTTCTAGAGAGGATTAAATATATATATATATATATATAATGTTATGGATAATCTATCTATGCATGAATTACTCAATAGGCTCAATCAGTCATCTTTCATTCCATCATATCATTGAACATCTACAATTTTGAACAAGAAACATACTACATATCCCAAAACCCATAGAAATAATTGGTATAGAGTAAATGGAAATACAATGAACCTAATGATCATGTAACTCCACTATGATTTGATTTACCATGTTAGGGAAACATTCATTCAATATGAACTAGTCCATTATGGTGTGTTTGTTGAACATGTGGTGGGAGGAATAGTTGGGGAGGAATTGTAATTCATCATTGCGTAACCTTATGACTTTTGGATGTTCTATAATCTAATTTTCCATTATATATATTATCAATTCAAGGAAATTTTCAACCTTAAAATAGTATAAATTAACATTTAATCATCGACGGGCCTAAACATTTCCCTCAATCATGGGAAATGTATAAAATTTCCAACAAAATTATTTACATGATGGGGATTATTCTATAAGGCCACATAGCCAAATTAGTTTTGGGGATGGAGTATACATCATAGAAGATTTATTTACATTGATGGAATTGAAATACTATAAGGTAGGTAGCAAAGATACCATATCTTGGTATACAATATAGACTCCTCTAGACATGAAAAACTATTAGTGAACTCATAGAATCCACCCCACCACTTTAGGTTGAGTAGTGTTATGAACATATCATCCTTGAATTTTCTAGGAACATCACCTTCAACTATAAATGGGGGTGTTGAGTATCGAGATATTATAGCATGTTATTCTATATAGAGATGATGTTATTGAACGATTTATATTCCAATGAATATCACTTTAGTGGGTTGCTGAAAATTATCCGTTACATGGAGGAGTTGAACTAGAAAATAACAATCTAATATAGATATTCTAAGATACAAATGAATCCAAGGGACATATTTTTATACCCAATAGTGGTAGGCCCATTAATTTTTGGAATGGGTACATTTAATAAGGATGCAAGCAAATGGGATCCTTGTATTTGGTAACATCAAAATAAAAAATGTTTGAGGTTCTACTTTGTGTCACTAATTCTAGTTAAAGATGTAAATATCATATTAATGAAATTTAGACGTGGGTGATGTGGTCCATCCAATTTTTTTATGATTTCCATATGAGTTGTAATTGATACTATTTAAAATCTATAACAAATCAAAGGATACTTCCACTTGTGTAATTCCATATATAAGTCATATGGCTTTTGAAGTGGAGTGGCCATGGTTTAGTGGTGTTAATTCTAGTTAGTCGACTAAAGGGGAATCCATAAGGGTTTTTTACATCAACCTACAGATGAATGAATACCATGTCTCAGTATATGTACATTGGCAATAGGGTTTTTATTTATAAAACACTATTAGTTGTGAAATATTTTATATTTAACATTACCAAAATCGGGACCATATCTCTTTAGCATATCAGTATTGATCTATAAAATTAACTTGAGTTTCTAAAGAGAATTAGTGATTCTGAATTCATGGAGATTTAATATATGGATTCAGTTCAACTAGTAGTCCAGTATCCACCCTTTACATTGTAATGGTTCTAATAGGTTTTCAAATGTTGTGTAACTAGATGTCACAAAAAATCCGTAGACTATTTTTTTATGGGTGTAGACACCTACATGAGAACTCAACTATCTTTTCTGGTCCTCTAGAAAAAAAATATTTCCCACATGATTTTTCAATTATATTGCACTTATTTTATTGGGGGGCCAAACACAATGATATTCATTATCTTTATGGTTAGTGGTGAATTTTCCATTAATTCATGGGAACGTTTGGATTTTTAGAAATTTAATTATCATTTGAAATAAAAAATTTATATATAAGTAGACTACTGCAAATTATAACATTCTTGTTAGTAGATACCCTCTAAAATTTAAGTCTAGTAAATTAATAATTTCATTACATAATCACATATTCCTTTGAAATCATCCAAAAATGTTATAATGTTGAACCACTATAATCAATGAATGGATGAACATTGAATCCTACTTCTTGAGAACTATAACATTATTGGGGAATCTAAAAATAGTCGAACTATCAGTTACTAAGTCATTTGAATGAAACCCTTATATTTTTTCAGTGTAATTTCATGTGGTTTTAGTGTAAAATTATGTTATAATTAATGTTTGGATTTTATATATAAATTAAATGATTATATTTTCATTAGTGGACATGGCTTCCCATATGATCTATTTATCCTTCTCATCCTATTTGGATGTAAGGTCCATCTCTGGGTTACGTGAGAATTAGGTATGAGGTTTCTAGTAATCTAATAGAGGTATTGGTGTGGATGTATATTCTTAAAAAAATTTGAGTGGTAAATATTTCTTCTAGAAAATATTTCATTCTACTGAATAAATATACTAATATGGTGAATCCAGATTTATTAGCCTGTCTATGTAGGATATAAACCTAAAATCATTATCTTGTGAGATTTTTCTTGGTACATGTGGATGTCTTGGTCATTTTTCATTATCAAAATATGATAGTATAATTCATAAAACTCCATCACATATAAATTAGAGTTATAAGAAAATTATTTGGATTATAATTTTTATGAAATCATAGTATTCCCAATATGGAAGACATCGCATCCTGCATACACATGTACTTATAGAGGGTTTTTTTTCTATTTTAATGTTTTTCCTTAGAATAAATAACAATATAATGCCATGAAAATATTCTATGAATCCTCTTAATTCATGGATTCAAAAATATTGGGGGTTATCTATCACCGATTTCCTCTATGATCCTTTTTGTATTGGCATGGAAATTAACTGATAATATTATTTTCTGTGTCATAGTGAACCTTTTAGTGAGTATTGATATTGGTGACAGAGGTAATATGCTAGTCGGTATTTGGAATAATGTCACCATGGGGAGGATATATAATCTGATAAATTTATTCTTCTTGTGGAGTACCTCTATAATGGATATGAAGGTGTCTATAGTTGTGGGAGTCGACCCGACTCACTTTGTTAGCAGTTGGTTCATTCTTGATTTGATGGGATGTTTTACCCTCATAATGGTTGGGATGGTACGGAATCCAAAAGATATTATAGGATTGAATATCAACGTAATGTATTACTACATATCACTGGAATGGTCATTCTGGGGTTTGATCTTTGGAAGCCTCTATAACATCCTCAATCCAACTCTACTAGATTTGTTGTAAAAACTTGAACTTTATATTCATGTATTTATTGCCAATAATCATAACCCAATTTCAACAATTGAAAATTTAAAGAATAATAAGAAAATATTATATCTCTTATATTACCAGTGACTATTAAGGATTATAGTTTTAAATAATTAGTACAACCACCATCATGAAAACATGTATTAATAAAAATCAACTTTCACTAATTTCGTGACATCCATTAAAAAACATAAAACAATTATTCACATCATAGGTAAAAGGAAACACAATAAGTGTTTGATAAAACACTTACTAATGGTAAAAATAATTATTAATAATAAAACATCATTATTGAGATTTATATGATCATAAGAGTATGATTAAATAATCAAAATTCCAGAGTTTAACATTTGATAATTTATACCCATCAAAACCTAGATAAAAAACAAGAAAAATTTAATAAGGATTTTAAAAATACAATATTCATAAAAGAATCAAAAATCATTATCCATGTGATACCATTGTGGATCAAATGAGAAATTAAAAATGTAAACAATGATGGAATCGAGTATTATAGAACATTTACTCTATAATTACCTAACCAGATAATTTTCATATATCATTGAAGTAAAATATAACCACTTTACTCCATCATATGTTTTGAGTAACATAAATCAATCATATCTCTGTACCTACTTCCAACCAGTTAACTCAGTCTCATTACCCAATTCGATGAAAATAAGGTTCCTGGGGAAAAGAAAACTATTGGTTTTATAAAAAATAAAAATAAACACATATTTATAATATTTTATTAATAGAGTTATAAGTGGAACTTTTGGAAGTCATTAATAAATTTACTTTTGAATATTTTTAAAATAAATTCAATGATAATATTATGAAATAATTTATGTTTATATATATAAATTCTGGAATTGTTTTTGAAAAAAATGGTATGAAAGAGATAGATTTCAGTTCCAAAAAAAGATTCAATATCAGTATCATTTATAAATAAAATTATCGATGTTTGAATAAATGAAATTGAGGTACTAGAATCTAAACATGTAAAAAATCAATAAAAAATATGTTAATAGAAAATACTTTTCACAGTAAAATAATATAATAACATTTACCCTCTAGAATCACTGAACATAAAAATCCCAAAATTAAAGGATATTGTAACATAAATCCTACAAAACATTGGAATCATTAGAATCATACATCAATGAAATAATTAATATGATAATTCTTCGAAAATCCATTTAAATATTTGAATTAATATTTCTAAATTATATCATGGTGGTGTATGTACATTGTATAAGTAAATCATTGTTCTTGAAATGAAATATTTCCCATGAAAATGAGTTAGATACAATATAAACCCTTATAATGATCAGAAAAAATTGCTTTAAAATTAATCCATGAAGAGATTATGTGAACATATGTAAATCCACTTTAAATAAGAGGATATAAAGCATAAAAAAATTAATTGATAAATCAACACATATTCATGTATCAAAAAATCAATGTAGTATTATTATAACCTAATTAATGGAAATTGAGATAAAAAACCTCTAACCACTTTGAAACATTCATATCAGATTCAAATTAATGAAATTATTTTAATTCAAACATAAAATAGAATTAATAATGAAAAATTTCTAATATAACATTTAATATAGGTGTGTATATAAACACATCACTGAAAAACCTATTTAGGATTATATGTAAATAGTTTCAATGTTTTGTTTATGATCAAACTAAGGCCTATGTGATTTTGTGGTGGGATATTAGGAAGGTTTTTTTTAATAAAATTAATTTCAGATTTGATGAAAAGTAGAGATGATATTTCATTTTATAAGGGAGGGGAGGGGGGCTCTTTAAATTCATAATGTATTAAATAATTATAAAATAATTTTCCTAATAATATTTATAAAAATTATTATTATTTGAATATAACCTTAGTAAGAGTTTAACTCCAGTCATCAAATAAAATTTTGAATACTTGAAGTGATGATTCCATCCTTAACATTTTTGTTTGGAACCTACATTGACCATTTTTCTGACTACCATGATAATAATGATTTGTACTCTTTAGGTTCCAATATACAATAATATAAAGGAAAACATTTAGAGTGTTAAAATAATCCATTTATCAATTCTAAAATATAACAAAAAACCGGATTATGGTTAAAAGCCCTTAAGGTTTACCAGTGCTAATAATGTGTTATTAAATGAACCCTATGACCGCCCTAAAAAAGAAATGTTAAAAGGGTCCTTTAACAATTATTCTTTTTTGTGTTGATAATGAAAGAACTATTAACGGTGGTGAAATTATATGTTTTTATATTTCTGTGAGTATAACCACCTATATTAGTGCTTCCAAGACACCTTTAATAGCGCCCCACCTTTATCAGTGCTTTTCACCCCACCACCCCTTTAATATGATCTTTTTTACTTTCTAGCTTCATTACTGCCCATCTAGGTTAGAACCCTACACCACTTTTAGAATATGGAATGGCATTACCACTACACCATGTTTTTTTTCATTTATTGATGTTTCATTTTATTTTTATGTATTTATATATATATATATATTATTCAAATAATAATATAATTATTTATAAAAACATTTAAAAAATATATGTGGGTGTTTGATATATATATATATACTTATACATATTTAAATATATTATATATTATTTTTATTTACATATACTAGAATATAATATAAATTTATATCTATATTTTAATAAACACATATTTTTTATATATGAAAAATATAAATATATTTTTATAATGTAAAAAATGGTATGATATTTTTTTAAATAATTTTCTTGAATATGTATTTATTTAAATATATTTGAATTTAAACTTCAAGGTTAATATGACGATATATGTATTTATATGAGTGATTTAATATAATTATATTAAATAAAATTGCATATATTGAATTGTTAATTAATTTACCTTGTGAAAAATGGTAAAATTTAAGAACTATAACACCAATATGATTTTAATCATTTGAAATAAATTCACTCCCCACTAAAATAGGGAAAACTACCCCCTTAACGAAGGTTTAAAATACATAAAATGTTAAAAATTTGGGGTAACCTGAATTAAAACTAAATTATAAAGGCCTTATGGGACTTTTGGCCCCTTTAAATGTGATATAGTGGTTCAATTAAATAACCAGATCATAGAGCTCATCACATTCTTGGATTTGATATTTTGTAGAGCCCAAAAAGACTTATGGATTAAAATATAGGGATATTTGATATTATAGTTATGTTTTCTACCTATTTTAGATCATTTATTAAATTTTTAGGATTTTTTTGACATCCAATTGTTATTAATTGAATATTACTTGATAATAATTAAAAAATTATTGATTTAAAATAACTATTTATTTGTTTTACAGGACATTTTCAAAAAACAAATTACATTTATCTTAACTATAAATGAAAATTTACAATATTTAAAACATATTTTTGAAATATATTATATTCTTATAAATATAAAAATAGATATATATTAAATTACTTTATTCAATGATATATAATTTCTTAAAAAATATACCTTTTATCATCATTACTAAAAATTGCTAATAAATCCGGGACTTTATCAGTAGTTATAAAAAGGTTCTAATAAAACCCACCTTTTAAGTGATTTTTTACAACCACTGATAAAAGACACCATTTATTTGAACATTTTTAAAATTGAGAAGAAATAGTCGACCTTTATCAGGACTTTTAAAAAACCACTCATAAATTCCCCCTCAAACAATGCATTTTTTGGCACTGACAAAGGGGTCTTTAACAATGCTTTTAACTTGTGCTATTAAAGCCCTATCAATAAATATACATTGTTCTATAGTACTGATAGTATATATAAAAATAAAATTTTACCATAAGAGTTTGATGGTTGATATTTTCCACTGTATAAAAATATTATTTCTTAAAAATTATGATTCGTAATTTATATAAACTATTCAATCAAGCTTACTATGAAAACAATATGACAAAAAATAGAATATAATCATTTAAAGAGTTACTAATATTATATAATTATATAAAAAATATATGGAACATAATAATTCAATCAAACAATATAACACTTTTAATAATTTTATAATCATTTTTTATTTGTTCTAGTAATTTAAAAAATATCGTGTTATAGAATATAAAGAAATTATTCGGTTGCTAAAAATTATAAAAAGATTTATCCTGATAAAAAATCATTTACAGATTTAATAACCATTAATAACAAAACAAAACGTCTTTTATCTCTATTTCAAATACAAGAAGACAATAAAATAAATAGAATGGCATTTCTCACATTTAATTTTGTAAAATATTATAAAGGTAAAAATATTTAAAAAATAGAAACAAAAGTTCATATATTCATATTTTAGACAATTATAGATGAAATATATTCCTATAATAAAATTAATTCTGGTGTTATTGTATGTTTGTAGTTTTTATCTCATTGTTGTTACCATTAATTAACCCATTTAACGTTTTCCATGAAACAATGGTCCCCATGATTATTATTCATTAAAAGTAAAAAATAAAAGGGATATATTTACCAAATTTGGACCTCTTGATTCCAAATATGGAATCCAATTTTCATGACACAATTCATATAATATTAAGAAATCTATTTAAATATTTAAACTGTAAAACACAAAGAAAAAATTTTTGTTAGAAAAATGAATTTTAAGTATATAAATTTGGTTATAGAAAACTAATGTCTAAAATTAAATAGAAATGAAAAAATTGAATTATGATTTATCAAAAGGAATTAAATTATATTTAAAATTAATCAATAATATAGTTTTACTTTTTAAATAAATTATAAGAATATACAGTTATCAATAAAAATCAGTATTTTCTTCTATTTTTGAAAAATCAAAATATCATAAAAATAACCAAATTTTAAAAAATCATTATTTTTTATATGATAATTAAAAAACGATATAATTTTTATCATATAATATTTAGAAAAATCTATAAATTTTTTATAATAGTAATTGAAACAAAATAATTAAAAACCAATTTTGAAGAATTTTTTTAAAAAATTAAATTTAATTTACCAAAAATTGAGGGATTATTTCATAACAACTAAGAAATTTTTTTTAATTTTTTATGGTATTTTTATATATATAATAATTTAGATACTCGTATTCATACCCTCTAATTCTATTATTTTTTATTATTTATAATATCTAAATTTTAATATTTCATTGTTTGTTTAAGCTTGGTGTGGCACAACTTTTACACTATTGAAAATACAATATCATTTTAAATAACAAGAATATTAAATTATACCACAATTAATAAACCCTTTTAGTGGAATTATGGTATCATGTGCCAGATATGTGAAGTCCAATCAATAAGAATTATCTTTCTTCATTATTAGATATTACTATCGATGAGGTTTTCAGTATGACAAAATCTATGGATGCAGTTTCATTCTCAGTTTATTAATGGTGTGAGTTCTCTGTTTGTTCACCATGCCATATTTATTATGTCCCGTTTTTTATGATTCAGTAATTATTGATTCATACCTTAACTATTTGTAACCTTTGATGAGCATTTGAGCTCACTCATTCAATTTTTTACCTCCAATAGGATATGATGAAGAGATCACATATTGTGTTTATATAGAAGAAGTTTTTAGTTTTTGTTATGTGATATATTTTGTACATTTCAATTGTAATTTGAGTTACCTATATGTATATGGTTTCTTCAGGACTACTAAACATATCATTCCTCTAGGGTTTCATTCATTCTAACTATTCCAATGTAGATAGTAATGCACCGACTTCTGTCTAGAGGGGTCACGTTGTTACATAGAGAATTTTTACTTTTTGATATAAATTTTATTATCTTATTTTATAACATTTTTTATAAAACTTGATAACTTTTTATTTACCTAGTGGAAAGTTAATGGATGTATTTGGGGAAATAATTCTAATTTTTGACACACCCCCTATTTGGCCACAAAATTTCATTTTTAGATGACATCTATCTAAACATAGGTAATTGTCGGGTATCTTAGTTTTTTAGTGATGATTTTTGATACTGTGTGCATAGAATGTGTAGCAGGATCTTTGATTGGGATGATTGTTTCCTGTTTTGATTTCATTTTGGGTTTATTTAAATATTTTTGTCTCTTAGTTATTTTATTGTATATTCATTTTCCAGCCGCTGAAGTCACTAAACAAATTTTATCAATGGTGAAAGGGCAGATGCATATCCACTCCCATATTTTGGAAGAATGGTATGATATTTTATCATCTACTTCATTGGTATCAGGTGAAAAACACATAAATTTTTCCCCACACAAGGTATGATCCATCGGCATGCCATCCCGAAGTAGATACCTACCTCTATTTCAGTCCAGGAGAGTCATGGGGCATATTCCCCCTTTTCATACTCACAAAAAAATTGAGAACATACACCCCATCCAATTTGAGGAAATCAGTTCATTCCGGTGAACACGCCAAGTAAGGAACATACACTTGCTCCGGATAACCACTTTTCCCAGAATGTGGCCCATGTAAGTTTAAGAGAACATCCAAAAAGTAGTTACTTTGAGAACTGTTGTAAAATCAAGATTCAAGCTGAAATTTGGCACCTCTAAATACTGGAGTCCTTGAAGCCCTCATACATTTATCTATTTTAGTTCAAGATACTAACTTATCATTATTAATTTATGGGAGTGGTAGTTATAATTCTAAATTTCATCATCGGACACTTCATCATGAATGCTTGCATCATGAGAATTCGGTCAATCCAAAGTGCCTATCTTCGGATGGGAGCCACGACAACCCTCCACGTGAAAAGAAGACCAATGAGAAAGAAGATTTATCCCTTGTGGTAAAACATCATGGTGATCCTCCATATGATGGAATTCGATACAAAATACCTCTCCATAGTAGTACTTCACATTGTCCAGATAATTCCATAATTTACAATTTAGCGATGAGAAATCCAACCTATCTGGAGGCACTTCATAAAACAAGGCTAATCATGTTTAATGTATTTTCATTTACGGGTGAAATAATTTCTAAGCTAGAAGAAATATTAAGGGAACTGTCATTCTAGGAACGTCCCTTGGGTCATTTGTATTCTAATATAGAGAATCCACTTTGTTCAGACCATGTGGAGAAACATCTAGTGAAAGATGATGAAGAAGTGTTAATCATGAGAAAAAATTATGTAATGGAGAAATACCAGACATGTTCAATCCTTTCGAAAATTCTCAGTATAACATTCTAGAATTTATGAAAAAATATTGCATTCATGACATCCACCTCAACTTGTGGAAAAATCTTCATCATTTGAAAATAAAAGTATTACCATATAATTAATATCCAAATAATGTAAAAGGAATATATGTGTTGAAATGCCAAATTGAATTGGAATCTCTCTCAGTTTCCCAACATCCAATGGTTGGAAAACAATACAGAACCCTTCATCATGAATGTCTCCATGGTCTAAAGAGACTACACCAGTAACATTTTGATTCCCCGTCTAGTGTTTGTATCAGAGGATGGGGTGAACATGTATAATTGCATTTCACAACCACTCCAAAATTAAAAAGGTACACCAAAACTGGTCTAATGAAATGTAATAACACACAACTAGCCACATTCAATAGATTTTTTCATGTAATTGGATGTACGCTCAAGAATAGGCCTCAACTAGTTATCATTAGAATCTGGCCCAAGGAAAAGAATTTGATGAGTTTCTTTTACATCAATCGTTCAGGAATCATGATCATGCGTCCCTCTTTGAGGATGTCAAACATCAAAGAATGAAAATATCTAAAATAGAAGTCGATCTTTTGAAACAGGTGATTTAAATGTTTGTCGGATTATTCACCTAGCTATTATCTGAACCAAAATCCACAAAATCAGAAGAAAAGTGGCACATATTTCAGCCATATCAGTTCAAGAAACACCGGATCCTGCACAGATGGGGATCATTTAATTCAACATTCAAGTTCACTCAACAATTTTCAATGTTTTGAGGAAGATGAATAAGAACAGCCCCAACCTGCAGGGCTAGGGTCTTTTTCACATATGCAATACCCTATTTAATGGAATTCAGATTTATCCCTATTATGGAAGAATCCACAAGGAAATCATACAAATAAAATATCCTAGTATTTTCTTTTGGTTACTATCTGCCAAACAGTTTTAATGAATTCATCATATTAGAGAACAAAGTCTCAGGAAGGACACAATGGGAGACGATCTAGCGGGAATACTAACAGAATTCTATGGATGCATTACACATTAGTAAATTTCATTAACACCATTGCAGAAGATCCTTCCGAAAATAAGTCCAATTCCGTGGAATTAGAAGTTGAAATTATTATCTGTAATACGGTACACACCGAGGTAAATGAAGAAGGTGTGCACACCCGAAATCAGAGGCTTACCCAAAATCTAGGTATGCCTTCAAATAACCATCTCCCACCCCTAAAAAAGCATCAAAAAATTGGAAAGGGAAAATTCATATTGTATATCACTTTTACACTGGAGAAGGTCAATCTCTTTTTCTTAAAGAGATATTTTCACAACAACAAGAAAAATGAAGGAGTTGAAAAGACTCCGTACAGAGTTACTTTGAAGTGTCATTTCTAGTAAACATCCTCCCCAGGAAGGTCCCCAACTTTCACATCATGTAGGAGCTTCTTAGCAAAGAGGATTTGTAGTAACTACAGATGAAGATAATGAATTCCATCTACTAAGTACATAATCAATAGAGGATCAGAAACATCATGATAGGCCTATTCCCATGGGTCATGCAAGGAAAATATCAGCATCCCCATCATTGGGTTTTTGGGTCATTTCCCCAACTCAAGCTCCAGTTGCTATATCTACATAGGTTCCATCTCATCTTAATGATCCCAAAATTCATATGAAAATAATTGAGGAATTAACAACTCTATTGGAAGCTGTGAAAGAATGACCTGCACAAGTTCACCTGGAAAATAGGGCTTATCTTGAATGGGGGGATGCAATTCCTCCCCCATGAAATTTTGTGAATTCCACATTCGAAATATTTAATGGTTAGGAAGATCGAAAACAATACTTAATACTTTTTTTTCTCTTTGTGATGCCATGATGGGAACTTCTCAACAACAAGAAGCAGTTAAGCTTAGTTTTTTTGTGTAGTCATTACAAGGACCAACTTTTTTTAGGTATACAAGTTTAAAATCTCAATCCATTTGTATATGGGAAGATATTAATCAGAAATGTATTCTTCAATATAGGTCAACACTAAGAAAGATGAAATTTATTGATCATAAAAATTATTAAAAATGGGGGAATGTAAAAGTATCAGATGACATTGCACAATGGAAAGGATTAACATATTCCTTATGTCTAGCACTTCCTCAAGAAGTGTTGTTGCCGATTGTGTGGAAAATATTCATGATGAGATACACAAACCATTGATCCTCGTAAAATAAAAAGGAGGGTTTCGAGGACTTATTTCGATTGAACAACAGATGGAAGACTCTATTATATAAACTAAGGCAAAATATAGTGTAATTACAATAGCTCCGGGGAGTAGGACTAAAAAAGTAGAAACTACTTCTGTCACACTCAAACGGGCACATGTACCAGCTTCAACTTCAATACCCTCATCACACTGAAGGGCTCCACCTCCCGATCATGAACATCCATGACCTCCTCATCATGATTTTGAAAGAGATCAGATACTGAAATAGTTGGAGGAATTATTGAATAACGTTTATCATTCAGGAATAAACATGTTTCTGGTTACTTTAACTTAGCCTTATAAAACAATTTGGTTCAGTTTTCAATGCTGAATGAATCTAAATAAAGATATAGATGAAGATCTTCTGAATTATTATCCCTTTCACCAGATGTTGTGAAACCCCATTCCAAATTGTTTTGTTTTCAATTTCCTTTTACAAAATATGGTATACTCTGGACAACTGAAATTGAAAAGTTCATCAGCTCAAGTAGAATGTGTTATTTCTACTGACATAGAAGAACAAGGCGAATGAAAAGAGGTCAAAAGTTAAAGTGTTCAGAAATATGTTGATTGGATGATCATAAAAATGATCAACTGGACTCATCCATTTTACGAACATAGTTGATATATCCGATTGGGTCTTCTGTCACTCCTACCACAGCAAAACAACCTTTATCAAAGGTCCTTCCTCAATAAAGATAAGTGATTATAATGTCAAATACCAGTTAGAAGAAGATGATATCGTGTAAAGGAAAATGTTTTCCTTAACCCTAGACGATTTTATGCCATTTGATTCAAAAACACGGGAACCTTCCTTCTAAACAGAACAACAAGAAATAACCTGTCAACCAGACTCTTCATCAGATAAAGAATTGATCTTTGGTTCTATAAATGTTTTCCATTTAATGGATCCTTATTCCATTGGGGATTTTGATAATAATGAGCCAAAATTCCTTGTACCCAATTGGGGAACTAGAGGAAGTGGCCAAGGTCGATGATTCAGGGGAAGACATGGGGATTCTAGAAACCACCCTATTATATCTACTTGTGCTCGAACTATATATGGGGTAGAAACACAAGGAAGAGCACTTTATTGGGCTCAACAAGAACATGGAGTTTCTTCCATGAATGATAGGTTCAGTTCAACATAATTATTTTTTGAATTCAAATTAGAAGTCACACCTTCCTCATCTCAATAAATTAATAGACCTAGTCAGTACAATTTTCCAAATCTAGGAGTATTTCCAACTTCCTCTCCGACACAGAGTACGTCTACATCAGAAGCATCAACATCCAAAACACATATAAAATTACATATCCATGCTAGGGAACGCAGAACATTTGATCAATATTATTATGTCTTTAAACAATTATCCCATGTAACAGCCATGTTATCCATTTTGGATGCTTTGAATCTGTTGAAAGATCTTTGGAAAGCACACATTGAGTCTTTTTCAAGTAAATTAGAGTTTGAAACCGAAGTTTCTACTTCTGAGGATTACAGTATAGATAATGATCCTACATAATTTCATACAGTCATATATTTTATAGGTGAAGATGAAGTTGATTCTGTACATGGAAATATCAGACGATTATATTTGTCTGGCAAGGTCAATGACGTAGACATCCAATGAGTCTTCATTGATAATGGCTCAGGTGTCAACATTATTCTTATTCCTAAACTTTTTCAATTGGGTGTAACACCCCAACCTTCCACGGTATGCTTCTCTTTGAGTAATACAATAGCTATGATGTACGCAACTTCATGTTCTAACACACCCCAACCAATCAAACTAGTCATTATGAATAGTAATACCCATTTTTTGAAATTTTATAAATTTTATCCTTCAAATTGGAATTCATTTTTAAATTTGGAATATAAAAATTAGCTTATTGTGATTTCTATGTATTTTTCTGAAAACATTCAATTTTGGATGAATAGTGAAAAACACTGAGTTATAGTTTAAAACTGAATTTTTATTTAAATAATTATTTATTTTATTTAAATTTATTTTAGGCAAAACTTGATACATAATACATATATAATTTCAATTTAATTCAATGGAGTCTATTTATAATAACATTAGATAAATATAAATTTTGTTTATCTTTTTACCATCGTTTACCCACCTCCTAGGAGCATTTGCAAAATTACATAAAACCTAATTTTATAGCTTCTGTGAGTTGAATTTCAAAAATCCATGAAACTCAGTTAATATTAGTATGTATAATGTGGTTCAGTAAGATAAAAATAATTTTTTTAATAATAACTTTTTTCTTTTATTTACCACGGTTAAATTTAATAGGTTAATTAAGTGTAAAAATGATATTATTATTACTCTTATACTTGTTATAATTCTATTGGATAAGTTTAATTAGACCAATAACAACCTTATAAATAAAATATTATCCTCTAGGTCCACTTATGTTAGATTAGGACAATTATTATTGTTTAATTCAAAAAAAGAGTTAAAAGTGTTCAATTCAATGTTTAATAACTAAACCCTTTTTAATGTAGTGTTACACATAAAATAAATTAGACTATAAATATTCATTAGAAAGCTAAAAATATTTCCTACATAATTGTATTTTATTTAAATTTTATAGACATTAATTTTTTTTTTTTTTTTACATAATGATGATGTAGTAATTGCCTAATTAATGAAATTTTAAAATAATTGATATTTTAAATTTCCAAATAAATGTAATTTGAGAATTTATTTGAATTACACTAATATTATTGGTTAATGTGACATGTTAGGATGGGTTTGATGAATTTTTTTGACATAATAATTCTGTTATGATTTTAGAAAAAACAAAATACCAAATATTATCAAAATTAACAAAAAAGTGTTTTTAAATCAATTAATATATTATTAATTGATATTCTATTCCTAAAAATATAATGTCTGGAAAAAATACATGTATGATGATAATTGTATCATTAATGAACCTCTTGGGGTTTTCATGGAAGTATATAGTAATATTATTAACAATATAGTTTAAAAATACAAAGAGCCATGGTAAATGTCAAACTATTTCACTGAGAGTTAAATCTAAAAGATAAGGTTAACATAGTGACCCAATTGTAACACCCCAGGTAAATAAAGAATATGTCATTTTTATATTTATCCCTATTTGTGGAAAAAATTTCAATATTAATTTAAATGGAACGCTATGCTCGATGGCTTACCAAATACGCAACAACGAGTTCCTTTGAAATCTTACGTTATAGTCTAATAATAAAACAATATTATTTTAAATAGTAGTTAACACTTGGCCATTTTATTGGATGGAATGAATATAAATAACTAAATTACGATTATATATGTGTGTTAAATGTTTTTACTTTAATCCAATAAATTTTGGAGGCTTAAAATACATATGAATCCAATCTTAAGAATTGAATACACTAGTATTTTTAAAAGATTGTTTTACTACCTTATGATTGAAAACCATTTCTAAATCAAACGTTTGACAATTTTATAAGCTCTATTTTTCAAAATAAACATATTATTTATGATTGGGACATAGAAATTTACCTTGGGTAAATTTTTGGTATTTTTCTGACAATGTTCATTTTTCAATGAATAGTGCAAAATACTGCATTTTACATCAAAACTACTTTTTCATATAATTTAAATATATGGTTATATTATCTTTTTAATTTTTTTTAAAGTGTAATTGGAATATATTTTTACCATTTAATCCAATTATGGTCATTGGGATTAATTTCACTTTGGAATTGGGCATAAACAAGTGCCAAACTTTTCATAAATATTGTTTCTAAAAATCCCTCTATTTGTTTTGACAACGGGAAGTTTTTTTAAATTAATTATTGCAATTTATGTGTTTGGAATTTGGTAAAATGGATTACATATTTGGAATCGGAAGGTCCAAATTAAATAATTAAGAAACTTTTGTTTTTTAACATTATGAATAGTAACGACGGTAATTATCTTTAATTATCTTGATCAATGAGTAATTGGGTAGTTAAAGATAATAAGATAATATCAATATAATAAAAAATGACCACAACACGTGTCCTAAGGCTACTGGTTGTCTTATGGCCTACCATGGGATGCCTTGTGCCAAACATGGGTTCCCCATGGAATCACTTTTGTGAGAAAGTGACTTTTTATCTATTTATTTTTAAAGAATGTAAAATGTAACAAAGAATGTATCACCTAAGTAAAATATTTTTAAACTTGTCTACATAAATGATATTATAGACTATAAATATTCATTGGAATTCTAAAAGGATTTTCCACATCATATTATATTTGTTTATAATTTTTCGACATTAAATAAATTAAATTATTTATGACATCATAATGATGTTGCGAGGACCTCATTATTTAACGATTTAAATAAAATGGAAAGATAATGTAATATCTAAGACCTACATCGGTATAAAACCTATTTTATGGGTGGATTTAGAACCATTATCACCTTATCGTAGAAACACATCAATGTGGGACCATTAAAATCCGAAACTCATTCTAAAATAAAGTAACATTTCTTTACTTTCCAAGAGTGCCCCTCCTCTCCTCTTATAAAAGGCCCCCACCTCAACCTCCTTACCCACACTTCCATAGAAATTGGATCGGCCAACCCCTGCCCATTTTGTCTCTCCACATCCCTCTATAACTCCTTGAAGCCTCACTTTAGGCATAAGTTTTCCCAATTAAGCCTTTGAACTCAAACCAAAGGGAGTTGCCTGATTTTAAGGCAATGTCATCACTTGTGTCCTTTTGTTTTATTTTGCTTCTCCAACCCCTTAAAAACTTTTTATTAATTTCTTTTGTAACAACTCCAGTATCTTAAATATACTAGGATGTTGTTATAAGAAGGATTCAAGCTACACTTACACACACCTTCGTCTAATGGTTAAAGAACATATTGTTTCTGTGGTTGGCGATTTTTGCCTCATGAAACGATGATTGTTCAATATTCGTTTAACACCTTTAAAGGTGGCCATTATGATGTAACTGTATTTTATATATGGTATTTATGTTTATTATATGCTTATATATTTTATATTTAAACCATACCTTTATTATTTTCTTGTATTGTAAATGCGATAATTTCATATGAGGAAGTGTGGACTACCGCCCCCTCAAGTGATGTGACTCGTACATGCAATACATGGAACGTATAAAGAATGCAATTAATGAAAATATGTGACCTATATAACATATATATTATAATTTAATTATAATATATATATATATATATCATTTATTATTAATTCTGTTAATATGACAAAGAAAAAAATGAAAGTAGCGTTCATGCGTACGTACGACCTACCGTCTCCATGAATGGTGCTTTTCATTTTTTATCTCCAAATGATATGTAATAGTATAAAATGAATATGTACTGGATATATATAATATTTTAACCATTAATACTATTCTGGAAATTATTTACTTATAACTACATGGACAATCATTTTTCAAACAAGTTCATTTTTGACTCATGTACCAAACATCGACAAAAACGTCTGATATGAACTAACATTATTAAACAATTATTATAACATTATAATATGTGATATGAACTGAATAATAATTTTTAAAGGGGTTCCTTAGGAAATTGTAAATTGAACAATGTTTATTATTCAGTGATATAAAGAAACGAACAAGACAATTTGGACTTGAGGTAAGGGATCCAACCTATCTCTTTCTTTTTAAGTACACTCTTATATGTGATTCCTTTTAAGATCATCTTTATTATGATTGGGGTGTTCTTTTATATTACCCCTACTGTATTTTTTATGTTCCTATGATTAGAGACCCTATTGTTTTCTCACCAATCCATTTTGGAAGTTTTGAGTGGCGCCGTTGGGCTGCCGAATTTTCGTAAGAGATCTAACCTCTCTCTTTCTATTTAAGTACTCTCATTTATGTAATTTCTTTTAAGCTCCTCTTTGTTATGTTGGGGGATGTTCTTTTATATTCCTATTTCTGTAAACATTATGTTAATATGATGAGATACCCTATTTTATCCCATCAATCCATTTTTGTAAGTTTTAAGTGGTGCCGTTAGGCTGCCGAGTTTTCATAAGGGATTTTTCATATCACATTTATTCTCGTGAGATTTATGCTACATTTGCCACAATTTCCTTTGAGTGGTGTATGTACTGCCAATTATTCTACTCTTTTTGTAACATAATTTTGTTTATGAGTATTTACATCAATGTCGTATAGTCCCTCTTTCATGGGGTGTACGTTTCGAAAGTTACCCAAATCGGTAAGGGAACCTTTAACCCTCCTCTTTTTAAAAGACTTCTTTTGTTATGTCTTTTAATTCACATACAATTATATTGGGATATGTTCTTCTATATCCTTATTTATGTAAATTTTATTTCCAAGTGATGAGATACCCTTTATCTCTCTCATCATCCCTTTTTGTAAAATTTTATGTGACACCGTTAGGCTATCGAATTTTACCAAGGTAACTTCTTAACCCAATTTCGATTTCTTTGGGTTCAACATGTAGTTATTGAATATGTCATCGATTGAATATGTGTGAATGAAATTTTATTTTGTTACACTTAATATCCACTTATATTGGGTGTATTTATATTTTTCACACATAATTATGAGATTGATTTATCCTTAATTTAAGGATTACTTATTTATAATGGATTTCATCTCATTTTACATTTCTTTTGAGACTTCATTGTTGTTATGCACCAATTCACTCTTATATGGTGTGTATAATGTCCTTTGATATATTATATCATGAATCCATTTATTCTCATGATATTATAAAGTTCGGATTAAATGTTATTCCACAATTATTTTTATTCAAGAGTCTCTAATTTGGTTAAAAACTCTAAAAAAAATATCATTTTAAATGTTTTAAAGATTTATTATTCTAAATATTCATCTTTAATGTCCATGTTTTCAAAATGGTTTTCAGTATTTATTTATATTGACATTAATGTTTTAAAATTGTAATTCCAATAAAATCTTCATAGTGGTATGGGACACTTTGATTCAAAAATCTCTTATAAATGATTTTTGAAAATGGATTGATTAATTCAATATCTTGGAATTGATTATTTAGATTGAAATTGAAATGATGTTTTGAAATGTTTATATTTTCAATTTTTTATGTGTAATGATGGTACTTGGACATTTTACGGGTGGTTACATGATAAACCATATGACGTGTGGTGCTGTGAATACTAGGACGGGTGGTTACGTTATAACCTCCAATGCATTGGGTATGGAAGTCGGCCGTATGGATATTCCATTAAGTATGTGTGGAAGTTGACCGTATGGTTATTCCATTTAAGAATGTTTATGTCCCAAGTAACCTTTATATGTTATGTGGTCTTTATATGGGTTTTATGGTAATCTTTTGGTTACAAAAGGGTAATTAATGGTCTTTTATTCAATTAAGAGTTTTTTCTACTTCATAAAGGTGAAAAGTATTACTTTGGTAAAGTATTCATGGTTTACATGTTGTTTTGAAAAACTAACAGTTTTCCTTCTTTTTGAATCCCTTACTGAGCTTTTTATGCTCACCCCAAGTTTTTTTTGAAATGTTTTTCACATGACTTAATTTGGATTAGGGTTAAGGATGGAATCAGGGAAACGCCATGCTACCTAAAACATGGAACTATACAAGTTTCTTTTTTAGAGTTTTTATCTTATGGAAACTTCATAGAAGTTTCTACTTTGTAATCTTTTGATATGTAATAATAACATCCCATTTCTCTAAAACTCTAAACCTAAAAAGATCCTTTATGTGAATTATTAATTTAATTCAATAATAAGTAATGTTTAAGGTTGGGGCCTTATAGTTAGTATCAAATGCAGGTCTAGATAACTTTAGAGGTTAGGGTGTTATCTGGGTGTAGATAAAGGATCCCATATAACAAAGAGGGATATTAATATATGGAAACATCCGGAGTGTTATGGTAAAATAGGTCGATTTGATAAAAAAATCCTGAAAAATGGAGATATAAGGAGGTTGATGGATTAGAGTAATAACATTTTTTTTATGTTATCTATAAAGGATTCTTTTTTTTTCATATCATGTTTACATATTAATTATTTTCGACAGATTGAGGATCAATTGTCAAGATGGAAGGAAAGATATCTTGCACAATATTCTTATCCCTCCATGATGATTTGATCATAACCATTATGGGAAAAGCCTATTCGAATGATTTTGATAGATTCTTGAGTATTCAAATCACCTGTAAGAAATTGTTTGAGCTATCCAACACCTACATTTTTCTGAAACAATTTTATGGGTCATGGTATCTTTTTCATATGATTTCAAGATCTCAACTTTTACAATTCTATCGAAAAGTGATGTTACAGAAGTGGAGTGAACGTTTACTTTTTGAAAGTACGTCAACATTCCGAAAGAGAAAAAGAACATCCTGAACATCACGATATCTAGATTCAAGGTATGATTTATTTTTTTGTATCCTTAAAGAATGAAGCATCTTTGGATTGATATTTATAAATAATGAGGATATTTGATCTACAGGAATTGGGTATTAAGAAATAAGTTGGAAATGCATAGCTAATGGATGAAGAAGAACGTTGAATGAGACATAAGTCTACATATAAGGGCTTCAAGTGTTATGGTGAAACTATTAAGAGTATTAAGTCTTTTTTGATGATGTGGTTACATTAGAAGACTTTTTATAGAATGTGTAACCCTGATGTTTGATATATGAAAATTTTATTCAAGTAATAGTTATCTGTTCTTTTGTGGACATAGTTATAAAGAACCATATGGGTTTATATGATCCTCACTTTTTAGGTAATTATGGGTTTCTATATGTTATGATGGAAAGTGAAAGGCATGAGATAAACTTGAGGTTAAAATATGTTATGATTATTTTTGAAGATTATATCTCATTTTGGGGATTGTTTTAAGAGTTATATTGTTTTGGAAAAAGGACAACACGCAAACCGTCTGACAACCCGTCGTGTCGGACAAAGCTGTGGGAATCGAACCCACAAACAAAGTGCAACTGGTATTTATCTCCTACCACTGGACTACGTGAAGTCCCTGCTTAGTTTGACTAATTCTTTTTAGTTAGATGATGTTAATAATTAAGATTAATTTTATTTTGGGTTATCTATGGAAATATATTAACCTATCATGGAGGATATGTGATTAGGTTAATTACTTTTCAATATGTGAATTTAAGAGCAACTGATGTTATTTGGAGATAAAAGTTATTTTTTACCTTGGAATACATTGTGATTAAATCCTTAAAATATTTGGGTTTCAATCTTAGTTTGGTTTACTTTGAATAATTTTATGGACAAATTGTTTATCGAATGGTCCTCGTTGAACTTTGGGTTTTGTTGGACAAATTTTGGAGATTAAGAATAGATTTTCTTTTTATGAAGGGATATCCTTTTCTGGATTATCTAATATTGTACTAACCTTTTTGGTTTTGGTTTTGGTTAATGTCTAACGAAATTGTTTTTATATAGTTTTCTTTTTTGGATTAGGTGATTCTCTATAAGTTGATTATAGTAACTTTAATGTGAACAAGTCTTCCTAAATACTCGTCTTTTGGGGAAAGTATGAGTTTGTGTAATAAATCTAATAAAAGTTGAAAGTCAACATCATAAGTGATTATGTTTCCTTATGAATAAATTCCTCAATAATAAGTAACTTAAAACAATAATGTTGTCTATTAACTTTTCCTACTGGGGGATCGAATACCGTTTAACCCATCACAAGTTTGTGATTTTCTTATGGTTAACTTTCTCCTAAACAAGTTTTCTATCACTCTCCATCAGAACATGACCCTATGTTTTCTCCTCCATGTCCATGTTTTCCTACATGGAATCCTAGTATGGGTTAACTCGGGTGACATCTATACTTCTCTTTATTTATTTTAAAGTGATTGTTTTACCAACTCTTGTTCCGATGTGGGATTTTCAATGATGTTTCCAAGCACAGTTTTATAATAGCGAGGATGCAATTTTCAAAAGGGGGGAAGGATGTAACACCCCAGGTAAATAAAGAATATGAAATTTTTATATTTATCCCTATTTGTGGAAAAAATGTCAATATTAATTTAAATGGAACACTATGCTCGATAGTTTACCCAATACGCAACAACGAGTTCCTTCTAAATCTTACATTGCACTCTAATAATAAAATAATATTATTTTAAATAGTAGTTAACACATGGATTTTGTATTAGAGGGAATGAATATAAATAACTAAATTACGATTATATATGTGTGTTAAATGTTTTTACTTTTATGCAATAAATTTTAGAGGCTTAAAATACAAATGAATCAAATCTTAAGCATTGAATACACTTGTATTTTTAAAAGATTGTTTTACTACCTTTTGATGGAAAAACATTTTTAAATCAAACTTTTGACAATTTTATAAGCTATATATTTCAAAATAAACATATTATTTATTATTGGGACATATAAATTTACCTTGGGATATTTTTTGGTATTTTTCTGACAATGTTCATTTTTCAATGAATAGTGAAAAATACTGCATTTTACATCAAAACTTCTTTTTCATATAATTTAATTATATGGTTATATTATCTTTTTAATTTATTTTAAAGTGTAATTGTAATATATTTTTACCATTTAATCCAATTATGGTCATTGGGATTAATTTCACTTTGGAATTGGTCATAAACATGTGCCAAACTTTTCCTAAATATTGTTTCTAAAAAACAAGCTATTTGTTTTGACAACGGGAAGTTTTTTTAAATTAATTATTGAAATTTATTTGTTATGAATTTGGTAAAATGGATTACATATTTGGAATCATAAGGTACAAATTATGTAATTTAGACTATTTTGTTTTTGAACATTATGAATAGTAACGACGGTAATTATCTTTAATTATCTTCATTAATGAGTAATCGGGTAGTTAAAGATAATAAGATAATATCATAATAATACAAAATGACCACAACATTTTCCTAAGGCTACTGGTTGTCTCATGGAAGACCATGGTATGCCTTGTGCCAAACATGGGGGCCCCATGGAATCACTTTTGTGAGAAAGTGACTTTTTATCTATTTATTTTTAAAGAATGTTAAATGTAACAAAGAATGTATCACCTAAGTAAAATATTTTTAAATTTGTCTACATAAATTCTATTTTGGACTATAAATATTCATTGGAAATATAAAAGGATTTTATACATCATAGTATTTTTTTATAATTTTTAGACATTAAATAAATTAAATTATTTATGACTTCATAATGATGCAGCGATGACCTCATTATTTAACGATTTAAATAAAATGAAAAGATAATGTAAAATCTAAGACGTACACATGTCCAAAACCTATTGGATGGGAGTATTTCTAAACCTTATCACCTTAACCTCGAAACACATCAATGTGGGACCATTAAAATCCGAAACGCATTCTAAAATAAAGTAACATTTCTTTACTTTCCAAGAGTGCCCCTCCTCTCCTCTTATAAAAGGCCCCCAACTCTACCTCCTTACCTACACTTCCAAAGGCTTTGGCTCTGCCAAACCCTGACCATTTTGTCTCTCCATAACCCTCTCTAACTCCTTGAAGCCTCACTTTGGGCAGTAGTCTTCCCAAGGAAGCCTTTGAGCTCAAACCAAAGGGAGTTACCCGATTTTAAGGTAATGTCTTCACTTGTGTCCTTTTGTTTTATTTTTCTTCTCCAACCCCATAAACTATATTTATTCATTTCTTTTGTAACAACTCCAGTATCTTCAATATACTAGGATGTTTTTATAAGAGGTATTCGAGCTACACTTACACACACATTCGTCTAATGGTTAATGAACATACTGTTTCTGTGGTTGGCGATTTACTGCCTCACGAAACGATGATTGTTCTATATTCGTTTAACACGTTTATAGGTGGCCATTATGATGTCACTGTATTTTATATATAGTATTTATGTTTAATATATTCTTATGTATTTTATATTTAAACCATACTTTTATTCATTTCATGTTGTGTAAATGCGATGATTTCATATGAGGAAGTGTGGACTATCGCCCCCTCAAGTGATGTGACTCGTGAATGCAATACATGGAACGTATAAAGAATGCAATTAATGAACATATGGTACCTATATAACATATATATTATTCTGGAATCATAATATATATATATATCATTTATTTTTAATTCCGTTAATATGACAAAGAAAAAAACGAACGTAGCGTTCATCCGTACGTACGGCCTACCGTCTCCATGAACGGTGCTTTTCGTTTTTTATCTCCAAATGATATGGAATAGTATAAAATGAATATGTACTGGATATATATGATATTATAACAATTAATACTATTCTGGAAATTATTTACTTATAACTACATGGACAATCATTTTTCAAACAAGTTAATTTTTGACTCATGTACTAAACATCGGCAAAAACGTCTGATATGAACTATCATTATTAAATAATTATTATAACATAATAATATGTGATATGAACTGAATAATAATTTTTAAATGAGGTCCATGGGAAATTATAAATTTACCAAATTTTATTATTCAGTAATATAATGAAACAAACAAGACAAGTTGGACTTGAGGTAAGGGATCCAACCTCTCTCTTTCTTTTTATGTACACTCTTTTATGTCATTCCTTTTAAGCTCATCTTTCTTATGATTGGGATGTTCTTTTATATTACTCCTACTTTAATTTTTATGTTCATATGATGAGAGACACTATTTTTTTCTCACCAATCCATTTTGGATGTTTTGAGTGGCGCTGTTAGGCTGCCGAATTTTCATAAGAGATCTAACCTCTCTCTTTCTTTTTAAGTACTCTCCTTTATGTCACTTCTTTTAAGCTGATATTTGTTATGCTGGGGGATGTTATTTTATATTAATATTTATGTAAACTTTATGTTAATATGATGAGAGACCCTATTTTATCTCATCAATCCATTTTTGTATGTTTTAAGTGGCGCCATTAGGCTGCCGAGTTTTCGTAAGGGATTTTTCATCTCACTTTTATTCTCGTGAGATTTATGCTACATTTTCCAAAATTTCCTTTGAGTGGTGTATGTACTGCCAATTATTCTAATCTTTTTGTAACATACTTTCTATAATGAGTATTTACATCAATGTTGTATAGTCCTTCTTTCATGGGGTGTATGTTTCGAAAGTTACCCAAATCGGTAAGGGAACCTTTCACCCTCCTCTTTTTAAAAGATTTCTTTTGTTATGTCTTTTAATTAACATACTATTATGTTGGGATATGTTCTTCTATATCCTTATTTATGTAAATTTTATTTCCAAGTGATGATATACCCTTTATATCTATCATCAACCCTTTTTGTAAAATTTTATGTGACGCCGTTAGGCTATCGAATTTTACTAAGGGAACTTCTTAACCCTATTTCGATTTCTTTGGGTTCAACATGTAGTTATTGAATATGTCATCAATTGAATATTTGTGAATGACATTTTATTGTTTTACACTTAATATCCACTTATATTGGGTGTATTTATATTTGTCACACATAATTATGAGATTGATTTATCTTTAATTTAAGGATACCTTCTTTATAATGGATTTCATCTCATTTTAAATTTCTTTTGAAACTTCATTGTTGTTATGCTCCAATTCACACTTATATGGTGTGTATAATGTCCTTCGACATATTATATCATGAATAAATTTATTCTCATGATATTATAATTTTCAGGTTAAATGTTATTCTACAATTATTTGTATTCAACAGTCTCTCATTTTGTTAAAAACTCTTTAACAAAAATATCATTTTAAATGGTTTAAAGATTTATTATTCTAAATCTTCATATTTAATGACCATGTTTTCAAAATGGTTTTCAGTATTTATTTATATGTACATTAATGGTTTAAGATTTTAATTCCAATAAAAGCTTCAAAGTGGTATGGGACACTTTGATTCAAAAATTTCTTTTAAATGATTTTTGAAAATGGATTGATTAATTAAATATCATGGAATTTCTTATTTTGATTGAAAGTTAAATGATGTTATTGAAATGTTTATATTTTTAATATTTTATGTGTAATGATGGTACTTGGACATTTTATGGTTGGTTACGTGATAAACCATATGACGGGTGGTGCCGTGAATACCAGGACGGGTGGTTACGTTATAACCTCCAATTCATTTGGTATGGAAGTCGGCCGTATGGCTATTCCATTAAGTATGTGTCAAAGTTGACCGTATGGTTATTCCATTTAAGTATTTTTATGTCCCATGTTACCTTTATATGTTATGTGTTCTTTATATGGGTTTTATGGTAATCTTTTGGTTACAAAAGGCTAAGTAATGGTCTTTTATTCAGTGAAGAGTTTTTTCTATTTCATAAAGGTAAAAAGTATTACTTTGGTAAAGAATTCATGGTTTACATGTTGTTTTGAAAAACTAACAGTTTTCCTTCTTTGTGTATCCCTTACTGAGCTTTTTATGCTCACCCCAAGTTTTTTTCGAAATGTTTTTCACTGGACTTAATGTGGATTAGGGTCAAGGATGGAAATAAGGAAACGTCATGCTACCTAAAACATGGAACTAGACAAGATTCTTTTTAAGAGTTTTTATCTTATGGAAAATTCATAGAAGTGTCTACTTTGTAATCTTTTGAGATGTAATAGTTACGTCCCAATTCTATAAAACTATAAACCGGAAAAGATCCTCTATGTGAATTATTCATTTAATTCAATAATAAGTATTGTATAAGACCGGAGTCTTATACCAATACTATCAAAAACCTAATGGTTTCATGGTTTTTGACCCATCCCCACCTTATACTTTAAATAATTTATTTTGGAGCCATTAGAAACCGAAAATTATTTTAATATAAAAAAATATATCAAGCTTTTCCTAAGGTGCCCCTCACCCCTCTTATAAAAGGGAACTTACCCTTCCCTCTATGTAATGTCCCGGACCTTTCCAGTCCATTACATTGTAAAATTGCTATGTTAGAGGTGTTATAAGAGGTTATGGTGACTTTTTGGTGCATTAGGGTGGATTTTTAAGAAAAACTAAAGAACTATATCTTTCGAATGGGTGGTGCACGGCTTGTCGAAACCGTTCGGCCAAACCGTGCGAGGTTGGTGTTGGAGGCAGATGCTAATGCATGGTTAGCACACGATTTGTATAAATGTGGGTAATCACAATTAATGGAGTTCATGGAGAGGTAGTAGCTAATGCATGTTTAGAGCGTGGTTTGTCCAACCGTGCAAACTAACCGTTTGGGCACTTATGTTAGATAAAACAACTGTGGATCTAACTTGTTTTGCCTCTAAATGGTTTGTTTAATCCACTAAGCGGCATAACTTGAGATTACCCTTCCTTGAGGGTAGAAAAACCTCTCCCAAGTGTTTTAGAAGCGATCTTAAGGCTTCTATTGGTGAATCGAAGCGAGTTTCTTGAGGTATGTGATTTGTCTTGATCGTTCTCTTTTGGTTTCTTAGATCTACTTAGATCTACTCCTCCTCTTCTCTCGGTTTCATATATGTATGTCTGTTTTTGGTAGATCTAAGTCTTTGGATGTCAAATATGATTATATTGGGTCTTGATCTTTCTAGGAGGAGATATCTAAGGCCAGGTTTGGAGAATTGACCAGGGTTTCTTGAGTATTTTTCGACCATTGTGGTTTTCGTCAAAAACCCTTGAGGTAGGGGATTTGTTTCATCTATTTCATTTACGTGGAATTGTATTGTTAGCATGTTTAATCCCCCTATATGAAAAATGGAATTTACATAATAAATTTTTTAACCGGACATCTTAATTGATATCGATCGTATATTATTGCCTCATGTTTTTCTATATTGTGAGATATCTAAGATTCCTTTGATTAGATGTTTATTCTTAATCAGTAAAGAACGTAAACCGAGATTAATTGATAATTGTTTGATAAAGGTAATGAGGCATTAAAATGAATCCAGTTCTTTTAACAATTTGATGTTAATCAAATTGGTATAGTAAGCATGTTTCACCTTTTGTGAAAGCTTAATCTTTAGGTTTTCTGATGTTGGAAGCAACGAATTATAAACCTGTTAATTCAGGATGGTTTATAGTTTTTATTGTTTTATAATTCTTTTGGATTTTATGAGTTACACTCTTGATTGTTAAAGGGCCAAGATCCCAATTGATGAGATGGTTTTATTCCTACTACTTGTGTTCTGATGTGATCCTAGATGGTTGTTGTGATATGTGGGGGCATAGAGGCTTTTGTTTTTGCAGTGGATGATGCGTAGTGTGGCGAGATGCATCATTTTATGCATGTGGGTGTCGGGGAGGACACCAGGGTTGATGGAATGAGATGGAGGTGATTTTTGGTTGCATTTTGGTTCTTTGGTTGTTTATTTGCTTTACATTTCCCCCCTGATCATGGCATCTGGTCTTGCTTACCCTTCTCCCAAAAGAGGTGAAGATGTGCGGGGTATGCCACATGCTTTCTGTGTCTATCTTATCAAGGTAGGATGGGTCTTCTGTCTTGCTATAGGTGGACAAGACTCGATGGGTAGTACGCCTACTCACCGTGTTGATCCCCCTTGTGTTTAGTAGTATAGAATTATTTTCTAGAATGCCTGGGAATATGGTAAATTATTTCTGTAATGTAGGTTTGATTTAATGGTATTAACTCATGGGGTTGGAGTTTCCAGAACGTAGTGATGAGGTTGAAAACTATTGATGGAAATAGTTGACTTTGGGTGTGTTGCTAATGAAAATTACTGTGGATTGGTTAATGGTTAATTAATGTTTAAACAATTATTAACGTATAATGGAATTTATAAATTGGGAATAAATTAATCTAATAATGCTCTTTAAATGGTTGTGTGCTTATAGGATAACTAGTCTTAGAAGTGGCAGCCAGGAGTCCGAGATACATTAGCTGTAGTTTTTTCTAAGACTAGGTTATGCCCATAGTGTAGTTGTGGGTTATAACATATCCTATACATTTAGTGTTTTTATACGCTACTCCACCCTCTCAGTAAGGAAAACTGACACCCTGGGTATTCTGAGCCCTAGGGGGTGTTTTCCCCAACATTCTAGTGGGAGGATGAATGGATGACTACCCCCTTTGGCCCCGCTCTCTTCTCATGGTAGTTACTTTTGCTGATAGGCACATTGGTTAGTTTTACACATATATGTGTGTAGAGGGATTTAATGGCTTGTGTTTATTCACAAACATATTTTATGGAAATTTTTTTTTGTACTACTATAGGTGTAACGTGTGTAGGCAGTGATGGCTTGAGGATCCTTACTCGGTATATATGATGTAATGGCTTGAGGTATAATACCCGATGTATGATACACGTTATGGAAGCTGTGGTGGATCCCAAAAACTACATGAGTACTTTCGGTAGTGAGGATGGTGTGGTGCTTCTCCAAGGTGTCTATAGGCAAGCCTTTGTGGATCACGAGGTGCAGATTGTGGTGCTTCGCCCAGGTGTCTGTGGGAAAGCCTCTTTGGAGAGAGATTCTTAGGACATGTGATATTGGGGAAAAGCGGCAAACCAGTGGGGAAGTAGTAGTAGGGTACCCTTGATATTAATTATTATTATGCTATATTCTTTTACGTGTTACTTGGTGAGAGTATCCATGGTGAGGTTGGGAACTTAGTATACCTATTTAGTGGATGAGTTAGTTTTAGTAGTTTTTCACTGTGTTTTTGCATGATTTCATTACTTTCACACGAGAGGATTCGAGGAGGATCCTACTAATTATACGGTTATACACACCCGACATTTATATAATTTTTTTAGGGCACATAGAGCAGGTTGGAGATCACACTAGTTTCGACTAGCTTGGGGTTGCAATGAGCTATTCGGGCTTGTGGTTATAAGTGTTTTACTTTCTTTTGTGTACATGTAGTTTTCTTCCCTTTTTGTTGTAGTACTTTTTCATGACATTACATTTTTTCACTTGGGTTTCATTTATATTTCCAGGTCTCAGTTGGAGTTGATTGGTGTCTATCTTATCTCTCTCATCTGCATGATTTTTCTTAGAGGGTAATGACTCCCATTTGTGTGTTACAATACCCTCAGTGCTAGTCGCCAACTCAGGGCCTACTGGAGGTGGGACTAAGGGGTCATTATCTAACTTCTTACAATGTCGGCCCAGGAGGGGTATACATTGTGGGTAGGGGGTCATGATAGAGTTGTATCAAAGGTCTGGTTGAGGGATAGGATGGATTTTGGAGTTAGGGGCATGTGAGGTTGCATGGGTTGGTAGGGCAACGATGTCATTCATGTTTAACAAGTGAGGTAAACACTTGAGACCGGCTAAGACATAGGCATTTAGGGCCCCTTATGATCTGATGTATGGACCATTATGTTCACAATGGTGACAAAACAATATTTTACTAGTTGTAGGGTAGAGACCTATGAAAGGATCATGTGACATTCATCTTTGTGCCTGTGATTGAATTGGTAGACCGTGGGATAGGTTAACCTAAAACGAATAAAATAAGACAATTAATTAATTATTCTTGAGTCTTCCATATTACAGGTTTAGGAACTCTAATGTTTGTTTTTTAGAAGTATGGATCTAGGTCACCGTCCTCGTCATGTTTGCGCAGAAAATTTCTAGCAAACTGTTCCAGCAGATAGCCTCCGGGTAGAGGTCGACAACAAGGGCACATGGAGGAAGAAACTCTAAGAGTTTCATCACCAGAATTTGTAGAAGTATGAATGGTCTATTTTAGATGCAGTCACATAAGACTGGTTAGAGGAGGTCGAGGTAGGCTTCAGTTCGATCTGTTCTCGGAAAGAGCACTGGGTGTCCTTATCTTGGATGATGCTTCATGGAGTAGTGAGGTAGTAGAGGTTCTTGTTCCTCGGGGATCGTGGGGAATCATCAATCTCATTGGAGGAGTTCCAAGACAAGTTTAGAGTCGAGTTCGTTTCTTCTACAGCGAAGGCGTCCAGTCTCTAGGAGCTTCGTACCCTTCGGCAGGGGAGCTCCAGTGTTTGAGTGTTTGGAATCCATTTTTGGAACCTTCTAGGATATGATTTGAACCTGTTACTAGATGAGGAGGCTAGGACAAGCCATTTTGAGGAGGATTTTCGTGCAGAGATCCAGTGCCAGGTCAACCCATTTATGCTAAATACATATCATGAGGTGTTGGCGAGGGCATAGGTTGTTTAGAGGACTTTGGCCAGGATAGGATCATCGCGAGAGGGGGATCGTCATGATCCCTCATGAACCAAGGTTGTGGTCCAGGGTTCCCTAATTTCAAGGAAGAAGAGTTTCCACTCAGCTGGGGTAGGTCCTAGCCTTTCACATCTCGTTTCTACAGAGTAAGCAACTCTTAGGCCTATTCCAAGGGATCTTGTGCTTGTTTTTCTTGTGGGGTTCGTGGCCTTCAGCAGCCGGAGTGCCTGGCCTTTCAGAGTGGTCATTGTGCAACGGGCTCTATGCTCTATGTTCCTCTAATGAGGCAGTTCCAGCCAAGGCAATGGCAGTCAGTTTCACCAGCTTTAGATCTGGAGAGGGTCGATGGGGCAGGTAGAGGACATCCCCATAAAACTCCTCATCCTCAGCGAGTAGAGCTTGGTCGTTGTGGTGGTCATCATCAGGGTCAGAGAGGTTGTGGAGGAGGTCATGGTCAGCTTCATTCTCTAGTGATTCCAGCTCAAGGTGAGCCAGAAGTCATTCGAGGTACCCTTTTCTTGTTTTCTTACATGGTATATGCCTTGTTTAATTCAAGAGCGACACACTCTTTCAAATCATCTACCCTTGTCCATGCTTTGGAACTTGAGGTTGATAAGCTTCTAGTTCCCTTGGATTTGACTACGCTAATTAAAGGTTGAGATGACTTGTTTGAAGTTTGTAGAGACTGTGAGCGAGTGTTGGGGAAACAAAGCTCTTGGGGAGATTTCTTATGTTTACGAAAACAACCATATGATGTCATCCTCTACATGGATTGGTTATATTCGGTACAAGATATCGTGGATTTCTTTAGGAAGAAGGTCGTTTTCTTTGGTTTAGATGGAGAGAAAGTGTTTTTTTTGGTGAGAAAGACCCTTAGATGGGTTATAGGTGCACATCATCCTTATTGTCCATGATGGCCGAGATGATGCGGAGTTCATCAGAGGTTCAGTAGTTGGCGTTTCCTCGGGTTGTAAAGGAATACCCTCATGTCTTTCTAGAAGAGGTTGTAGCATTACCCCCTTAAGGAGAGATCAAATTCAGGATCTAACTATAGCCAGTATCATCTCATATCTCTATGTCTCCATATAGGATGGCCCCATATGAGTTGTGAGAGCTACGTATACAGCTTGATGGTCTATTGCATTGCTGTTTTGTTCGGCTCAGTGTGCCACCATGGGTGCACCGGTTTTGTTTGTGAAGAAGGCCGATTGCAGTTTTTGGTTATGTGTCAATTATCATCGCTTAAACAAAGTAATATTAATGAATTGATATCCTCTTCTGCAGAATAATGACTTATTCGATCTACTAAAGGGTGTAAGATGGTTCAAAAAGATTGACCAGCAGTCAGGATATCATCAGATGTGTGTGAAGGATGAAGATATTCCGAAGACAGCTTTCCGTAGTCCTCATGGGAATTGTGAGTTTGTTATAATGCAATTTGGCTTCAATAATTCTCTAGCTGTGTTCATATATTTGATGAATTATGTGTTCTGAGAGTTCCTGGACATGTTCATGGTATTTTTCATTGACGACATCCTTGTGTACTCCATGTCTAAATAGGATCATTTAGAGTATCTAAGAGCCATATTGGGAGTCCTTCGTCAACATCATCTATTTGGGAAGTTGTTGAAGTGTGAGTTTTGGGCTCACGAAGTCCATTTATTGGGGCATGTTGTGTCCCAACAGGGATTAGTTGTGGATCCATCGATGATTGAAGCAGTGGTGTCCTGGGAAGCCCCATGACAGTGTAAGAGGTGCGAAGTTTCCTTGGTCTCACAGGTTACTATAGAAGGTTCGTAGAAAATTACTCATGAGTTGTGTCTCCTCTGACAACATTGACTACGATGGATTAGACAATCATATAGACTACTACGTGCCAGGCATCTTTTGAGTATCTAAAGGTGATGTTAGTAAGTTCTCCAGTCCTTTGTCTTATAGCTGAAGGAGTTTAGTTTGATGTTTTATGCAATTCTTCACATCTAGGGTTTGGTTGTGTTCTCATGCACCATAGGTCAGTTGTTTCTTATGGGTCTCAACAGTTACATCCCCACGAACCCAACTATTCCACCCATGATCTTGAGTTTGAAGCCATGGTGTTTTCTCTGAAGTTTCCAAGATACATTTTCACATTGGTGTCCGCTTTGTGGTTTTCAGTGATCATAAGAGTTTGAGGTATGTTTTCTTCCAGTGTGACTTGAACATACAACAGTGTCGGTGGATGGAGTTCTTACCAGAATATGACTTTGAAATATCATATACTCCTAGGAAGGGGAGTGTTTTAGCTGATGCACTGAGCCAAAAGTCACGTAGTGATGTTGTGCGTGAATCCAATGATTCCTAGAGAGTAATGGAAGAATAGTCAGCATTTCATCCTGATATGGGAGATGTTGGGGAAGAGGCTATCTTTTTCAGATGATGGTATATTCATCCCTAGTGCAGAAGGTAGAAGAGTCATAGTTGGGGGATTTTGAGGTGGAGGTCTGGAGAGACTGAATTGTTTATGGTGGGGCCCATGATGTTTGGTTTGAGGATGAACAACACAGAGTGTTGCATCACAGGAGGATTTTTTTTACTTTTATGATGTGTCATATGGTTCATAGAAAGTTCTACAGTTCACCTTTAGCGGTACATCATGGTGTGACAAAGATGTACAGATCCTTGAGGATTCAGTTTTGGTGGCCTGGGCTGAAGCGTGCGGTTGAAGAGTTTGTGTCTTGATGTTTAGTCTTCCTGAAGGTGAAGTCCAAACTTCGTGTTCATGGTGGTCTTCTTGAGCAATTAGATATTCCTCAGTGGATGTTGGAGGACATCTCAATGGACATCGTTAGTGGTTTACCTCAATCTCTGGGACGAAATGATGCTATTTGGGTGGTAGTGGATCATTTAAAAAAAAATATGCCCACTTCATAGCAATCAAGGAGTCAAGCTCAGTTGAATTTCTGTCGAGATAATATCTAGAGGAAGTTGTGAGACTTCATGGTGTCCCAAGGATGATAATTTCTGATCGTGATCCTCATTTTACATCCATAGTGTGGAGAGGTCTCCAAAATGATTTTGGTTCTCAAATATGGCTTAGTACTGCTTTTCTTCCTCAAACAAATGGTCAAACTGAGCGAGACATCTATAATTTTGATGAAATGTTATGCTCTTGTGTTCTGGATTTTGGAGGCTCATGGATGAGGAAATTACCCATGGTGGAGTTTACTTACAATAATAGTTTTCACTCCATCATCATTACGCTGTTTGAATCCTTTTATGTCTGGACATTCTATTCGCCATTATGCTGGACTGGGGTCGTAGAGTCAACATTTATCGAACCGGAACTAGTGCAAAATAAAACAGAGTTTGTTCAGGTAATTTGTAAGAGGATGAAGAGATTTCATGATCATTATAAAGCATATCCTGATAAAAGAATAAGACCCTTAGAATTTAATGATGTGGATCATGTGTTCCTTATGGTGACTCTGTGTCGTCAGCATTGATGGTTTGGTCATGGATGTAAGCTTTCTCCCTGGTTTGTTAGGCCTTTCGAGGTGTTAGATCATGTTGGAACTGTGGCGTATCGAGTAGCACTCCCCCCCACGGATGATTCAGATACATGATTTTTTCCATGTATCACAGCTCCGTCGTTATCTTCATGAAGACTCTCACATCATCAATTGGGAAGAGATTGATGTTGATAATGATGCAACCTTTATGGAGTGACCTATTGAGATCCAAGACTGCAAGGATAAGGTGTTGTGCGGGCATTCTATCCCCTTATTTCGTGTCTTGTAGTGACACAGTGGCTTGAAGGAGAGTACCTGGGGACGTGAGTCACATATACGTGCTATGTACCCAGAGTTGTTTGATGCTTATCTCTTTTAATGTATCGTGGTTGTTGATGTGGTCATGAAACATTCATACTTATGAGATGGCTCTCGTTGTTGCTTTTGTGGCTTTCTCTCTTTTTAGAGGTATCTCAAGGGGTGGTTGTTCAGACCTTGTTTCTTTGTTTACTTTAGGTGGGTTTTTGGATACTCGAGGACAAGAATATTTTGAGAGGTATATGATGTAATGGCTTGGACCTCTATAGACCATTACTTTGTAAAAATGTGGTGTTAGAGGTGTTCTTGGAGGTTAAGGTGACTTTGGGGTGCATTTGGGTGGGCTTTTAATGAAAACTAAAGGGCTATTTCTTTCACATGGGAGGCACATTTTTTTCTAAACCGTGCGAGGTTGGTGTTGGAGGCAGAAGCTAACGCATGGTTAACACACGGTTTGTCCAACCATGTGGCCAAACCGTGAGAGGAGTGTTAGGCATGGTAGTAGCTAACACACGGTTAGCGTACATTTTGTCAAACGATGAGGACTAACCTTGCCGGAACTTACGTTAGATCCTAAAATTTTGTATCTAACACATTTTTCCTATAAATGGTTAGTTTAGTCCCCTGAGTAGCTATAACATAGGATTACCCTTCCTCAAGGGTAGAAGAACCTCTCCCATGTGTTTTGGAAGCGATCTGAAGGCTTCTCATGGTAAATCAATGTATGTTTCTTGAGGTATGTGATCTTTCTTGATCGTTCTCATTTGGTTTCTTAGATCTACATAAATCTACCCCTCCTCTTCTCTCGGTTTCTTAGATCTATGCCCGTTATGGGTAGATCTAAGTTTGTGGATGTCAAATATGATGAGCTTGGGTCTTGATCTTATAAGGAGGAGAGATCTAAGGCTGGGTTTTGGAGAATCGACCAGGGTTTCTTGAGTATTTTTTTGACCAATGTGGTTATCGTCATAAATAATTGAGGTAGTAGATTTATTTCTTCTCTTCATATGACGTGCAATTGTATTGTTAGCATGTTTGATCCCCCTGGATGAAAAATATAATTGACATAATAAATATTATAACCTTAAAAATATATTTATATTGATCATATGATATTGAATGATATTTTTCTATATAGTTAGATATCTATGCATGCTTTGATTAGCTGTTTTATCATGATGGAAATCAGTAAAGAACATAAACCGAGATTAATTGATTATTGTTTGATAAAGGTAAAGAGGCATGAATATGAATCTGGTTCTTATCACAATATGATGTTAATCAAATTGGCGTAGTATGCATGTATATCATTTTTTGATACCATACTGTTTAGGTTTTATGATGTTGGAACCCAAAAATTATAATCCGGTTAATTAATGGTGGTTTAATGTTTTGATTATTTTATAATTCATTAAAAGGTTCTGAGTTCCCCTCTTGATTGATAAAGGGCCAAGAGACCAATTGATGTGATTGTTGCTTTCTTGGTGCATGTGATGTGATGTGACCCTAGATGGTTGTGGTGATATGTGGGGGAGTAGAGTCCTTTTGGTTTTGGCAGCGGATGATGCCTAGAGTGGTTAGATGAATCGGTTTATGCATGTGTGTGTCGAGGGTGGCGCTAGGGTTAATGGAATGGGATGGATGTGATTATTGGTTGCTTGCTGGTTCTTTTGTTGTCTATTTGCCTTACTCTTCCCCACTGCACAAGGTAGCTGGTATTGCTTACCCTTCTCCCAAAAGAGGCAAATACGCACAAGGTATGCCATGTGATTTCCATGTCTTTCTTCTCAAGGAAGGATCGGATTACGCACTTTCTATAGTAGGAAATGACTCGACGGGTAGTACATCTACTCACCGTGTTGAGCCCCCTGGTGTTTAGTAGTATATAATTATATTCTAGAATGCCTGAAAATATGGGAAAGTAATTCTGTAATGATGGTTTGATTTAATGGTTTTAAATCATGGGGTTAGACTTTCTGGAACTTAATTATGAGGTTTAAAGCTGTTGAATGAAATAGCTGACTTTGGGTGTGTTGCTAATGAAATTTACAGTGGATTAGTTCATGATTTATTAATGTTTAAATAATTAATTAACGTACAATGGAATTGATAAAAATTGAATTAAGTAATATAATAAATCTCTTTAAATGTTTGTGTGCTTATAGGATACCTAGTCTTAGAAGTGGAAGCCTGGAGTCTGAGAGACGTTATCAACTGTTTTGTCTGTGACTAGGTTATTCCCATAGTGTTATTGTAAGGTTTAATATATCTTGTAATTTTTATGTTTCTATACGCTACTCCACTCTATCAGTATGGGCAACTGACACCCTAGTGATTCTAATCCCTAGGGGGGATTTTCCCTAACATTCTGGTAGGAGGATGAATGGCTGAATACCCCCTTTGGCCCCGCTATCTTCTCTTGGTTGTTACTTGTTCTGATAGGCACATTGGTGTGTTTTCCCCATATATGTGTGTAGAGGGCTATAAAGGCTTGTGGTTTTTCACACACATATATTCTGGATATAGTTTTCTATGTACTATTATAGGTGTCACTTGTGTAGGATGTGATGGATTCAGGATCCTTACTCAGTGTATGGCATATAATGGATTGAGGTATAATACCCGACGTATGATACATGTTATGCGAGATGTGGTGGCTCCTAGAAACTACCTAGTTACTTTTTTGAGGATGGTGTGGTGCCTCAACCAGGTGTCTGTGGGAAAGACTTTATGGAGCATGAGGTGCAGATTGTGGTGCTTCGCCCAGGTGTATGTGGGAATGAATTTTTGGAAAGAGATGCTCAGGATGTGCGACATTGGGGAAAAGCAGCAATGTAGTGGGGAAGTAGTATCTTGGTACCCTTGATATTCTTTATTATTTTTCTATATTCATGTATGTATTACTTTGTGAGGGTATCCATGGTGATGTTGGGAACATAATATACCTATTTAGGTGACGAGATAGTTTCACTTGTTGTTCACTATGCTTTTTCATGCTTTATTTACTTTTACACGAGAGGCTTCGGGGAGGATCCTACTGAGTATACTGTTATACTCACCCTAATATTATATAAACTGTTTTTCCGGGCACTTAGAGGAGGTTTGAGATCAAGACAGTTTCTGCTAGCATGGGGTTGCAGGAGCTGTTCAGGCTTGTGGTTGCATCTTTTTAACTTTATTTTGGGTACTTTTAGTTTTCTCTACCCTTTTTGGTGTAGTAATTTTTCATCAAATTCTATTTGTGCACTTGGGTTTCTATTATATTTCCAGTTTTGAGTTAGAGTTGATTGGTGTCTATCTTATCTCTCTCTTCCGCATGTGTTCTCGTAGAGGGTAATGCCTCCCATTTTCGTGTTACTATACCCTTGGTGCTAGTCACCAACCCGAGGCTTACTGGAGATGGTACACAGGGCTCATTATCTCCCTTCTCACATTGTCAGACTAGGAGGGGTACACTTTGTGGGGAGGGGTCGTGACAATCTAATTCACACCTTCAAAGCCATTTGGCTCGGTCAAGCCTAGCCAAAATACCCTCTCATCTATCCTACCATCATCTTAGAGTAATTACATTAGTCAGAAAGCCAACCAAAGGATACCTTTTGATCAAATCAAAAGAAAGAACCTGAATAAGTGGTAAATATTTCATCACCTCATTGAAGATATTTTCTTATTCCACTTCATCTTTCTTTGTCGTTTACATTCTAAAATAATAACCCCAGTATCTTCCATAAACTATTATGTTATTAGAAATATGATAAAACCAAATTCATTATTCTATACTTCATTAGAATGACATGTCACCATACGTTCATATGTACGGCTTACTGTCTCCACGTCATGGTGTAATTGTGATTTAATACATTATTATTTGGATGTGTATAATAATGATGTTTAATTCATGTAAATAATAAATATAACATGATCATTAATCGATAAGTATGATATAAAATCAAATTATATATTATTTTAATATCAAAATAATGATATTGTCACTCGTGCGTACGTACGGATTACCGTCTCCATGAACGCGATGCGATTCATTCTCCATCGTATCCATTCATGACTAATTTTAATTAGATGATTAAAAATAAGGTTAAAAGACTTAATATCATTCTGAATATGAATAATATACATCCTATCCATAACAAACATTAATTACGTAACAAAGCATATAATGGAAAATGAATCAGTTAACACCCAAAACGACGATAATAATAAGATATTATTAACAAGGCAATGTTAAAAGATCATATATGATATCATATTAATGTATATAATTATTTTATAATTTAATAACATTTATTTCACTATTATACATGATGTTAACCTACCCTCGACAAAGTAAAAGTACAGGGTAAGGTTTATTTCTACAATCTCTTCATTATCCAAGGTTGTTTATACATAATTATCTAATAGGACATCTTTATCATCCACATCCATGTTTCATAAAAATTTATTTCAAAAAATTAGTACTATTTTATATAATATCGGTTAAAGTAATTTATACCCTTGTTTGACCTTTATAAGATGTTTTAAAGGAATCATTATGCCATTTTCCAAAAAAGATCATTTATAACATTTTTTAAAAAATTAAGGTAAGAATTTTTTTTAATTTATATGGTGGGTGCGACAATTTTATACCATTATAAAATCATTTACGCTTCCCTTAAAAGATTATAATAATATTTCCAAGATAAATTTTTTCTTAAATGTTTTCAAAATTGAAAGAGATATTTCTCTAAAGAAGGTTTTGATTTCATCTATGTCAACATTATTTGATGGATTTTAAGCTTATTTGAAGTTTATTTATTATGATAGAAAACTTACAAATTGTATTGAAGGTTTTATTATATGTTAGACTATGGATGTGTAATTTTTACACCCTTTATGGTTTATGGGTAATGTATTGACATTTCTTTTTCTAGTTTTAATATAAATGATTTTGTTATGTTTAACCCTTTTAATATAAACAATGCATTGGATTTAATAAGTGATGGGTGGACCCTGCTATTTCTTTTTAATGCATCATTAGGTCTCATTAGACAAAATATTGTTTTGGCATAAGGCCTTGAAAAAATATTATTTGTATTCTTTGCACATGTCCTTGAATATATGGTTTTGAATGTCTAGAATTATACATTCCAACATTATGAAACTGGCCATTGATATTGCATGTGATTATAAGACTAGTAGAATATCAATGTGAATAGGTAAATGTAATTATTTTATTTTATCATTGACATATTATTCTTAAGTTCATGTTTAAAATCCTTTTGTTTTGGTCTTATACGTTTCCTTAATTGTTTATTCTTGTTTATAATGGTTTTCGCTTTATTTTTATACTTACTGGGCATCTGAGCTCACACCTTTCTATGTTTTATTTCTCCTAGGAGGTGAAGAAGTATATTATTACTGAACTACAGGGATAGTCTATGGGATCTCAGTGTTGTCTATGATAAGGTTTTGTTGTATTTTTTCATTTTATGATCTAATGTAAACCGTATAAATGTATCTAGTACCTCCAAGGCTACTAAAATAATCAGTCGTTCGAGACTTCATATTTTGTGATCATGACAATGATATGTAATAATGTACCGGATCTAGGATTATGTGGTCAGTTCGTTATAGATTATATCAGAGAAAGTTTAGTAAAAACCTTTGAAACAAGATTCAGATAAACTCTGATTAGAGTACATTACTATGAGATAGACTTTGAGGATTAGTATAGAAGAACGTTCTAGAATTTTGGTACTGTATAGATTTTGTGATTTTTCCAAGTAGTACATCCCACTATATATATGAGCATGTACAGATGGATCTGGCACATATGTACCTAGGGGTAAAACCCAAAAACACCTCTTTGAGCTAGAGTTGAATGGGAACTGGTGCACGCCTACAAGCCTTGCTGCACTCTTGGTTATGACACTCCCGGGGGATATTCTTAGGATAAATATAATTTTCTTTAAAAACCACTATGAAGGGTTTATGAATATATACTTCCTCAAAGAAATGTTATTTATTATTATGGATTATATTTATAAACTTATCAATTTATGTTAAGTGTTTTAAACGGTTTTATTTATGTATTGTGATTCAAAAACTAATTTATTTTTCCCCATTGTTTAGAAATTGTGCCTAGTGGAAGGAATGGAAACAATATCAATGCACACACTCCATGTAGGGATTTTCCTCCTACTCATGATAATTATAGTGAAGTAGGTGAAGCAACTGTGCTAATCATTGAATCACCATACTGGGAAAACTCACTCAGGTTATGAATAATAACCTTACCCGTATGGAGCACCATGATCTACAAAATGGAGGATAAATGTTAGATCTATTAATGAGGCAACAACCAACAACATTAAATGGGAGTAAAAGTCCACTATTAGTTGATAAATTGATAATTTCCATAGAGAAAATATTCCACGCCTTGGGAAGTAGCGAAAGGGAAAAAGTTGTCATGTCAATTTACCGCCTCACTATATATGATGATCAATGGTGGTCATTGATTCAAAACTCAAAGGAATATGATTAAGTACCAGATATAGAATGGAGAGAGTTTAAAGTAATTTTATTAGAAAAATAATTTCCCCATGACCATGGAGTGGATATGGAAAGAAAAATTTTGACTATGAGGCAAAAGGAGGATGACAATGTCACAATATATGAAGCTAACATTACAAGGATATTGAGGCATGATGTAGATTATATACGATACACATAAAGTAATATTGATTGATTCTCTAATGGTTTAAAAGCATTTCTATGTCGATCATTAGTCTCACAATATTTCTCATCATACAAAGATATTTTCTCAGGTGCTACTAATATAGGAAAATAATTCTCTAAGTCTAAAGACTTTAAATAAAAGCTAGAGTAGAAGAGATCTACTGAACACTCTGGAAATAAGACGAAGGGAAAATTTGAATAACTATCCTATAGTAAATGTGTGAAGAAACACACTAGTACTTTCCTGACGTGAATGGGCATATGTTACAAGTGTGATGAAAAACACCACCAAGATCTTTATTACAAGGGTATGAAAGAGGATGTCGATGTTGAATAATACGATTGTAGAGAAATGGGGCATTTTGTGAATTAATTTCCTAAGTGTCGGGGGAACTTACCTCATAAAAGGACATGGGATCAATGCCTAGATTATGCTATCAGTACTTTTGATGATGAATCTCAGAAAGACGTAGTGTCAAGTTATTTAATTATTTCCTCATGTATAGAAAATGATTTATTTGATTCAGGATCATCGAATTGTTTCATATCATCCCAGTTTTCTATGAAAATTCGATATTTCCAATTTGACATAACAATGGAGTTGTTATTGAAAACTCCAAAGTGAAGTATCATTGCAACATTGTTTTCCGAATCAGTCCCCATGAGGGCATTTAAATGATCATTATCTACTAATCTCAACATCATAACCATGATTGAATTTGATATAATCCATAGTATGGATTGGATTTGAGACCATGATGAGAAAATTTATTGTAAGAAGAAAGAGGTTACAAATTTTGTTGATGATATAGAGTACCTTATCTTTAGAGCAGAAACATCACCACCAAATTCTAATGTAGATCCAGCCCCAGTAGCTCAAATAAATTCAATTATTGAGGAGAAGAGAATGAAATAATAGTGGCTGAGGAAAGGAATGTTCAAATAGAGGATGTAACTATTGTGCAATAACATGTTGATGTGTTTCCAGAGGATTTACCTAGACATCCTCCAGCATGAGAAATTGAGTTTTACATTAATTTAATTCCTGGTTCAAGGCCCATATCAAAGACACCTTATAGAATTTACACTATGGAATTCGTGGAACAAAAGAAACCACTATAGGGATTGAATAATAATGTATTTATTCACCTTAGTGTTTCTCCATGGGGAGCCCATGTCCCTTATGATACGAAATAAGATGGATCTATGAGGTTGTCCATTGACTACATGGAGATCAATTCTATAACAATAAAGAACAAGTATACCCTACCTCACATTTATGATTTATTTGAAAAACTTCATGGAGCTCAATACTTTTAAAAGATTGACCTTCTATCTGGATATCATCAATTGTGTGTAAAGAAGGAAGACTTTCCGAAAACAGCATTTTGATCATCGTATAGGCATTACGAGTTTACAGAAATACATTTTTGATTGACTAATGCACCCTCTGTCTTCATGGATCTAATGAATAGAGCTTTCAATTAATATCATAATGAATTTTTAGTGGTATTTATTTGTGATATCATGGAATACTCCAAAAGCTACTAAGATCATGAAATCACTTGCGCATTTTCCTGAAAACTCTTAGAAGACATGAATTATATGAGATGTTTAACAAGTGTGAATTTTGTCTTCAATAGATTTCTTTTCATGGCCATATCATCTCTAATGATGGAATCTCTTTTGATCCCTCTAAGACAAGAGCAATCTAATAATGGATAGAACTGACCAGTATAACTGAGGTACACATTTTTATTGGTTTATCAGGTTATTATCAGCATTTCGTCCTAAATTTTTCCCCATTGGCTAACCCATTAACCAAGCTCACATGTAAAATGGTGAAATTTTTTTATAAAAAATAATGTGAATAATGTTTTGACAAAGTCAAAAGAAGATTATTCAATGCTCTTATATTGACATTACCACTGGGGAATGATGGGTTTGTTATTTATAGTGATGCTTCAAAAAAAGGACTTGGTTGTGTCTTTATGAAGAACGATAGGGTTATTGACTATGCATCACGATAGTTAATTTTTTTGAGAAAAACTATCCTCCTCATTATCTTGAGTTATATGCTATAATATTTTCTTTGAATAATTGGAGACACTATCTCTATGGTGAACAATGTGAGATTTATATTGATCACAAGAGTTTGATGTATATTTTCTCACAGAAAGTACTCAACATGAGGCAAACGAGATGGATTTAACTACTCAATGATTATGATTTCACGATACAATACCACCCAGGGAAGGCAAAAACGGTGGAAGATGATTTGAGCAGAAAAGATCATAGAGTTTTGAACAAGATAAGAGTTGAAGGGGATCCTATTTTCATGGATCTAGTAATGATGGGTATGGGAATAACCATGGATGTTGAAACATTAATTCTTTTTCAAATGGTTTCCAAACCATCTTTACAAGAAAGGATAAAAAGTTCTTAGGTTGATGATGAGGAGTTTCAAAAGAAGATTAAAGCTATGAGTGATGGTATATTGAGTGACATCGTATATGAAGATAGAGTTTTTATATTTGGGAAGAGACTTTGTGTTCCTGATATAGTTGATATAAAAAGAGAATTTTTGGATGGTTCTCATAGTTCCAATTTCACTATACACCCTGGGAGCACCAAAATGTATAGAGATTTGAAGGAATATTTTTGGTGGGACAACATGAAGAGGGAGATTGATGATTTTGTGTCAAGATGTATGGTTTTTCAACAAGTGAAAGCTAGAAGAAAAGATCCTGGAGGATTCTTGCAACTTCTTCCCATACCTGTGTGGAAATGGAATAATTTTACTATAGATATTTTCATGGGACTTCCAAAGACTCATAGAAGGAATGATGAAATATGGGTCATTATTGATTGTCTTACCAAGTCAGCAAATTTTCTTACTATAAGAGAAGATTTACTACTTCAAAATCTAGGAAGACTATATATTAATGATGTTGTGGGACTTCAGGGTGTATCCATATCGATTGTTTCTGATCATGATCCACGTTTTACATCAAGATTTTGGAAAAGTCTTTACAAATACCTGGAAACTAAACTTCATTTGAGCTCTACCTACCACCCCAAACAGATGGACAATCAGAATGGACTATTCAAACCTTATAAGACATGTTGAGATTATGCTCACTTGAATTTCATCTTATGTGGGATGAATATTTACCTCTGGTAGAAGTTTCTTATAACAATATCTTTCATTCAAGAATTCAGATGGCACCATATGAAACATTATATGGAAATAGATGTCGCACACCAACCTGTGGGGATGATGTTGGTGAAAGAAAACTCATTGGCCCAGAACTGGTGGAGGAAATGATGGAAAAGGTGAAGGTAATCAAAAAACACATCAAAGCAGCTCAAAGTAAGAAGAAGAGCTATGTCGATAACCAAAGTATGAATTTGAAATTTTAGGTAAGAGATCATGTTTTCATAATGGAATGTCCATGCAAGGGTGTTATAGGTTTCAGTAAGAAGGGAAATTATGTCTCAGGAACATTGGACCTTTCAAAATTCTCAAACAAATTGTGGCTATAGCTTACCATATGGAAATGCCGCCAAGTCTCTAAAAAGTTCATGACGTATTTCACGTATCACTATTGAAAAAATACATGTCTGACCCAACACATGTACTCACCTATGAGGAATTAGAATCGGAACCCGATATTTCTTTTTACAAAGATCCTGTCAAAAATAATGATACAGGAGAACAGCTACTGAGAAACTGAACAACTCCTCTGGTAAAAGTTCTATGGAGAAACCATAAGATGGAAGAAGCAAGATGGGATCTTGAGAAACTTATGATGAAGAACCACCATTTCCGTTTTATGCCGTAATATTCTATAAATTTTGAACACAAAATTAATTGAAGAAGGGGAGAATGTAACACCCCAAACATCCACGGTATGCTTCTCTTTGAATAATACAATAGTGTGTGTTGTACGCAACTTTGAGTTCTAACACATCACAACCAATAAAACTAGCCGTAATGAATAGTAATACCCACTTTGTGAAATTTTATAAATTTTGTCATTAAAATGGACTTAATTTTTTTGATTCAAAATATCGAAATTAGTTTAGGGAGAATTTTTGGTATTTTTCAGAAAACATTAAATTTTTTATCAATAGTGAAAAACACAGAGTTATAGTGTAAAACCGAATTTATTAAAATAAATATTTATTTTATTTAATGTTATTTTAGGTAAAAATAGATATATAATACCTTTTTATGTTTAATTTAATTCATTGGAGTCAGTTTATTATAATTTTAGATAAAACAAATTACTGCACTTTTTACCATCTTTCACCCACCTCCCAGGAGCATTTACAAATTTACATAAAACATAATTTTACCGCATATTTTAGTTGAATTTCAAAATATTGATAGAATTACTTCATATCCATAATTAAATTGTGGTTCAATATGATGAAAATAATTTTTTTTGAATAGTAACATTCAACTTTTATTTACCACGGTTAAAAGTAAATTGGGCAATTATGAGTTAAAATGATATTATTATTATCCTAAAACAAGTCCTAATTTTATTGTATAATTATAATTCAACCAAAAATAACTTTATGATTAAATATGATCCTTTTGATCCACATGGATTAGATTATGACATTTATTATTATTTAATTCAAAGAAGAGTAAAAGTGTTAAATTCAATAGTTAATAAATAAAAACTTTTAATATAGGGTTACACATATGATAAATTAGACTATTAATATTCATTAGAAATATAAAAATATTTCCAACATAATGGTATTTTTTAGATATTAAATAATTTAATTTATTTATGACATAATGATGAAGTAGTAATTACCTAATTAATGAAATGTGATAATAATTGATATTATAAATATCCAAATAAATGTAATTTGAGACTTTTTATGAATTACAATAATTTTCAAGGTTAATATGACATGGAAGGGTTGGTTAGAGTAATTCTGTTTGATGTAATAATGTTGTTATTAATTTATCAAAAACAAAATACCAAATAGTGTCGAAATTGACATAAAAGAGTTTTTAATAAAATATTATATTATTAATTGATATTCTATTCCTAAAAATATAATATTCTTCCAAAATACTATTATAATGATACATGTATCATTAATGAACCACTTGTGGTTCTCATGGATGTAAATAGTAATTTTATTAACCATATTATATAAAAATACCAAGAGACATGGTCAATGTCAAACTATTTAACTAAGAGTTAAATCTAAATGATAAAGTTAATATATTGACCCAAAAATATCTAAAACTTATTGTTTGAGTGGTTATGACCCATCCCCACATTATCATTTAAATAATTCTTTTTTGAGCCATTAGAAACCAAAAATTGTTTTATTATAAAATAATATTTGTATCTTTTCCTAAGGTTCCCCTCACACCTCTTATAAAAGGGAACTTCCTCTTCTCTCTAATTCAATCCTTCAAAGCAATTTGGCTCTGCCAAAACGTGCCCAAAAACCCTCTCAAATGTCCTCATTTCATCCTAGATGCATTATTTTAGTCATAAATCCATCTTAGGGAGCCCTTTTGATCAAGTCAAAAGGATGAACCCGAAGAAGAGTTAAATATTTCATCACCTCTTTCAAGTTCCTTTCTTCTTCCACTTCCTATTTCTTTTGTTGTTTCCATTCTTAAATAATAACTCAATTATCGTCTATATAATTTTTTATTATTATAAATATGTTACAACCATAATCATTATTCTATACATCCTTTCAATGACATGTCATCATATGTGCGTACATATGGCTTACCGTCTCCAGGTCATTGTTTAACTGTTATTCAATACATTATTATTTGGAAGAGTATAAAAATATTGTGTAATTTATGTAAATAGAAAATATAACATGGTAATGATTCTTTATATATTATATACCATCCAATTATATATTATTTTAATATAAAAAGAATTATATTGTCGCACGTACCTACGTATGGATTACCGTCTCCATGAATGTTATGAGATTCATTACCCATCGTATCCATTCAAGTATACTTTTTATTATATGATTAAAAATAATGTTTAAAGACATATTATAATTCTGAATATGAATTAGATACATCATTTCCATAAAAAACATTACATACCTAACAATGCATATAAAGAAAACTGAATCAATTAACACTCGAAATGACGATAATAATAAGATATTATTAAAAACGAAATGTTAAAAGATAATATATTATATCATATTAATGTATATGATTCCTGTATAATTTAATAAAATTTATTTCCCCATTATAGGAGAGGTTAACCTACCCTCAACCTAGGAAATGCACAAGTTAAGGGTAAATTTTACAATCTCTTCATTATCCATGGATGTTTATTAACTTATACGATGGGTGAAGCTATTTCCTGTCGTTATAACATCATCGAATATTCTCTTAAAATATTATAGGAAATTTAGCAAAATAAATGTTTTCTTAAATGATTTCAAAATATAATGATATATTACTCTAAAAAGGTTTTCATTTCATCAATTTAAACATCCTTTTATTGATTTTAATCTTATTTGAAGTTGATTTATTATGATACAATAATTTCATATTGTCTTGATGGTTTTGTAATATGTTTGACAGTGGATGTGTTATTTTTACCCCATTCATGGTTTATAGATAATGTATTGACATTTCATATGCTAGTTTAAATATTAATGTTTAGGTTATGTTTAAACCTTTTCATATGAGGAATGCATTGGAAATAATAAGTGTGGGATGGAGCCTGATATAGCTCTGTGAGGCATCGGTATGTCTCATGAGACAAACTAGTCTCTTGGCCCAAGTACTTGACAAAATCCTATTTGTAGTCTTGTCACTAGGGCTTGAATATATTGTTATGAAAGTCTGGCATTATGCATTCCATCATTATGAACGTCTCTATTGATATTGCATCTGATTATTCGACTAGTTGAATATCCATGTGAATAAGTAAATGGAATTCTTTGATTTTATCTTTTCCTTATTATAATAATGTTCATGTTTAAAAGGATTTTGTTTTAGTAATATACATTTCCTTAAATGATTATGATTATTTATGAAAGCTTCCACTTTATTTTTATCCTTACTGAGAATCTGAGCTCACCCCTTTCATTGTTTTATTTTTCCCAGGATGGGAAGAAGTATATTATGACTGACCTGCATGGATAGTCTATGGGATCTCAGTGTTTTCTATGGAAACAATATTGTATCTTTCTATTTTATGATTTAATATAAACGTTATGAATGTATCTAGTACTTCCAAGGCTACTAAACTAATCAGTCTTTTGAGACTTGATCTTTTGTAATCATGCCAATGATATGTAATAATGCTCCGACTTTGGGCTTCTTGGGTTGGGAAATTACATTGGGCCTGACTGAATCTGACTTATTTCCTTTGAATTTATTGTGGGAAGAATATGGTAAGAATGAACAATAACATCAAAGAGTCATTACACTCATAACTCAATTTGAATATCTTATGTCTAATTCAAATTTCATGGTTGTTTGTTTGGACACAACCTTGAATATTCTTCTTGGAAGTCCTTGGCTGCATCAACCTTCACTCATATATTCGTTATACCAACAATGTCTTAAGTACTATTTCAATTGTAAAATCGGGACATTTTATGGTCACGATGCTTCATTCAACACATATGAATATCTATACATTGTGGTAGAGTTTTTTCACACAAAAGTAACGAAGCCCATGACAAATGAAATAACCATTGATAATGCTTTAAATAAAATAGGAATGATCATAGAAAATCCATTTTTGAATTTGAGTTCAAGTTATGTGTTACACATAAATAAAATTGAATTGGTAATCCCAAATCTCAGAACTCATCCAGTAACAACCATAATGTAAATCACAACAATTGAGACTAACAAAATGGAAGAAACTATTGGTCCACCACGAAATTATGAATGCCTAAATAGAGATTTTTTCATTACATCCATTGAACTATAACAAGCCTCTACTTCATCAACCAGAGTAGAAATGATTGTGGTAATTCTAGAAGATGAAAAAAATGTTGATTCTCAATCTGTCAATCCCTCTTTATTAATACATGAAGACCCGCCATCATTAGTAGGAACAGATATTCTGGCCTCATCATTTGGATGTTCAAATACTAATTTCCCCTCTAGCTCTGGGAATTTGTCCTCATCATCTACTATGAAAATGTCAATAGAAGAAAAAACATATAATGAAAAAGAACAGTAAGACCTTGGGGATGCTCCTCCATCAATTGAGTAAGATATATCTACCATTGTGGATGAGCTCATAGAAATAATTCTGGGTACATAAGAAGATCCACATCCCACTCTAATTAGTGCGAAAATTATCACGGAACAATAGGAAGTGATAATTTCATTCCTAAAGAAATATTGAGAATTTTTTTTTGAATTATACAGAAATTCAAGGTCTTAATGCTGATGTAGCCGCCCATCATTTTTTTCCAGAATAACATCGTGGATTCAAGCATGGAGTATGAAGAACTCACCCAAATCATTCCTCTAAACTGAAGTGAATGTTGATAAGTTTATAAAAAATAACTTTGTCTGGGATGTTCAGTATCCCAAATGGCTGGAAAATATTGTCGCAGTGAAAAATAAGATTGGGTAAATTAAAGTAAGAATTGATTTCAGATATCTTAAATAGCATTGTCCAAAATATGATTTTCTAGTTCTAATTACCGATCATGTAATTGATGCAACTATTTTCTATGAAGCGCTTTCATTCATGGATAACTACTCTGGGTACAATCAAATCTGTATGGCCCCAGAGGATGAAGAATCTTAACCCTTCAGAGCCACTCAAGGTGTGTTTTTCTATCAAGTAATACCCATTGACTTAAAGAATGCAGGTGAAACAGACCAATTTTCCATGCAACCTACCATCAAATCCTTCTTTAGGATATTTCTTAAATGTCATGTGCATGATTTGGTGGTCAAATATAGACAATTTTCCAATCACTTGGCTGATTTGGAAACCATATTAAATAAACTTCAGTAATACAGGTTGACGATGAACTCCTTGGAATGTGATTTTCGGGGTAACCTCAGGAATGTTTATTGGCTTTGTTTTTCACCATCATGGTATCAATGTTTATCATGATAAAATAATATCAATCCATGGTATATCACCTCCTCAAAATTTGAATGAATTAAGTGTACACCAAGGAAACTTGGCCTATATTCGGCACTTTATTGCCAATTAGGCAGGAATGTGTTTTACCTTCACCAGATTAATGAAGTAGGGAGTGACCTTCCAATGGACCTAATAATTCTAAGAAGTATTTGATACCAACATGAAATGTTTCTTGAGTACACCAGTAGTAATTCCACCAGTTGAAGGATGACCACTTATTCTCCGTGTGGTAGCTTTAGAGTGATCACTAGGTGCCTTTCTCACCTAAAATAATGATACTGGGAATGAAAACAACCTTTACTATCTCAGTCAAACTATGCATGATGTGGAAACATGATATTAAAGTATTCAAAAGTTACTCCTAGCATTAATTATTGCAGTTAATAAATTTAGTCACTACCTACAACATTATGAGGTCCATTTGGTATCTCGTAATAAACCACTCAAAATTATTCTCATTCGTCCTATGCTAACAGGGCATGTAGCATGATGTTCAGTTATATTTCAATAGTTTGATATCCATTTTTTTGCTTCAAAATGAATAAAAATTCCAGGCTCTAGAAAACATCCATGATTATCTTCCACCCGTAGAAGATACATAATTTAATAATGAACTTCATGTTGATGAGGTCTTCTATATCCAAGATACTTCCCAAACATGGAAAATGAATTTTTATGGTTCTTCCAGTTGTCCAATATAGATAATAATGAGAAACCCAAAACTCAATAATGTTGGCTTAGCAATTATCCTTATTTCCCTCTAAAAGGCAGTATTTCCTTATTCCTTATTATTTTCAAAAGGTGGTACTAATAATGAGGCAGAATATAAAACCCTCATAGAAAGTTTTGAATAAGCCCTTCAGGTGTGAATGGAACATTTAAATGTAAAAATTGATTCAGAATTGGTTATAAAATAAATAAATGGGTAATATTCTATCAAAAAATTAGAGTTAAATTCTTTGTGTGATTGCATTAGAGGGTTAGTGGATGAATTTCTGTTAGAGTTGACATTGTCTTATATCCAGTGATCACAAAATTCCTAAGAATATGGACTGGATAATGTAGCTACAGCCTAGGTAGATCCAAATTGGTATGAGATAATCATAATCATAGCTCATTGTCATGTGGTCTCACCTTTTTTTCAAACCAGACTAGAAGAAATTAATGAAAATTTCCCTATTTCTGAACCATTTGTTCATACCATTGTATGGAGAGCATCCATCAAAGAATATCTTCAAGATGGGTTACTTCCACTTGATAGATCTGAAAAAGAACAAATCTGATGGCTAGAAGCTACTTTTACACATTATAATAATCCAGAGAACCAAAAGGTCCTCTCCAATGAAGAATTTGATGGAATTATCTTCATATGTATTTACGGAGAAGAGACTGCAACTTTCATGAAAGAAGTACATTCAATATATTGTGGTGCCCACCAGTTTGGGTATAGACTCTCTAATCAGATCCAAAGGCTTGGATACTTTTTTCCTTCAATGACGTAGGATTGTATAGATTTCACTAAAAAATGTCATCCCTGAGAAGTGCATGCCAACTGCATTCATCAACCCCAAGAGTTCCAATATACAAATAAATACTCATGGTCATTTGACAAATGGGGAATGGAAGTAGTAGGGAATTATCCTGATTGCAAAACTAAACAGTTCAAGTATATTCTCCCTGCTACTGAATTCTTCCCTAAATTGGATGAGGAAATACCTCTAAAGGAGGTTGGATCCAAAAGCATTGCATGTTTTGTCAAAATTAATATCATCACCATATTGGGTGTCCCTCATACAATTTTGAAAGATAATGGAACCAATTTATATCTTGTTGAATTAAACAAGTTATATCAATAACATAATATCAAATATGTAACGCCCCGACCCCAGCTACCCAGAGTCGGTGCATTATTACATAACATTGGCATGATCACAAGAAAGATCAAATCTCGAAAGACCGATTGGTTTAGTAGCCTTGGAAACACTAGATATATTCATAAGTTTTACATTACATCATAAAATGAAAAACTACTACAACAACATAATGTTTCCACAATCCACACTATTAACCCCTCATAAAATCCCTGCAGGTCATTCATAACTTACTTCTTCACATCCTGGGAAAAAATAAAACATAGAAAAGGGGTGAGCTCAAATGCCCAGTAAGGATAACAATATAGCGGAAACTTTCATAAATAAGAATAAACATTTAAGGCAATGTATAACTAAAACAAAATACTTTTAAGTATGAACTTTCAACATTGTATGGCATAAATAAAATGAAATAATTCCATTTACTTATTCACATGGATATTATACTAATCGAATAATCACATGCAAAAATCAATAACCACTTTCATAATGTTGGAATCCATAATGCCAGACTATCATAACCACATAGCCAAGGCCTCATGCCAAGACTACAAATAATATTTTGTCAAGGCCTTGTGCCAAGACACTAGTTTGTCTCATGATACCTACCGATGCATCGAGGAGCTATAGCGGGCTCCACCCGTCACTTATTAAGTCCAATGCATTCCCATATGAAAAGGTTTAAACATAACATAAACATTCGTGTTAAAACTAGCATACAAAATGTCAATAATTTCACCATAAACTATGAATGGTATAAAAATAGCACATCCATAGTCAAACATATCACAAAACCTTCAATACAATATAGAAGTTTTGTATCATAATAAATCAACTTCAAATAATCTTAAAATCCATCAAAGGATGTTGACATAGATGAAATCAAAATTCTTTTTAAAGAAATATCTCCTTTTATTTTGAAATCATTCAAGATCCATATAAAATAAAACATTTTCTTTGAAAATATTCTTATAAGCTTGTAAGGAAAGCTTTGAATATTTTATAACGGCGTAAAATAACCGCACCCGCCGTATAAGTTAAAAAAACATTCTTATCTTAATTCTGTCGAAAAGTTTAAAAAGCACCTTGTTTGGAAAACGACGGAAAGATTCCCTTATAAACCTCTTATAAAAATTCAAAAAAGGGTATAAATGACTTTAACCCATATTCTTTTAAATATTAAAAATGTTTTGAAATACATTTTGAAGAAACATGGATGTGGATGATAACGAGATCCCAGTAGATTATTACGTATAAACAACCTCGGATAATGAAGAGATTGTGAAATAACCCTTACCTTGTACTTTTCCTTGGTTGGGGTAGGTTAACCTCCTGTATAATGGTGAAATAATTTTTATTAATTTATACAAGAATCATATATATTAATATGATATCATATATGATCTTTTAACATTGATTTGTTAATAATATCTTAGAATTATCGTCGTTTCGGGTGTTAACTTACTCATTTTATTTTATATGTTTTGTTACATAATCCATGGTTGTTGTATCTTATTCATTTCCAGAATGATATCTAGTCCTTAAACATCATTTTTAAATCATCAAATGATAATTATACTTGAATGGATACGATGGAGAATGAATCTCATCGCGTTCGTGGAGACGGTAGTCCGTACGTACGCACGAGCGACAATATCATTCTTTTGATATTAAAATAATATATAAATGGATGGTATATCATATATAAATAATCATTAACATGTTATATTTATTATTTACATGAGTTACACATCATTATTATACCCATCCAAATAATATTATATTGAATAACAATTACACCATGACGTGGAGACGGTAAGCCGTACGTACGCACGTATGGTGACATGTTATTCAAAGGGTGGATAGAATACTGAATATGGTTGTACCATATTTATAATAACATCACAGTATATGTAAGATACTGGAGTTATTATTTTAGAATGGTAAGAACAAAGAAAGAGGAAGTGGAAGAAGAAAGGAACTTAGAAAAGGGGTGGAGAAATCATTACCTCTTCTTCGGGTTCTGCCTTTTGATTTGATCAAAAGGGCTCCTTAGGTTGGCTTTCTGATCAAACTAAGGCCTATAGGTTGTATTGAGTGATGTTGGGAGAGTATATGGGCAGAGTTTGGCCGAACCAAAAGGATTTAGAGGTGTGAAGAAATGAGAAGGAGGAGTGCCCTTTTATAAGAGGGGTGAGGGGCACCTTTGGAAAAGCTAGAAATATTAATTTATAATAAATTCATATTCGGTTTCTATTGGCTCCAAAGTTGACTATTCAAATGTTAAGGTGGGGATGGGTCGAAAACAACTCAACCAATAGAATTTAGACAGGTTTGGGTACTTATATTAACCTTATGTTTAAGTATTAACTCTAAGTTAATTAGTTTCACGTTTACAATGTCTCTTTGTATTTTTTTATAATATGGTTAATAAACATACTATATACGTCCCATCGACCCCCAAGTGGTACATTAATGATTAACCTATCATGATATAAGTCTCTTGGCCGAACCTTAGATTTTTAGGAATTTAATATCAATTAATAATATAATATTTGTTTTAAGAACTCTTTTATGTCAATTTTGACACTATTCAATAGTTGATTTTTGTGAAACTCATAACAGATTGATTAATTCGAAAAAAGTTAATTAAATCAATCCTAATATATCATATAATCCTATAAAATTAGTTTAATTCATTAAAAGTTTCATATTATATTTATTTGGGTATTTATAATATCAATTATTTTAATTTTTCACTATTATAGTAATTACTGCATCATCATTGTGTCATAAATAAAATAAATTATTTAATGTCTAAAAATTATAAATAAAATATAATTATGTAGGAAATCTTTTTATCTTTCTAATGAATATTTATAATCTAAAATCCAACATATATAACCCTATGTAAAAATTGTTTTTCTAGAAGATATATGCTTATGTCATTTTTGTATTCATTTTAACTTAATTAAAATAAAGTGTCATTATCACTTACAAGTGGATCCATGGGGTCCCAAAATAGACCCAAAGATGCCCATGGTCTATCATGTATCAACCAATAGGGTTAAGACACGTTTTAGGGTAATTTAGTATTATTATAATATTATTTTTTAACCCTTATTTACCGGATTTACCCTTAACCATGGTAAATAAAATATTTACCGCAGTAATTATTCAAAATGTATAAAAATAAAAGTTACCTATTTACACAATTTGAACATCCTGATTCCAAATATGGAATCCATTTTTCTAAATTCAAAACACAGAAGTGGCAGAAATTAATTTAAAATTAATTCCCGCTGTCAAAACAAAAAGCGTGTTTTTAAGAGATAATAACTATCAAAAGATTGACACTTGTTTATGTTCGGTTTAATTGTAAAATTTTGTCCAATGACCAACATTATATTAAATGGTAAAAATATATTCTAAATATACTTTAAAACCACTCAAATTCACAATTTATCACTATTAATTATTTTGATTAAAAAAGTTATTTTTAATTAAAATTTAGTAATTTTCACTATTCATCAAAATATGAAAGTTATCCGAAAAGTACCAAAATTTCACCTTAGGATAAATTCGATATTCCGAATCCAAAAATGAAGTCCATTTTAAAATATAAAATATATATAACTTCAAAAATTAGGTATTACTATTTATAACAGCTAGTTTGATTGGTTACGGTGTGTTAGAACTCGAAGATGCGTACAACACACGCTACTGTTTTATTCAAAGGAAAGCGTACTGTGGAAGCTTGGGATGTTTCATTTTAAATTTTTGATGTCCCCATTTAGTCAAAAAGTTTAAAATATTGTATTTAAAAAGGTTTCACTATTAAAAGTTGATAAAAGTGAAATACTGAAAATGAATCTGTTCTTGCAATATGATTAAGAAACTCATAATAGGGATTCTAAAATTATAAGGATTATATAAAGTTCAAAATGTAGTTAATACTATTCATGACCTCTTTTAATTGTGTGATTGAACTCGGTGTTGCGTGTAGTGAAAGTTATTGAATTATTTTGAAGAAATAACACACTATGAAATCTTGGGGTGTTACATTCTCCCCTCCTTCAATAAATTGCGTCCTCGCAATTTGAAATTGTTCTTCGAAAATAAAAGGTTGAAAATAGATAATATATTTGTGGGAAAACCCACATCGGAAATTGGGTTACTAAAATTTAGTCTTAATATGTGAAAAGAGAAATGAAAGGGTCACCACCAAATTAAGATCTTGATTAGGAGAACATTGGTGGCAATTAGAGACATATAATTGGAGAAAAAATGTAAATATTTATAGGTAGTGATTGAGGTCATCAATCACAAACAAGTGTATAATTGAGGTCCTTAAACTCATCAATCTATGATGATTTGAAGTACCATCGGTTCAAGAAAATATAGGGTATTGGGATAACACATTTTTGACGTATCTAAATATCTTAGTGGAAATCCCACATCGAAAAATGAATTAACGAGGCCTCTATTTAAAATAAAGAGTCGAAAGTATGAAGATTACCGAAAATAACACATACGCGGGTTCCATGTAGGAAAATATGGATATGGAAGAAAAATCTAACCATCGATTATCTGATGGAGAGTGGTAGAGAACATGGCTATGAGAAGGCCAACAATCCCAAAGCCATAAATTAGTGATGATTTAAGGTACCATCTAGGAAAACATTTTTGTTCTAAGTTGCTTTTCTTAATATTGAGGAATTTATTTATGAGATTGGCTAAGATCATAAGGAGATATACTTACTTTATAATTAGAGTTTTATCCATTAATAAACTTCTACCACAAACTCATCTTTCACTCTAAAAGATAATAGAATGTAAAAAAAATTCTATTTACACTATTCGTATAGGGTTCCAAAATAAACGAATTTATAATTCATCTACAAGGTCTTTTAATAAAAACTACATTATTTAATCCAGGACATCTCGTGGGCTAGTGGTAGGTGATACACCCTTGTCGCCCTTCTGTTGCGGGTTCAAGTCTCGCAGCCTTGCCGGACGCAACGGGTTGCCGCCCGACCTCCGGGTTTTCCTTTTATGGTAATCCAAAATAATCCAAACTAGAACTATCCAAAATAATTCTGTCCAAACTCACAGTCCAACATTTATAAGGAAGGTAAACATAATATAGATCCTTTTTACCCCGCAATAGCATATGAATACCTTCATTTGTATTCTTTTAATAAACTGAAACATATTGAATTACCATATTCCTTATTGATTACATTCATGCTCCCCTACTCCATATAGAATGCTGGATATACTTCATTAATCCAAAAATGTTTTAAACCCCAACAATGATGGAATATACAAATCATTAATTAGTTCCAAGGTAGTCAAGAATATCCAATATAATTTATCCAAAACAATCACATATTATTCCAAAATCACTACCTCAGTATCAGAACTATATTATGATTTATCATTCTCTGAACCATATATTTTCCAAAAAAATTTCCTACTATTGAGTCACTTTTCTTTGTTCCACATAATCTCAATTCCTTAATGAAATAGTACTGCAGTACAATCCTTATATACTCCATAATTATTATAACAAGTACATTGTTGATACAACACTCAATTGACATACTCAACATAAGAACTCTAACCATTCCTCTTCATCTGTGGTAGTATCATAACTTGGTTATTATCCAATAACATCATTTGCGGCATAGTCTGATGACTGGGACATAGGTTCGCGTAGTGTCCAAACTCCTTGCAAATGAAGCATTGTACATTTAAAACCATTTTCTTACCCTTGCAATCACGTACTTTGTGCCCTTTTCCTCCACACTTATAACAAACTCCCATTCCTTTCAGGCAAGTTCCAGGGTGTTTCTTTGCACAGTTACCACATATGGGAAAATTCTTCTTTTCCCTCTTCCCTTTATCCATCTTTCTCTCTTCCATCCTTTTCTTCTCTTGCTTCCCTTCAAATCCATAGGACTTAGTAAAATCTTTACTTATCTTATCAACACATGATATTATTTCTTCATATAATGATAATACATGGGAGACTATTTCTCTTATAAATTCTGGCTTAAGACCATGAAAGATATGATCCTTCTTTCTCTTTGGATCATGTACATTGCTGGAGTTCTCATTCCTTCTACTGGGCGCCATTTCTAAACAATGGCATACACTAGATCAGTTTATGAATCAAAATACATAATCCCATACTTATAAAACACTTAACATAAATTGAACTATTTATGGATATAATCCATAATCATAATAATGTTTCCTTTGAGACGTATATACTCATAAACCCTTCATAATGATTTGTAAAGAAAATGAGAGTTATCCTAAGCATATCCCCTGGGAGTGTCGTAACCAAGAGTGCAACAAGGCCCGTTGTCGTGCACCAGTTCCCGTTCGAGTCTAGCTCAAAGCGGTGTTTTCGGGTTTTACCCCTAGGTACATCTGTGCCAGAGCCACCTCTACCTGCTTGTATCCAGACAGGGATGTATTGCTCGGAAAACTCACAAAATCTCTACAATACCAAAATTCTAGGAAGTTCTTCTATACTAATCCTCAAAGTTCATCTTAGGTCAACGTGCTCTAATCAGAGTTTATCTAAATCTAGCTTCCAAGGTTTGTACTAAACTTCCTCTGATACCAACTGTAACGCCCCGACCCTAGCTACCCAGAGTCGGTGCATTATTACATAACATTGGCATGATCACAAGAATGATCAAATCTCGAAATACCTATTGGTTTAGTAGCCTTGGAAACACTAGATATATTCATAAGTTTTACATTACATCATAAAATGAAAAACTACTACAACAACATAATGTTTCCACAATCCACACTATTAACCCCTCATAAAATCCCTGCAGGTCATTCATAACTTACTTCTTCACATCCTGGGAAAAATAAAACATAGAAAAGGGGTGAGCTCTAATGCCCAGTAAGGATAACAATATAGCGTAAACTTTCATAAATAAGAATAAACATTTAAGGCAATGTATAACTAAAACAAAATCCTTTTAAGTATGAACTTTCAACATGGAATGGCATAAATAAAATGAAATAATTCCATTTACTTATTCACATGGATATTATACTAATCGAATAATCACATGCAAAAATCAATAACCACTTTCATAATGTTGGAATGCATAATGCCAGACTATCATAACCACATAGCCAAGGCCTCGTGCCAAGACTACAAATAAGATTTTGTCAAGGCCTTGTGCCAAGACACTAGTTTGTCTCATGAGACCTACCGATGCATCGAGGAGCTATAGCGGGCTCCACCCGTCACTTATTAAGTCCAATGCATTCCCATATGAAAATGTTTAAACATAACATAAACTTTCGTATTAAAACTAGGATACGAAATATCAATAATTTCACCATAAACTATGAATGGTATAAAAATAGCACATCCATAGTCAAACATATCACAAAACCTTCAATAAATATAGAAGTTTTTTATCATAATAAATCAACTTCAAATAATCTTAAAATCCATCAAAGGATGTTGACATAGATGAAATCAAAATTCTTTTTAAAGAAATATCTCCTTTTGTTTTGAAATCATTCAATATCCATATAAAATAAAATATTTTCTTTGAAAATATTCTTATAAGCTTGTAAGTAAAGCTTTGAAGATTTTATAATGGCGTAAAATAACCGCACCCGCCGTATAAGTTAAAAAAAACATTCTTATCTTAATTCTGTCGAAAAGGTTAAAAAGCACCTTGTTTGGAAAACGACGGAAAGATTCCCTTATAAACCTTTTATAAAAAGTCAAACAAGGGTATAAATGACTTTAACCCATATTCTTTTAAATATTAAAAATGTTTTGAAATACATTTTGAAGAAACATGGATGTGGCTGATAACGAGATCCCAGTAGATTATTACGTATAAACAACCTCGGATAATGAAGAGATTGTGAAATAACCCTTACCTTGTACTTTTCCTTGGTTGGGGTAGGTTAACCTCCTGTATAATGGTGAAATAATTGTTATTAAATTATACAAGAATCATATATATTAATATGATATCATATATGATCTTTTAACATTGATTTTTAATAATATCTTAGAATTATCGTCGTTTCGGGTGTTAACTTACTCATTTTATTTTATATGTTTTGTTACATAAGCCATAGTTGTTGTATCTTATTCATATCCAGAATGATATCTAGTCCTTAAACATCATTTTTAAATCATCAAATGATAATTATACTTGAATGGATACGATGGAGAATGAATCTCATCGTGTTCGTGGAGACGGTAGTCCGTACGTACGCACGAGCGACAATATCATTCTTTTGATATTAAAATAATATATAAATGGATGGTATATCATATATACAGAATCATTAACATGTTATATTTTTTATTTACATGAGTTACACATCATTATTATACCCATCCAAATAATATTATATTGAATAACAATTACACCACGACGTGGAGACGGTAAGCCGTACGTACGCACGTATGGTGACATGTTATTCAAAGGGTGGATAGAATAATGAATATGGTTGTACCATATTTATAATAACATCACAGTATATGTAAGATACTGGAGTTATTATTTTATAATGGTAAGAACAAAGAAAGAGGAAGTGGAAGAAGAAAGGAACTTAGAAAAGGGGTGGTGAAATCATTACCTCTTCTTCGTGTTCTTCCTTTTGATTTGATCAAAAGGGCTCCATAGGTTGGCTTTCTGATCAAACTAAGGCCTCTAGGTTGTATTGAGTGATTTTGGGAGAGTATTTGGGCAGAGTTTGGCCGAACCAAAAGGATTTAGAGGTGTGAAGAAATGAGAAGGAGGAGTGCCCTTTTATAAGAGGGGTGAGGGGCACCTTTGGAAAAGCTAGAAATATTAATTTATAATAAATTCATATTCGGTTTCTAATGGCTCCAAAGTTGACTATTCAAAGGTTAAGGTGGTTATGGGTCGAAAACAACTCAACCAATAGAATTTAGACAGGTTTGGGTACTTATATTAACCTTATCTTTAAGTATTAACTCTAAGTTAATTAGTTTCACTTTTACAATGTCTCTTTGTATTTTTATATAATATGGTTAATAAACATACTATATACGTCCAATCGACCCCCAAGTGGTACATTAATGATGAACCTATCATGATATAAGTCTCTTGGCCGAACCTTAGATTTTTAGAAATTTAATATCAATTAATAATATAATATTTGTTTTAAGAACTCTTTTATGTCAATTTTGACACTATTCAATAGTTGATTTTTGTGAAACTCATAACAGATTGATTACTTCGAACAAAGTCAATTAAATCAATCCTAATATATCATATTATCCTATAAAATTAGTTTAATTCATTAAAAGTTTCATATTATATTTATTTGGGTATTTATAATATCAATTATTTTAATTTTTCACTATAATAGTAATTACTGCATCATCATTGTGTCATAAATAAAATAACTTATTTAATGTCTAAAAATTATAAATAAAATATCATTATGTAGGAACGCTTGTTACCTTTCTAATTAATATTTATAATCTAAAATCCAACATATATAACCCTATGTAACAATTGTTTTGCTAGAAGATATATGCTTATGTCATTTTTGTATTAATTTTAACTTAATTAAAATAAAGTGTCATTATCACTTACAAGTGGATCCATGGGGTCCCAAAATAGACCCAAAGATGCCCATGGTCGACCATGTATCAACCAATAGGGTTAAGACACGTTTTAGGGTAATTTAGTATTATTATAATATTATTTTTTAACCCTTATTTACCGGATTTACCCTTAACCATGGTAAATAAAATATTTACCGCAGTAATTATTCAAAATGTATAAAAATAAAAGTTACCTATTTACACAATTTGAACATCCTGATTCCAAATATGGAATCCATTTTTCTAAATTCAAAACACAGAAGTGGAAGAAATTAATTTAAAATTAATTCCCGCTGTCAAAACAAAAAGCGTGTTTTTAAGAGATAATAACTATCAAAAGATTGACACTTGTTTATGTTCGGTTTAATTGTAAAATTATGTCCAATGACCAACATTATATTAAATGGTAAAAATATATTCTAAATATACTTTAAAACCACTCAAATTCACAATTTATCACTATTAATTATTTTGATTAAAAAAGTTGTTTTTAATTAAAATTTAGTAATTTTCACTATTCATCAAAATATGAAAGTTATCCGAAAAGTACCAAAATTTCACCTTAGGCTAAATTCGATATTCCGAATCCAAAAATGAAGTCCATTTTAAAATATAAAATATATATAACTTCAAAAAGTAGGTATTACTATTTATAACAGCTAGTTTGATTGGTTACGGTGTGTTAGAACTCGAAGTTGCGTACAACACACGCTACTGTTTTATTCAAAGGAAAGCGTACTGTGGATGCTTGGGATGTTTCATTTTAAATTTTTGATGTCCCCATTTAGTCAAAAAGTTTAAAATATTGTATTTAAAAAGGTTTCACTATTAGAAGTTCATAAAAGTGAAATACTGAAAATGAATCTGTTCTTGCAATATGATTAAGAAACTCATAATAGGGATTCTAACATTATAAGGATTATATAAAGTTCAAAATGTAGTTAATACTATTCATGACCTCTTTTAATTGTGTGATTGAACTCGGTGTTGCGTGTAGTGCAAGTTATTGAATTATTTTGAAGAAATAACACACTATGAAATCTTGGGGTGTTACAAAATAAACCATTTATCTCGCTATCATTCAGTGGAGAATGGACAGATAGAGGCCTTCAATAAGACCCTATCAAATATACTCAAAAAAAATTGTGGATAAAGATAATAAATCATGGCCTGATAAAATTTTGAATGCTTTATGGGCTAATCATGCTACTATTTATACTGCTACCCAAGAAACTCCTTAATCAATAGTATATGGAACTAAAGCAGGTTTTCAAATTGAAATGTAGTTTTCTTCACTTGGAGTTGAAATCTGTGATCAGTATTCTACAGATGAGAGGTCTAAAAAATGGTTCAATGAGTTGCAATGATTAGAGAATAAAATATTTCATAATTTTCCTCATTTAGAAGAATATCAAAAAAGAATATGAAGATATTTAAAAAAAATTCCTCTATTCTTTTCCTCAAGGTGAATAGGTATATGTTCTTAGGACTGAAATTATACAAGGTAAGAGACCTCCAAAACATGATCCAAACAGGGAAGGACCTTATTCTATACATAAATTCTATTCAAATAGAGCTAATGCCTTATTCTCCAGGGAGGTGAAGCTTATTACAGCTCCAAACAATGCGATATTCATGAAGAAATACTTTGTGTAGTCGTTCACATTAGTCCTCACTGCAAGACAATAAAGTACACAATACTATGTCCTAGCTGCAAGACATAAAACTACATAGCCCCCATGTCCTAGTTGGAAGACATTAAACTGCATAACAACCATAAGAATCCTTTTTGCATGATGGAAAACTGTATAGCATCCTCATCCTTGTCACCTGACGTTAAACTACATACTATTATCTGTACAAATAATGTTCTCTCTATTTGATTTTAAGATATTCCATTAGAAAACATCATTGACTTCATCACTACTCTTTACTAGTAGATGAGTCCATTTCATTGATATGTCTGTGTCAGATATATATAGTGACCTAATTTCAAGAACTATGTATGGCTTGGTTCTCATTTTAATGAGATATGTAGAGACGCATAAATTTCTAATTTTTGGCCCAGCCATAATCACAAAATCTTCTTATTTTCTTTTATTATCATATATATTAATCCGATCTATACAGAGAGTTTCCTTAAGATATATTATTTGGTCCTAATACCATTTTATCTCATAATATTTAGCGCTCTCTCAAAACATTTTAAAATCCCTTTTTCTCCATGTCAATATCCATTAGCAAGGGGAATGATTGTTAAAATAAATACGTACAACATTATTCTAATCTATTTTGAGATATGTAGAGATTCATGGATTTTCAATCCTGGTCCCAACAATGATTAAAAAAAATTTATTTCTTGTATAAGAATTAAATTTATAAAGAATGTTTGGAGAACTATGTATGACTTGATTCTTTCCCTAGAAAAGACATATATTTACACTTTGGTTTTATCACTTAATCCAGTTACAATACGTCTTTCCTTTAACATTGGTTTATTCTCATCCTTACGGAATGACGTTAAACATTTTGGAAATCTAACACCCCCATTCATCAAATGTGTCCCCTTTGTATTATAATAGAGACCCTTACTACTCCATGTTTCTAACACCAAACATAGCTCAATGGTGAATAGGAATTGGATAAGGTGCTTCATTATATAAGTAAGCTGTTTCAATTCTTTATATGGGTGAAAATTTCCTCATTGCATGACATTAAACTGCAAATTAAAATATTAATTCAGTGGAAGCAATGAAAGTATCCATTTTACATATGATTCATATCTATGAAAAGGATTTCAAACTCATGGCCAGTAATGGTTCAAATATTTCTGATATGCATTGAATATAAACCCTTTCCATATTTCGTACTCTTAATCTTGAATATATTTCAGATCGTCATAATCTTTCTTATGGTTTCTCTTAATAGGACTTCTACTATCTAAGATCTCTTTTGATTGACAATGAAAATCATGCCCTTAGGTGGCCTTACATAAGCAGCCTACATAACAGACCTGTTTGTCAAAAGATGTCTCTATTTGGCTATTCAACATATTCCGTAGTTGGACCTGCCTAATAAAGCCCCCATAACTGGTTTCTCGAATAATGGTATCTTCATTCTTTGTTATAGTATCTTTATTACTTAAATATTCAATGACAATATACAAGAATATATATTTTAAAATAGTCATTCATGTATTCTTTGATCATTATCTTTCTCACAATCTGAATGTCTTCAAGACCATGGTTAACAAATTTCCTTCACCACCCGTTCGATGCACATTGAAATATCTTTGAAATCACTTAGCCACATGTTATATATTGTTTTATTTTGTGGTCCTAGTTGTATGACCGAAAACTACATACACCATATCTCTTATGTTTAGGTCAGACCTTCATAAAAGTCTTATTCCCCCGATTCATTGGATATCGTGGTTGGAAATAATCATTCTATATTTAGGTACATTTCTCCATAAACTAAACTCTATGCTTCGGAAAATATGAATCTCCATAAACATTTTTTAACTTATAGAAATAGAACGTCAAAACATCTGAGAGCTCATTCGTCTGACTATGCAGCACGATCCCTTATGTGGCCTTGCATAAGTTGCCTATATAATAGGCATGTCGGTCAAAAGATTCCACTATTTGGCTATACAACATATTTCCTAGTTGGCCCTGCATATTACATCCCCCATAAAGGGTTTTTCAAGTAATGGTAACTTTTTTATTGGAAAATACTTCCTCTAATTATTTTTTCCCTTTTCCTACATCATTCCTCAGTTCTATAAATTCTCAAATCACAGTTTACAATTTTCCTTTCCGTACTAGAGTATGATAGTATGTTTCCAAACAAATTATCACGAAATTGGGAGAGTCTTATAATACATTTGGTCAAATATAATGACCTTAAATTAAAGCCCCCAGATATCCTCACTACATGACATAAAACTTCACAGTACCAAATTTCATCGTTGCATGACAAAAAACTGCCCAATACCATATGTCCTCACTACATGACTTAAAACTGCACAGTACCAATTTTCTCACTACATGACATAAAACATTATAGTATGATATCATAAATTCATCTTTTTGATAAATTTTGACCATTACTCAAGCCCAAAATATCTATAGAAATGGTTTTCATATTCTAGACTTATGTCGATCTAATATAGAACATTTTCATTCTTAACATGACATTCCTTGGAAAACCACCAACTATTTTCCTGTGTCACCCTAATCTTATTTTCCACTATCTATCAATAGTAAGATGTTAAACATTATAGAGATCTTTTTTCTGACTATGCAACACATTCCATTAGATGGCCTCGCATATGTTTCCTACATAATAGGCCTACCAAAAAAAAGATTCTACTATTTGAATATGTAGTGTAATCCCCAGTTGTCCCTACATAACACAGCCACCATAACAGGATTTTCAAATAATGGTAATTTAATTCTTGGAAAATACACCTCTTATGTTGACACGAGTTTTAAATTTGGGGACCATAAAAATCCCAGCTCAGGATTCCCCATGGAAATGTTCAAATAAAGTTAAAGAAATTCATAGCCACAGAGTTTTTTTTGGAATCTAGTTTCAAAATTTATGGTCAAATCTATTCAACCTTAAATATTTTCCCACTATAGTCCATCAATCATTATTCTAAACTACCAAACAACAAAAGTCCTGGTACTCCTTAGATTGAGAACCTGCTAATAGAAATCCAAACATAATTTGACTCCAAGCTCACTAAACATACATTTTTTATGTTATTGGAAATATTTAGCAATTAAAAAGTCAAGAGATATAAAAATTAGAGGATTGTCTATATAACTGAAGGAAAAAAATAATACTATGATTACTAAACCCAATAGCTATGTCAAAACACAAGTAATTAATGAAAGTGAAAACATAAATATTTAAAGATAAAATACATTAAATTTATGAAAATTCTCACAGAGGATCATCCACAAATTGGACTCTCTCTCTTAGATGTTATCAAATGATTTCTACATAATTCACCATATCATAGACACCTTCTTGAGCCCCATCAACTACTTATTGGAGTTCTTCAATTTTACCATCCTCACTCTCTTCAGTATGATGAATTGATTATATAGCATCTACAATGACTTTTTTACCATCCTTATGGACCGCACTTAATAATATATAAAGATGGTCAAGTTCCCCTATAATGATATCTAACTCATATTGAAGGCACAGTTACTGAACAGTCTTTTATATAATTGTCTTCTTCAATCCCTTCAACATTTCATTATGATTGGCCTCTGTTTGGGAAAATGATTCCTAGAACACTTCAATATTTATTGACATTTTTTCTTTTATCATGTATTCTTGATGTTTTTACTCTTTCTCCATCCTTTTGATTATTTCATTCACTGTAGTATTAATTGCATGGTATTAAAAATACCAAATCCTAGCGTGATAAATAGAGATGAATGTCGTGGAATTATTGAAGGTAGATCCTCAAGGGGTATCTCAGATATTATCTTCAAGATGCTTCGCCCTGATTTTCGACAAGCAAGACGAATAGCCTTCTGAAGTTCTGGGTCCGACTCAAAATCACTGTCTTAAAGAGGGATATATCCACAGACTGATGCACTTAAACAAGTGCCCTGATCTGTTCCTTCATGGACAATGGTTACACCACCTTCCAATTTTGTTTGTGTTGATGTAGAGGATTCACCTCTAGGCATTTCTATTGAATTTGATATCCCTATATGGTAAATCAAGAATTATGGTTATATTCAAGAGATGAAAAAGTGAATGTAATCACAATATCAGTATCACTTACCTAGCATAAGGTCATATTCTTGTGCAAAATACTCCCCAATGTTCACAGTTTTATGAAAAAAAAATTATGTGTCTGGATGAGGAGTGAAATCATTATTATGCTTAGGATTTTCAGAAATAATTACATGAAAACCTGCTATCTCATGATTCAAATGAGCCAATGTCTCTGCAATGGTAGGGAATACATTAATATAAAAACTTCCTTCACATACCATTGAACCAGAAATTTCATTATTTAGAACTGCATATTTCAATCAGCTATAATTTATAGGATAATCATAAAAATATTAACAGGACTATTACTGAGAACTCACATCCAGTTGATTCTATACAAGGAACTTCAAAATCATCTAAAGCATTTGATATTTTAAAATGTTCCAATAGTTCTTCAAATTACCTTCCATGGGTCCTATTTTTATCTAATGATATCTCATATCCCTTATTAGTCTCACCCATGGGAGCACTTAGCATGTTTTCTTCACATCCTTCCTCCAGCAACCTTTGACCCTGAATAGCTTCTTCAGCAACAATTGTGGAGTCAACGTAAGTTAAGGTCAAATGTTCTAGTGCATGTGATGAACCTAAAAGAATCACAGAATGGATGTTATCAATAAAGAAATTTGATTCAATATGATGTATTATTGATTTACAAGAATCTTCCTCTCCTATAATAGTAGTAATTTCAATAGTGCCGAGAAAAGATATTGGTTCCTTTTGCTTCAATGCCTCTTCAGGAACAAATGGATTTATAATTTTTGATTTCCCATTAGCACCCTCTATAGATCCTTGAATCATATCGGTAGATTCTATAAAATAAGAAATAGAAGAAGCCTCTATAACAATAAAATGTTTAAAAACATTTCATGAATAAAGAATAAAATTCATGATTATCAGGTAGACATACCACTGATAAGAAAACGCATAACCATGGTCTTCATTTATCGATTCATTTTCTTCTTCTCCTTTTTAGTAGGTCTTGCATCATCATCTATAAAGAAAATTATTGGAGATCCTAGTATCCTATATATTTCCTCCTCCATGGTATGTTGTCCTAGAGATATTTCTCCCGATTCAAGGGGTGATCCGGTAGATCCATGAGTAGTGCCTCTTGGGAAATAATGTGGTGAAGAAACATCAGTTTACTATCCATTACCCAATAGCATGTTAACAAAAATATTCTCCTATGTAATAATTTTTGGATTAGAATTCATGTTGCAATATGAAATAAGATGAAAAATAAAGGGAACTTACATCAATAGTATCTACAATGTCACGCCACTCTTTATCTAATGAAGGATTAATCCCTTCGGTGGTACCACAATCTATCACTTATTTCTCCCACTTTGTGGTAGGAATTGAATCATTTGTGGAATATATGATAATTTCTAGATCTTGAATGAAGGTCCTTACCTCATTGGGTTTATCTGTAAAAAGAATTTCAGAGGATGCCTGAAAATCCCCAACTCCTTGAATATGCAGTCCTTCACACAGATCCTTCTACATGGTCTCTGCATCACAGTACAAACTCTTCCATTTTCTAATAGCCTCTAGTATTATATATTCAAAATGTATGTCTGAGGGTTGTGAGGATTATCCTATAACCTTATACTTGTGTTTCTTCAGAGTACCTGTTGTCGCTAATGATGAATTAGAAAATGGATCTTTCTGCTCTTTAGAATGATGGAAACTAGATCTCCTTGAGATGACCTCAGTAGGTATTGATGGAGTAGAGATCTTTATTCATATAGGTGGGTTACATATGGAACAAGGTCGCTTTATTGAATTACGAGCATCATCACCTCCACTCTGTGATTCTTGAAAATCGGCCCCCGATGATGATGATTTATCTTCCAAGCAATAGGGTTTCTCCCTGCTACTTCTATTTATTCATACTAAAGGGATGGAATGATTTACTACCACTTTAAGGTATGATACACCCCAGTTTTCAGCATACTATATGGTCAATCTTCATACTGCATTAGCAGCAGGAAATTTAAATACTGCCCCAGTCTTCTCTGTATATTTCAACAACCATAGTTTTTGGGTTACCATTGGTTGTTTCTCTAATCAGACATGCATGGGAAGGGATACAATATTTCATTTTATAAATTTGAGTTTACATGAAAATATATATGGAGAATAAGCCTCACATATTATTTCTCTATTTATTCTGGTGTCCAACATAATATCTCTTCCAACTAGAATATATTCCCTCAGTTCGAAACTGGCAGTTCCATCATCAAAAAATCGCCCCTGTAGGAATATTCCCACAAGGAATGAGATGGAATTCATTATGCATGTTAAATATAGCTTTTTTGTCACAAGCATTCAACGACCATGCTAAAATACCATAAAAGGCTTGAACAGACAGTCAGAAAGAACTTCCAAAATCCTATACTCCACTTTGTAAGGCATTAGTTCTAAAACGAGTGGCAGTCCATCCCCACAACACTTGGAATAGTCCCTATATTCTAAATGGAGACTTCCCTTTGTAAATATGATGAAAAATACTAGGAATCTTGTCCAAAACAATAGTATCCAAGCCTACCATCATTTTCTCTGCCATCTTAGTGACAATAACAATGGTCCCCGGCCTCATGCCTCCATTGGAGTCTCATACTGGTAATAAATACACACTGAGCCACATTGCAATGAACCCTTCTAGATGTATATTTGTAGGATTTTTTTGGTTGATATCATACCCCTATTTTTCAAATTATTCCTTCTCTAATGTTGTCCAAAAGGTGTCGGGAGTGTCTCTCTTCACTGCCCTCAGATGGCTCATTGGACGGGTATAAGTGGGCCCCTTTTCCTTCTTTTTTATCAAAAATACTTCCATCCATTCCTACAGATAAATATCCCTCATGGTGTGATTTTTTTCATTGATTGAATTATTGAGTTTGTTAAATAATATCATCAGATCGTGATCCAAATATGGTGTCTTCTCTAAGTCATTCCATCTCACCTTGGGATTGATAAACTCATCATACATGTCTACAATAATTGGAGCTCCAGAAATCTTGTAAACGTCCCACAAGCTGATGCCTACCTCTAAATGTGTGAAATTGATAGAATAGGTTTCTACACTCCACCGACATAATATATCTTTCAAAAATCATCATTTATATAGACATAGGTTTTCCCACCCTAGAAAGCTTCATAAATCCTGATGATTATCAAACCATCTGCAAATTATGCACATGTCTTTCACACCCAGTTTTCCCACATCCATGCAGTTTTTATATCTCCCCTATGAGGAAATCCCAACATTTATTCCAGCCATTGGAATGATCTGTCTAAGAATCTTGAAAGATGGATGAATAGTACTGTGGCTACACCTTGGGTGTGTGTTCCTTCAAATCTGGATAACACATGATATGATGCATTATATGGGGTTTCTCTACTGTCCCGACATTAGAAAATGAGCCCCAAATAGAAACAATGGCTAATGAGATGTTTGTATAATCCTGAAACCAACAATGTGGGGAATAGTTCTTTGGATCTGGAATGTTAGCATCCTGCAATTGACCACAGCTACAAAATGAAAGATATATTATTTGAGGAGAATTGATAGGATTTTTCTTCAATTATTTTTCTATGCCTAGATGGGTGGTTTTTCAAAGGTCAAATTAATCAAGACCAACAATATTCATCATGTCATCAATCCTGTTACTGTTGAGCTCATCAACAGTTCCAATTTTATTGGGAGCCCTTGAACCTGAAAAAAAATACCATATTTTAAAATTATGATCTTTTTTTTTTGAAAAAAAAATTACAATGTAATTAAGGCACACAAGTATAAGTCGGAAAGCAAGTATGGAGCCCCACTTTTGGATCGCAGATCAAAACATACAGAAGAAGTGCGACGAAAGAAAAGAATCAGAATAAGAGAATACTTGCATGTTGAGAGATAAAAATTTAGAAGTTGTGAGAATTTTCGTAGAATTCAAGCCGGTATATATAAGAAACGCATGTCCCCCTGCACACTCTAAATTTTACACATTGAAAAATTTCATGCCAATGTACACTTATGTGCCAACACTTGCATTCCCCAGTGGACATTTCTTTCTCCTTTTTCCCTCTAATTTATTTATTTACCTTAGTATTAGATCCTCTTTTCATATTCAGATCCAATTCTAACGGGGGGGGGGGGGGGGTTATTGACACTCCATTCCTTCAATGATTTTAAGAATAATGATGAAGGGAATCCATTAGAAAGAAAATTGGGAATGCATAAAGAAAATTTAAAAAATTTCAAAGGCATAAGTATTTGGCCACCTGAGATTAGCCAAATCTCATTTGGTAGCCAGCCTACTTGTGTGACCCTATATGTCGTGCATCCCAATTAAGCACCACCAAGCTGGAGACCGATGAAAGTGTAATTTTTGCAATGTCCTATATGTTTCACTATAGTCTAGTCAAAACCCCAGCAGTATGAAAGGTACTTGCACGACCAACTTATTTCTCCCAAGGTCATTTATTGTCCTATTAAGAGACCCTTGGGGCCACCAATTTATGGATGAATTTCCTTCAAGCCTAATTGATTAGATGGTTTCCCTATTACTTTTAGCTAGTCATCCAAAACATTCAAGGTAATTATTTTACAACATGAGAGGATAGTTTATTGGAGGATCATTGGACTTATTTCGGATTAGTGTCTGAAAGACAAAACAATTGTGTCCCTAAAGCACCTAACCTACCTAACTAAGTAATAATTTCACGCTACCCATTCATTTCAAATTAACTTGAGAGTCCAACTTCTAAAATCATCGATGAATACTCCTGATGTCTTGAGCAAGGTCTCTTCCAATTATTTCTATATAGTTTGTTCATTGTCTAAGTGAACATCAGGCCTCCCCCAGCTTACTAGCGAACCCATACTTGTGCGCCCTTCTCTAAATGGGTTCCCCTCCCTAGTTCACTAACATCTCCTCAATCTATTCTGTTTCCAAGCCGTCAATCATTACTCAAAGCAATTCATGGAAAGGCTTCTTCTTTATTGTCTCCATTGTTTGAAGGGTATTCTGTTGAGGCCTCCTCCAAAACCTACTGACTAATCAAAATGTTGGAAAAGACGTATTATCGGGTCTCCAATTTGGTTTTTTATTTCCACATTCAAAGATTTCCCACATTTATTTCATAAATGGGTTAGGATTCATGGTGTATCTGTGGGTTTTTATATCCACAATCACATGAAGAATTATCACAGAAGTAGTTGTACGATGTTTCTGGTTCTAATAATAAGTGTTGGTCCTCAACCTCACCCTTCCCAAAGAGCTGGAAACATCATATTCTAGTAGGGAAGGTATGGTTCACACCTACATTTATTCCTTTTAAATAATAGAGAATTCTCCCTCCCCTACCATTATCAATTTTAGGCAACCATCTTGGTGAATGTTACTAGATTTTTTTGAAATAGGTAGCAACATTGCTCGTCCTCTCTTCTTCGGTGCCAAAGACTAGAAGGGGGATAGTCATAGGGACTCTTGTTACCCTTTCCCTCTCCCAGAACAGTTTGTTTCCATGGGCATCCAGCCTAGTATAATCCCCTGACCTTCACCCATTTTTCATTCTATTGGACCCTTGTCCATTGTTAAGAGAATTGAGGGAATGCTCGTCACCTTGCCCTCTTCCACAGTCGATACACCCTCTTCCATCAGCGTAGGGTGTAAACTGTGAAGTGTCATTGATGAATCATTCACATCCTCTTGTTTCTCACACTGAGAATGACTCATGTGGGATTATAGATAAATGATTATTACAACATGTGCACAAAAACTCATTGGAATTAACTACAAGAACTCTAACTCCCACCATAACCATGATACGTAGGAATCCTTCTAAAGGCCCAAGCTCACTGGATGATCGCTTTAGTAATTCAACCATAATTCTGCTAATTTAGGCATCATAATTACAAATAATCCCCCAATTCAGTCCTCAAAACACCAAGGCATCCTTTTCAGGATGTATTCCCAAACTCATCTCTCTCAGAAGACTTTAATCTCTTATGGGATTTGACAAACTATGTGGCCTTTGATTCCCATCCATACGGGATATGTAGGAATCCTCCTTGAGGTAAAAACCCAACACTTAAAATCAATCATGTTCTCCGTAGGCCATAATCCCAAAAGGGTTTAATCTTACTTGGAAACCTATATCCTTTCCTTGTTCCTTAAGCTGCTTCATCATATGTCCCACACTATGTTTTGACCAAGAACATTTCGCTTAGATGTCCTTACCACATGACCTAAAAATGTATGATGTTTCATATATTGTGTCACCGAACAATGAGGGTTCTAATTCCATTCTCAAAGTGACGTAGGTATCCCATTTTGCGAGCATGATCCCGATACCAAAACTAATCTTCATCTCCCTAGATGAAAATAAATTTTAGAGTGCCCCATTGAGTGGATTAAAACCAGTATCATCACAACTATGATTAAAAGAATTTCTAGTCAGTATATTAGAGGATACCATTGATTGAAAACCTAGAATACATTCTGGTAATTACATTAATGAATATCCTTGAATGCATACATAGGATTATTAAATTTACAAATATTAATAAGTGATTGATAATTACAAGGGATACTTAAGATATAGTTAGTGAATAAATAAGGATTCATGATAATATCATAAATTTACCACGAGAGTCCCAGAGTAGACAATTATTCCCCCCCAAAAGGGTGTAATGAGTCTGACATATCATCCTCTTGACCAATGCATGTTCTTAAGTATTCTAAATTTCATACATGAAGAATTCATGCCTTTTGAAAGAAGATCCCCTTTGGATAGAGAACTATTGGATGTTTCTGGTTACCTAAATAAATCCAATGGAAATCGATTGGAAATAGTGATTATTAAAACATGAACACATGTTTCAAGGAACTATGAAACACCATATTATCTAATTATTATTCGATTTATGAGAGAAATAACTATTCCCAGTCACATTCTTTGAAATTACCTTACAAAATTAAAATTTCTTCAGATCATCACAATGTCCTTGACATGATCAAAAATTTTCATCCATAATGAAATTATCATTTCTAATTTCTTTCAAAATAGAAAAATTATTTTATCATTATTAGATTATCATACATATTTTGTTAGAGTATTCATATATTACAAAACCATCACTACACTATAGATTACAAGACACATTACATGATAAGGGATTCAGAATTTAACATTTTATTTACTATATAGACATTAACATTCCCTATTATTGGTATTTTCATTTTTGATTATAGTCGATGAACAATCATGATCCTTATCCTATAGAAAATCCTCTACCCTTATTTTTTAGAAAAAAAATATATCCAATAATAATTAATCACTCAGACCTTACCCTTTTCAATTACAATATATGCAATAATTAATGAACTCTCATTGAATCACAAAAATGTAAGTGGAAACCAATAACATATTACCATAATTTATCCTATAATGATTAATGGTGAATGATGCTTCTAAAACATTCTCTAAACACATTTATAATGTTTTGGTCAAACTTATCGCTACAATCAATATCGTATATAACTTTTTCGTTACAGTGATCAAACAATAATTTGATTTTTTCCTCCAAAATCTTGAATACTCCAAATAAAGTTATAGTACATAAATAATTGTTTTGGAAAAAAATTCACGATATTTATATAACAAAGTAAAAAACTCACTTTAGTTATGTACTACCATAATCATGTATAAACTATAAAACAACATCTATAATACAATTATAAATCAAAAGAAATTGATAAAAAATATAAATATTTTTATTGCTTCTACCTATTACTATTCCATAGTGAAAATGAAAAAATAATATTTATTAATGTAATTGAATATAATTAAAATATCAAATAATATGTTATAATAAATGTATCCTCTATATAATTTAATGTAGGTCCCAGTAGATAAAACCATTTTTAACACACTTTAATCATCACAGAGAGTGTACCGCTTGGATCCAACCATCATGGGAATCAGTTCACGTGTTTAGAGGAATGAACCACCTTAAATACATTTTCTATTAGAACTATGTATTCTTTTGGAAAATCCATGATTTATCCTTACACATACATTTAGATAACTCTTACATAACTATCATCAGTGTAAATAACATTTTACATTCTTTTAGATTTGATTCTTATGAAATTATATTTCATCTAAACACATCAGATCTTCAAACTGTAGTTTTTTTTAATTTTACTGGCCTTATTTTGATTGATCATCTTCACGTTACTTTACTTATTGAAATTTTGATATTAGACGAACCAGTCCCCTACATTCATCTAGTATTGAAAATTAGTTTTCAATAATCACCCCTTTAATAAGTTCCACTAATATTTTGGAAAAAACATTTTTCTCATAACTGAACCTATCTTCAACCAGTTCAATCTCACTCATTGTATGGTTCATATTTAACAGAACCTACATAACACCAAATCTTTACCTCAAACCTCTCACTCATGTTAGGGTTACAAAACATACCATATACTAATAGTATCTAACTAAAGGTTTTCTACGATAATAATCTCTTACACTAGGTGGGGCCAACCAGCCAAATCATAACATATACCATCTCACATAGTGTGGGGTCTCATACATGAGTCATGATGACCAACCTCACACCTTTTGTATGTTCTAAAAATCATATCCGGAAATATTTCAATATCAACTTGGCCAGTATATTTAAACACCCTCTCCTTATTGGTCAGTCCATGAACCCACATCCTGTACCAGTACACTATAATCCATGTATGTCCATTATAACACCCCCTCACACAATGATATATAAATAGTATATATCCCATAATAATTCACTATCATTCAAGGTATTCCACAGTCAGACCCTACAACTTGTAGTGAGGCCTGATATACAATCTCACCATCATGAATGCACATTCTTTTTTCCCACACAGATAATAAAAAACATATAATCACAACCCATACAATAGGATTAATAAGAATCATATGAAAAGTATTTGGATATTATCTATCCTCTCATACCATCAACATGTCACAAACCAAACAGTCCAAAATTGCTTATATCCCCAACCTTACAATACCATTGAGAAATTATATGTCAAAAAATAAACATTATAATATTAGGTATAAGGCCCTTCACTAGGCTCCCTAAACCTAACATGGACTCTACATGTTGATACCAACCCGTACTCATTACACCAAGACTTCCCCATATCCCACAGGCCCTACATGACCTTACATCAATATTTTGTCAGTAATTCTTCTTCCAATTATAGAAACACAAAATACTATATGTATGAAAGGATAATTCTAATTATTATTACACAAATTCCATTAGAAACCCTATTCAAAATTCATGAATATAATTCTCAAAAAACACTTATGGGTTCACATCTAATGCCTCACATATGAGACATCTCGAACTCATATCCTTAATGAATCCGTCCACAAAAAATCATATTTAACCCTAATGGAATTATACTACTCATAACACATTTTATTAAATTAATACACCTCATATAATAAATTCCTCAACATCAATGAGACATAAGACACTATCATTGAAGGTACCGAGGCTTAAGGTCCTAAATACTAGGTCACTAGGCCTAAGAGGCCCATACCATGATATCCAAAACAAATTGATCCCTTTAATCTATTGAGATGTTAATAAGTATTATCTTTAAATAATGTGAGGTAGTTTTATATAAATTAAAGGTTGAGACCATCTATGTTATCTGAATCTACTATTTGAGAATATATGACTTTTATGTGTTCTTGGTGATGTCTTTTGGACTTACTAAAATAGTAGTGGTATTCATGGACGTGATGAATGAGATATTACCAAGTTATATAGATTAGTTTGAGATTGTTTTCATCTTTGAAATCATGAGGTACTCCTTGTATTGAGACAATGATTATGATTACCATGACACCATCATATGTATATTGAGAAAGAATCAAATATATGATAACCTACTGAAACTTCTTTTTCTGATTGATACATTTTACATATATTGAATTTTCATCTCAAACAATGGAGTGTTAGTGGACCTCATGAAGTTATAAATCATGTTATCACTCAAATTAACCAAGTAATCCATTAATATTTATATCATTCTAGTTATAAAAAATATGGTAGTTGTTTCATATGGGAATGTTCCCACATATCAGTGATAATGTCCCACCTAACCATTCAAGGGGGGTATATAAGTTATTAACATAACTTTTAATAGGTTTTTTAGGATTTAATGAGCATGAAAACGTCAAAATTGTTCATGAACTTACCTGAGATGGATATGGAATACACCATATACTTTGTTGCATATGGACTTCGGATACGAGTATTTCTAATATAGTAGTAAATAGTGAAGGCATATATCCCTTGATTGTAGAGGTCCCAATAGAGTAATTTTTCTACTCCTGATAGAGATTTGATGTTATGAATTACTAAAAATTGTATTGAAATTAACTTTTAGAGAAATTATTTATTTTATAAATTGATTATGAGATCCATATGTAAATATTATTTTTAGAAAAGAAGGTGGGTTGATTATCTTTATTTTTTCAACATTGAGTTAGAATATACTCTAGGAAAAGGAATCATCATTTTTGACACCATAAAAATAATGAAATTGGATCAAGAAGTGTAAGAATAATATATTGAGTGGTGGATAATGACACTATTTGTGGATATGAATCTAGATGTTTTGGATTCTTAGAGATGAAAAGATCTAACCTCATTATCTATTGTTATATTACATCAACATCATAGAAATAGAATTCAATTCTCTAATATATAGGGTTTAATCCTGAGAGTCATCATATATTTAAGGTAGTCACCATGTGTTTGTTTCCTTTATATAAACTATGTTCCCAATATTCATGGTCATGTCTATGTTCATATAAGAATGTGTAAGGACCTTATAAGGGAATTTCATGCTTCAAAATGAGTGGTAAATCCTTGGTTGATAAATAATAACCATGATCTATATAAGAAATAATAGTTTCCTGGATGTAAGAATGTTATTGGAAATATTTATGCACGATACATTACATATCCACAAGTGAAGCCCTAGTATCAGAGGTTTATAGTGTTGTTACATATGATTCATATATTGGATTGAAGTGGAATGCCGACATTATATATTTCATGAATGTATTACTTAGGATACGAAAACAATATGATGAACTATGGATGAAATTGGATTAACTAAGGAAGGAAACACATTTCAATCCCAATAAGTAGATCCTCACCATTGAACAATTTGGTACACTCTATGTGTGGGAGATATTTTAATTACATGGTGTCCCACATAGTATCATTTATGACTGAGGTCCTTATTTCCAATTATGATTGTGGAATTTTATTTAGAAAGTTCTCTATTAGAAATATATTTTTATTAGATCATATTATATAACTACAGAATGAAAATATTAATATATTATATTGATAATGGAATAACTTTTAAGATCTATAGTTACTTATTTCTGGGCTTCTTCAGATCATCACCTTATAATTGAAGAGTCTAGTTATATTAATAACTTCAAATAAATAATCCAACTAACCCCCCTTGAATATATCTATGCAATTACATGTGGTTTATATTTTTATTAGTCATAGGTAGATGAGTAAATACTCTTAAGATATAGTCTCGTTCAGGATACATTAGAGAATATAGTGTTGATCATAATGTGGTTGGAGAGTATGTAGAGTATGCAGAAATCTAATGTTGACCATCATTACAGATCTCTAGAATTAGTGTATGGTCACTAGGGAATTATGAAGGTGTCTAGTAGGTTAGGATAGTATCATGTTCGTAATGTCCTAGACCTCCCTGTTCCATTACTTTTTGAAAATATGGTGTTTGAGGTGTTCCGGGAGGTCATGGGGACATATCCCCAACACTTTCCTAATTTTCCAGTTTGGTGAACAATTCTGACGATAGATCATTGTGAATAGTGCAATGGTAACCTTCTCTGAATAGTGCATCAGTGACCTTAGGTGAACAGTTTCATCGGTAGTCGTCTTTGAACAGTGTCATCGGTGACCCTTGGTGAACAGTGTCATCGGTAACCTTCTTTGAATAGTTCAAATAGTGAAAAGTTCTATCGGTAACCTCTAACGACAACCTCTATTTCTTTTCAAATTTCCAATTCTGTGAATAGTCTAATTGGTGAACTATTCCATCTGTAAATTCTAACGGTAACCTCTCTTTCCTTTTCCAAATTCACACTTTTTTGAATAGTTCAATTGGTGAACTGTTCTATCGGTGATGTCTAACGGTAACCTCTATCGGTAACCTCTATCGGTAACCTCTACCGGTAGACTCTATCAGTAACCTCTAACAGTGACCGCCTCTTTCCATTGCCAAATTTTGAGTTCTATAAATAATGTTTCCAGAACGGTGAGGTTCTAACGGTGACCATTTCATTCCTTTTCCAAATTTTGAGTTCATGAACAGTGTTTCCAGAATGGTGAGGTGTATTGGTGACCTTTTATTTCCAGTGCCAAATTTTGAGATCGTAAACAGTGTTTCCTGAATGGTGAAGTCTAACGACGACCTTTTCATCCCTTTGTCAAATTTTGAGTTCGTGAACAGTGTTTCCAGAATGGTGAGGTTTAACGGTGACCTTTTCATTCCATTTCCAAATTTCACGTTTGAGAACAATGTCTCCAGCTTCCTACAGTTTTACCCCTTTGAGGTTTCCTTTGACATAAAATGCATTTAAAACAATATTTTAAGGACTTTATGGCCAATTCAATGGCCATAACCCCTATAATTATAATTTCTATGATCTGAGATGTTTTTTCTTTTTCAATCTGCGTGGTTTAATGCAATTCGCTTTTAATGGGAAGTCAAGCGTATCATAAACCACTGCTCTGTTAAATCTTCTAAAGGGACGAGATATATTCCACCCTAATTATTTCTCCTTTTTCTCACCTATAAGATTCTCAAACATCTCATACCATCCAATAGGAGTTCTTTTATCAAACAATCTTCATAGGATTGGCTCCACTCTGTTTTGATGCAACTGAGCATTATCGGTCAATATTGGATATATGGTTTCCATTATCGTCATTCTATTGGGGTTCATCTTCTATTGTTTCTCCATTCAATATTATAGAATTTCTTCTCCATGCTTATAATGGTGTTTTCTTGGTTTTTGATTTGTGCGATCGTACTATGGCATCCTCGGTTGGATACAGTTGACGCAAGAGGAGACTCAGGACCCGTTGGGTGGATAAAGAACATGAAGATCTGTTTGAGGAAGGGGATTCATTGCTTCTCTTTCCTTTTACGTGATATTGTATTACTATCATGTTTTTCCCACCAAACCTCAATATAATTGACATAATAAATATTTGAACTGAATAAATAAATTGATATCAGTCGTATGTTATTGCACATTGTTTTCTAGGTAGAATGATATCAATGCTTGCTTCGTTTAAATGTTCGTTCTTGATGAAAATTGGTAAGGAATGTAAACCATAAATAATTGATAACTTTTGTTAATGGATAAAGAGGAATGTAAATTAATATGGTTCTTCTAGTTTTAATTTGATGTTAATCAAATTGGTGCAGTCAGCATGTTAAATTAGTTCTGATATCTTAGGTCCGAATGGCCCGAAGGCCTTCATTTTTTATCTTTTCTTTATAATCCACCTTTAAAGGGGTGGGGTGGAACCCTAACAAGGCCCGAAGGCTCAATGACAATTACATTACCCGTTGGTCTTAGAGGGAATCCCCCAGGTAAGAAAAATTAGAACTGCTCTTCCCTAGAATGTGTTATGAAATTAGCACTCCAAAATCATAGGGTTGGTCGTCTAGCTATCCTATGAAATGTTGCACAGTACTGATACCGATGGAAAAGAAATACCCTCTCATTCATCCAATTCTAGTTAGCTCTACTATAGTGAATGTTCTTACCAAGAATCCTCCTCTAAATCCTTGTCTTTTGTAGCCTGACTGGTACATCTGTATTCATGTGGTTTGAAGGCCTTGGGGTGGCCCAATGTCCTTAAGGTGGCCCGAAGGCCTTGAGAATCCAATGGCCCAAAGACCTTGGGTGGCCCAAAATCCTTACAGGTCCTAAGGACCAAACATGTGTCCCAAAGGCCAAGATGGATGAATAATACCATCTACTACAGTAAAAAACAGTGCCTACTACAGTACCCGCTTCAAAACCAAATAGTATCTTCTACAGTTCCTGCTATAGTTCCCTCTACAGTAATGCTACAGTACCCCCAGAAAGAATCCTCCACTGGGATTTTATCTTGGGTCTCTTGGATGCACCTACCGAGTCCTCACCTACTAGGATGAGGATCATTTTCATTATTTATGAAAGCTTACTGATTAGGTTTGATGAATTTTGGAACCTATGAATAATAAATCTGTTTATTCAAGATGGATTATATAAGTGATTGTTTGATAATTCTTTGAGAGTTTTTGATTTACCAACTTGATCATTAAAGGGACACGATCCTAGTTGATATGATGTTTGTTTTCCGGATTCTTTTGCATTGATGTGAGCATTGATGGATGTTGTGATATATTGGGGCATAGAGACTATTGGTCGTGGCATAAAATGACACCTATGGTGGAGGGATTTATCAATTTACACATGTGGGTGTTAGGGAGGACACTGGGGATGATGGAATTAGAAAGATGTGTTTGTTGGATGGATGATGATTATTTTTGGTTAATTCTTTGTTTTACTTTTCCCCACTACCTAAGGTAGCCGGTCTTTCTTACCCTTCTTCCTAAAGAGGTGAATACGCTCAGGTTATGCCACGTGATTTCGGTGTTTAGCTTCTCATGGGAAGATGGGTCTAGACTCTTGCTATATGTGGAAAAGACTCGACAGGTATTACATGAACTCTCTATGTTGATCCCCCTTCTGTTTAGTATGATAGATTGTTTATCTATAATGGATCGAAATGTGGGAAAGTAATTCTATAATGAATAATTTAATAAATGGTGCTAACCCATGGGATCAGAGTTTTCTGGCACATAATGATGAAGTTGTAATTTTAAATAGGCATTGGTCTTTGGGTGTCATGATAACAAAATTAAATGTGGAATTGTTTATGGTTAATTATTTTTTAAAGAATTAATTAACGTAAAGTAAAACAGGTAAAAAGGAAATAAAATAATGAATTAAATCTCTTTAAATGGTTGTGTACTTATATGACAACTTTTCATAGAAGTGGCAGCACAGAGTCTGAGAGACGTTAGATATTGTTGAGTCTGTGACTAGGTTATTCCCTTAGTGTGGTTGTGAGATATAGTATATTATGTAATTTTTGTTTTTCTATATGCTACTCCACTCTTTCAGTAAGGGAAACTGACACCCTGGTGATTCTGAGCCATGGGTGGTGTTTTCCCCAACATTCTGGCGGGAGGATGAATGGTTGACTACCCCATTTGGCCCCGCTCTCTTCTCTTGGTATATACTTGTGCTGGAAGGCATATAGGTTAGTTTTCCACACATATATATATGTAGAGGGATGTAGTGGAATGTGGTTATTCGTACACATATATTCTGGATATAGTATCATATGGACTACTATAGGTGTAACATGTATTGTCTGCGATGGCTTGAGGACCCTTACTCAGTGTATAGGCTGTAATGGCTTGTGGTATAATACCCGCTTCCTGATACACGTTATGTGGGCTGTGGTGGATCCTAGAAACTACCTACTGACTTTTCAAACGTGGACATGGTGGTTTTGTTGCACGGGGATCATATTGTGGTGCTTCACTCAGGTGTCTACATGCAAGCCTTTTTGGAGAGAGATTCTTAGGACGTGTGGCAATGGGGAAAAGTGGAAAACCAATGGGGAATTAGCAGCGGGGTACCCTGGATATTATATGTTATATGTTATATTCATGTATGTGTTAAATGGTGATAGTTGACATGGTGAGGTTGGGATCTTAGAATACCTGTTTAGGTGATGAGTTAGTTTCACTTGTTGTGCATTGTGCTTTAGCATTCTTCCTTTAATTTTGCATGAGAGGATTTTGGGAGGATCCTATTGATTATACTGGTATACTCACCCTATGTTTATATAAAATATTTTTCAGATCACATGGATTAGGTTTGAGATCAGGTGGGTTACTAATAGCATGTGGTTACAGGAGCTATTGGGGAATGTGGTTGTTTTTGTTCTACTTCCCTTTGGGTAATTCTAGTTTTTCAAATTTCAGTTGTAGTAGTATTTAATGAAATTTCATAAGTGTACATGGGATTTCATTCATCTTACTGGTTGAGTTAGAGTAGGTTGGTTTCTATAATATCCCTCTCACCTGCATGTGTTCTCTTAGAGGGTAATGCCTCTTATTGGTGTGTTTACTATACCCTCAATGCTAGTAGCTAACTCAGGGCCTATTGGAGGAGAGAATTGGGGGTCATCATCTCCCTTCTGACGTTTCCATCTTAGGAGGGACACACATTGTGGGTACAGAGTCATGACAGTGTGGTATTAGTGGTCTGGTTGAGGGATAGGATGGACTTTGGATTTAGGCACATGTGACGTTTCATGGGTTGGTAGGGAAACAGTGTCATTCAAGTTTAGCATGTGAGGTAAACAATGGACACCGGATTAGACATTGGGTTTTATGCCCCCACTATGATCTTATGTATAGACCATTATGTTTACAACGGCTACTAAACAAGGTGATAGTAGTTGCAGGATTGAGACCTAGGAATGGATCATGCATCATTCTTCTTTATGCCTACGTTTGAATGGGTAGATCTAGTGATAGGTTAAACTAAAATGAATAAATGAAAACAATTAATTAACTAGTGTTCAATATTACATATTCTAGGTTTTGGATCTACAACGGTTTGTTATTTTATAGTTATAGCTCTAGGTCGAAGTCCTGATCAGGTTTTCGAAGAAAATGTTTAGAAGGCTGTTCCAGCAGATCGCCACAGGGTAGAGGTTGACGACGACAACCCTTGGAGGAAGACACTCCTGGAGTTTTAACACCAGATTTTGCATAATTATGAGGGATCCATATCAGATTTAGTCATGGAAGACTGGTTGGAGGAGGTCAAGATAGGATTTAGTTCGATCCGTGCTCATAATGAGAATTGGGTATCCTTGGTTGTGACGATGTTGTGTGGAGTAGCATGGTAGTGGTGGTTCTTGTTTTTCAGGGATCATGAGGGGTCAACGATCGCATGGGAGGAGTTCCGAGACAAGTTTAGAGTCGAGTTTCTTTCTTCAACTACAAAGGCATCATGTTTCCATGAGCTTAATACCCTTCAATAGGGGAGCTCCAGTGTTCTAGAGTTTGGAATCTGTTTTAGGAACCTTTTATTATATGTTTCAGACCTACTGCAAGATGAGGAGGCTAGTGCGAAGCATTTCGAAGAGGATTTGCATCCAGAGTTCCAGTTCCAGGTCACCCAATTTATGCTGAAAACATATCTTGAGGTGCTGGCGAGGGAATAGTTTGTCGAGAGGCCTTCATCCAGGACCAGGTGATCATGAGAGGGGGATCATCATGATTCCTCTTGAAGTAGAGTTGTGGTATGGGGTTACCAGTTTTAGGGTAGAAGAGTTTATGTTTTCTCGGGGGTAAGTCTCATTCCATTACATCTCATTTCTCCGGAGGTATCAAATCTCTGGCCTATTCCAAGGGATCAAGTGCTTTTTTTATTGTGGTGGTAATTGTTATACATATAAGGAGCGCTCAACCCTTTAGAGTGGTCATCGCGCACATGGTGCTACGCTCTAGGTTCCTCCATTGAGGTAGTTCCAGCCGAGGAAGCAGTAGCAGGTTGCACCAGATTTAGATCAGAAGAGGGTAGATGTGGAAGGTAGTGGAAATGACCATGATGCTCCCCACCCTTAGATATAAGAGCACAGCCATGGTGGTGGTCATCATCCGGGCTAGAGAGTCCATGGGGGAGGTCGTGGTTAGATTCATGCTCTGGAATTGCCAGCTCCAGGTGAGCCAGATGTCCTTTGAGGTACCCTTTTCATTTTTTTCTATTCTAGTGTATGCCTTGTCTGATTCAGGAGTGAAACACTCCTTCATATCACATTCCCTTGAACATTCTTTGGGACTTGAGGTAGAGAGGATACCATTTCCCTTGGCATTATCTATACCAGTTGGAGGTCGAGCTAACATGTTTGTAGTATGTAGATACTGTGAGCTAGTGTTGGGAAAACACCTCTCTTGGGGAGATTTCCTATGTTTATGAATACAACCACATGATTTAATCCTCGGCATGGATTGGTTTTATTTAGTGTTGGCTATTGTGTATCGCTTCAGGAAGAAGGTTGTTTTCATTAGTGCAGATGGAGAGCCAGTGGTGTTTATTGGCGAGTGAGATCCTTGGATGGGTTAAATTGTGGTTCCATCCTTATCATACATGATGGCTGAGATGATTCTGAGTTTATTAGAGGCTTAGCAGTTGGCATTTCCAAGGGTTGTAGATGAGTACCCGGATGTATTTCTAGAAGAGATTGTAGAATTACCCCCTTGAAAAGAGATCGAGTTTGGGATCGAGCTACAACCAGGAGCATATCCTATCTCTATGTCTCTATATAGGATATCCCCTTCTAAGTTACAAGAGCTCAATATACAGCTGATGGTATGTTACAGAGTGGTTTTATTCATCAATGTGTGTCGTCGTGGGGTACACCAGTTTTGTTCATGAAGAATGCTGGCGACAGATTGTGGTTCTGTGTCCATTATCATCACTTAAAAAATGTGACAATAAAGAATCTAAATCCTCTTTTGTGGATTAATTATTTTTTCGGTAAACTGAAGGGTTCAAGTTGGTTCTCAATGATCTACTTGCGGGTAGGATATCATCAAATCCGTGTGAAGAATGAGGATATCCTGAAAACTGCCTTCCGTTGTGGTCATGGGAGTTAAGAGTTTTTTGAAATGATGTTTGGAATGATGAATGATCCACTTATATTCATGGTATTGATGAATGTTGTGTTTCATCATTTCTAGGAAATGTTTGAGGTACATGTCATCAATGACATCCTTGTATACTCAACATCTGAGGAGGAGCATGCAGAGCATCTACATGCCATTTTGGGAGTTCAACGTCCAAATCAACTATTTGGGAAGTTGTCGAAGCGTGATTTTTGGGCTTGATAAGTCTATTTCTTGGGGAATGTTGTTTCCCAATAGGGAGTGTATATTAAAACATCAAAGATAGAAGTAGTTGTGTCTTGGGAAGACCCCTAAAAAGTGTTATAGGTGCGATGTTTCCTTGGTCTCAGAAGCCATAACAGGAGGTTCGTAGCCAATTTCACAAGAGTTGTGACTCCTATGACATCTTTGATCAGGAAGGATCAGGCATTTATATGGATTGATAAGTAGTAGGCAACATTCAAGTATCTAAAGGATAATTTAGTAAGAGCTATAGTTGATTTTCTTCACTGAGGTAGTTCAATTTGATGTTTTCTACGATGTTTCACATCTAGGATTAGGTTGTGTTCTGATTCAAAAAAGATCAATTGATTCTTATGTTTCATGGTAGTTACATCCCGATGAATGTATCTATGCCACTCATGATCTTGAGTTCGAATCCATGGTGTTTGATATGATGTTGTGGGAACATTACCTCATTAGTGAGTGCTTTGTGGTTTTCACTGATCATAAGAGTTTGAAGTATGTTTTCTCCCAGCATGACTTGAACTTACGAAAGTGTATTTTGATGAATTTATTACTGGAATATGACTTCAAAATATAATATACACCTAGAAAGGGGGATGTTGTAGCAGATGCGCTGAGTCGAAAGTCGTGTAATGATGTTGCGCAAGAATCTTGTGATTCCTATAGAGTAAGGGAATAGATATCAGAATTACATATTGATATGGGTGAAGTTGGAGGTAGTGGATGTCTTTTTTAGATGATTGTACAATCATCCCTGATGTAGATGGTAGAAGAGTCCCAGTTTGGGGATCTTGAGGTGGAGGTATGGAAAGATAGGGTTGTTTGTGGTCAGGCACAAGATTGTTAGACTGCGGATGAAAAACATTGAGTGTTGTATCATGGAAGGATTTTTGTTCCTTTGATGATGCACAAGACAGTTCTGATAGAGTTCCATAGTTTGACATTAGCAGTGCATCCAAGCTTGAAAAAGATGTACTGAGCCTTGGAGAGCCATTTTTGGTGGCTGGGGCTGAAGTGTGCAGTTGCGGAGTTTGTGTCTCAAGGTTTGGCCTTCCAGAAGGTGAAGGCCGAACACCGTGTTTCTGGTGGCCTTCTCCATACATTATAGATTCATCAGTGGAAGACGGAGGACTTCTCAATGGAATTTGTTACTATTTTACCTCATGTGATGTGAGTACATGATGCTATATTGGTAGTATTGGATCATTTAACAAAATCTACCCACTTTATAGAAATCATGGAGTCGAGATCGGTGGATGTTTTGACGAGGTTGTATATAGAGGAGGTGGTGAGACTTTATGGGGTCCCAAGGATGATAATTTACAATCAATATCCTCATTTTACCTCCAAGGTGTGGAAAGGTCTCCAAAATGATTTCTGTTCACAACTCTACCTTATAAATACTTTTCATCATCAAAAGGATGGTCAGACAGAGCGAACCATCCAGAATCTTGAAGACGTGTTACACTCTTGTGTTATTGATTTTGGAGGTTCGTTGATGAATATCATATCCTTGGTGAAGTTCACTTTCAATAATAGTTATCACTCTACCATAGGTATGGCACCGTTTGACGCCTTGTATGGATGACATTGCCGTTCTCTGTTGTGCTGGACTAGGTCAGAGAGTTAGAAATTCTCAGACAGGAACAAGTGCATAATACAACCAAGAAGGTTCAGGTGATTCATGAGAGGTTTAAGACAGTGAAAGATCATTAGAAATCATATGTTGATCAAGGAGGAGACCCTAAGAGTTTAATTTTGGAGATCATGTGTTTTTGAAAGTGACTCCCTATCGTGGGCAGCGATGGTCTGGTCGTGGGAGTAATCATTCTCCATGGTTTGTTGGGCCATTTGAGTTGTTAGCTCGTGATGGAGTTGTGGCGTATCGAGTATCACTTCCCCCGAAGATGAGTCAGATACATGAGGTTTTCCATGTATCGTAGCTCTGTCGTTATATTCATTATGACTCTCAAATCATTGATTGGGGAGAGATTGATGTTGATGATGATTCAACCTTTGAGTTGCGACCTATTGAGATCTAAGACCACATGGAGAAGGTGTTACACATGAATTTTATCCACTTGGTTCATGACTTCTGGAAACACGGTGGCATGTAGGAGAGTACTGAGGAATTTGATTCACAGATGCGTGCTTAGTACCAAGAGTTGTTTGATATTTAACTCTTTTCAGGTATCAATGTAGCTTATGTGGTTATGAACCTTTCATGTTTCTGAGATGGCTCCCTTTGTTGCATTTGTGGCTTTCTCTCTTTTGAGAGGTATCTCAATGGGTGGTTGTTCAGACCCCATATAGTTTTCAATTTAGGAGGGTTTTGAATTCTCAGGGATGAGAATTTTTTGAGACGTATCTGATTTAATGGAACAGACCTCTCGGGTCCATTCTATTATGAAAATATTGTGTTTTAGGTGTTCCGGGATGCTAAGGTGACTTATCTACAACACTTTTCCAATTTTCCAGTTTGGTGAATAGATCCAATGGTAGAACATTGTGAATAGTGCAACAATAACCTTCTGTGAATAGTGCATCAGTGACCTTAGATGAACATTGTCATCTGTAACCATGTATGAACAGTTTCATCAGTTTACCTTGGTGAATAGTGTCATCATCAACCTTTTATAAACAGTTCCATCAGTGAACAATTCTATTGGTAACCACTTACAGTAACCAATATTTCCTTTGAAAAATTTCTAATTCAATGAAGTGTTCCATCTATGAACAGTTAGATCAGTATCCTTTAATGGTAACCACTTTTTCCTTTTCCAAATTTCCACTTCACTGAACAGTCTCATCGGTGAAAATTTTTATCGGTGATATCTAATGGTATCCTCTATCTATAAACTCTATCAGTAGCCTCTATCAGTAAACTCTATTAGTAAAATCTATAAGTAACCACTGAAATTGACCCTTTCTTTCATTTTCCAAATTGTTAGTTCTATGAATAGTGTTTCCAGAATGATGAGGTTCTAACGGTTACCATTTCATTCCTTTTCCAAATTTTAAGTTCATCAACATTGTTTCTAGAACGGTGAGGTATAACGGTGACCTTTTCTTTCCTTTGCCAAATTTTGAGTTCATGAAAATTGTTTCCAGAATGGTGAGGTCTAACGGTGACCTATTACTTCCTTTTCCAAATTTTGAGTTAGTGAGCAGTGTTTCCAGCTTCCTACATTTTAGCACCTTTGAGGTTTCCATTGATTTAAAATACATTTAAAAACATTTTTTAAGGAATCTAAGACCTTTTCAATGGCCATAACCCCTATATTAATTATTCCTAAGGTTTGAGATGTTTTTAAATGGTCAAACCTCATGGTTTAATGCGATCATCTTTTAATTAGAAGCAAATCATTTCTTAAACAACCGCTCCATTAAATCTTCTAAAGGGATAGGATATCTACCTCCCTAATTCCTTCCCCTTTCTCTTGGTTGTATGATGCTCGAACATCTCATACAATCATCTATGAGTTTTATAATCAATCATTACTCTTAGGATTGGTTTCACTCTGTTTTGATGCAACCAAAATGTATTAGTCAATCATCGATATAAGGTATGTTTTATCACCATTATTTTGGGTTTCATCCTCTCTTGTTTCTCTATTCCATATTATATCATGTCATATCCATGCTTTTAATGGGGTTTTCATGGGTTTTGGTTGGCACAGTCATACCATGGAATCCTCGGGTGGATGTAGTTGATGCGAGAGGAAAATCGTGACCCGTTGGGTGGATAAAGAACATCAAGAACTGTTTGAGGTAGGGGATTCATTGCTTCTCATTTCATTTACGTGATAATATATTATTAGAATGTTTTATCCAACAAAACCACAATGGAATTCACATAATAAATATTTGAACCAGATCAATAAATTGATATATGTCGTATGTTAGTGCCCCTTGTTTTCTAGATAGTGTGATATACATGCTTGCTTCGTTTAGTTATTCGTTCTTGATGAATATTAGTAATGATCATAAACCAGAAATAATTGATAACTATCGTATATGGATATAGAGTCATATAAACGAATCTGGTTCATCTTGTTTTAATTTTATGTTAATCAAATGGGTGTAGTAAGCATGTTTAATTATTTGTGATAGCTTAATGATTAGGTTTCCCAAATATTGGAACCAATGAATAATAAATATGTTAATTCATTATGGATTAAAGAACTAATTGTTAGATAATTCCATGAAGGGTTCTGGGATACCCTATTGATTGTTAAAGGGCCAAGATCCTAATAGATGTGATGTTTGTTTTCCGACTGCTTGTGTTGTGATGTGATACTTGATGGTCGTTATGATATGTGGGGGCATGGAGACCTTAGGTTGTAGCATAAAATGACACCTAAGGGTTTGAGATGCATTAGTTTAAGCATGTGGGTGTCCGGGTGGACACCATGTATGATGGAATGGTATGGATGTATTTGTTGGATTCTTGTTATTTTTTTGGTCAATTATCTGTTTACTTTTCCCAACTACATATGGCATCTAGTCTTGCTTACACTTCTTTCAAAATTTGCGAAGACATTCTGGGTATGCCATGTGATTTCTGTGTTTCTCTACTCAAGGGAAGATAGGTCTATGCTCTGGCTATAGGTAGAAAAGACTCGACAGGTAGTACATCAACTCCTCAAGTTGATACCCCTTGTGTTTAGTTGCAGAGAATGTTTTTATAGAATTAATGGGATTGTGGGAATGTAATTCTATAATGAATAATTAAATAAATGGTGTTAACCCTTGGTGTTGGAGCTTACTGGAACATAATGAGGATGTTTTAATTTTAAAGGGACAACGGAAAATGGGTGTGATTCTAATGAAATTTAAATTGGAAATTTTCATCGTTAATTAATGATTAAAAAATTAATTATCGTAAAGTGAAACAGGTAAAAATAGAATGAAATAATGTATTAAATCTCTTTAAATGGTTGTGATCTTATATGATACCTAGTCTTTGAAGTGGCAGCCTGATGTCTGAGAGTCGTTAGCTATAGTTGAGTCTAAGACATGGTAATGCCCATAGTTTTGTTGTCAGATACATTATATTCGTTACTTTTTGTGTTTATATAAACTACTCCACCCTGTCAGTAAGGGTAACAGACACCCCAGGGATTCTGAGCCTCAAGGGCTGTTTTACCCAACATTCCTGTGGGAGGATGAATAGATGACTACCCCCTTTGGCCCCGATCTCTTATCTTGGTAGATACCTATGCTGGTAGGCATAGAGGTTAGTTTTACGCATATATATGTTTAGAGGGCTGTAATGTCTTTTTGTTAATCATACAAATATATTCTGGATATAGTATACTATGGACTACCATAGGTGTAATGTGTATAGGTTATGATGGCTTGAGGATCCTTACTTGATGTATGGGCTCTAATGGCTTTAGGTATAATTCCTGATGTGTGATACACATTATACGTGCTATGGTGGCACCTAGATACTACCTAATTAATTCTCTTACATGGACATGGTGGTTTTGTTGCACGAGGAGCATGTTGAAGTTCTTTGACTAGGTTTCTGTGGGAAAGCCTTTTGGAGAGAGATGCTCCGGACGTGCGACTTTAGGGAAAAGCGGCAAACCAGTGGGGAATTAGTAGCAGGGTACCATTTATATTCTTTATTATATGATATATTATTGTATGTGTTACTTGTTGAGGGTAGCCCTAGTGAGGTTGGTATCTAAGTATACCCGTTTATGTGACGAGTTAGTTTAACTTGTTGTTCGTTGTGCTTTAGCGTGCTTCCATTACTTTTTCATGAGAGGCTTTGTGGAGGATCCTGCTGAGTATACTATTAAACTCACCCTTTTATTATATAAACTATTTTAAGATCACATGGATCAGGTTGGCGATCAGGATGGTTACTACTATCCTATGGTTTTTGGAGCTGTTCGGGCTTTTGGTTGTTATTGTTCTACTTCCCTTTTTGTACTTTCTGTTTTTCCCCTTGTAGCTATAGTAGTTTTGCATGAAATTTCATATGTGTACTTGGTATTTCTTTCATCTTACTGGTTGAGTTGGAGTAGGTTGGTGTCTATATTATCTCTATATTCCACATGTGTTCTCTTATAGTGTAATTCCTCCCATTGATGTTGTAACACCCGAGACTTTTACGTTATATAAATCATCAAAGGAATCTTTTTCTACACAACACTTGCTTGGCTTGCTTTGCACGCAATCGCGACCTTCCTCGATAGCTTGCGTCGTACGCAATACCGAGTTTCACTAAACAACAATATGCTATTAAAACTAGCCAATATGAATAGTAATAACAACTTTTTAAAATTTTATAAATTTTATTTTTCAAAATGAACTTCATTTTTGGACTCAGAATATCGAAATTAGCCTAAGGTGAAATTTTGGTATTTTTCTGAAAACTTTCAATTTTTGATGAATAGTGAAACCACTAAGTGGTAGGTTAAAAACTGAATTTTGCATAAAACATAATTTTACCGCTTCTGTGAATGGAATTTCGAAAATCCGACAGACACGGTTGATATCAGTAAGTAAAATGTGGTTCAATGAGATAAAAATAATATTTGGTGAATAGTAACTTTTTACTTTTTTTTACCGCGGTTAATAGTAAATAGGGTAACTAAGGGTAAATATGATATTAATATTACCCTAACACGTGTCCTAATTCTATTGGATAAGTTTAATTCGACCAAAAACAACCTTATGAATAATATATGACCATTTAGGCCCACTTGGATTAGATTAGGACATTTATTATTAATTTATTTAAAGAAGGGTTAAAATGGTTAAAAATCAAAGTTTAATAAGTAAATCATTTTTAATATGGGGTTATAAATAAGATAAATTCGACTATAAATATTAATTAGAAACCTAAAAAGATTTCCTACATAATGGTATTTTATTTGTAATTTTTAGACCTCAAATAATTTAATTTATTTATGACACAAAGATGGTGCAGTAATTATCTTATTAATGAAATATTGACATAATTGATAATATAAATACCAAAATAAATGTAATTTAAGACTTTTTATGAATTCCACTAATTTTCTAGGTTAATATGATATATTAGTGTTGATTTAATCAACTTTTTTCGAACATATAATTCTGTTATGACTTTCAAAAAAATCATATATCAAATAGTGTCAAAATTGACACAAAATAGTTTTTAAATCAAATATTATATTATTAATTGTTATTTTATTCCTAAAAATCTAAGGTTCGGCCAAATGACTTAGATAAGGATATATATATTAATAATAAACAATTTGGGGTTCGTTTGGCATGTTATATTAAGTGTATTAACCATATAGTGAAAGAAAACAAAAAGACACGGTAAAAGTTAAATTATTTAACTTAGAGTTAAATCTAATTGATAAGGTTAAAATAATACCCTAATCTTGTCTAAATCCTATTGGTTGATAGTATTTCGACCCATCCCCACCTTATCTTCGAAATAAGACCCTTTGTAACCATTATAAACCGATTTTGACTTTAATATAAAATAATATTTTGAGATATTCCTAAGGTGCCCCTCTCCTCCCTTATAAAAGGGCACCTCCTCCCCCTCCTCCTCACACCAATTTGAGCACTCATGCTCGGCCAACACCTTCCATTGTCTCCTCTCCACTTCCGTAGAATAATCCTAGAGGTCCTGGTCTTCTCCAAAGACCAATCTTAGTTCCTTAAGTGGAGGATTCAAAGAGGCGTTCCAAAGAAGAGGTAATATCCATTACCGATCTTTTCAATTTCTTTCTTCTTCAACTTCTTCTTCTTTAGTTGTTTCATGATAAAGTAATAACATCAGTATTACTTACATACTGATATGTTATTATAAATATGAAACAACCCTAATTCACCTTCTATCCATCCTACGGAAGAATGAAATCACCGCGTGTGCGTACGTACGGAATACCGTCTCCACGCCGTGGTGTAATCTATTTTCCGCCATCACCTTACAAGGATGGGTATAATGGTGTAATGAGTAACTATATATGATTATTATGAAGTAATATTGATACTGAAATAATATATATATACTCCAATACAATTCCACGATCATAGGAACGATATCATCACTCGTGCGTACGTACGGAATACCATCTCCACGATGTGATGCGACTCGTTCTACATGATCTTCATTTCATAATGATTATATAAATGAATTGAATGAATGAATATGTTATATACTACACTAATACCATTCTGGAAATTAATTATCTATAACCTAAAGATAAGAATAAGAATTTATTCAACAAAACACGCATAAGAACAAAAAGTTATAAAGACCCGAGTAACAAGTAACAATGAAATATTACTAACAAGAAGCTAATAATATGACCATATATGATATCATATCAATATGTATGATTCTGGAATAAGTCAATAAAATTATTTAAACCATTATACAGGAGCTTCGGACACGAACAAAGAAAATCGGACCTAAGGTAAGGGAAATATCACAATCTCATTTTTATCCGAGATTGTTTATTCGTAAGTATTTACTGGGGTGTATTTTATCATCCACATCCATGTTCCCTCAATATGTAATATTGTATCCATCCACTTACAATAGTTTAAATCCAATTTTACCCTTCGGTGAGTTTTTAGTAAAGAATATGAAAGGAATATTTTATCGTTTTTTCGTACGAGGTACTTTTTGACTTTTCCGACAAAAGTACGAAGAATGTTTTTTTTAACTTATATTGCATGAATGGATTTTTAAAACATTACTTCAAAGAAGCTTCCTTTACAAGTTTTCAAGTTTATTTTTAATCAACTTCTTTTATTTTAAAGTTGTATGACATGTTATGAAAGGAAAAATGTTTTTTAAGAAGAAAGGATATTTTCCTCAAGAATGGAGTTCAAGTGTTTTATCAAAATTATTTTCCATCTAAGATAATAAAGGGTTATATTTTTATCCCTATTATTACATTGATTTGATCATGTTGTGATGGAATTATTTTTATGAATTCCTTTATCTTATATGAATTGATTTATGATGTCATGATGTTTCAAGAATCCCATTTTTGTTACTTGTGTTATGCGATGATGTATGTTTTATGATTAAGTGGCACACATAAGAAAGGATTCATTATAAGATGGGTGGGACCTATATCTCCCTCCAATGCATTGGGTAAAGATTTTATATCTCATGAGATAGACATGGCTGGAACGGAAGGTTATTTCGGTTCAGTGATACAGGACTGAAACGAGGAGTGAACTCGGTTCAGAAAGGGACTTTGTCCACTAAGATAGTCTTGGCAATGAGTCATGACTAACAAGAAATGATTTTCCATGATTATGTGTGCATGCCACAAAGTTTAATGTTTTATGTTATGATTATGGGGATCTCATTTTCACTTCTATGAATTCTTCCATGATAAGATATGTTGATCTCTTTTGCAGGTTTTGATTTTCAAAAAGATATGATATGATTTTTATTTCCTTTATTTGCCCTTGCTGAGCATTTGAGCTCACCCTTTTATGTTTTCTTTTCCCCAGGACAGGAAGATGGATATTAAGTAGAATATGCTAAAAGGGACCCTAGATATGATGAAATAAATGGGAGACACTGTAGAAGATTTATGAACCAGTTGTTTATGTTTCCCAGTTTCTAAAGACACTATAACTATACGGTCCTTTGTGGTTTTGTCATATGTTGTAATAAGTGTGCTTCAATTTTGATGTAGTAACAATGTATGTAAAGTATGGGTCGTTATAGTTGGTATCAGAGGAAAGGTATAGTCAACCTTTGGAAACTAGGATGTGAAAGCCTTAGTAAGAACCCTAAGGATAAGTCTAAGCATAGAACACAATCTTAGAAATGGCCATGAATAACCTAGGATAAGACCATAAGCATGAAAATTTTATTCTTGAATTATGTGGTTTCCTATTATAATTTGTGTTGCTCACACTATTCTTCTTGGTTTTAGTCAATGGCTGGAACCCGAAGGAACCGTGTTAATGCGGAATGCGATGGGCAATGCAATGATTATCCCCCCGAGCAACCAAACGATATGGGAGCTGGAATGCAAAATCTTGTAGCCATGCTCACACAACTTTCTTAAGCTATAAATCATGCAGGATTTCCAAACGAACAAAGGAGGGAGCAACATTCTGTTGAATCCTTCATGAGGCAGCGTCCCCCTTCTTTCAGCGGGTCTACTGATCCATTAGTTTCTGAACAATGGATTAGTACTACTGAAAAGATATTTTCAGTTCTTCAATGTTCTGAGCATGATAAAGTCATCCTATCAGTGTATCGTTTGGAAGGAGATGCGGATCAATGGTGGAATCTTGTTAAGAATACGAGGCAAAGGGATGAAATTGAGTCTATGGAATGGGACGAGTTCAAGAACTTATTTTTCAATAAGTACTTCCCTCGTATTCTCCGAACAAAGATGGAGAAAGAGTTCCTTGAACTGAAGCAAAGGGATGATGAATCTGTTAGTACCTATGAAGCAAATTTTACAAGACTTGCAAGGTACGCTTCTGGTATTATTATCCAACCTGAGAGTAAGATCGATCGATTCTTTAGTGGCTTAAAACCAAGTCTTCGAAGGGCGTTAGCCATAAGGGACTTCAATAGCTACGAGGAAATTGTTCGATGTGCTCTCAAAGTCGAGATGGAGATTGGAGTAACCCATGAGTCACATGGGTTTGATAAGAAGAGGAAGATGGAATTCAAAGAAAAATCTAAAGAGCACACGGAAAAGAAGATGAACTTTCCCTTATGCTCAAAGTGTGGAAAGAACCATGGAGGGAGTTGTCTTAAAGGGACAAGTAAATGTTTTAAATGTGGAAAGGAAGGTCATCGGGCATTTGAATGTCGTGATAATGGGAAGAAGATGTCTAATGATGCAAACAAAGGAAGGGATACACAGAATGAACCTACTACACTTCAATGTTTCAAGTGCAAGGAGATGGGGCATTATGTCAATCAATGCCCAAATCCAAGGGTTGATGATGATGGTCGACGTCAACAAACTCTTAAGGCTAAAGACAAAGGAAAGTCACATGCAATTTCTATCAGCGATGTGGAGTACGATAACGATGTGGTGAAAGGTACACTTACCATCCACTCTAAAGTAGAAAATGTTTTATTTGATTCTGGATCCACCCACTCTTTTATTTCTGAAGACTTTTCTAAGGGTATCACCGTATTACCTCAACAATTCGATGTTGAGTTAGCTGTGACAACACCTAATGGCACATCAATCGCATAAAAAGTTTATAATTCTTCTCCGATCGAAGTTTGTGGGAAAGTGCTTCATGCAAATCTTGTGATCCTTCCTTTAGTGGAATTTGATGTGATTCTTGGCATGGATTGGCTTTCTCTACATGGATCTCATATCAATTGCCAAAGAAGGGAAGTCACATTTCATATTCCAGATCAATCTACGATCGTCTATCAATGCAAGGATGAACATAACCTTCCAGTGGAAATTTCTTCCATCTTATGGGTATTGATTCCACTAAATGAAGGTTATTTATCTCAAATGGTTGGTGAGAAACTCACGATTAAGAATATGCCCATTGTACGGGAGTTTGATGATGTCTTTCCGGAGGAATTGTCGGGTCTTCCACCAAATCGTGAAGTTGAGGTTTCAATAGAACTCGTACCGGGTGCTTTGCCTATTTCAAAGACACCTTATAGAATGGCCCCAATTGAGTTGCAGGAATTGATGAAGCAACTCCAAGAGAATCTTGATAAGGGATTCATACGCCCTAGTGCGTCACCTTGGGGAGCACCTGTTCTATTTGTTAAGAAGAAAGATGGATCAATGAGACTCTGCATTGATTATCGAGAACTTAACAAGGTCACTATCAAGAACAAATATCCTCTCCCACGCATTGATGACTTATTTGACCAACTACGCGGAGCTCAATACTTTTCCAAGATTGATCTTCGTTCAGGGTATCATCAATTAAGGGTCAAAAGGGAGGATATACCAAAGACGGCTTTCCGTACAAGGTATGGACACTATGAATTTATAGTGATGCCATTTGGTCTTACTAATGCCCCTACTATCTTCATGGATCTAATGAATAGAGTCTTTAGAGACTATCTTGATCAATTTATGGTAGTCTTTATAGACGATATTCTTGTCTATTCAAAGAGCAAGGAAGAGCATGAAGATCACTTGAGAATTATATTAAATACCCTGAGAAAGGAGAAGCTTTATGCCAAATTTACCAAGTGTGAATTTTGGCTTCAAAAATTTGCATTTTTGGGTCACATAATCTCAAAAGAGGGGATATCTGTGGATCCAGCAAAAATAGAGGTTATCGAAAGATGGTCGAGACCAACAACAGTAACTGAGATCCGAAGTTTTCTTGGTTTGGCTGGATATTATCGACGTTTTGTAAAATATTTTTCACGATTATCTAATCCACTCACCAAGTTGACTCGGAAAGGAGTTAAGTTTGTCTGGACAGAGGAATGTGAAGATAATTTCAAGGAGTTGAAAAGAAGGTTATCCAGTGCACCTGTGCTCACACTGCCTTGTAGTGGAGAAAGGTTTGTGATCTACAGTGATGCATCCAAGAAGGGATTGGGGTGTGTTCTTATGCAAAATGATATGGTGATAGCTTATGCCTCACGACAGTTGAAAATCCATGAGCAAAATTACCCAACACATGATTTGGAGTTGGCTGCGGTAATCTTTGCATTAAAGATTTGGAGGCATTACCTTTATGGTGAAAGGTGTGATATTTATACTGATCATAAAAGTTTAAAGTATATTTTCACACAAAAGGAGTTGAATATGCGTCAAAGAAGATGGTTGGAGCTGATTAAGGATTATGACTGCTCAATCCATTACCACCCTGGGAAAGCAAACAAGGTGGCAGATGCATTAAGTCGACAAGACCATGCTAGTTAATCCATGATGAGGATCACAAAAGATTCAATATTTATGGATTTACAAAGGATGGATCTTGGAATTATAATGGAAGGGGAAAAATCTTATCTTTCTCAAATGAATGTTCAACCATCTATACATGTGAAGATTAAAGAGGCACAGAAAGAAGATGTCGAGTTACAAAAGAAGGTGAGAAATGTTCCTGAATTCAACCTTGATTGTGATGGGATAATAAAGTTCAGGAATCGGGTTTGTGTTCCTCCCATCCCCGAATTAAAGAAGGAGCTGCTGGATGAGGCTCATAGTTCTTCATTCTCTATTCATCCTGGAATCACGAAGATGTATAGGGAACTGAAAGAGTACTTCTGGTGGGATGGCATGAAAAGAGATGTTGCTGAATATGTCTCTCGATGCTTGGTTTGTCAACAAGTTAAAGCTGAGAGACAGAAGTCTAAGGGGATGTTACAACCATTACCCATACCCGAATGGAAATGGGAAAACATCACTATGGACTTTGTCACAGGACTTCCTAAAACATCCAAAGGCAATAATACTATCTGGGCCATAGTTGATCGTCTTACAAAGTCTGCACACTTCATTCCTATTAGAGAGGATTTCTCTCTAGATCAGCTTGCCAAGATATATGTAAAGGAAGTGGTAAGATTACATGGAGTACCACTTTCTATTATATCTGATCGGGATCCGAGATTTACCTCGCAGTTCTGGCGAAGTCTTCAGCATACTCTGGATACAGAGTTGAGTTTCAGCACTGCTTATCATCCCCAGACAGACGGTCAGTCTGAGAGAACAATTCAAACCCTAGAAGATATGTTGAGAGCTTGCTCTATGGATTTCAAAGGAGGTTGGGATCAACACCTACCTTTGGTGGAATTTTCTTATAATAATAGCTTTCACTCCAGTATTCAGATGGCTCCTTATGAAGATCTCTATGGAAAGAAATGCAGGACTCCAACTTGCTGGGATGAAGTTGGGGAAAGAAAGCTATTAGGACCTGATCTCGTGGATGAAATGGCAGAAAAGGTCAGATCTATTCAACAACACATAAGAGCAGCTCAGAGTCGACAGAAAAGTTATGCCGACAACCGAAGAAAAGACCTAGAGTTTGAAGTGGGTGATAAAGTGTTCTTACGAATATCTTTCTGGAAGAGGGTTATGAGATTTGGAAAGAAGGGGAAGTTGAGCCCTAGATATATCGGTCCTTTTGAAATACTGGATCGTGTTGGGAAGGTAGCTTACCGATTGGCGCTTCCACCGAATCTCTCTCAAGTTCACGATGTGTTCCATGTATCTCTCCTGAGAAAGTACATACCAAATCCTTCACATGTACTCAGCTCAGAAGTTGTACCGCTGGAGAAAGATCTTTCTTATGAAGAACAGCCGATAGAGATTCTGGATTGTAGCGAAAAAGTCCTACGAAACAAGACAACTCGCTTGGTGAAAGTTTTATGGAGAAACCACCAATTTGAAGAAGCTACATGGGAGCTTGAGGATATGATGAGGGAGAAGTATCCTCATCTGTTTGTTGCAAAGTGACGAATTTCGAGGGCGAAATTCTTTTTAAGGGGGGTAGAATGTAACACCCGAGACTTTTACGTTATATAAATCATAAAAGGAATCTTTTTCTACACAACACTTGCTTGGCTTGCTTTGCACGCAATCGCGACCTTCCTCGATAGCTTGCGTCGTACGCAATACCGAGTTTCACTAAACAACAATATGCTATTAAAACTAGCTGTTATGAATAGTAATAACCACATTTTAAAATTTTATAAATTTTATTTTTCAAAATGGACTTCATTTTTGGACTCAGAATATCGAAATTAGCCTAAGGTGAAATTTTGGTATTTTTCTGAAAACTTTCAATTTTTGATGAATAGTGAAACCACTAAGTGGTAGGTTAAAAACTGAATTTTGCATAAAACTTAATTTTACCGCTTCTGTGAATGGAATTTCGAAAATCCGACAGACACGGTTGATATCAGTAAGTAAAATGTGGTTCAATGAGATAAAAATAATTTTTGGTGAATAGTAACTTTTTACTTTTTTTTACCGCGGTTATTAGTAAATAGGGTAACTAAGGGTAAATATGATATTAATATTACCCTAACACATGTCCTAATTCTATTGGATAAGTGTAATTCGACCAAAAACAATCTTATGAATAAAATATGACCATTTAGGCCCACTTGGATTAGATTAGGACATTTATTATTAATTTATTTAAAGAAGGGTTAAAATGGTTAAAAATCAAAGTTTAATAAGTAAATCATTTTTAATATGGGGTTATATATAAGATAAATTCGACTATAAATATTCATTAGAAATCTAAAAAGATTTCCTACATAATGGTATTTTATTTGTAATTTTTAGACATCAAATAATTTAATTTATTTATGACACAAAGATGGTGCAGTAATTATCTTATTAATGAAATATTGACATAATTGATAATATAAATACCAAAATAAATGTAATTTAAGACTTTTTATGAATTACACTAATTTTCTAGGTTACTATGATATATTAGTGTTGATTTAATCAACTTGTTTCGAACATATAATTCTGTTATGACTTTCAAAAAAATCATATATCAAATAGTGTCAAAATTGACACAAAATAGTTTTTAAATCAAATATTATATTATTAATTGTTATTTTATTCCTAAAAATATAAGGTTCGGCCAAATGACATAGATAAGGATAAATATATTAATAATAAACAATTTGGGGTTCGTTTGTCATGTTATAGTAAGTGTATTAACCATATAGTGAAAGAAAACAAAAAGACACGGTAAAAGTTAAATTATTTAACTTAGAGTTAAATCTAATTGATAAGGTTAAAATAATACCCTAAACTTGTCTAAATCCTATTGGTTGATAGGATTTTGACCCATCCCCACCTTATCTTCGAAATAAGACCCTTTGGAACCATTATAAACCGATTTTGACTTTAATATAAAATAATATTTTGAGATATTCCTAAGGTGCCCCTCTCCTCCCTTATAAAAGGGCACCTCCTCCCCCTCCTCCTCACACCAATCTGATCACTCAAGCTCGGCCAACCCCTGCCATTTTCTCCTCTCCACTTCCCTAGAATAATCCTAGAGGTCCTGGTCTTCTCCAAAGACCAATCTTAGTTCCTTAAGTGGAGGATTCAAAGAGGCGTTCCAAAGAAGAGGTAATATCCATTACCGATCTTTTCAATTTCTTTCTTCTTCAACATCTTCTTGTTTAGTTGTTTCATGATAAAGTAATAACATCAGTATTACTTACATACTGATATGTTATTATAAATATGAAACAACCCTAATTCACCTTCTATCCATCCTATGGAAAAATGAAATCACCGTGCGGAATACCGTCTCCACGATGTGATGCGACTCCACGCCGTGGTGTAATCTATTTTCCACCATCACCTTACAAGGATGGGTATAATGGTGTAATGAGTAACTATATATGATTATTATGAAGTAATATTGATACTGAAATAATATATATATACTCCAATACAATTCCACAATCATAGGAACGATATCATCACTCGTGCGTACGTACGGAATACCGTCTCCACGATGTGATGCGACTCGTTCTACATGATCTTCATTTCATAATGATTATATAAATGAATTGAATGAATGAATATGGTATATACTACACTAATACCATTCTGGAAATGAATTATCTATATCCTAAAGATAAGAATAAGAATTTATTCAACAAAACGTGCATAAGAACAAAAAGTTATAAAGACCCGGGTAACAAGTAACAATGAAATATTACTAACAAGAAGCTAATAATATGACCATATATGATATCATATCAATATGTATGATTATGGAATAAGTCAATAACATTATTTAAACCATTATACAGGAGCTTCGGACTCGAACAAAGAAAATCGGACCTAAGGTAAGGGAAATATCACAATCTCATTTTTATCCGAGATTGTTTATTCGTAAGTATTTACTGGGGTGTATTTTATCATCCACATCCATGTTCCCTCAATATGTAATATTGTTTCCATCCACTTACAATAGTTTAAATCCAATTTTACCCTTTGGTGAGTTTTTAGTAAAGAATATGAAAGGAATATTTTATCGTTTTTTCGTACGAGGTACTTTTTGACTTTTCCAACAAAAGTATGAAGAATGTCTTTTTAACTTATATGGCATGAATGGATTTTTAAAACATTACTTCAAAGAAGCTTCCTTTACAAGTTTTCAAGTTTATTTTTAATCAACTTCTTTTATTTTAAAGTTGTATGACATGTTATGAAAGGAAAAAAAATTTTGAAGAAGAGAGGATATTTTCCTCAAGAATGGAGTTCAAGTGTTTTATCAAAATTATTTTCCATATAAGATAATAAAGGGTTATATTTTTATCCCTATTATTACATTGATTTGATCATGCTGTGATGGAATTATTTTTATGAATTATTTTATCTTATATGAATTGATTTATGATGTCATGATGTTTCAAGAATCCCATTTTTGTTACTTGTGTTATGCGATGATGTATGTTTTATGATTATGTGGCACACATAAGAAAGGATTCATTATAATATGGGTGGGACCTATATCTCCCTCCAATGCATTGGGTAATGATTTTATATCTCATGAGATAGACATGGCTGGAACGGAAGGTTATTTCGGTTCAGTGATACAGGACTGAAACGAGGAGTGAACTCGGTTCAGAAAGGGACTTTGTCCACTAAGATAGTCTTGGCAATGAGTCATGACTAACAAGAAATGATTTTCCTTGATTATGTGTGCATGCCACAAAGTTTCATGTTTTATGTTATGATTATGGGGATCTCATTTTCACTTCTATGAATTCTTCCATGATAAGATATTATGATCTCTTTTGAAGGTTTTGATTTTCAAAAAGATATGATATGATTTTTATTTCCTTTATTTGCCCTTGCTGAGCATTTGAGCTCACACTTTTATGTTTTCTTTTCCCCAGGTCAGGAAGATGGATATTAAGTAGAATATGCTAAAAGGGACCCTAGATATGATGAAATAAATGGGAGACACTGTAGAAGATTTATGAACCAGTTGTTTATGTTTCCCAGTTTCTAAAGACACTATACCAATACTGTCCTTTGTGGTTTTGTCATATGTTGTAATAAGTGTGCTTCAATTTTGAATTAGTAACATTGTATGTAAAGTAGGGGTCGTTATAGATGTGTTTATTATAACCTCGATTCTAGTCACCATCCTGGGGCCTATTTGATGCAGGACTCAGGGGTCATTAGCTCCCTTTTAACATTTTCAGTGTAGGAGGGGTAATCTTTGTGGGGAGGGAGTCATGAAAGTATTCATATGTAATGGAATATTGAACACATTTTTTAGTCCATTATATATATTAAAGAGGATCGATCTAGTTTCATACCCTTTGGTACTTCCAAAAAAAATACAATTCCATGAACAACATATTTTATGTGTCACACAATAAATTATATTACCCATATCATTATGAATTGATGGATGTTGAGGATTTTTATATTGATACTGATTCGTATATCATGGATCATCTGATCTATATCATATGCCAGAGTGGGAATAATCTTTATAGATAGACTATTACCTTCAGGTAACCGAATGACTTCATGCTAAGAAGGTTTTTGAGCCAGCTTAAGGACTTCAGGAATCCTTAAGAACTTCAAGAATCCTAAAGTCTTTTAGGCCAGTTGAAATTGTTCTTAATAGACCAAGAAGACTCTATAAGGAGAAGAATCCTGATGGGAATTTGTAGAAGACAAATTAACTAGAGAAGAAGATAATAGGTGTGGAATAAAGGGAGGGTATTTCACTACCAGAAGGACTATCTTGTGTACGCATGAGAATCCATGCTGAACAACCATGTGTAGGTGAAGAACTAATATCGCAGTGCAGATTCTTTGGAGAAGTAGTTCTATGTATTTATAGTCATCATTTTCTTCTAAAACCTAAGGTTCATGTAATATCACACAAAAAATCCTTTTAGGGGTTCCCCTTCATCCCAGGAAAGGGGGGTTATAAGAAACAATAAAAAGAAGGCCATAGGGAAATTTGTGTAATACCCTATCCATACACTAGATACATCCCAAATTATCTTTGTATTTGATCATTTTAATTATGATATTAATCATTTCCCAATATCTAAAAATATCATTTCGAATATATAATGAAAAAATGGGGATTATATGGTTATCATGGTGAACAACAAAGAATAAATAGTTTGTGGTTCTTCTCAATGTTGAAATAATAATTTCCTATGTAAAATGACTGGAAAAAATGTGCTGTTGTGGGAATATCCAAGGGTGTAACATTGGCTAGGGTGTGCTACATGAAATATATTGAAATATAGGAAAGAGAGAATGGTTTTGTGTGTGGATAGACAAAAATATCCTAAAAACATACACTATGGGATGGAAACAGATAATTTTTAAGGGTTTTGGTGCATTAAATTCCCAAACAGAAATGTGTTTTCCCAAACAATTATGCAATCCAATTATAACTATTATGTAAATTTAATGATACTCATAACTCATTATCATTATTTTGAAATTGAAATTTATCTACATTTTCATATAAATTTAGTCCAATTATGTTAATGAAGGGTGTTATGGGAATTAATGAAACTGTAGGAGGAGATATGATCTATGGATTGGATTTCATATCTTAACAAGGCTCGTGTCAAAAAAGGAAACTTTTATTCAAAGTTTTTCTCAATCATCTTAATTTTGATTAACCCAAACATAAATAATTTGTATTAATTGGATTCTTATGAACTAGATAATTGACTCTGGGATTCTTCATTAATGATTTGAGGTATTTTTTCAAAGGAACATCATATGGTCTACAATTGATTCATGGTTTGTGTAACTTGTGGATCCCACGACAACAAATTCAATGAAATATATTATGTTTCATATTTTTAAATAAAATTCCAACATTTCCCAAAACGTTTTATAGGGATTTTTAATATGTTTAATTATCCACCAATGAGTTGTTAATATCATTAATACTAGTTTTGAATATATAATATATGAACCCAGGGTCTTAAAACTATATTAGAGTATTGGTTAATGGAATGGATAAACATGTGAGGTGGTGTGATATTGAATTTTTTCATACAATTGTAATTGGAATTACAAATAATAATAGATTAAATTATATTAGTGACTCTAATTATCATTATGTTACACATTGACATGTAATGACATTATGAAATAATGAAACATTGGCATGATAATTTGTAAATGGACAGATTGGCATGTGAAATGGAAATTGGAAATATTTTACCTGTCAATTAGAATTATCGCAATTGATATGTGGATTTTTAATATTATATGTTATTTTAATTGTTGTGATGATCAGTACTTTGAATTAAATTACCAATATATAATGTAGAAAAAATATTTATATTGTTTGTTATTTAGGTTGTATATGGTTCTTTCATGTAGATGATGATTAGATTAGGGAAATATCACATTCAAGGTAATATTCATTAGGTTTTTTTGTAAATTATTTAAAAAATCATCCCTAGATTTGGAATTCACATAGGGTCTAAAGTCTCCAGGTCATATATGTGGTCCTAGAAAAATACTCCAAATAGTATACCATGGATCAGCTCCATGGCCTTGGAAAATTATTATAAATGATAATAAATAGTAAACAAATGGATGATAAGGGAAAAGGAGGGAGTAACCACACCAATACAATAGGCAGAAATCAAAATTACCCGTTTCTACCATGATACCATCCACGAAACAAGACTCATCTCTTGGATTGACCACCCCTTCGGCGTCCTCCTCGGCCCCTAGGATACAGCCCCAATACCATTGCCTCGAGATTTGTCATGCACCATTTTTGTTTCCCTCCAACTCATCAACCATTGCAGCACTTTGGTCACCCAACAAAGGAACACCATCATCATCAACAACATGATCACCATCACCAACTTGAGAAACCTCAACAAGCCCTTGAGAAGAAGGTTTCCAAACCTGCGCCTAACCTACTTGAAAGAAGAGGTATTAGACACTGCAAGGGGCCTGGTACCTTTCTTGCCTCGACTCTCCCGATACAATAAATCAAATTCTGGAGAATTAATATCATCAAGAATGGTGAAGAAATTAATCGTCAAAACATCATGTTTTGGTTGTTCCGCATTCACAATGTCACTCACAAATAGCGAATGAGCACTTTGCCATAGAAGCTCCGACATAACGTTCCCAAAAGCAGGCACAGGCAAGAACTGCACATGTTAATGGTTATCAGGAGAAATGGAAAGAAATTTCTTCATAATAATCCCAGTGACATTGTATGATGGTAGGCTTGACCCAAGGCCCTTATTATCATATGCAGCATCAACAGAGGACTGTACAGGAATGTCCCGCATAGTGAATCTGGTGGAAATATTGGATAGGATAATTAATTCCTTCATCACAGTAACTGAATCCTGTGATAGGCCTGACTTCAGGCCATTAGAAACATATGAATCATAAATAAAGGACTTCACATTCAAATCCTTCAAAACATTGGAAGGATTTAGTGACAGGCCCATCCCAAGGTTCTATGAAGTAGGATCCACCTCCAAAGCATCAAAATTACGAGGGGCATAACCTGTAGATAATTATAGGTCCCCATAGCATCCAAAGGGGAAGTAGATTGCACCCCATGATGAGTGGAAATATTCACAGAGGGACCAACTGAGTTCCCTCCAATGGTCAACATTCCCTAAGAAAAGAATTACTCTACCCTCAGAACAGCAAGGTCCAACTCAGAACCACTATTAAAATCATCTCCCCATTTAGAAGTCTACCCATGAAGTAGGGTGGTAGAAGCATCATGAGTGAGGGCAGTGCTAACCCCATGACCAGACCACACTTCCCCCACCACATTCGGCAAGACCACCTGAAGTCCCTTTTCCCAGTCACAACATCAATAAAGAATTCAAAACCGCCAGCACATGGCCACAAACTCTCCATAGTAGGAAGAGTCAAAGCTTCCAACACACCCCTAGGGGTGTTTCATTTTTCATTATCAGGTAAAGGGGGAGCAGATCCCTGCTTCAATTGAAACTTTCATTTTTGAACTAAATACACATACCCCTTACAATTAGAGCATCAGAGCCCCAGTTTACAGTTCATCTTGACATTCCCAATATCCAAGCAATTAATACAAAACTCAGGGACATGCTCATACTCAATTTCCAATTCGAATTTAGACTCACCAGAAAGTAGATAAGCGGTCTCAACAAGCAGAAAATCCATATCAAATTCCACTAAAATATGAGAAATGTGAACATACCTGATTGAACATGTATCTGTATCAATTTTAATGGGTGAACCAATTGCACGGAAAATATCCCATAGGATGATCGGGTGTATGAAAACCCAGTTGAGGCCTTTCACATGAATCCATGTTTGTACAACTCTATTCTTCACAAGGAAGGGATCAATCAAGGGGTCCCAATTCTGAAACCTCAGAACCCCCGACCTATGATTGACAAAGCCAGATCTCCTAGCCTTCAATTTCATCTCACTAGACCAAAAAAAATATGAAATAATTCATACCAAGTGAGAAGAGGTTCTAGTGACTGAATCCCCAGGCCTGTTGGAGATGCTTCTAATGATCATCAAGCTTCCAGGAGTGATTTCCCTATGAACTCAAACGAGGAACAATTGAATGCTTAGAAGATTCAATACGCTCTTGAAAGATACTGGGGTTTTCTTCCACCATAGAAAGCACGCCATTACATGAGAACCTTGTACTAGGAGAATCAGTGCGAGGAACATAGAAAAACCTATCAGGGCCCACTGAGTGTGAATCATTCGTCCGAACAAGATATTCTAGCAGAGGAGTATAAATCCCCTTCAACGGAACCACATGTGAAACAACAACATGATTCAAACCAGAATCACCATTCCTCTTACACCAAGGGCCAAAAAAAATTCCACAGGGTTGAAACGATCAATCAAAGAGTAATCCATCACAAAAAATGAAATATATTCTATTTTCAAATAGAGAGACTCTCTCGACCCCATCCATCTTTCTCCCTCCTAGAAAAATAATTTCAACTAGGACCATTGATACTTCTCTCCCTTATAAAGGTGATGCATCATGGGACCATGTTATTATATATAGAAATTAATTTCTATTAGATTCTATTAACACATAGAATAAAAAATTAACCCATGGAATGGGAAACCACCGTTGGTTGATTCTGAATGTGTGATTGGTCCATGGAATCAGAATTATCCTATAACATATGGTGTTTATGTACAAATACTACCAAATTTTGGTCGAACCAGTTATGGTTGACCTAATATGTCAACCTACATTTAATGGGATAGTTGGTATATTGGGGTAATTTACATATGGTTTACAATATATTTCATATTTATTATACTTTTCTATTCACTAATAATAAATTTATACTTGAATATACACCATAAGTGGTGGAATATGATTTTTTTACTCACAAATTATTAAAACTTTCATTTTGTTCCTAGGAAGACTTCCTGGATGTAGGTATAGACAAAAGAAAAGGGCCTTGTAATTGACATTTTATTTTTTTATGTGGCTGGAGCATGGAAATGGGATTAAATAGAGGAATTTAAATTCATTTAGGCATATTTATTTTATATGGATTTTATATTTTTATTGGATGAATGTATGTTATTTAGTATGTAATTCAGTATGACATTCTACAGTTTGAATATATTGAATTGATTTATATTTCCACTATTTATATATTATATTTTATTTAAAGTAACTTTTTATCATCTTATTTGATGTTATTACTATTCAGTGCCCATGTTTATAATCTCCCCACTATATAAGTTGGATGCTATCATAGAGTTGGAGGCCACTATAAATTGGTGATGCATTATTGTAGTCACGTAATTAGTTGAATTAGTCACATGAGGGTGAACTAGGGTGATGAAAATATATGCATGCACCATGAGATAGCTTTTATATTTTAAGGCTAGTATACAGAATCCCATACGATCGTTTCACTAGTCAAATAAAGAAAACTTTTTATAATGATTATTTTTTTATATTCCAATTAATTCTAAAAATTCTATTATGTGGATTATTCCAATAGGACATATACTTTTTATACACATTAATATAATTTATTTTGGACATAAATATATTCATCCATAGTGCATAGCAGTTGAATAGAAATTTCATTTAACAATATATGACATAAAATTAAGCACATTATCTTATGATAACATTTTATTTCAGAAAATATTGCAGAATTAACATTTAATAGGGCTTTAAAATTCCTTTATCAGTAGAATAAAGTTATGATAATCAATGAGTAGATAATATCCCAAAACAGTTATCAGTTATTTTTTGGCATATTTATTGGTGGTCATTAAGAGTGATAAAAAAACTAATAAATGCTCTATAGATGAATGGTACAATTTTCTTTTCTCACAGGCTCCAACCCCCCCCCCCCTTATTTTCACATCCCACCTGCCTAGACCTTTATCAGCGCTTCCACACACATCTATCAATGGGTTAGATAATCCCAGCCACCTGCATGCACCCCTTCTCCCAGCAGGTTTCGAATGCTAGACCTCCAACATATACATTAGTTCCTTTTCCACTCCCCTATAAAGATTTCTCTCACATTTTATAATATATATATATATATATTACATTACATTATATATATATATATAAATGTATATGTTTTTATATATTTTTATATATTAATAAATATATTTTATAAGTATATTTTTTACAAAAATAATTTTTTATGTGCAAATATATAAAAAATATTTATATATTGTTATATGTTTGAATACAAATAAATTTAAATTATAAAAATGATAATGTTTTACATTTATAATATCAATATAAATATAATCCTAGGAATAAATTTATTCCCCAATAAAAAACAATAAAAGCCCCCAATAAAAGTTACTTAAAATCAATCTAAAGGTAAATAATTGGTGTTCCCCGACTAAAAACTCATATTTGGAGGCCTTATGGGCATTGTTTCGCCAAAAAAACATTATATATCCCCCATGAGTCATGATTTCATAGATATAATCACAAGCTTCGATTTGATATGTGGTATAGCCCAAACGGACACCCAGGTTAAAAGTTACAGTCATTTGATTACTGAGTTACGTTTTCAACTTATTCTAGATCTTTTATTATTAATTTATTTATTTTTATCATCAACTTGATTTGAAAAGTATATTACATGGTAATAATAACAAAATTATTAATTACAAATATTTTTAGTTGTTTCATAAACCATTTTCAATAAATATCTTATATTTTATGTGTAAAGGCATATTTACATTATCTAAAACATATTTCAAAAAACAGATATTATATTAATATCAATACCAATAATTTATATATCATAATATTTTTTGTATTGAAATATAATTTTTTAATTATACATTTACCAACTCATGTAAAAAATCACTGAAGAAAGGTGTTATTTATAATCGATTCTAAAAAATAGGTGATTACCCCCATATTAGTGGTTTTTGTAAAGCACTAACAAAAGTACCCATTTATTAGTTCTTATAAAAAAGCACTGATAAAGGTCCCCATTTAACCACAGATTTCTTATCACTGTTAAAGACCCCCAATAAAATCACAAAAACACTCTTAAAGACCCCATTAAACATGTCATTTTTTAACTCTATCGAAGGGGGTCGTTAATAGTGTTTTTTGATAGCACTGTTAAATCCCTAGTGCTAGATAAACCTAGTTTTGTAGTAGTGATAGATCATGTAGATATATGGATATGGAAGTACTTCATTAAATAAATCCTTTCATATTAAATTGATTTAGTATGGGTGATAATGTTATATATTTAGTATAACCTAGATATAATTGAACCATTCTATAACTCTATTGCTTTTTATATATCATCATATAGTAACAATGTACATCCTCAAAAAAAATATTGGTTTCCTTCATATAATTTTCTTCATCAGTTATAGTTTTAGTAATAATAGATAATCCATAAACCACACATTCAACTCATTCACTATTTAGATATAGTTCTTCCTTATTTGTAGCCAGAAATTTATAAATTTCGATCTATTCAATGATATATGAAGTATTATTTCAACTAATATGGACAGTTGCTTCTTGAGAAACAATAATATAAAAATAAACCATTTTTTTAGAATGTTCATTTAAATTCTCTATTTCAATAATGATGAATTATTTAACCCCTTTATCGTACTCTTTTTTATAACAATACACACCCACACATTTTTTATTCATATTCATCCTTTTTAGTACACTAATATTTATATATAACTGAACAACATGAAAGTTGGGAATATACAATATCATTGATTACACGAATATATTATATAATCTCTAGCCCATAAAAGATATACTTTCAAATTAAAATAATTTTGTATATGACCTATATGAAATAATAGATATAATAAAAATTTCTAATATATGCACAATAACTTTTTTTAATATTGACACTAAACATTATATATTGTTTGTTTGAATAACTTTTTTTAATATATATATATATATATTAAATATTCTATAATATATGTTCAAAAAATTTAATTAAATATGTTACAATTATAGGAAATTATTTAATGAATATATATATATATTCTCATATTGCTAATATCAAATTGAAACAAAAATAAACATTCTAATATAATAATATGTTCTCTGAAAATGTTTGATTATCTCTTCAATTTTTGGAGTCATCCTACTGAAAATAATATAATAGTGAAACTAATTGTGACTTAAATAGGATTGTAATTTTAATTAAATTAATTGGTATAGTAGTTATCAATATATAAAATGGGACACAATTTTTTATAATTAAATTTTGATATTTATTAACGGAATATTAATTTGGATAGCAATTATGAGATAATAAATTTTTATATTAACTATTTTCCAATTAATTTTTAATAAATTATTAATAATTATTTATTACATCTGATATTAATCAACTAATGTTACAAAATAATAAATAATAAATAATATTTTTTGGTATAATTATTTACTTTATATATTAAAAAAGAATATTCTGTGACTCTATAATCTATAGGTAAAAGAAAAATATTAAAAAAATTCATTCTATTATTAACTAATTATTCTAATTTTTAATAACTTAAATTGTCAATGTATTATTTATAACCTCAATTATCCCAAAGGATAATTGACTCTCAATAATATTAGTAATTCAATAATTGGATTATTTATCTTATTAAACAATTTCAATCCAAAAATTAATTACATTAATTGATGTTGTTATATATATATTGTCTAACCACCCTAAATAAATAGTATGTTCTAAATAATTTTTCCGTTGTATTAATATAATAAAAAATATTTCAAATCAATCTTGCATATATTACATTATCAATGATATGAACTACCTCATCCTATAATTGGATTTTCAAGACTGCAACGTTACGTAATGGGGAAATTTCATCTTTAAGTAATTTCAAATTCACATGATGATTTATTCAAGGAAATTTCTGTTAATATGTCTTCGGTACCAATTTTTTTTATTTTATTATATAAGGGTTATATTTCATTTTTATTCCATTATTCATTTAAAAAAATAGATCATCTTAAATAAAAAAACCTTCAATCATATTATCAATTTTGTTTATATTTTCACATATAATTGATGAATAAATTTCATTATAAATATATAAAAACAATTTACAATAAAAATAGATTCTTATTATTATTTATTTTTACTAATTTATCTATTAGATATTCTTAAAAAATTTAACATATCGTTCTTAAAAAACTAAAATCAATGTATAATTTTTTTATTACTATGGGGAAATATCATGTAAAATTTTATAAAAAATCTACACCATATATGTATGAACCTAAAAATTGATGAATCTAAAATATGGAAATATTAAACGTAGTGATTAAATCAATAGGGGGTGGTGGTGGTGAATTAAGAACCCTATAATTTTTTTTATAAATGATTTAATCAAAATCCACCCATGTTAATAAAAAAACACATAGTTATTGAAATTAATATAATTATATAAATTTGATCATTGAAATAATTTATTATTATTGGATTAGGGATTGGAAAAATTATTTGAAATTACATTATCGTTTGAAAATACATTACAAAATAAAAAACAATATATAAACACAAATTATGATTAAGTATCAAGGTAATTATTTATTTCTATATTTAAATAAAAATGTAGTCTTTCCTTGTAAATAAAAAGGAAATAGTTGACCTGAGAGAATAAAATAGGGTGGTTCAATCTCAAGCCGATACTTATGCCCCTCTACTTTGAAAACACCCAATTCTAAGAATATTATTATTAAAATAATAAGATCCCCAACCTGGATTGAGTTTTTAAAACTATAACACATAGGATTTCTAGAATTAAATAATATTAAATAGTCATACAATGGAATAAAAACAATGAATTACTCTTAGTTGACCTCTTCCAATGTTTTTATGGGTGTATAAAAAATGGATTTTTAGAGAGTGTGTCTAACACACATTTCTTTAAAAACATGAGATAACATGTAAAAATAGAACAATATAAAAAACTTAATGTCCAATATAAAGAATAACAATATATAAAAAATGAGTCAACAAGGGAGAAGATGATGTTGCTTGGTCTGTGAAGGTTAATTTTTTCCAAGATCCTTGAATATGTCTTGGAAATGATCTTGAATAGGTTCATCAAAATGTGAAAGAAAACAATGTATCATAGAGTGTGGATGAAACCTTCTAATTTTATTCTATCATTGTTTTGTAAAAAATTACACATAGGTCTCTTGATTGATCGTATAAATGGTTTTATTTAAAATTTTATTCAACATATATTCATACATGCCCAAATGAGTAAATTTATTCACAATATATATCCTTAGAGGTGAAATAATAAATTGCATAATATAAATAAAAAACCAAGGATCCTATTAATGAGAACTAAATTAGGAAACACTACATTTTTCATTAACCCATCCCATGAGTGGTTCTAGTATAATGAATTAATAATTAACTTGCAGATATATGTATTTAATTCCTTAAATTATCAATTGGTGTAATTAAATTTATATGAGATGAATAGAAAGAATGGTAGAATATAGGTGGTACATCAAATCTAATAGTATCAGATTCCAATGGTACATTATACTAACTATAACGTAGTCGAGCAGTAGATAAACTGAATATGTGGTAGATCTATCATGGTGGTTTCACATCTCTAGAGGTATCATAACCTTGGGTGTGGAAGTAGTCTGGCGTCAGATATTCTAAAGGTATATCCATCACCGGTAAAAATTTTTCACCAATATATAATGTTCACTAGTAGATCTAGTATGATTTAATTGTGTTTTAGTTAAACCAATTGTGTATCCGTTAAGCGAATAGTGGTATTTAAACTAACCTTGGATGTCCTCAATAATACATGTATCCCACTTGTAGATCAGATATAACTAATTGTATATTATAACAACCAACAGTTGAACTCATTGAACTATTAGTATATTTTTATAAGTAATGGTAGAGGTGTACATATCCTTGTTTCGTTAAAAATTTATTTATTATCATAAAACCATAAACTTATTAGATATATAAAAAACATGATTTTTTATGATTAAAATAAAGAGATTCCAATTGAGGATTTCAATTCATGGAATTATATAAATATGTTTCAAAAAAAAATATAACCATAATTAGTTGAATTTGAACAGTATAAAACTTCCTAAAATTTATAATTAATTATGTGAGATGCTAAGGATAAATTTCGAAACATAATTGCATACTAAAATACTAATTATAAAATTTTCAACATTTTCATAATATCAATAAGATACTAATAGAAGGATAACATCAAAAAATAACATAAGAATAATAAAGAAAAAAATTCTTTAAAATACTGAATTCATTGGATCACATATCAAAAAAATAGAAGGGAAAATAAAATACATATAAATAACAAATCCAATTCAGAATCACTCTTAACTTGATGGGAGGAAAGACCAATATGGTCTTTTCTTTTTCTAAATACATGAGTAATATTTAAAGATGATGTGGTTTTAGATATAGATGTAGGAACCACATATATTAGAATAAGATGGAGATTCTAAAAATCCTCATTTATTAACACGATAATTTTCTAATGCTATGGAGTTAGGATTGCATAATAAGGGGTAAAAGTCAATCCGACAAAATAATACCATCTGGTTTCGACCCTAATGTAATCGAGACATATATAAATGGTTACAGTAGATTCAAAAAAATCTGTATTGATGTTTCTACATATCAACATCATGGTTAATATTTCCATTTTCTCTTCCAAAAATCAGTTTGACAAGAGGTGATAATACATTAAGATGGTTTAATTTCACATTGAATACATTAGTTATAAAAGGCATCCTTAAATGCATGGTATGAAATTTAATATTATAATTTAACTCAATTTTTTTAAGTAATTCAATAAATGTGTTATATGATTTCTTTTTTGATACTATCTCAATCACTTTGAGATTTATTCAAACACTACCTAAAAAATGTATTTAAATTCTCACCATGTTGATTGATCTTATTGAGGTCCTCCAAATGAGATTTAGTGAGTTCTCCCAATATGGAATTAAATTCATCCCTCAGAATATCATTGATCATCTCAGTAACAACATGAGTAGTATGAGGTGGAGTAGTTCCATTAAAGGGATCATCTGGAGGAAAGTCTTACTATCTCTCCAAAAGGGATTCCATGCTTGTTGAAATTTTTTATCTCATGTACTCTATGATATAATCTATTTTGTTAATATCATATTCCAATCATTTATTTTTAATATCGATCTAATGAATCAACAAAATCAACATAGGTAAAAATTTATTTATAACTAAATCAATGGTATGCCTTGTACCTACTTCACTAAGCTATATTACTCTAAGTGAGTGAAATCAAATAACACTACTCAAATTTGATATCCTCACTACTCTAATTCTTACAATTCAGACATTGTTATATAACATAAAGGAAGAAACTGAATATGAACTAGAAATGGAATCATATTTGAGATATAATAAAGGGATTATACATTCTATATTTCAACTAAATTCACAATAGTGTTGAAATATTGAAACAGACCTACTTTATCAAACCTCTAAAATCAAGATCACTTTATATTTCTTCCATCAATCGAGAAGGTAGTTTCACCATGAATTTGTGGAAAAATATTATCATCATCACTTTCACCACTTTCATCTGATTTAGAGTAGTCATAATAGTTTTTATCCCATCATAGGGATGTATCATCATTTGTAGGTAATATTTTTTAACCTTTAATTTCTGTCACAAAAACAAGAGCTTCAAGATAAACAATGCGACTTATAGAGTATTGTCCTTCTAAACTGGGTGGGGGAACATCACCATGAACAGATTCTTGCTGAGTAGGACATGGTCTGTTATTGTATCTATCAAAAGAACCATTATCATCTTAGATATTAGTACTATAATAATTATATATATTAATATCATCATATATAATAACTATCATCTTTGATAAAGAATATGTTGAATAATATTTTTCATCTACTTCATCATTATAGACATAATAATACTTAAATTAATCAACTAATTTTGACATAATTTCTCTTGTTTGAATGAAAAGAGGCGGACTTGTAGATATATATGATATATATAGGTTTTTAACAATATATAGATCACTACATTCTTTAACATAGGTTGGAAATTATTATTTAATTTCTTTATGTTTGTCAAGTTACAATACCTCATCTGATGAATTTGATACCACATCATCTAGATATAAGATGTGGTCAATAACATTTGTAGGTATTATAGGGAGTTAAATAAGATCAAAATACTCATATATATTATCATTTTATTCATCCCATTTCCTTATCCATGGATATGTGTGACCTTAATGATTTTATAGGTAAACTAGATCAAACAAAAACAATCTAATTTTACCTCTTCATATTCTTTGTCATCAATTATGGACATGGATTCTGAAACATCTGATATTACCTTAGGATAGATCAATGCTTTTTATATGTATGAATACATTGTCATTTCCATCATATATATAGTAAAATATCTATATAAGTTTATTTTATCCATTCATTTCATAAGGAATAATTAAATAATATCTTAGTATTTAATTATGAATAAATTCCATTTATTGGGATTTATCGTGTACTTCATAAATTTTAACAACTATCTATACTCACCATCGAGTGCTATTGTTGAAGATCATCAAACTATACCATTAATAGTTAACACTAGAAGGGAATTAGCATTATAAATTTCACTGTCACGTGGTATAAAACCTTAATAGTCATATTAAATACCTCAATGGGGAATATTTAGGAATCTGCCTTATTTTTTTTAATAAAAATTAGAATTTTTATATTCAATATGACATTGAATTACATTATTATTCTCACTAAATTGATATTTCTCATACTGGTAAAATGGGGAAAAATCACAGTAAAGAACATTATATCATTAAAAGAAAACAATTAAATCAATCTTGATTCCTATCTCACCATAAGTACTATATAATTACATGAAATAATCCAATCAACATATATTTATTTCCCTAAAATGACCAATAATGTCACAAACTATGGGTTTTCTATTCTTCTATGTCATCAATCAATTCTCCTTGAGACTTATTTTTGTGGAATAATCCTTTAAGAGATGACATAGATGGATGAATGACTCTCCTAGTTGTACTAAATTTAATGGTGATGTATGTGCATGAGGAATATTGAAGTTCAAGAGAGAAGGGTGTCTAAAAATTTAAAATGTAATCCCAGGAGAGATTGTTCCAAAAATTTATTTAATGATCAATTTTATTATTTAGGGATTTGAGATTATAAAATATAATAAAATATAAATAACTACATCAAATTGAAATATTAACACAAAGAATAGGACATATAGAACAAAATCATATTAACTCCCCTAGTAGATTGTAAAAGGTTGACCACCCAATGATGGATCACATAGTTCTGGATCATATGAAAGTGGATCTACAATAGTGGATCAGCAACGGTGGATCACCAATGGTGGATCACCAATGTTAGATCACCCAATGGTGAATCTACCAACAATGGATCTCTAATGGTGGATAACCCATCAGCGGATCATCCAATGGTTGATCACACCATGTTGGATAACCTAATGGTTGATCATCCTAAGGTGTATCTAATGACCAAAATTTTTATCAATGAAATTTTCCCCTTATTATTGTAATTTAATTTAGTATAAGACACATAAAATCACGTGGATAGCATAACAGCAACTTTATATGTGATGAATTAATGAAATATTAATTATTTATTGATGTTATGAACTAATAGAGGTGAGTTGTGACATGGCCTTTTGAATAGTAATATGAATCATATGAATAGTGAAACCTTCCATATGAATACTAGTCTCAACCATTAATTTATAAATGAAATTTACAAAATTTATAAATGAATTTATGGTATTTTATATTATATTAAAATAATGTAAATATTTTAAAAATTATTAATTAAGTGTTTATATTTTTATAATTGATAAGTAATTAATTACAATTTTTTGAAAAAATTATCATTGTAATAGAAAATAAATTTTCATATAATGTTTTCCTAAATTAATATTTTTACTTTTATTGATTTTAAGATAATTCTATGTGATCATAAGTAATTTTTCAAAGTGTTATAAAATCCATTACAACATTAAAATCCGTGTTTTCCAATTAAATAATGATTTTGATTAAAAATTTAATGATATATATTTAAAAAATTATTTTCATAAAATGGATTTTATTTTTAATTTTTACATTTCAAAAAAAAATTGTTAATTTTTTTTTTGTATTTTTTTAAAAAAAATATAATTTTTATTGATAGTAAAGTACAATAATTTACAATAAAAGATGAATACATGAATTATAAATCTATATATGATGTATGGTGGATTTAAGACCAAAATCACAAACAATCCTTCATTATTTTAATATTTTTAATGATAATTATCAAACTATTCATATTGTTAAGCCACAGTAAATAACTAATGAATATAATAATTTACGAACACCCCTCTCTTCCAATATATATACCACCCCTCACCCCCTATTCTCCTCACACCTCTCAATCTTTTAGACCTGACAATATTATATCCAATAATCTTTCCTATACCCATACCCATTTTTACTAGCTCTTGTTATCATCAAAATACAAAAACCATTTCCCTTAGGATGTTCTCAAGGAGGAGTGATTTAAAAGGAAAAATACTCTTCCATTTTCTTCAAAAAAAATTTCAATTCCATTTATTTTCATTTATTCTCCTAACATTATATTATCCAAAATCCTTATAACCCTATTATTTTTTATATAATGGAATTAAATAATATTAATTTAATATATATCATCAAATTAGTTTCACTGTCCCTTTTATTCTCCGTCCATATCAAATTTTTTCATTTTCAAAAAGCAGCATTATGATTAGCGGAAAACCATAAATTTAAAATAAAAGGAGATCTAGATTCCAAAAAAATTAATTTCCAATTAAAACATTCAAAAAACTTCATCACCCATCTTGGTTTATATAAATCTCTAGTCCCTGTGCTTGCCTCAAGTCACACAAAAATCCCTTCATACATCTCTTTTCGCCTCCCAATCATCACCACGCTGGCGAGGCGCACCGAAATCCCCATCGCCAGAGTGCACCATCATAGTATTCATAAGACAATGCCATTAAACAACATGAACATCAAAAAAATCATCATCATCATAACGATGATCCAGAAAGTCTTCATCAAGACAAGCAGGAACCAGGCCAGCAAAACAATTCCAAAAACAATCTGCTATAAATCCATTCGAAGAAAAGCAATAAAATGAAAAAAAACTAAAAAAACTGAACGGAATATCATCACTATTGTGAAACAACATCAACACAGACCATCAGAACAAAAATATGTTGTCTTCCACAGAGAAAACTCCAACAAACACCGTATGCACCATAACTAGATGATCCAATAGAACTAGAAAGATCTGCCAATGGTCTTACCGCTCGAAACCACATACCGCTCTCCATACACATCCCAAAACTTCCATTAGTAATCTTCACGCCCAAATGACCTGGGAGGGAGAAAAGAACCAGGAAATTGGAGTAGAGAAGAATGAAAAAGAGGGGGAATAGAACAACCCGATGAAAGAAAATCCCAGAACAAATCCATGATTCATGAACCACTGTGGACTGAGAAAGGGGGGGACCTGGGGATGAAACCCTAAGATAACCACTGTTTAAAAGGGATAACCGGAGATGAAACCCTAAAAAAATGAACCACATCCTTGAATGAAAAAAGGGAAAGTGGGGATAAAACCTTAATCTATATAGGATGAAAGGGGAATCCTGTATTGAAACCCATATATGTAACTCCGAGGAGGGAGAAGCAATTAACTCAGGCCAGAGAATCTAAGGAAAGAAGCCGCCAAATGGAGGAAAAACTATTACAATGACCATAGACGCTGGAGAGAAATCCAAAACCTAGATGAAAGTGTGATGAAGTTGAGTAGGAGACAACAAGGAAGATGGTGAGGCCAAAAGTAGAGGACAAGTGCTGGGTGAGTGAGGCGCCATCCTATCCCTTTTTTTCTAAAAATCCAATCATCTCCATGATGTGTCAACATATAGACATTGTGGGTGATGCACTTTCATTTTCATTTAATTACAAAAAGAAAACTAATTAAACCATTATAATTCTAGAACATATTAAAAATTTTATGTTATAATATTTTTTATGTTCTTCATGTAACATATACATAAAATACTAAATGATAAATCAAAATGAATTCATTTTGATCGAAAAACAACCAAAATAAACTCAAAAACAATCATTACCTTTTATCTAAAGATTCATCCTCATAATATACGACTAATTTTTTTATAATAACATTTAAAAATATGGAAGATAAATAATAAAATATAATAACAATTTTTTATATTTATTCTTATTTTATACAAAATTCTATTCATTTATACAAGTGAACTGATCACACAAACTACAAAAAATAAACACCCAGGAACGAAGAAATTAAACACTATATCTCGTCTAAAATCCAAAAATTCATCTTAATAAAACAAAAATGTATAAAATTAATTTATAAAATGTTATTTTTTTATTAATTAAAATAATGTGATTTTATAGGAAATTAATGTGACGAATGAATTCAGACCATAGGTAAGGGTAATTCTCGAACCCAACTATCTTTCATTGGGTTATCCCTCTTTCACATTGTTTTTTGGATAAATATTGCATAAATACAATTTCACCATAATTATATTAACATCTATGGGATATACATGTTTTTACCTTATTTTTTGATAAATATAATGTTTTCCAAAATAACCTTCATTCAAAAACACACCTTTTACTTCATCGGATTTTTTCTACTTCACTCAAGGCTAAGGATTCTTATATCAAGTATGTTATCACCTCTTTAATTTTCAAGCACCAATTTTTTGAAAGTATGATCTATGAAATTAATCTAATTAATTTCCATGGATTGTTATATTTTCTAGATTTATATACGTGAAATGCATGATAATGTGAACGTTATGATTTGGTGGGTGCACTAAAAATTATATAGTCCAATGTAAATGTTATGATGTGATGAGTGTGCCTAAAATTAAATAGTGCTCCAATACATTGGGTAATAGTAAGAAAATAATTATATAAAGTGAAATATGTGTCCACATGATGTAATATTTATTCATAATAATTTTTGTTATTTGACAACCAATACATGATGTTTTAGTATTATGAATTTCCACATTCCATTCATTTTATTAATTTTTCCACTCATGATTATGATCATATGCCTACATAATGATGATAATGGTTATTCCCACCCGATGTTTTATTATAATGCCCTGATATTTTGGATTATATTTGTTTCCTAAATTTGTGTTTCATTTCATTTTATAATCAAAAAAGCTTTATCATTTAATTAATGAAGTGATACCATGAGTTTTGACAATTATATGATAGTTGTTCAATATAACCATTGGAAAATACACACTTAACATTAAAATTATTGTTTATAAATACATGTGATAGTGGTTAATTAATATAGAAAGAAGATTTTATGTCTGCATACAATAGACTTGGGCCATACAAATCCCATCTATCAGATCTTGGGAAGGAGTTAGCATCTCTGGGCTTTTCTTTGGACCAATCCCATGTTGAGATTCATCATGTGAAGCATGTAAATAATTTCCCAAGGGAGAAGATCATGATGATTTTAATAATGAATTGAAAATTTTTTTCCATGCTGCCGTAACACATCTTACACTTTGGTCCTTTGTATGTGTTATAAGGGACTATGTAACACGACCTTAGTTACTTGTGTAAACCTTTTTAATAAGTAAAATTGTAATTTATTCTGATGGTAAAATTTGTGATTTTCAAATGTTCGGTTATATATAGGATGAATATTATTGATGAATTTTTGTAAAAAGTTATTTTAAAATATTCTTTTAAACATTAAATAATTAAAAATTCCAAATGATTTTGAAAAAATTTCCATCTACAGTTTTGATTAGTAATAAATTAAGAGTCTAATAAGATAAATTTAATTTTTAGTGAATATAAAAGTATGAATAGTAAAATACACTTATGAATAGTAATGAATAATAAATAAACCAAAAAACTAAAAATATCACCAATGAATGTATAAATATAATTTAGACTTCTTAAAAGTGAAAAAATTTCATAGTATATGTTTTGTTATTTTTATATGTCATAATTATTTTATTTACAATTTGAAAATTAATTTAATAATTTAAAATAAGAATTTTTTCATAAATTGTAATCATAAATTGTTACATTAATATCTTATAGTTATTGGTTAATTTTATGGGACCTTGATTACTTTTTCAAGGAATTACACATAAATTATAGTTTTAGAGTTGTTTTTTTAATAAATAATGATATTATTTAAAAACTAAAATAAAAATATTTTTTAAAAATATTTTTATAAAATGGTGTTCAATTTAGAATTTTGGGAATCAATATTAAGATAGTGTGAATTTATGATATTTTTAAAAAATGTTTTGTTTTTCGGTGAATAGTAAAAATACAATTTTGAGTTTCAATTTTATTAATTGTATCATTAATCATGTAATAATGATGTAATAATCTGGTTTACTTTGGAATATTAATATATGTTGTTATTTGTCCCATGTGGCCAATACCATGGTAAAATACAAAGGGAATGCCCAAGAATTTGAAAATACCACCGATGAGGTGTCCCTTGGAAATTAATAAAATACTCCCTCACTTTTTCTGTAAATACCATGACATTACCTCATTCCTTTCATTTAAAAATCTTCTTCAACAAATTTCTAGTATTTCTACCTCCCATGTAGTCATACCAAGGTTCCCTAAAACCCCCAAGGTCCTAACCTTCATGCTTTCAATGTTACTCTTCAAGGTAAGGGAACCTTCCACCCTCCACTTTTAGTCATTATTTCAATTAAGTTATGTATTCCTGTTTCCATATTCATATGTGGGGGTGTGTTATTATATATACTTATTATTTTACAGTTCATGTTTTAATGATGAGATACCCCTTCTTCTCTAATCAATTTATTTTCTGAATTTTTTATTGACATTGTTAGGCTGTCGAATTTTCGTAAAAGAAATCACATTTTCTCATTTCATTCAACTTTTCTTTTTCATGTGGTATGTTATTAAAAAATGATCCTATTTTTATTTTATTAAATAGCTAAACTGTAAAATTAATCATTTATTAAAGGGATACTATTTTCCCCTCTCTTTTTTTTTGTTTTCTAAAACCATGTTATATAGTCGTTATGCTGTAGAATTTTCATTTGTAAATATCTCTTTTGTTCTAAAAAATCCTCTTGTATTATTTATGTGAATACCCAATTATATTTTAATTTCTAGGTGTATTCATCAATACATTATATTTATCTATTTTATTCTATAAATGACATACATATAACCTTCACTCCCTCTTTATGGGATATAAATGACATAATGATCATATTTTTATGAACAATTAAAACGTCGCGATTTTGAAGTGAAACCCGTTACATTTACACTCTATGGGTTATTGATTAATTTTTTATTAGGATATATGTGGTACACATGAATATAAATGACATATTCAGGGTGCACTCTGATTGTTCTCCAATGCATTGAGTAATTAATTTAATCTCTAGAGATGACAAGTTTCATGATACCTTGATGAGTAACCTTGGAAATTTTTATGACACCTTTGGGATGAACTTTTGTGATATATTAGTGAATTTATAAATTAAATTTTGTAGCCACATATTCATGTTATGGTAAAATTTTGTTTCATTAGGAAATTTCTCTACTTTCAATGCTAATGAATTTATGTTTTTCATCATGTTCTTAACGATATCACAAGTAAACTGATTCCCTTACTTTCCTTACTGGGACATATAATCACCCTTTCCTTTGATTATTCCTCCAGGTTATGAGATGCAGTAATTGTACATAGGTTGAAATTTTATTGAATATTTTCAAGGAGATTTAAATTTGTGTTTTAATTTTTCAATTTTTTTGGTTGCAGATTTCCATGACACTATACTTTAAAGGTCCTATGTATGGAAAATGTAAGTAAAAGTTATGATAAAAAGGCATGATTCCATATGTATTATTTCATGTTCTTATATATCCTATATTTGGGATTTTATCTCATCCATTTCTGACTCATATCCTCATGTGATTTCACTTAAAACGAAAACATTTATTGTAAATAAAAATATTAAAATGAAATAATTAAATAAATGATTATGTTATATTTCAAAAATGTTATGTTTGTTCCTAATTTTCTGATGAAACTGAACCATTTTATCCTAATTGTGAAATTATTTTAGGGTTTTTTTAAGATTATGTAATAATATATATATATATGAAAAATAAGGGATTCCATAGTTGGTATTTGAGGAATAGTTGAGTTAATATGTGAATTGGGATTAAAGAACCTTAGTGAAAACCCTTATTATGTGACTATATAAAACTGAGCACCCATGTAGATTTTTTTTGAAAATTATAAACATAGGTATCCTAAATGATATTATTTTATAAATAATTCACATAAAGGAATAAATTATTTATTGATGAATTCTTGGCATATGTTTTTTTAACATTAACTATTTTAGAAAATGCTGTAAACTAGGAGAAACCCTAACAAAAACCCATACGAGGGAAAATGCAGCGATTTCCTGAATGGAATTCCAAATGTGTTGGGAAGTGAGTTCAAAATTTCAAGGAGATTCTTACCCAACTCTCTCATCTTTTAAACAATAACCTGAATAATGTGGAATTTCCACCTTCTCCATAGATAGTGTTTCTTTTTATCATTTTTTTTGCACAAAAACAACCACCAACATTTAGTTTATCTTGTGATCCACTAGTCATGGAATAGTGGGTCAACTCAAGAGAGAATATATTTTATTTACTTTAAAATTATATGATGGAGAATGTGACTATCATTGTTTTTCATCTATAAGGGGAGTCATGTTAATGGTGGGATTTTATTAAGAAGACCACATCGAATGATGAAATTGAAGAGATGATGTGGGAAAACATGAAGATAATATTTCATAACTAGAATTTCCAACAAATAATTCTATAAATAAGGAGTTATAATTCATATAGATAATGTGAAAGAATGGTGAAACTGTTATGGCATACAATGATAAGATCAAAAGGCTTTCATAGTACTCTTCATGTTTTGTTATCAATAATGATATGAAAATTAAATGACTATTTAGTGGATTAAAACCTGTCCATGAAAAGGATATAACAATTAGAGACATTGGGAGTTATAAAGAAGTTGTATGATATTCTCTAAAAGTGTATATGATGTTTATAGAATGGGATTCTGGCTTTGGTGATAGGAAATTAAAGATATAGTTTCATGTTAGATGATATAATAAGAAAGGTGGAATGAAAACACGACCACTAACATGTAAAACATGTGGTAAGAAGTATCATGGGAACTACCTCAATGGGACAGTGAAATACAGAACTTGTGGGAGATAAGTCCACCATGCTCATGAATATTGAAAAGACATGAGGAAATAGGATATTGTGGTGGAATTGGGGAGAGAACCACCCATAGTCCAGTGCTAAAACTATAAGATGGAAGGGAACTATGATAACCAGTGAACTAATCCTAGAGTCCTTGAGGGTAATTAGTGTCAGTATACATTGAATACAATCGATCAGGGAAATGATTTTTCCATCACTACTGCTAATGTGGATTTTAATAATGAATCCGTACAAGGTACACTTCTTATTCAATAAAAAATTTAAAATGTTTTATTGGATTTTTGTTATAAACATTCCATTATATCTTTCATGTTTTCTATTACTATTAAATGAAATCCCCGAATCCTTGATGTAGATATATATTTAAAAACACCTAGTGGTGAAATTATTTCACCCCATGTGTTGTAAACTTCTCATATTGATGTTTGTGGTAATACTCTTATATTTAATCACATAATAAATCACATGGTAGAATAACAATCTATAATGGGGATGGATTGATTGTAATTATTTAAAGAACTTATCAAGTACCTAGAAAAGGGAATATATTTTAATATTACAGACTGTTGATTGATCCTATAAAAATTTAATAATTATCAGGAAACTCCTTTGGAAAATCAATCAATAGTGTCAGTGTAGATTCCCCGTTAAGAACAATAACTCAATCAAATGGTTGAGTCAAAAGAAGGTATCAGCCTTGGTGAAATTCCCATCATGAGGGAATAAAGTGGTGTATTTCCTAAAGATTTACTTTGGAAATCCCTAGGATTATGAGTTAGATTTATCAATAGAACTCATACCCAAAGCTACTCTTATTTCAAAGTTTCCATATAGGATGTCTCCAATCAAACTGTAGGAGTTAAAAAATCATCTAAAAGAGAATTTGGACAGTGAGTTCATACTCCCTAGTGCATCACCATGGGGTGAACTGGATCTCATTGTCATGAATAAGGACGTATCAATGGAGATGTGTATTTATTACTGGGAACTCAAAAAGACCACCATAAATTACATGTATCATATTATGAGAATTTATGACTTGTTGGATTATCTATAAAGAGATTAGTACTTCTTAGTAGTGGTTCACTATTATAGATATCATCAGCTAAAGGTTTGGAATGATGATATTCAAAAGATATCCTTTCATACAAGTTATGTGAATTATAAGTTTATATGGATTTCCATTGGACTAACTGTTTCACCTTTAATCTTCATGGATTTAATTAATTGAGTATTTACACATTACCACAAAAAACTTTATTAGCATTTATAGATGTTATTATCATCTAATCAAATAGAATGTATGAACATAAACAACATATAAAGCTTCTGTTAGTGACATGTACCAAGGATAAGTTGTATGAAAATTTAGGAAGTGTTTTTTTTTGAAAGAACGATGCCACATTCTTGGGACATATGATTATAAGTTAGGTAATTTATATGGTCCATTAAAAAACAATGGAAATTAAGGAATGTCCCAAACCCTCTTGTGTCATAGTAATCAAAATATCACTTGGATTATCTAGGAACTATAATCATTTTGGGAGAAATTTATCATGATTCTGTAGCTTAAATACATTATTAACAATGAAAGGGTTAAAGTATGCCTTTTTGGAATAATATGTGGATTTATTCATGGAGATTAGGGGAAGGCTAATCACTACACCTATTCTAAAGGTATTAAATTTTGGATATTTTTTTGTTATATATTGTGATTATTCAAAGAATGTACTTGGTTTTGTACTCATTAAATGTTATAAAATGATATCCTACGCGTCACATAAATTGATGATCCATGAGAAGAAATACTAAATAGATGATCTAGATTTGTCATATATGATTTTTTCTCAAAAAATCTAGTATCACATACTATATGGTGATAATTGTGAAATATATACCCATCACAAGAGCCTAAAGTATATATTCAGATAAATTGGAATAAACATATGTCCATGGAGATGGATAAGGGTAATCAAATAATATGATTTCACTATTCACTATCATTATGGAATGTATAACAAGGTATCTGGTATTATAATAAGAAAATAACCTAAAACAATATCAATGTTTCATTTTGAAAAAAATCCTATCATCTTGGATATGAAAAGGATGTATTTTTTAATTAAAATGGAAGGGAATATCTCCAACCCTTACTAAATTATTTCCCAAAAATCTATATAAGGACCTACTCTTGAAATTGTCGACATTACATCATTTTATAAAAATATTCATTACATTACAAATGTAAATTTCTGTGGATTATAATTGATTAGTGTCATTTGAAACATCGAAACAAAATCTTCCATCCTTAGGATATATCATCAAAAACCCTTATAAGGTTCTCCCCCTTTAGTATTTCTTCCAAAAAAAATTATTTATAACATGGGGAAAGGAATCAAAATAAAGGGGTGAGATCAAATTTAAGTATGGGTAAATAAAATAGATATGTTAAATTAAATGTGAGAATAGGTTTACGAGAACATGATCATGAAAATAAAAGATCATGGATTGTGGCTGGGACCATCTCAGTGGACAAAGCCCATTACTGAACCGGGTTCACACCCCATTCCATCCCTATATTACTGAACTGAGTTCACCCCTCATTCCATCAATGTATTTATGAATTGAGTTTATTTCCTATTCCATCATCGTAATACTGAACCAGGTTCATTTCCCATTCCATCCCTATAATACTGAACTGAATTCCATTCCCATTACAAACCTATAATACTGAACTGAATTCATTTCCCATTTATCCCTATAATATTGAACTAATTTCATTTCCCATTGCATAAATATAATACTTAATTGAGATCATTTTACATTATATCCATGTTTATATAATGAGATATTAATCTTTACATCATGAATTAGATGAAGATATAGGTCCCACACATCTCATAATGAATTCATACATACATGTCCCATAAAATCATAAATAATCGTATAATATCCAATGAAATGAAATGTGTGTCATATACATGTATACATTTCCCATCATATGGAAAAAGATACAGGTTTCTATAAACATTTCTTCTAAAGTGTAACATATAATATAAAAATAGGTTTAATAAATTTATAACCAATGAAATAGAAATAGATTCCATAAACATATAAACTATGAAATATTACTGGTTTGCATAAAAAAATAACCCATAAAATAGAATCAAATTCCATAAACATATAACTCGTTAAAGAGTAATATCTTTGATAAAGACCATGAAATTAAGAATAACCCATTCATAGATAGAATATTAATATAACCCTATGATCATTTATTAGAAGAGAAGGAGTAACATCAATGGATGTCACCAGAAATGGAAAATAATTTTTCAATATCATTCCAAAATATTTCTTGAGGAAATTATATATTCCAATTTGAAAAATGATTTTTAATTCATAAAATAATTTCAAAATAATTTTTATAGAAAATAATGTTAAAAAATATACCGAATAATTCATGTCATTTTGAAACCCCTTTTCCCTAAGAACATATACAATATGTTTCAAAACATTTAAAAAACCATTTTCATTGAAAACCTATTTAAAACATATAATGAATTATTGAAAAAGTTTAGAAACCCATTTTATTGAAAATAATACGAAATAATATAAATAGTGATTGAAAAAATTTTGTAAAACAATTGCATTAATATTTATACAATAAACATCCAATCATTTTAAAAACATTTTTCTTTGAAAAAAAATTGAAATTGTAAAAAGGAATATATGAAATATTTTTAAAAACAATTTTCCTTCAAAACATATAAAATTATGTCAATTTTATTTTGAATATTTTTTCATTGATTTTTTTTAAAAAAAAATCGTCTTAAAATTTAACCATAAAACATGAGATGAATGCTTCAAAAGATTTATGATGGTTAAATCCATATTTGTTGTATGAGGTAAAAACATTCCTTTTTCACAATAAAAATGACAAGTAAATGCCTCATTCGGAACGTGAAATGATTAATCAATTGAAAACATTGGAAATTGAAAAATATTTTAGAATATTCTTTTAATGATCATTGGAGTATTGTATAATATTAATGTAATCCATTTTTGGAAAACACAATTTTAAAGTAACACATAATTTTGACTGAAGATAAGGTAATGTTAATCAATATTAATAACACATTATTAACAATATTATATAAAAAATAAATATGAGATTGTACCAATATATGAATAAATCATTAATTAAAATTCTACAATAAAATTGATGAATTTTTAGGTGATATGGTTCATCATATTTCATTAAAGGAAGCAGAAACCCAAAAAATCATGAAAATCGATATGATTGTATCAATAAGACCTTATAACTTGGTAAACTGGGATCATACTCCCCATGTTTGAAAGAGAAATTTCATGAATAATAAAATATAATGAAAAGAAGAAAATTTGGGTTAAAATATGTAAAATTGAAGTATATACTCCTCGATGATAATGGAGGTGTATAACAAAGCATGAGTCTTAAATTGGAAAAATGAGACAAAACTATTTCACCAATTTGGGACCATTATAAAATTATACCCCATGAATGAAAGATCATAAAATTTATATGTGAGTACACATAACATTAGGTATACGATAAATTGAAAACAAGCATCTGTAGTACATACACCATATAAAAGGAAAGAGTGACAATCATTGCATGTATCTCATGGAAATAAAAATTGAGATGAAATCTCCTTTCCTCTTGTCTTTACTCACATCGTAATCATTAAAACCACCTGTATAATATATATATATTCATTATAAATATTTTACATAACCATATTATTAAATATTATGTAATATATTATTTTATTATGACCTTATATTACCAACTTTTTAACCATTCTATGTTAATGTTTCACTTCAGGTCAGATTCACGTTGATTTTTTTTATGTGTTTTAATTTGTTATATTTTTTATCCTAATACTTGTGTCTTGATTCCAGATTGTAAAAAATGATACAAATATCATTTATATATAGTATATATAAATTATAATAATCTATATAATATATATTTATGAAACATAATACATTGTTCATAGAGATGGTAGGCCATACATACACATGAAAACTATTTTCATTTCATTATCGTGTTGAGAGAAAAATAGTAAAAGAATTATATGTAAATATATTTAATTATGAAACTAAATTAATTATAACATATATATTATATATATTCACTAAATATATTCATAATAAATTCCACGTACTGTTCAATAAAATCACATAGATTTGAGGTTACGGTGGCATACACTTGCTCAAACAAAAATATGATATTAAAAAATGGTAAGTAAAACATATATGTGTAGTAAATTGAATTAATAAGATTAAATAAATAATATATATAATATATAAAATATTTCAATATATTTCCCATCATAATTTCCACAATTATAGGTGGTGAGGAAAATTGATCAATCATTATTTAGCGGGGACATTGTTTTTTGTACACGTAAACAGAATGTTCATTACACATTATATGGATGTGTGTGTAAGTGTATGTTAAAAAATTATTATACAAAATCATAGTATATTTATGATTTTAATGATGTTATAAAATCATGGAATAAATTCATTTTGGGGAGTGGAGAGGGAAAGTAAAAGTAAGGACATGGGAGAAGATGTTACAACTTAATAGGGTAACTACTTTTTGTTTGTGCCAAAAGGATTCTTTAGATTGACTTATTCTCAAGGGAAGGTTTAAAATTGTACGTTATGAATTTATGGAAGACATAAAAGAATAAATTTTCCAATATAAATTGGTTTTTGATGTGTAAGGTTGTGAGAGGGGTGGTAGATATGTTCTTACAATACGAAATTCATAAAAACAACCATAAATCGATAATTTAAGTTGTATTGCTACAATATAGACAAAAAATGGGTTTCTTACAAATATCTAGGTCATTTGGACTGCTAAGATTAAGGATTAGTCCCTAATTAAGCTTAATTTGACATAAATAATTATGATTAATTTTAATCACATTTACTAATCATTTCTGTCGAAAATAAAAAATATATAATTTTAATCTAAGTATTATACTAACTAAAATGGTTTTACTTATTTTTCAAAATTCAATCCACAGATTATTTAAAACTATCATTAATTCTAATCCGTCTGATGGGACAAAATTATTTGTTTTTAATGTTGAATGATGTTCAAAATTTTATTATGTTTTAAAATTCATTCTAATGAACTTCATTGTATTATTTGATGTATATCTAATATAATGTGTCCTTAAATCAAAATTATAATATAATTTAACATTAATAATATAATTTAACACTAATATTTATTTAAAAAAATGTTTGTTTATAACTAAAATGTAATATTTTTCAAAATTCATTAAAAGATGATGTTTCCTAGAAAAAACCCATAATTTCCTGGTAATAAAATTCCGCAATATAAATTCCAAAATGATTTATATTTTAAAAAAATAAATTTATAATCATCTCAGAAATTTATTTTATTTCTAGAAGTGGTTAATTTTAAAAAACATTATTCTAAAAAATAAAAGGACATTACCAAAAATCATATCATTTCTTACCAATATGTTTTATCTACATAAAAAATTATAACTAATATTTGAAAATTTCTTATTACTATTCATGTAAAAATGGTTAGAGTATTGGTTATAATTATCTCATTTACATAATTATAACAATAAAATAATATTTCGTAGAAACATTTGTGTTGCATGTAACGTATGCCAAGTCGGTGTTGTGTGTAGAACAAAAAAGATTTTACTGTAGGTAGTGCAAGACAAGTCATTATTGTGTGTAGTACAAGCTAATTCAGAATACAGTGTTGTAAAGACTCAAAATTTTTAAGGAAAAGTTTTTCTTAAATTCTTTGGGATTTTACGAGTACGTAGTTTCTGACAGCACCTGATTCCGAGGCATGGTGTGCCTGGACTAATTTTCCGAAGTTTAGCTCATGTAAGTTCAATGAATGAATGAGCGGGTTTTTCTATCATTTGAACCAGTGCTAGGATTTGAAATCTGAGGGCACCGATGAAACCGCAACACCAGTAATTTCTTAAGAGGACGTTTACCATAGATACATTTTTATAGGAGAAGGAGTTTAATTTTGTGGTTTAAATAAGAATTGAAATAAAAGTGTAGAACAATTTTTATTCATTATTCTAAGTGGTTATATCCTAGGTTTGGGAGTTGGGGTGGGACCCACTAGTTACGAACTACCATTGAGAGGATAAAGGTGAAGTGGGGCCCACACAAGCCCCAACTCTTCACATTTCCTAACTCCCTAACCCCCCTTAGAACCTGCTTAGCTTAGGCCGAGTCACTCGGCCAACCGGCCGAGCCAGCCGGGCCGTACCAGGCTGAGCCAGACCGCGCCACATTAGGCCAGCCATGCCACTTCGGGCCAAGTTTTTTTATTCTTTGGATCGGTCTGACACCCCTGCTGGGTTAGACCCATCAAACTAGGTCAACCCGACCAGTCGGCCCACTGGGCTAAACATGTCAGGCCCTATTATTCACTTAAACGTGAATAACTGAAGGAAAACGCATCCGATCGATGCATCGTCTACGGAACTGGGACGCTATTGATGAGACGGGCCTTTTGCGATACTCTAAGTGGGTTTTAGATGCATTTGGATATCACCCAGGTTAGAAATGAGCGTATTTCTAACGGGGCCCATGGGAGGGAAAAGCCAATATCTCTTAGACCAGGTGTCTGATTGACCCGTTGTCTGTCAAGTTGAGTTCCTATTGACATTACAGAACTTTGGGATATATCAATTTTGGAATTCATGACAGTTTATGTGTCGACCCCCTTGGCTCGTGGAGTGGACCCTCTCGGAATCGAGCGTTCTGTGTTTGAGAACCCTAAAGCTAGCTGCAACTACAATGATGATGACGATTGTACATGGATCCTTCGTGGGTTTGGTAGTGAGGATGACTGTACTTGGATCCTTCGTTGGTTTGGTAGTGATGACCACTGTACTTGGATCCTACGTGGGATCGACAACGATGGATACTGTACTTGGATCCTACGTGGGTTCAGCAGCGACGACTTATATACTTGAATCCTATGTGGGTACGGTAGGGGAGATGATTCAGAGGATAAATCTATCATCTCCACACCTCTTAGTGTGTATTATACCTATGTTAGCTGAGTCTTGACTTCCAATAATTATCATTAATGTGATTGAATTACCTTCACGTGTGGATAGGGATGTGAATTCTTGTGTGGATTGGATTATGAATTCCTGTGTGGACTATGTTGTACATGGGCTCATGAGTTAGAGAAGAGCTGGAATTGATGACTTAGATATATATATATATGGGAATATACCTTAGTAGAGTTGGTTGATACTTCGTGTTTGTATATTTCCTTTGTTGTATATCCTTTGTGGATTCTGGGAGGCCTTCGGGGGTATCAGGGTCCCTAATGAGTATCGTATACTCTCCCCTGCACGGGCTATGCTCGCACTACATTTTGTTGGTTGTAGACGAAAGACAGCGATGATCGTTTGTGGATTCTCAAGGAGGGTTCTATATTGAATCTTTCATTTATATTAAGACGGATGATGGAATAATAATGTGATTATGGTTATGATGTGAAACCACATACATGCATATTGGATCTCAGATGATGATGAAGGAAGTGCCACAAAGGATTTATTGACTCTTTTGGATGAGTTTTAAATACAATCAATAAAATAGATATATTTGGGACAATAAAAACCCATACCAAGCTATTGGGAGAATTTCACGAATGATATTAATAAAGAGAGCCTCAAATAAAAAAAATGTATTATTATTTACCAAACAAAATGATAACTCAAAAAGGCTATTATATTTTCAAATGTTAAAATATGTGTTTATGACGGGATCAATGATGTTTAAAAATAAGGAATATTAAATTAAAATAGAGATAAAGTGGATGATTTCTCATATCTTGTTTCTTGTTAGTAGATAATAATCGGTGATGTGTAAGGGGAGGTGAGACCATTGATACATGGAGTAGACTAGTGTCTATATTAGTGCTACTATTGTGATTTTGGGTGCTACTTATTTTTTAATATTTATTTTTATATCCCTCAAAACTGGAATGAGGGGTTAAACATCTAGCCCCATGATATGTAAATAAAGGGGTGTGGATAAAGAATATGAATTTTTTTGTTAATTTAATTCTTTTGAGGATATTTTTATTTGTTATTCCATTATAATCTATCTATTCTATCTCATTTATGAAAATGTTTTTGATATGAGGGTTCTCTTATTTAATACACCAACAAGTGTTCCCTATACTTGAAAAAAATGATCATGCATTTGATTTAAATATGTTTAAATATTATTTTAAACAAATATATATATATATATATATTTATATATATTAATCTATGATACTAAGATGGAAAATAAAGGTATATAAAATAGAGGGGTGAATACCCTGAGAAGAGGCTCACAAGAGTCTGAATTTGAAAAATATATATTACAATCACATTACTTATTTAAAACTATGCGAACGGAACTAGATTTATAGAAGCATAGACTGCTCATCTCGATAATGAAAAACAAATATAGTGTTGATCATTCAATTATTTAATTTGTCCTTAATTTTAAAATTTATTTGATCTGATTTTTTTTAGATCACCCTTTACTTCCACTCCACCATGTTTTTAAACTAGTTAGTGTTAGATAAGACTATACATATTTTTAATTTTATTTCATGAGATGATCAATGATTCATATAATGTGATAAAAATGTATCTATTTATTTGGAATAGTGATTAGAATTTTTTTAATGTATATAAAATTTCAGACATGTTTTTTATCTTTTCCCCATTTTCCCCTTGGCCTTGTCATGTTACAGTTTAATGTTCAACATTATTTCCCAATTATTCAACTCGTATAAAGGAGAACTCATATTTGATTTTGTAATCATTAATATTAAATGATTATAAAATATGAATAAATAAAAAATAAATCATAGCTTGAAGTGAACATGTCCAAGGATATATCCAAGGAGTACATAAAGAGTTCCATGAATGAAAACCAAGGATTAATGGTGTAACAACTACAATACCAGTCATAAAATAGAGTATATTAGTGAATTAGTATTTATATTGTGTTTTCAATGGTTATAAGTAAATTTTTGGAGAATAAAAATGAATTATAAAACCCATAAATTCATTAGTATTCGATATATTTAACCAAATTTTCACCTTGGGAATTTTTTCGGAAATGTGTGACAATTTATATTTGAAAATGTGACAAGTGTTCAGTAAGGGGAATGACTTTTCATAATTTATATCATAGAAAGAGACCAACAGTATATTTAATGACTTCCAGTACATTAAATCACAGTATTAGAATACATGGTCTGGAGTTTCATTATGATATTTTTCCCACCTAAAAAATTAATGGATTTATGGGTAATAATCATGAATTCCAAACTGTTAAATGAATAGTTAATATATAGATCATGGGAATCATTTAAATTTATAGTTGTATGATTTAATTAATATTAAATTGTTACTTTGTTACTCATTCAATGATTTTATAGTGGTATTTTATAGGATAAATGGTCACGTTTTGATGCAACCACATGAGGATCATGGATAATAATTTCACCCAATGAGAGATATTAATCGATAGATTATTTTATCAATATTTGATTATAATAGTAGAAGGATTGAGGTGAAACAAAAGGATTTCACATGGTTTATATTTTCTGGGTTGTTGCCCAAATGAATTTCTTGTCAATAAAACCATATTCTCCAATTACCATTAAATATAATATAGTAATTTACTATGATAAAACTGATTATCTAAATTTTAACTTTCAGAATTATGCATAAGGACAGATGCCAAAATGAAAACATCAATTGAATGAAGGGATAGATTTCAACCAAGGAAACATGGTATTAAACCTTAACATCAATTACCATCATGCATAATTTAATTAAATTCTATAGATGAGTCTCTATCCTCTTTAATTAAATCCTCATGATCATTACTCAAGGGATTGACAATAACGTATAATGATCAATGTGATGCTATCTAGGAAATAATATAAAACTCACAAAACAAACAATTATCTACAGGGGAATAGAAATTCATGTGATATATATCTCTATAATGCTCAATAAGATACTATGGGGAGTTTTTCTTATGAGGTACTAGACATCCTAGATATAGAGGGATGAAATCTATCACCTTCTAGAGTTGAAAGAAACATGATACTGATTAACGATCTAGAATATAGATTGAGGAATAAATTAAAAAATAATTGGATAATGATAAATGAATAACTAAGAAAAGAAAAATAAATGGAAAATTCCATTCAAAAGGAAGAACTGCCACATAACCAACCACTATTACTTTTTTTATATGGATAATTATAAGTATATTTTTATAAAAAGTAGATAAATATTTGAAATGATAAAAAAAATTCATATCAAAATACTATTTGATGAATAAAAATTAAACAAGCCTATTTTGAAATGTTTCTGAATGGATTTTTGAAAAAAGGAATATTATGAAATTGGGAATCATTTTATTCATTGGATAATATTATATATTTGTATCAATGATGATAATAAAGATAAAAAGATATCCAGATAGAATTTATATTTTGATTGATATTGGATCTAATGATTTTGGAAAGGATTTATGTTATTAATGTGAAGGAGTAAATATAATTTCATGCTAAAAAATTATGAAGAAAGGGAATGATTGACATGTATGAAACATGAGTTATGATAGAACATGAAAATACAAAGTTGACATATCCCTACGTCCTACTAAAAATTTTTATTATCAATTTTTTTGTTCCACATTCTACTATATATTTTAGTGATGTAAGTAGATGGTGAAAATACCAAAAATAATATTTGGAATTCGTGCACAAAAAATATAAAGGGAACAGATTGATGACCGAAGTAGGGAGTTAATATTTAGAGTTGAAAGAGAATATGTTGTTTTCAAAATGCACTAAATGATTAATAATATTTATGTAATAGGACATGTTTTGAGATATGATATATTTTAATTAGTGGAGGAAACTATTTTACTTGAGAAAATATGTGATATATCTATATTAGTGATGATATATAAATATGAAAAAGTAGTAAATAATTGATCATGTTTGATGGAAAATGAAGAGGAGAGGGGAGGGACCTTTTTCCCAAAATAATTCATGGATGTATAATAGTTTTGGGTAGTCAATTAACCGTCCTTTTATTTTTCAAGAGGTACTACATAATATTGGATTGGGTCCATGAAGATAGATAATTAATACAAAGAGCATTATTTAATATAGTTTTTGAAAATTTAGGAGGACCAATCTACATGGGGTAAATATGACATTGAACATTTATGGATCAGATGAGGAAACCACTATAATAATCTTAATCACTTGGGTTGAAGAGGTATATTAATTTTAAAAGGCAATTTACAATGTGATTTTGGGAGGATACCTATATTTTTATGCTTTCTGGATTTATTAATTAATTTATTCGCTTTTATTTTTCAAAAATAGTTATAAAATTTAATCCCCTTATATCATTGAATATTCATGTGAATGTGCTAGCATTATAACTATTTGAAATTTATTTTTAGGACAATGTTTTTCCAATGTCCATGTTTATATGCTAGAAACCAAGTGGAAGAATATTAGAAACTCATGATAAAGGGGGTAAAAATTAAAATTCTTTATTAATTTACTAAAACTTATTTACAATTTTTTTATTTTCAAATTAAGAAATATATGGCCACACATAGAGTAATGGTGGTTTTTTTACTAATGGAACTTATAATTTTTAAGAAACCAATGATTCCATTTTTTAATTTTTATACTGATGTAAATGAATACGTAATATGATGATATTTTATAATTATTATTACGATTTGAAATTTGTATATAAAAGGTTATTTATATTTATTTTTTGGGATTTGTATATGAAAATATTCTTACATATTTCCTAATATTTAATTTAATAGTTTTATTTGGATTTCTTCATTATTATTAACCAAGTCAAGATTTATTATCATTAATATCATATGATCACACTCATAAGATGTTTTTTGACTGAAATTTTCCATTATTTTTTATTAAATATTGTGATAGAACATTGGACATGTTACCAACATGTTATTCTAATTATTATTATTTTAAAAAATTATTTAAAAAATTCAATTTTAAAATGGGTGTGGATATTTTTTTTATTTACCTATTATACATGATTCATAATTTAACTTTTATACTGATAATATACATTAGATACCATGAATTATTTTTTATATGAATGATACACGTTACAATAGAAATTTAAACGTTAATAAGAAACATTAATAATTTATATGACTATCAATGATCTTGTTTTAAGGAATGTGAATTCTTGATAAAATGGATGATATTTAATAAAGTAAAATATTTCTATACCCTTGGATTTTAGAGAAGCTTTATGTAATTATTAATTTTATTGAATAATTTCATTTTATGAAATAAATTGTGTGTTGAGTTAAGAACAGTAAAAAATCACCACCACAGTACATATTATTTTAATAATTTGGGGTTGGGGGATTGATTTGAGGTTTTCCCCAACCAAATTTCCAGATAATTTTATTTAAAAAAAATAAATAAAAATAAAAAGGTTTTATTAATTATTAAATTTTTCTGTGACCATTAATTTACACATGGGATGTGGGTAATATGTTTTCATTGAGAGGATAATATAATTTGTATTTACATTCGATTATAAGGAATCAAAAATAGAGGCAAATTTGTTTTATGGGATATAAACTAATTTATACTAATGTTAAATTATTTCAATATTCCTCATCATTATATGTTCTTAAATTAAAAATAACTTAGGGGTTTTGTTATTTTGTCTCTATAATGTGTTGAATCATTTTCCTTTTCATAACAAATCTTCGGTAAACAAAAAAAGGGTATATGAAAAACTCTATATAAATTGTTTCCTTGAGCGATGAGGGGTGAGAAATGGGTCCAATGAATATGATTTGCATGAAAAATATTAAAAAATTAATATCATCAAATTGAATAAAGATGATGAAAATGTACTTATTTTTGGTAAAGATCAAATATTTTTTTTCTAGTGCATAGTTGGATTCTTTTTTTACATGTAACAGTTGAAATTTATTTCAATGTAATTAATAGTTTTATTCTTTAATTAATTATAAATTTTAAATCTTTGTAGAATGGGGGGTTACATTTATATTTTTAATGATGATATATTCTAGAGGAGAAGCATTGTTTACATTTTGGGGATTTTATAATTTTATTTTTTGCAATCATATTTGAATTTATATTATTTTAAATTAAAAATTAATTGATTAATTGTTTCCAAATTTTGTTTTATTTTTTTTGGTCAATAAAAATTTATTTTTTATTCTTAAAAATGATAAAATATTATTTATTGTATATAATTTTTTATGTGATTTCTTTGTGTAATAGTAGATATAAATAGAAAAGTATATGATAAAATAAGGAAAAAAATTGGCCAAAATTATCAAACCCTAAAATAAGAGGATCATAAAAAATGGACACTATAAGTGGGCTATCTGAACAAGAATAACATAGAAAAGGTTTGATATAGATAACAAAAAGGATACTATGTATTTTATAGAAATAAAATCATACATGTTTAAGGGAGGATGTAATATATAGTGATTAGAGGAGAGATTTACTAGTGTATGGTGTCACATGATGGTGTTAGGGGTCCACCCTCCCCTACCCATCACTATGAATTGTGGAGGAATTTCATTTATTATATTATATTGAAAATAAATTAGATTCTTAGATTAGGGACATGGGATTATAAGGGAACTATTACCATTTGAGAAAAAATTAATATTTCACTCTCACATATGTGTAAACTTCTATAGACATAAGTATTTATCAATCACTACCATTGCTAGTGCATTGTAATTTCATTGATGATTAAGGGAGAGAACACTAACAATTGAATTTCATGACATCAATCTACCTAAACTATGGATATATAGAATTGTGACCCATGGAACTTGAACTAATGCATGATGTGTATATCACGACCCAACTATTTTTTAGCTCATGTAGCTAATAGGAAGACAAATAGAGTATCACTATTTTCGTATGTGATGTACTATGACTAATACTACACAATGATAGAGGTTATGACATCATGTGAGTGTTGATCCATATCTATGAGTGAATATTATATCCTGTTTGTGGATATGTTTTTGGGTTTTGATGATTATATGGAGGGTTATATATTGGTAGTGGTGATGATATTAAGGAGGAATATGGATTAAATATTTGAGTATGTCCACATTATATAACTACATTCATGTACGTTGTAGATCAGATGATGAAAAATCTTATGTCGCATGTGTTTTAATTTTCTATTGCAATTGTTTATTTTAAATTTAAAATTTTGATTTCATCAAGAAAATCAATTTTAAGTCATAGTTATGGTGAGCATTTGATGTAGGATATACATGAAGGGGGCATCTCCTTCGTATACGTAGTTTAAAGATTCCAAAAAAAATGTGTAATCGACCAAAGATCAAATATTTAGGGAGGATCACACTTTGGTTTCTTAATGACTGAAAGAGGGATAAATATAAAAAAAGGAATGTGAAATTCAAAATATATGATAAGATAGATATTTATCAGGGGAATGTACCTATAAAAAGATGACAAATATTTCTACATAAGGGATCCTAACCCTGAGGAGACATGGATTGTACATTAGTCTATATGATGGAGTGGAATTTCAACTATGTTGTGTGGTGATTCGAGTTTGTTTATTTTTATTTTTATATCCCTAAATTAGTAGAATTAGGGGTAAATTACATGTAACATGATATATAAAGATAGTGGAGTTCATCTAGTAGATGAGTTTTTTGTGATTTAAATTATCTACTATGTTTGAGCATAGATTTGTCCATTTTTTAAAATTATAATTCTCTATCAATCATGATGATTTATAAAAGTATTGATTATTCATATTTAAAGATCCAACTATACACTCCTCTAAATAAACAAAAAATTAATTAGTTTGAGGTAGATATATGTAAATATTTTTTAATACCTATTTTTATACTAAATCTAGTAATTTAGTAGAAAAGGGGTTTATATAATATATTGGGTGATTAATTTAAGGGGAGGATAAGTAGAGTCTTAATCAAAAAATATCTAAATTTTATTTACGTCAAGGTTCCTTAGATAATTATAGGAACCCATATTTACTGATTTTTAAGCTCACTTCATTAATCTAAAACCAAACCTATGATAATTATTATTTTTATATTTATGTTTTCCTAAATATTATATGTTATTTCTACCCCTTAATTTTGAGATTGACATCATATTCATATCTATTATGATTAAAAATTATATATTTTTAGTAATTTTTTATGATGTTTTATTTTGATTTCTTGAGAGGGTTAATGATTCATTTTGGGTGGTAATATTTATAAAAAAAGTATCATTCAAAATTCATAAAAAATTAAATCATTACAGAAAAATCCTTGAAAATCATCCTAGGATAATATTGACCACTTGATTCAAATAAAAATCATTTTCTAAATCTAAACTCACGTTTTTTAAATTTATCGTATTTAATAAAATCATATAATATAATGAAATACCATTTTTATAAGAAAATGATATATTTGTTATTACCAATTATTATTTCTTATAAAGAAATAATTAAATTAATATAAATACACTATTCATATAAAAATATAATTTATAATCTTCCAAACATAATATATTTATTTTATTGGAATAAAACTATTGAGATCATAAAAACCCATGTTAATTAAAAATTCATTTTTAAGAATAAAATGGATTTATTACCTACTTTTCGAAATTAATTGGAATTTGACAATTAATTAACATTAAAGGTAGACATTATTTTTATTTACTATATATAATTTTATTTTGTTTATATCTACTTTACATTTTGATTACATTATTAAATTAATAGGTTCTCATATGTTAGTAAAAGTCAAGAGTACCTCATTCTGAAAATGAAAAAAGGATTCATTTCAAAGAATTTTTTAAGAAAAAAAAAATGGGAAATTGTTTTTAATAAATTAATATAGAATAATATAAAATGTAATTAAAAATTATTAATGAAAATATGAACATATATGAAGAAGATAAATGACCGAGTAGAAAAAAACTCAATCATCTATAATAACATTAATTTAGCATCTTGATTACTAAAGATATATATATTAAATAAAGATATTAATTTATAGATCTAATTAGTGGATAATAAAATATATTGGGATTAACTTAAAATTTTAAAATTATTCCCACTATTTACACTTAAACCTAAATAATCTTGAAAATATTGATATTGGGAAAAGAAGATTTACCTCTTGTTCGACTTGAATCATATGTGTCAGAAAATCATATATAATAAATTTGGATAAATTATATTTTTATCAAATTATCTTGTTAACAATTATAATATCACATATGATCAACTTATAATATTTAGACAACAATTTGTTAATGATTCCATATAAAAATCAATGTGTTGGGTGGTTAAAAGCCCCATTTTAATGTTATATTATTTTAAGAAATTATTATCCTTGTAATAATTTTTTTTATCTTATATAAAAAATTATTATTATGACACAAATATGTTATATATTCATTATATACATATTTACAATCATCCAGGGAAGAGAGAGTTAGAGAAATGAATTACACTATTCATGGAGGCAGTAGTTCGTACATTATCATTAACATTGATTTCAATTTTCGATGGATAAAATGAAACAAAGGTAAATAATTATTGAATTTTATAAAATAATTATTATATCATATATATATATATATTATATTATATTTTTATTCAATTTATCCTTATTAAAATACATTTAAAGCGGAAATGATAAAACATATAACATCACTTCATTGAAGTGGTAGTCAACATGTAAGAACAAGCGATGTTAACATTTCCCAATGGATTGGAATGAAAGAAAGAAGATATTTTTTTCTAATTCTATATGAATAATTATTTCCTAAATATTTTTCATATTAATTATTTCAATCCATATAACCATCTGAGTAAAATGGTGATGAAATTCGATTTATACCACTATGGGAATTACGTATGTCGTATATAAGAACAATTATTGTTTTCACTTTTCATAGAACTATGTACGGCTTGATTCTCATTCTCATGAGATTCTTAAGAATGCCCGGGCATATCCCCACTGGCCCAGCCTATCTTTCGTGTTTGGTCCCTTTACCCAAACACTTACCCATGGAACACATGGTAATATGGACTCTAGGTCCTCATTAATGTTGGGTTTCATAATCACCTTACCATCTGTCCCCTTCATTCCTTACAGATCCTTAGTCCGAGTTATAAGACCTTAAACTAATACCTTGTAATGAAATGTTTTTATAATAGTTTTATAATAATATTAACAAATTTTATATATATATAGGAATCTTGATTCCTTATTTTAGAATGGTTAAAAAAAGTAACTGATGTAGAAGATGAAATAAATTTTAACGATTCAGTAAAGACAATTACTTCTTCTTCAGTATCCTTCAATTAGATTCTTTATTAGGTACCCTTGGGAAGCTATTTTAATATTAATAAATCTTATAAAGAGTGTATAAATATGTTTATAAGAGATATTATATGGGTTTTGTTGAGATATATTACTACATGTTTTGTAATTAATTTATTTAAATTGGATTCCTTTTATAAGGTAGGGTAAAGAAAAACTTGTAAATTAAAAAGATTTCAAAATATAATTATGTAATTATAATGAAAAATTCATTCAAATGGATATATATTATAATGAAAATTATATTATTTCTAAAAACCACACATAAAATGAAATTTATATAGGTATATTGGTAATTTTAAAAAATACATTTTGGTTGAACACCATTGTTAATATATTTTATTTGAAACCATAGTGCAACATTTTTCAAAATTAGTGAGTTATATTTTTTACTTAAAATCAATTAATAAGTTTCTAAATGTCCAATATATGAAATATTAGACCCTTTATAATTCTTATTTTCCAATTTAATTTTTTTTATTAAAATAATTTACTACTTTTTTTAACAGAATATAATATTATTTAAAATAAAAAAACAATTCCGTTAATTTGAATATGATAACAATATGAAATCCAAAATATTTTAATATTAACCTTAAACATATAGATAAGTTTTTAATTTTTTTCTACAAAAATTCTAGAACACAATAATTAACCCAATTTGTATTGGTTGTAATTTTTAATATATTTTTTATTTTTCTATTAAATAAATAAATAATATATCGAGATTTTTTATGAATATAAGATAATTATTTTTTCAAAGAAAAATAAATAATTTACCATAATAGAAATAATAATATATCTTTTAAATAAAAATTTATAAATGAAATTGTTATGTTTATATCTATTATGCTTTTCTAGAGATAATAAATTAAAGTAATTAAAAATTTTATTTATTATTTTCATAAATTAAAAACATTCCATAATCAATGAAATATAAAATAATGTGGTCAAATATATTAAACAGATGGATGTAAATATTTATAGGATAAATTCAAGTGTTGTGTTTATTTTTAGACCGTATCTCATATTTTTGACCCCACTTTACCTATATCGATGTAACAAATATTTATCAAGGTAACTATTCAATATGATTTAAAAAAGGTAATTATATACCAAACATAATCCTCTTAATATCAAATATATTATCAATTTTTCATGATTTAATCTCTAAAAGTGGAAGAAATCCATTTTCATATATGTGTATAAAACACAATGCAATATACTTTTTAGAAGTATGTGTTTTAAATCCAGAAAATTATCTTTTATCAAAATCATGAATATTGCATTTGAAAATGGAATTAATTAGAATATTATATTTAAAATGGATCATATCTCACATGAATACTAAATTTTGAATAGAATGAAAAAATTACATTACTTAATTTAATCTAAATATTTGAAAATTTTCAATTCTCACAATTTAGTGACAAATTAATCATTTTAAAAATATCAAAAAGAATTAACATAAGATAATTTTGATATTATTACCATAAAAATTAAGATTATTGTTTCATATAATTTTTTTTAAATTATTTATATTTTTTTATCTAAAAAGTAATAAAACTCGTTGGACAAGATAACATACGTTAAAGAATAACACATTTTTACTAAAAAATTGAGTTATTATCTCAAAATAATTAATAAATATGTTTTAGTTGATTATGTATAATATGTTTATGTTATAATGTATATAATCATATTCATATCAAAACATTTAGTGGCTAGTTTTGAATAATCTTATTTAAATAAAAATAATTTGGGGTTCATTTATGCATGGTGTTGTGTGTTTAATATGATATCAAACATAGTTTTCTCTTAAAATATCAAGGTTTTAGAACATTGATATGTTTAGAGATATATATTTTACAAGGTATTTTTATTAAATTCGTTAATATACTACTTCAACAATTATTTTTTATATAATCATGTGTGTACTATCTTAATGCTAATAATTTTGTTATTCTTATGTCATTTTAACATCGATAAAATGGATATAATAATATGTTTACCTCATATTAAACATTAAAATGTAATTTATATAGACCAATGAAATTAATTTTTATCATCTAGAAATGAGAATAAGTTATTGAAATGGGTGAACTATTTATATGGAGTTAATCTTGTATTTATGGGATGATATGGAAAATATAAAAGAATGATTATATCTTTTGAATTTATTTTAAATAAAGGATATCGGTGTGTATACTAAAAAGTAGGTTATTATTTTATAGTGTTGTTATTGTATCTTTATTAAATTATTTTTTTGGTCTAATTTTTAGTTAATTAAAATACATAAATTCATTTTTAAGTAAATTGAAATGAAATATATTTGTGGGGAAAATGAAATTTTAAGCCAGATGTTATTTTTAACATTTAAGAGGATAACATTTACCCAAAATTATTAAGTAAAAAAAATATAATTATCAATCTAGGCTATCCAAGTTGAAATAATTTTAATTTTTTTTATACTTCTATTACATTAATAATAAATGTGGTTTATTACTTTATGGCTATGTTAAGGATTTCTCAGATCACTAAATGTTTTTAATACTTGGAAGCTATACATGTTAAGATATATTTTTTGAGGAATCATCATTTTCAACTCACAAAACCTGTTGAAATTAACCCAATATGTGTAACTTGAAATAATACATTGGTCTATAAAGGGAATTACATCTGTTAGAATACATTATGTTAAATTTCCTAATTCACCCAAGATGTACAATGATGTTATAAAGAGAGCCAAAACACAATGAGAAATTCATTTATATGATGTGTTTATACCTTGGTTAATTATGTGGAATACGTGATGTTTTTCAAAAATACTATTCTTGTTTGACTTACTTTTGTGGATAATTTTTGTGTTTTATAACATAATAGAGTAGAGTTTTTCTATCTACATGGACTATTATCTATATTAATAGTGTATAGAAATTCTATTCCTATAATATTTTACCTAATGAACATTATAAAAAAATAAAAATGACTATGAGTATCCAATATATGAGAAATAAATAACACACTTTTATGTGAGACTAAATTTTTTTGATTGGTTTGATGCCAAATATAAACATCTTTATTTATTAAATGATTTGAAGGAACCTTGTTTCAAAAATTATTATAGGTTATGGGACTAAAAGACTGTGATTCATTTATATACTATAAAACCCCAAAAAAGGAGTGGATAACCCAAAACGGTGGTACAATGTGTTATATAAATTTCGAAGGTTTGATATATCACCTATAAATATAAATTGACGCATATTTTTTTGAGTTTATACCCTTGTATCACAATGGAATTGATATGGAAGATATTAAGACTAGTTTTCATTGAATGGGATATAATATTTTAGACTAGATTCCAGTAGTACATTGTTAGAATTATCTAATTAATTGAATGATTTTATATGGTTGTAAATAGAATAATTTGGATAATTCCTCAAAAAATTCATGATTGAGGAATTGAAAACATTGTAAATATGTGTCCCATATAGATATTTCTTCTATAGCTAAAATTATATGCTTCCTAGTTTTTACTGACACATTAAAAGTCTCAAATTTAAGTCACATTCCATTTGGTTTTATCAATTCCATATCTAGTTATCCCAGTTAGATGTTCTAACTAAACGGAACCCCTTATGAATGTGTATTCTATAAAAATTTATATTATCTTCCCAATTAATTTATAAGAGATTTTTATTGATCAATTATGAATCAAATATTTGGGATATTAAATTTTTGTAAAATAATTGTGATATTTACATTAAAAAAAGTAATCGGGATATAAATTTTTAGTCCATTATTTTGATATATTAGTCATCCAAAAATTGATTAGAATAACAATCATTAAATAATTAATTCAGTTGTTATTTTTTAGTCTATCAAATGGTCTAACAAATATACAAACAAAATATATTGTAATATTGATTTTTAATTGAATAGTTGTTCAAAAAAATAAATTTTTATAATTACATTTTTATTAGAAATATAATATTTTATTTATGGAATAATTTATACATGGTTAATTTTTAATATATTGATAATAGATTGTAATTTTATGATTTCACATCATTAATAAATTATTTAACCAAATTCCATTGATTAAAATAATTAATTGATTATATTTCCATTTAAATTTCATAAATAAAATAATATCATATTAATTATCATAATATTAAATTAGATTAATTTTTATATAATAAAATATAAATTATATATTTATATATTAATTTATTTGAGTTATATATAGTGTTCAACCTGTATAATTTTATCATGATTTCTAGATATTATCTCACATCGATTTGGTTAATAAAAGAATATTTTTATATTACCACCAATATATTGTTCTTCCAATGATATGAACTATCATATACTTTTTATTCTCGAGAAGAAACCCAACATAACATATAGGGAAATATATTATTCCCAGAAAGTTGAATTCGTTTGATTATATGTTCAATAACATTATTGAGCAATTTTCTTCAATATGAATGGTTGTTAATTTATTATATAATGGTTTGATTCTAGTTTTTCTCATTATATACTTTGAGAAATATAATTTTTCATAAAAAATAATTTACCCACCAACATATTATCTAGTGTGTGTGGATATTTTGAATAGTTTTATCCTTTAAAAATAATTCAACTTTATGATATTAAAAATTATATATACACTTATATAAAATTTATATTGTAGAATAAACATACTAGAAAAATATATAATTATTTTTTTAACAACAAACTATGTTACAAGGGGAAAATAACTGAATCCCACATTTTAAAAATTGAAATCACATTCTCCTTAAACTATAATGACTTACAAGTGTATAAAATAAAATGATTTTATGAAAATGATCATCAATCTATTCAAATATAGAAATAGAATATAAATATCAATATTCAGATCTATCCATTAAACAATATTTCATTAAAAATAAAATAAATAAACATGGATCCAGAATAATTCATGCATAAAAATATATTATTAATAGAATACAAGAAATTTAATTCCGGCATAAAACCCTATATATTTTTTACTAATAAATTTATGTATACATGATTAATACTATATATAAACACATACATATATATATATATATATATATATAAATAGCATAAAAATAATTGTGTGTGTGTGTATAAATAACTACATAAAAATAAATATAGTTTTTACCAATTAAACAAACAAAAATATATATATATATATACATATATTTTGACACAGACGTAGAAAAAAAGATTAAATACATTCAATTACAAACAGACACACATATTGACAGTTTTGTCTACATAATATAATATATATATATATATATATATATACTTATGTATGTATGTGTTTGTGTATACATATATATATATATGTGTGTGTGTGTGTGTGTGTGTATGATTACATAAAAAATATATTATTACTATATATATAAACATATTTTTAGTATTTTTATCGACTATATATATATATATATATGTACAGATATTCATACATATAGAATGTTATGGTCAACGTTGGCTGATGGAAAAAACTGATAAAAAACCAATGGATTTTTTACATTCATATATTCAGTTTATCAGGGAGTGTCATTTAAAATATTACATATAAAACTCCACAGTGTGGATTCTGTAAGACCTCGATGATAAGTGGGCTGTGCTATGTTTTGAACCATCGATTAGAAAGCACATTTTTGAAGCATCAAGACATCGAAAAGAGTTTTAGATAATCAAATGATAGAATGAACATATATTAAATTATATATTAGATACTATGAAAATATGAAACCCTAGACACACATTGTAATGAATATGTACACACCAGATAAGATATTACGAAAATCATGAAGACATAAATAAAAGAAAACAATAATATAAGTTTTTATATGGTTCAAATTTATTCATGGTCCACAGTGTGGAATTGGATAATCATTTTATTAATAAATCATAAAAATAAAACTATTTTGATCATTTATAAAAAACAAAAAACAAAACCACACAAATAATAGTAAGAAAAAATTTGGAGAAATATTCCCACCACCTTTCAAATAGATCTAATGAATTTCATCCATGTTTATATAATAAAAAAAGTATCTTTACTTATAATGAATCAATAAATTATTAGTGAATGCATCCACATAAATATATGATTTTCCCATATGTAACCTTCAGATTGACCCTTGTGTAACCCTTACGAATATTAAACAAATCATTTTTGGATCCATAATTTAATAATATAAAATTCCATTGTGTCTTGAAACATAGACATTACACTCTCTTCATTTTTAAATTAAATTAATCTTATATTAAAATTAATAATTATTGTTGTGTTATTCTACTTTGTTCATCATGTATTATAATTGGAATTCACTCTTAGATCCTTCTTGAAATATTGACACATAGTCGAAAAATATTTCCACATTGGTCAAACCAAACATTCTATTACATAAGAAGTATTTTTGGAATCATCACTTAGTCCTCCATCATCACATAAACACAAATTCTCATCTAAATATTCTTTTTTATCCATATGGTTCTAAAAACATGCTTTTAGTCATGTCATCCCAAATAAAGAAAATCGTCAACCCTTTATTTTTATGAAATAAATCTTGGTACGTATATCAGATGAATTATAAAATCTACAAAAATTACATAGATTAAGAAACTCTTTCAACTAATTTATAAATGAATAAAAAAAATACATTAGCTAAATATTATCCATCCTATAATATAACATCTTATGATTATATATGTAATTTAAATATCAAACATGTGTAATTATATTATTAATTATATATTAGAATATATGTGGTTTAGAAGGAATTCTAGTTCATCTCCATATGAAAACAAAAATCTTGAAATCGAAATGGATAAAAATTTGAAAATAATAAACGAGACTATAAAAAATATATGTCGTGTATGATTTGAAGAAATTAAGTAAAACTGTTTTTTTAATGAATGACTCTAGGAAGATCATTTTTATCTAATTAGGGTATGTTTACCTTGATCTTCAACCATCATATCTTTAAGTTGAAGTTGGATATATTATATATTCCTTAACTATACAAATATAAAACTAGAATTATAAGTGAGTTCCACATAACATAACTCTGAGTTTTTTGTTGGAAGCACAATGTTATTCACAGAAACCATTTGTGATCAATCAATTAATTTAACGCATCAAGGTAATATAATATTAAATAAATATGTGATTTAGAATTTTGAATTAATATTACCTTTTACCACATGATAATAAACATTATAATGAGTAGAGGATTAGATTGATTAAATTGAATTATTTTTATTTTGTTTTTTAGATCACAATACACTTTGTATATTTTAAATTTAATATTAAATGTTGTTTTTTAGATTTTATAGTGTGAAAGATGAAAATTCAATGAAATGAAGATTCATGAAATAATTAATTGATATACCCTAATTTTATTGGTTGATGATTGACTTCCTAAAATTATTTAGACGTACACCAAGTTCATAAGAAGGGGATATATCCACTATTGATATAATTTCTAACGGTTTTGAATAATATAGCATTCAATGTCAGAGTTTTCAACAAGTTATCCCATATATTTTTATAGATTAAAGTGTTTTAAATAAGGAATATCAAGATTTATTAATTTTTATATCCATTTTTTTATTTTGTATCTACATTATTACACGAGTGGTTTTGATTTTTAAACAATTTGCTTTATGATTTTTTTATATGAAATTCCATTTTCTGGGGATTTCCATTATAAATAATATTTGGATATTATTATTTTTATCAATTTTTTATTATATTTATCATGAAATTTGTGAATATAATGAAATAGGATTCTATAATCTTGTTTTTTCCCATGTTTCTTGGGATAATAGTACATAAAATTATTGTGATCCATTTGATTGTGGACATCTAGGGAAAGTGATAATAAATTCAACATCTGATAAGTTTATGTAGAGGTATCCAATGAATGTAATGAATGAGACCTTGAATTATGAATAAATAACCTCTTAACAAATTTGATAAAATTTTGGATTTCTAAATGTCTCCAAATGAGTAATTTGATTTTAATCCAATACTACTCAATTTTATACATATTTCTATAACTTTTTTGTTTCTAATATTTAATATATTATTGAAGTTATGAGAAATGTATTTTTCACTATGTATTATTTATATGTTTTTTACATTAAATTTAATATAATAAATATTTAGCTCAGATGAAGATTTAATGTATTACCATCATGTATCTAATAAAGGAACCTAATTATAATTCATCTTGTTAATAATAATTAACCCCTAGAGTATATTTCTTGCCTTATATTTTTGAGATAATAAATTTTATCATCGTGGGTCTCCATGTTTGATATTGAATTTATACTTTTTTTGTAACTTATAAAAAATCATGGTTTCTATACACAGAAAAAGATGTGGTGGAATGATAATTTTTTTAATGTTGGGAAGAATAATTTAAATAATATAATATAAGAATAATAACCATCCATTTATCATTTTTAAACCTTTTAATTATAAATGGCTTGATTTCGTGAAGAAATTTGTTTTTTATATAGGAGTAAAGAATTATTTGATGATGACCATAAATTAAAAAATTCAAAAGAAATATCATTAAAAGTATTATAGATATAATAATAATTATATTCATGCAATATATAATGTGTCAAACAATTTCTCATCATTTATGATATGGTTCATTTAAAGTCAAATATCTTTATGTGAAAATACTATTAGAAATTGAAATAGTATAGAGGTTACTCATTTTTTAACTTCTAACGTTATAGACCATACAAGAACTATGTTACATATGTAATATATAAATTTGAATTTATTCTTGTATATTTAGTTTCGTTTATGAGCTTTCACATAAAAATTATTATGAAAATTTTTAATCATTTTGTGAGAATGTGTTGTCAGATGATCATTTTGAGAAAATATTTTTTAATATACAATAAATTTTGTGAAAATATTGATATATTGATATTGATTATATAAATCATTAAATATATATGAGTATTAATGAGTTTATTATAAATCTCACACAATATGATAGAATATTAAAATTGAGGCCAAGAATGGAAATATGAAGGATAATATTTCATTTTCATCAACATTTTATAATGGTACATCTGGAGATCTAATTATAGGAGTTGATTTATAAAAGCAGTAATAAATGTGTTCATTGGATGATAGAAATGTCAAATCTAGTAAATATTAACATTCTTAATTATCATTAATAATGAATAATAATAATACAAATAGAATCATTCATTAGGATCACTAGAATTATATAAGGTGAAAACATGACTGGAATGATACTTCTAATGTTTTCCTTTATGAATGTTAAAAAATATTGGTAATATAAGAAATATTTTATAGAGAATCAAATGGAAATAAATAAAGGTATGTAGAACATCTAAAAATAGTGGACCAAATTTTTTGAAGGCCTTTTATTCATGGATTGTTAGTAGATGAGAAATATCCTATAATAATTTATTTGATGAAATTTCTTGTGAATGTTAGAGAATTATTGGATTCTATGAAAATATTTCTATAAATGAGAATTTTATTATAGAAATATTAACTATATAGTCTCTATAAAATATATCATTGGATTATATATTCTACTATTCTACTGATTATGATTATCCACCTTCCTCAAAATTTTGAGAAAGTAAATTAATCATTTTATATGAAATAAACTCATCATACGATGTGGAATATTTTTTTGATATATTATGAAATGGTGATAAATATAACTATAATAGAAAATAGAATAAAAATAAGAGGAATATCATCGATTATTCTAAACTTTACTAAGAAGCTGTTAGAAATGGTGTTTAAATAATATTACAAAAATTTGTAAATGATAATTAGAAACATTGTATAAATATTGATCATGTTCAACATATAAGGATTGGAATTTGGTTATTAACCAAATATCCATGGTTAATTGTTTGAATAATTTTGTTTCTAATTTTACATTTGATAAAAATAAATTGAACAGAATAAAAAAATCAAAAGTTTATTTGAACAACTAATTCATTTTTTCATTCATTCAATAAATATAATTTTTAGTCAAATTACATTGTCTCAAAAAGTCAAAAATTTTATTCCAAATGTAAAATGAGATGTCAACATAGAAGCTTTTTTCATTAAATAATACCAAATCTTTTGGTCTATGTATCATATTTCATCATAAATAACAAAAGTTGTTCATCATCAAGAGATAGATATACGCTGGTTCCAAATAGTGTATTTTATAATATTTATAGGCTAAAGAATATTCAGGTAAATTGTATATAGTTTTAATATTTTTAGGAAAATATATTTAGTTATATTATAAAAAATAATTTTTTTTGTTGATAGTCCATGTTCTTGACACATGACTAATGAAAGTTCTATATTTTGGATCATTAAAAAATTTAAATGTTGGATGATTCAATTTTTGTGATAATTTACAATGTAAAAAAATTTGAATTAGATATCCATATTTTGTTGTAAAATATTCAATTTATTATTTTATTTATGTATTAATAATTATGAATAATCTTGTTAGTATAATTCAACTATGGGATTAGAGTAAACATGTGGAATTCCAATGTAAATAATGAGATTTTCAACGTCAGAAGGTACAATCATTAAATATTTCAATAATCATGAGTATGATCACACACCAGACATAGAAGACCGTAATATTTTGTGTTTTATTTATTAGTGTTTAATCAAATAATTATTATGGCATTACAATAGTATATTTGGAGACTATACCATTCATAATATTTATAGAAAATTTACATAAGGTATTGATTCAGATACAACAAAGTTTACGTTAAATTTATCAAGAGATTATGATCCCTTTCAAAATATAAATTAAAAAACATATACTTTTAGACATATTAGTAAAATATCAACCTACATAGATTTATAAATTGTGTGTGTGGATTTATTTGGTCCAATTAAAAGTGGAATCTTTGGGGGAAAATCATTGTGTGTAAATAATTATTGATCATTATACTATATTTATATGGTTATTCTATCACCCTCCAAATTTTGATTATTATATTTTCAATAAAAAAATCATACTTACATTAAAATTTATTAAAATATATATATTATTACAATATAGTTATTTTATTATGTGATTTTCAATATAATTATTTTGAATTTATTGTAGCAAGAAAATTTGTACTCATAATTTTACAGCACCGAGGACACCATAAAAATTAGAGTATTTTTTTAGGGAAATTATGTTTTTCATTAAACGACTCATACTTTTTTGGGTGAATATTTTTTTCCAAAATGTTTTAGTTTGAGGATGTGATTTCTTCATGTAAAATTGTAGCTGAGTTTTACATCATTTAATTCATAACAATACTCATGAATTATTGAAAAGATGAAAACCAAAAAATTTATACTTACATATTACTTTGTTATAAAAAACATATTAGTTAATATAAATAATAAAATTCAAAAATTTCATCCACAAGGAAATAAAAAACATTTTCATAGTTATTCTAAAACTACTGAGGCGTAATTCATTTTTAATAAATAAAAAAATATTATTAATGATAATTTTCTATTAATATTTTACTAAACTAATCCTCTCATTTTGGTAAAACATCATAATTTTTATCCCGTAGATAATGTGTTTTGAACTTATTATGTTAATATTACTAGAACTTGATTTCTATTTTTTAAAATTGGGTCATATATTATTTTGGACAATTTGTTATAAATATTTTTAAACTACATATATGGACGACACATTGTAGTTGATTAGGGAAAACATTAATTTTTCCTTAATAACAAGTTTATCAGAAAGTTGCATCCCCTTATTACATCACTCGATATGTGATTCAACTAAAAAACACAAAATTACATAAGAAATTAACATTATCATCATTCATTCATATCTCAATTAGAAACTAAAATTAAAGATTATTCGATATATGAGGAATGTTGGATATGGGATATGTAAGTTGTTCTTAATAAATTCAAATGAAACAATTGTTATACATTATTTTAACATCATATATAATATTCCGTGATTGGGGTTAAATGGATTCTCAGAATTTTGTTGATGATGGTGGAATAATATAATGTAATAAAGAATGAAATTTTATTAATGGTTATTTTCAAGGAGAGGGAAATTAATATAGTGATATTTTTTCTGAAGAATTACCAAGTCTATCCGATTCCATTATCCTTAATAAATCCTTTGAAACTTTGTTTATTTAAAATGGATGAGAAATGTTATTTTAAATGTAATTAAGTTTAAGAGGAAGTTTACATTGTACAACAATCAGGTTTTGAAGATATAAAATTACAAAAGAATATATTAAAACATACTAAATCTATATACTACATTACACAAGATCCAATATACTTTTATGTTATACTAAAATAATTATTAAATTGATTTAATTTTGTTAAGGAAAATGATCATCCAACTATTTCTATGAATATTAATTTTTAAATAAACCATAAATATTTATATTTATATTGTTGAAGTATAAAATAAAAAATTAATTTTAAATTGGTTTTAATAATTTATATAAAGTCAGTTTGAAATGATCATGATAGGTGAATTAATTATTTTTAAATGGTGTTTATATTTTATAAAAAATAAATATAATCATTTTAACTCAATAGAAATATATTATCAATCTTTTTAAAACATTTTGTGTGTAAAACAATTTTTTTTATTTTTAGTCCCCTACGAGGTACCTTAAATAATCATAATCATTTTGAATCCAAGAAACTAGATAATTAGATATTCTATAAGGGAATGATTGTAAGAATAATATATTTAATGTATTATTGGAAAAATATTATGTTTCTTTTATGTTTATGATATTAATTTCAAGAAAATATAACTTAATCCTAATTAACTTCAGTAATGTGTATTTTCTATTAGTTAAATGTTTCACTGAAACATACCCTATTTTATTCTTCCAGGTCATATTTTACACAAAAATATATATATAAATGATGATGTTCGTTGTGTTATGTTTGATATAAAGAGTACAGTAGGAACACTTCATATTCTAGATGAAGCTTTAGTTTTATGGTCTAGAAAGAAGACACCATTGGATTCACGCAATAGTAAAGAAGAATAATATTTAAAAACTAAATGTTTTTTCAGTCATGTTTTTTGGATGATACACAGACTCATAGTTTTTTTTTTGAGGTTTCACTCTAAATCAATACATTTTTCATTATAGAAACAAAATTTCATTATCTACAACCCTATCAAGTCGCCTGATTAAAAATAAAAAATATACCAAAAATAATTTTCTCTATGATTACACACAAAAATAAGAAATATCTCCTGACACTTCATTACTATAAGTCATCTTAGAGACATTGTCACTAAATATTTACTCTTGATATATTTTAATATATTAACATGAATATGGTTATAATCAATATAAAGTGAAATGAATTTGAATTATTATTTAACCTACATCTGAAAAATGATAAAATATTTAAAATTTTAGAACATTCATTGAACCTTATAAATATTTTAGAAATTTTATATTTTATGATATTCTCTAAAAAGAAAATTACATTACATGGAAATAAATCTAACTTATTTTATTATTTTTATTAAACTTAATATTCTCAAATTCATTTATATCCATGATTTATGTACATATTATTTTATTATATATGAACAATAAAAAAATATCATGATTGTTAGAAAGGAAAAAGATATTTTAATTTTAATTTTCACATAAACTATCTTCAAAATAAGGTGATAATTTATAGTCACCCATAGATAATATCTAAGAAAAGATTCCAAACTCTTTACGTAAACTGTGACTAGATTATTTTATGACTTGTAGTTACCAAAATTATATAATGGTTAATTGTTTCAATGTTATCCATTTTAATATAATATTTTATTTATATGTAATAAATCTATCTTCATTTAGTCGATAATATATCGAATACATTTAAATTGTACATCCATAAAATTGGAATTGACTTGTTTTTTTATTTATATCTTTTTTTAAAAAAAAATAACGACTAGTTATCCTTATTCATACACGTATATGCATTTGTGTGGGAGAAATTTTTTTACTGAAAACTCTGTTAAATTTTTTTAAATTATTTTTTTATGGGAAAAATTTTCTTTTAATAAAATTTCATAAAACGAACAGATCTTAATATCATCAGATTTATATTTTACTTTATTAACATTATTTAAAAACATTTGAATAAATATATAGAAAGTAAATGGAGGACAGATGATTTCATCATAATTTTATATAGGTTTTTTCAAAATCACAATGTGGGAGATATGGAAAATGAAAAGTTTTATTTATATGATAAATTTTTTAATATGTTTTACCTTCTATATCATATAAATGGGATCTTGTTTCTTATAAAATGATATTAATGAATTTCATTATATTTCATATTGAATGCATATTTTAAAGAGATTAAAAAACTAAATTTTCATCTATTATATTTTATTTAAACATGAAATTTCTGTTACGTGAACTATGATTTTCAAAAATGGATAGATTATTTATTTAATGAATCTATTATGTTATTTATTTTTTAAATAAAATACACATTATATTAATTATGGGTTTTACATGAATTGTTTTTCTTGTTATTTTTGGTGTAGAGGATAAAATTATAATGAACTGAGGTGTACTGAAATGATTAATTACACATGATGTTCATTCTTCATAGTGGAGAATTATTGAATTCATCAAAATATTTAAATCTACTTTGAGTTCTTCAAAAGTTGATATATCTATTTTTCATGTAGTAAATAGTAACACGAAATAATAAAAATTTTATTTTTGGATTTTTGAAAAATTATCAATATAATTGATTATAACATCATGGATCCATAAAAGTAATAATGAGTATTTGAATATTATATTAACATTTTTTAGTATTGAATATTATTTTTGTGGTGATAGATTCCAACCAATGTGATTTTTTTTATTCTATGTGTTTTTCATATAGATATCATTACATGAGATTTTCCATTATAATGATCTATTCACTTCTATAAATTTATTTGTTCTGATTTTGATCTTTTTTTACCATATAATTTTAGTGATAAGAATATATATGTTTTTATGAACATGTCTGATTACGGAATTCTTGGAATAGGGAGGAAAATCTGTTTATAGTCAATATTATACTGGGGTTCTAGGGAATATAATAAATGGTTAAATTCAAAAGGGTTTAAGCTGACGTATTCTAGTGATAGGAATATAAATACCGTGGACGTGTTATAGAAATCATACTTATATATTGGATAATATTGTCGTTTTATAATATCCATCAAATAATTTTTTTAGAAAATTATTCAATATTCTAGTTTTTTTAATAACTAAATTCGGAATAATTTTTTTATATTTTTTGGTATTTGTCTACTATTTTGGTAAATTGAATATGTGGTTATGTTAATATATGTTTTTACACTACATTTACTCTATTAAATTGGGTATTGATTATGATGTTTTTTACATAATATACATAAACCTTGTGGTTGATATACATATATATATATATATAAGGTTAAATTTCTACCCACTCATATATTATTTTAAAATTATATATATTATAAAATATAATGGTTTTTATCAATATATGAAACCCATAATAACATTGAAACGAATGAAATGGTTAGAAAAAAAATCCAATAGTCTAAAATCATCACACAATCTCAATTATGCATGAAATTGTGAGAATTTGTGCCCCAATGATTTTTATATTACAAATACAGCAATGAATAAAGAATCAAAAGAAAAAAATGAAGAACTGAATATCACAAAACTGAATCTTATATAATTATCCCAAATAAAAAAAAAAATAGGTCCATGAATTACATCATGAGTAAATCTGTATGATGATGGAAATGATGTTTAGAATTATATTTCTATAATGAAAAAGATAATTGAAAAAGAAATCACAAATGTCTTTCCTTCCCATTTCATGTACATCCCTTTCATCCTTCCATCTTATCTAAAAATTTCTAAGCACATGAATGGATGTGTAGGTTCCTACCTAATAGAAAACGGTGTTTCTAATGTTTCCTCCAAACGTGACCCTTGAATTTGAATACATTTCAGACCCCATAGACATCATAAACATGAATGCAGGTAAAATAAGATCATGTTATAATATTTCTAATATAACTTAATTTAATTTTTCATATCATTTATGGGAGTGCAGAAAGTTATATTTCTCTATTATTACTGTATGTTTTCCTTTCACGGTATAATTTTAATGTTTCATCCACATTGACATATAATATAAACACCATAAATTCCAAATTTTAACCTACTACTTTATACAGATGTGGGAGTTAGAGTTATATTTCATTTAAAGTAACAATAATCCCATTAATTGTCATGTATCATCTTTTATGGTGCATTTCCTGATGTACATTAAATTATATCCACCAATAGTGTTTCTAATTTGTAATATTCATTTGGAACCTAAATGTTTTTATTCATCACAATTTTGAACGTAATTAATTAATGGTAAATAATGATTAAATTTATAAAATTATATTATTTCAATTTGGAAATATGATTTTGAGGTTATGAAAAGAATTATAAATTTTTTTCATTTCATGGAAATAATATATGTGAAATATACCATTCAATACATTTAATATAATGATTGAAAAATATGATTTTACTGATAAATTATAGAATACGTAGATGATATAATTCATAAATGGGATACAAAAAAATAATGATGAAAATATTTTATAATGGAATCTTTTACCCAACCCCCACACCTATACATTTTTAATCATAATTTATAATCTATAGTAGTGTCAAATAAAATTTCCCCATGTATTACTAGACGCACTACTCAACTAAGACACACAAATAAAATTCCATGAAATATATATGAAATTTCAATCTATAACTCCCCATGAATCATAAAAATAAATTAAATATCATTTTAGTGAATAGGTTAATCTTGAACTTATATCTCGTGAAATATATTTCTCACATAATAATGAATTTTAAATTGGCTATTTTTCAATTATAAGAACATTCATGATATCCAATTGATTTTTTCCTTTCTGATCTCTCAACATCAACAAATATGATATAAAAAATTAGGCATTAAACCTAATTTAATGGTTTCTTATAAATGGATCTAATATCCACAATTAAGATTATTTAAGAAGATAATTTCGATGAAACCAATTGAAAAACTAGTAGGAAGTATGATTTAATTAATAGTCAATATATGTATAAATTGTTCAACCAAGTGGCTTTACCGTGGTTATTCAATGTTTTATGGATAAAATGATTTAAATATAAACAATATTAGTAGAATAATGAAATTTTTTAGGTTTTATTGTGAATTAAAATTCATGAAAACAATTTTCCTCATGAATGGTATGCTCATCCCTCTCACCTAATAGAAATGTATCTCCAAACAACTCAGGGTTTTTTAAGGTAATCGAAAATCACGAGTATTTTGGAACAAAAAAATTAATACCCTCTTCCCACCATTTATAAATTCATGTTTTGTTTCATTTTAGATATTGAGTTTTTATTGACTTATTTGTTTTTAGATGGGATAGAGATGGTTATTTTGATATTTATATTCAATCGAACTACCTTTATACTTTTTTAATAGTATTGTGGATATCATTACATATATTTTCTAGGTTTTTAAAATCTAAATAAACAATAAATTGAGGTGCAAAATTTTAAATCAGCTCAAATATATTCTTCAAATCAGTTCAACGTCACTCAAATACTCACTCGTATGTACTTTATTTTAATAATATTAATGAAAATACTTATAAATGTGGTTGGAAGGGGGAAAATAGGTTCTAATGTGACTATCTAATGATATCATTCATTTCTACAAGGAGACTAACAATATTACCATGTAAGGAATGAAGAAAGAAAATTTATATTTATAAAAGAATATCAAAATGGTTCTTTAATCAAATTTGACATAGCTCATATACAAAAATATATTTGAATAAAATAGAAAACATGTTTTAGATATCAAAACATGGCCAAAGAATCTTATCAGAATTATAAATGTAATGAATATGTAAAAAATATTTATAAACCTCTTGGTTTTTGGAAATTGAAAATATATTAGATATGACAAGTGCATATTCATTTCACAGTTCACATTATATCATTAAATGAGAAAATTTGAAAATATTAAACATTTATCTTATTATTAATAAATATATATTCTAAATGTTTAAATAAGTATATGTTCCAAAAATTCTAATATTTTTTGTGTTTCAAAAATTATTATATTTTGTTCAATATCTTAAATACATTGTCAAATATGAAAAAATAATTAAAACTCAATATTTATTTTTAGTTAATTTAATATATTATTTCAATTATAGATTTATTTTTTAATTTTGAATAGAATATAGAAAATCTAAACTACTTGCTTCCTATCTCCAACATAAAAAAATAAATTAACATCAATATAAATAATTAAAATCAATGAAAAACTAAATAAATCAATGAAAGGATAAGTTGTTAAGAGTTTCTATTGGAGAAATACCTATTCTTGTGTTCTTAAACAATATGATTTTTAATTTACTTATTAATGTGTATTAGAAAAATCCCTTTTATACTATGTCCCCATCGACTATACTCATAAAATATATATTTTTCACAAAATGTGTAATTCTTAGAAACAATATATAGTCTGACCAGTTTAGAGAAATGATTAATTTATAGGTGATTAATCCTATAATTATACACAAGTAACTTTTAACAACTATATAAAATTCATTGACGAATCAAATAAACATGTAATACTATCATGTTATTTTTATTGATTGTTTATTTCTCATATTTATCATGATGAATTCCTTCAATATCCGGAATAGAAATTTTACTATGCCCACTTGTGTGCAAGATAATCATAAGACATTATTTAAACACATAATATATATAATGATACATCTTTATAGAGAGGTGAACAAATTTTTGATGAAAATAATATTAGGGGAAATTAAAATTGGGGTTTTACAAGTTGTAAGGTATTCCAAAATTTTATCATCCATGTGAAAACACTAATCTTTCGTATTGGTTTAGACCATTTTGTTGATATTTTCAAAACACCATGATTCAAAAATTATGTTTTAACATTATTTTAGGAGATATATAAAGTGAATAAAATAGGAAAAATTTATAATTATAAATTATGATTTTTGGTATTATAATTATAGAAATGGAAGTAATGATCACTAATGAAAAAACTGAGATTTCATGCATTCAATAACTATGGAAATATAAAATGTTATATTTTCAATTTATTTCACCAATTTTGTGACATGATAAACACTTAAAACAATATATATAAATTGAAATTAATTTATTAATGTTTAGGTTTAGTCAATTACCAATGCATAATATTTCAAACTAAATAAAATGGATTGTTGGGGGCGTTTTATAAATCACAAAGATATTAAAAATGAATTGAAATCATATTCATGACTGAAAAAACATATAGAATCATCAATAAATTTTTAACTATTAAATTTTATGTCATGTACCTTTTTCGATTTATATTGAGATCTAAATTGTCCCCTATAATATAATACATGATGGATGGTAAAAATAGAAGTGAACTCATGGGCATGGATAGACCGCTGAATAATATTGAAATAATAAATCATATACAATTATCCTTCATCCCAAATATACCATCACCACCCGTGACTAAAAATATGTGATTTTTTTGATAAAATTATTTGGGACTCTATATGTAGGAAAAATGATCAACATATAAAGGGGTATAATTGATTATATCAAAATTGTTCTATTTGAAACTGAAATCTATAATGGGGATAGATGAGACGAATAGTTATCAAATATAAGGGAAACCCAATTAATGTTGTCAAATATTATGTTTCTCTCTATTATCTTATCATAAATAATTATAGTAAACTATTGAAGGGGGTCATCCACCATATAAGGTGGTGTGTAGCCTTTGGTATCTTTAGGAGAAACCGAATTAAATAATGATAAAAAATATATAATTAAATTCAAACAAAGTACATAAAAATTTAATTTATACCAGAAAAATATAATTTATATAATTTCATTTAAATTTTTCAATATTTGTTTTATGAAGGATTTGTTTTAGTGGAGTCTTATGTAATGACAAAAAGAACCCAATAAAAATATTAGGATAAAACTTGGGCAATTCCAATGTTAGAGGTATCAGATATAATCTCAAATGGGATAACCCATCATGGTGGTTAGATGATAGTTGGTGATATATGACTCATATTTAGTAAATTTAATTCTTCCTCAATATTTCGTTAGAAAATTCATAATCTTTTTGAAATAATCGAGAAAAAGGAAGTGGGATAATACCAAATCATGAAATGAATTAAAAAATAATGTATTCCCTATTGTAAATTGTATTTTAAAAATTCCTAGATCCTTTAATTAGATATTAATATTTAGTTTTATAAAGTGAAATTCATTCATCCAATCCTTAAATCATTTATATCCATTTATTGTTGTACTATTTATAAAAAAATACTTTCCATATTTTTAAAAGAGTTGAATTTTGTTAAATAAATAGAATATTAGAATGATAACAATTCCTTTATTAAAAAGTACATGATAAATTTATCAATTAAAATATTAACTATTTTCATGGTTTGTTAATTCATATGGGGAAATGGATGTATAATAGTGTAAGAAAAAAACTCCACAATATTTTTTTAATTTGTATTTTTATCTTAACATGAATCTTTTATTTACTTATAGTGGGATTTTTTAATATATAGACGTACCTATTGTGTAAAACCATTCAATGTATAATATTATTTCTCAATAAAATATTTAATTTAAAAGAAATCACATTTTTCATTGGGATTAACAATAATATGGGATGGTAGTTTTCAATAACCATGAATCATTTTCTCAATGATGGTTATATCTAGCTTTATTTAATGAATCAGTTAGAAATAAATTCATTATTGAATGATATATTGGAACTGTAGGTCATAGAGAGAAATTTTATTCACCATTTTTTCAATATTTTTTTCTCATTTTAGGGAAAGTGAGGGTTATTCTATGAAGATGGAAGAGAATATGTATTTTGACATTGTCCATATCACTACCTATTATTACTATGATAACTAATGTTTTCTTCATACAAATACAATATTTTTGTTTATAACGAGGTTTGGGATGTTTCATAAATTATTTATAATTTATGTGTATTTATTAATAAAATAGATGCCCAGGAAACACAACTACAAATGAATGAGTTAAATTTAATGTCACAAGCATCGATCAGAGAAATGGGTATTACCAGCCCAAATACCATAATGAAAGTAATACGTATAGATTGAAAATTATATTAATGTTGATCTAGTTTTAATTAATCTGTATTTATCTCAACAACTTTATTATCCATCTTTTACATAAGTAATGAATGGTTTTACTATTGATCTCCTTTTCAATAGCTCTTGTGTCCAAAATTGTTGTTAATTTATATCCATGTCAAGTGTTAACTATTTTTTATAGAGGTTGAGTTTTATAAACTATAGCACCACAAACAATACTATATATCATTCCACACTCCGTTTGAGGAGAGGTAAACATTATATATTTTAATATAACAATGTTTTTTTATAAATATTCAATACACATAAAAATTTATATATCTCTACAGCCATGGATATTTAATGTATTTTTAGAATATATATATATATAAATATATTATATCATGAGGTACAGTAAACAACTCCCTCAATACTATTTCACATTATACATATCTTTAACACGACATAATTAAAACTTCTCTTTATAACCTAGGTATAAGAAACACAAAAATGGTTTTCCTAGAATCTTAGTAAGGATAAACATGGATAGTTTCAGTAACTAATCATATTTATAAATTAAATAAGCATACGGGTATGGAAATTTGATCTTGAAATTATAAACCCATACCCAAAAATTAATTTGTCCTAATATTGGAATACGGATTTGGCATCACATGATTCATGATCCATAGAAGAATAAATGATAATTGACCCTAATATCATATCCTATGTATTAGAGAATTTCATGGAATATTTAATAAAATGTGTTATGTAATAATAATCATATAGGTTATATTTCATTTCTACCCACTAAGACATTCATCATTCGGCTAGGGAAAAAACACATGTACTAACCTCAGGCTTTGGAAAAACACTAGTTTACCCTTTTATGGCCCATATCCACCACTAGTGTACCATTTGAGATCGTAAAACAACAGTAACTTAAAAATTAATTGGGGGTCTAGAATAGAACCACTCATCAAATAATCACAATATATTTATTTTTATTCCACATGACCATGTATTTAGTTATCATTTCTCTCGTGCATAACTCAAGTAAAAGAATGTTTTATTCATAAATTTTTTGTCATCATAATCAACAAGAATCATTTGAAATAATAGTTATGGTATAAATGAACTAAATCCCAAGTGAATAATTAGTAACTTTAATGTATTATTTCATAGATTAAAATACAATTGATATATCAACATATAATTTGTTGACAAAAATACAGATTTTATTTTGAACTAATTTTTTAAAAAAACAAAAACTTTCATTAATATAAAGAAAAAATAGTTTTTTAAAAATAACTATGGAAATATTTTATGTAATCCTAAAATTATATTTTATACATGGTGGTGGAAAATTTGTTCATGTTACATACATTAAAATAATTATTCCATTCACACTATTTGTAAAATTATTTTATTTATAAAACAACAATAATATTCATTTTAAACCATTTTATTCTATGTAAATAATACATAAAAAAGAACATAATAAATCATTTAAAATTATTCATAAAATTTCTTGAGAATTATTTAAATAAAATATTGAAATGTAAAATAAATATTCCTAGGTGAAGAGAGTATTAATGTTATTTTTAATTAATACTTTTATGTTATATTTTTTAGTACATATAGAGAGGAAGTGATTTTTTTTTAATTTAATAAAATATAATATAAGAAAAATATATATAATATTTTTTAGATATATATCATATAATTTCATTATCATATTTTTAATCATAAAAAATCATTTAAACAATATAGATTATAACATTAAAATCGTAACTCATGTCTGACTATCTTCAAATGTAACTATAAACACATATATAATAAATTTAAATTTATTTTAATTATATTAATAATCAGTATAAATTATTATACTTTCACATATTTTTCACTTATTTCATCATGTGACCCATTTATTAAAAAAAATTCTTTCAAATCACTATTTTATGTAATAATTTTTTCATTTTTATGCATAATTTTTTTCTTGCAGTTATGATCCTTCATAGTGGTCATGGTTCCATAGTCTCCAAAATTTTCATAATCACGTGAATATCAGATTATATTATGATATTACTAGCCTTTTCTGTAAAGACCCGTAAAATTCAAGGAAATATTTTTCTTAATTTTCTTTGGGATTTTACGAGAATGCAGTTCCTGACGACACTTGATTCCAAGGCCCGGTGAGGTCGGAATTTCAATCCAAAGTTCAGCTCGGGTACCTTCAGTGAACGAACGAGCGAGTTTATCTAACTTTTGAACTGGTGCTCGGAATCAAATTCCGAGGGCACCGATGGAACCGTAGCGCCGGTATTTTCTTAGGAATGCCTTTTCTGGAGATGCTTTTGCTCGTTACAAATTGTTTAAATTTGTGGATTATGTTTTAGTGAAATAAAATTTTCGTTAAGAATTTTATTTCCCTTTCCATGAGTTAGAACCTAAGTGTAAGATTTAGGGTTTGACCCACTGTTTGTTAGTTTTTCATGAGTGGATTAAAGGTGAGGTGGGTCCCACACGAGCCCCACCTTTTCAAATCCCTTAACTCCCTAACTCCTCTTAACCCCCCACTTAAGTTGTGTAACTCTTATAACTTTTTAACTTCCCATTAATAGGGTGACTTTACCTCTCCTCTCATTAAGTATGCCAACATAACAATTCAATTAATTAATTAATGTTTTGATTTTTTTTGTATTGTGGAATGAGTTAATAAAATAAGGGTGAGCCTTATTTTATTTTGGTTGGATGTTGTGTATGGACAATTGAGGGGATAGATCTTAGGTTTTTCATCTTCATCATGAAGAACACCAAGACTTCGACGAAGAACACGAAGACTTCGACGAAGATCATCGTCACCGTAAGAAGAGATCGACGTGCCATCTCTTCTCCTATTCGCATCCGGTGTGTTTCCGAAGATCGATGATGCACCCTCTTTCGATCTTTTTCCCATGTCAATGAAAAGGAGACGCCACTTCCTCCTCGGGCGTTCTCCATCAACTTATGGAGCTTCACCTCGTGATGTCGTTTTCCGCAGCGAACCCCCGTTCTAGCTACGCTCAAGTAGGGATTTATTTAATTATCTTTGTTCGTGAATTATAATTTGTCATCCTTCATGAATTTACGACTAGTTGCTATCGATTAATGAGAGGGGGCTGGACCGCACAAACACGGCTGACCCTCCTCCAATTTGAATGATGTTTCTAATATGGTTGGGATGGAATGGCGTGGTGCTGTCGCACCTTGCGGGATCGTATGGCAAGTAATGCGCGGCGCCGTCGCGCCGCGCCGTGAAGTTGAACAAGGACGCGACGCCGTCGCGTCGCATCGAAGAAACTGAAGACACTGCGACCGGAGCGGGGCCGCAGCGGAGGGGCGTGGTGCCGTCGCACCGCCCCGGACGAACCAGGCCGCAGCCGGTTCCGGGCCGCGACGGAGCAGGGTGACCGGCGGCCGGTTCCGGGCCGCCGCTATCGGCGAAGGAGGAAGGACCGGCCGTCGCCTTTCCTTGATGGAAGAACTGGCCAGCCAGCCGGTGCGGGTTGGCCGGACAAAACGAAATCCAGGTGAATTAATTCCCCCGGCCGGCCAGCACAAAACGGCCCCCATTTAATGGGGGGTCGCGGTTACACCAAGTGGGCAGGCGCCCCCCCTGCCAAACGACTCGGCCGGTGGGCTGAGCGCCTGGCCAGCGCGCTGGGCGCGCTGTGCCCAGGCCAAGATGGCCTCCAGGCCGGTCCGCCTGGAGGGGCTACACCCAAGAAGTCCAGACCCAGACCTTGTTCGGGTCGACCCCAGGGATATCGGGCCGGGTCGGACTGGGCCCGAACCCCTTAATACCGAATCTTTTCCTGTGGGACACCCATAACTTGTACTACATGCGTCCGATCGATGCACCGTCAGTTGCGATGCGATCCTTGAATCAAGATGGTCATTTCAGTATATCGCACTCAGGTTTTGGAATGCTTTGTGATTGGCCGGGTTGGTTCGTACACGAAACCAACCGGGCCCTCGGAGTAGAAACACTATTATCTTAAGCTCCGGACATCCGATTGACATGCCGTCGACTTTGTTGGATTCCTCTTAGTGAGACGGATCTTTTGGATTACTATGCCTGAGGTTTGGATGTAGGTGGAGTACAGTGAGGTTGGTTTTTCCTTAAAAACCAACCGGGCCCCTGGAACGAAAAAGCCAAAAACTGTCAAATCGGGCGTCCGATTGTCGCGCCGTCTGCGACGTTGAGTTCATTTTGATCATACTGAATTTTGGATACATCAACTCTGGACTATGTGTCAGTTGATGTATCAGACTCTCAGCTCGTGGAGCGGACCCTCCCGAATGAGCTTACTGTGTGCAGGAACCCTATAGGTGGTTGTGACTATGACGACAACTGTGTAGAGATCCTCAGTGGATTTGACGAAGACGACTACAACACTCAGTGAACCTACGTGGATTAGTGCTTCCGATCCGGTGTGGGTCTATTCCTGTGTGGGTCAGCGCTCAGTGGTTCTGTGTGAGCCAGCGCCTACCGATCCTGTGTGGGTCCGATCCTGTGTGGGTAATTGTAGGGGGTTAGTTTTCTATCGATCTTTTGTGGGTCATTGCGGGGGTTAGTACCTGTAGATCCTTTGTGGGTCCGACGACTTAGATGGATCAGTGATCATCCCTATCGTCATTCGAAAAGTATACCTGGTTGAGCTGAATCTTGATTGATATCCTGTGTCGATTGTGTTGTTCTATTCTGTGTGGATTACGAATTGTTTTCCTGTGTGGACTAGTTTGTTCTTGAGCTCAGAGGATAGAGCGTACTAGAAATGGTGACTTAGGTATATGTATGGGCATATACCTAAGTAGTGTCGGATGTTACTTCGTGGTTGTATCTTTCCTTGTGGATTATCCTTTGTGGATTTTGGGAGACCACCGGGGGTCTCGGGGTCCCTACTGAGTAGCTTATACTCACCCATGCACGGGCTTTTCCCACACTTCGTTGTGTTGGTTGCAGACGATGGACAACGCTGACCTTGGTTGGGGCTTGCAGAGCAGGACGGTACCTAGAGGTGGACCACTGGACGGGACATACTCGGAGTGGACGACTGGACCCGAGGAGTTGTGGAGGCTATCTGTACCCACCCTTCAGGTGGGATTTCTAAAGGACGGCTCAAGGATGCAGTTTTACTTTTCAGTTGTTGTTTCCCTTTTCAGTTGTACATTACAGTTGGGCTTATATTTTTGGCCCCTTTTACTTTCCGCACCTACTGTTATACTCAGTTTTACATTTTGTTTTACTTCTACTGCTTTCTTTCTCTATGGTGTTCTTTTACTTTATTAAGGAAATGCCTTCCCAGTTATCGGGAATTACGCCTTCAGTGCAAGTCGCCAGCCCCTGACCTGTGGAAGGCGGGCTTGGGGTAGTCACGGAATGAGCCCTGAGGACGGGTCGTGACAAATTGGTATAAGAGGAGTTCGGTTCTACTGCAGAACTTGAGCTCTGATCTTTTTCTATATGATGAAATAATTTTATGCATATTGAGTGTCGTTATCAGTCCAGGGAGTTCAGTGTCGGTGCGACGGCCGACGTATCCGTACACCAGGACCATGACTTCTGATATCCGACTTAATGCACGAAAAGTTTAATTGCATGTGTGTTTCAAGTTTTCATTGTAATTACTTTGTATCAGCTCACCAGGTATATTTCTCTGACCGTGGCGCACCTGTTTCCATTTCAGGATGGCCCCACGACGGCAGCCAGGTAGGGTTCCGAGAGTCGAGCGTGACGACAGCACACCAAGCGACGAGTCCTTGGTGCAGGTCCCTCTGTCAGTAGTGGCACCGGCGGTAGCTCTACCCGCCGAGCCACCGATGCTTCCAGCCCCAGCCGCTGATGGTGCACGTTGCCTTAGTGCACTGCATGAGTTCCAGCACCAGCGACCGCCCAGGTTCCACGGGGATACGGACCCCTAGGCAGCCGAGGACTGGCTGGAGGCAGTGGTACGAGTTTTTCAGTTAGTGAGGACACCAACAGACCTCATGGTGATCCTCGCAGCGAGCCTACTGCACGCAGCAGCGGGCCGATGGTGGAGCTTGATGCTCCATGTGCACGGTGAGGCATATCTCCTCTAGATATACATTGAGGGCCTCTTCCGATCATAGTTCATCCCAGCAAACCTCCATGTGGTGCGCATCCAGGAGCTTCTTCAGCTGCGGAAGGGAAGCATGACGGTCGCCCAGTACTCGGCGAGATTTACCAATCTCTCGTGCTACTCTACAGACATGGTACAAGACCCATTCTTCTGGGGCCGGACCTTTGAGCAGGGATTGATACATGAGATCAGGGCATTGCTGATCTCTCTCAGCATTCCGACTCAGACAGGAGTACTAGAGAGATCCCTTTTGATCGAGAGCTTTCTTTCTGAGTCTACACCAGCGCCGAGACCTACCACAGGGCGGCACGTAGCAGAGTCTTCTGCAGCAGGCAGTCGACTAATGACTCATGGGTCCAGGCAGACCAGACCCTCCGACAGACGACTTTAGGATACTGGCTCAGCAGTGCGGGGCACACAGCGTGACACAAGAATTTCGAGAGGCAGGCAGTGCTACTCATGCGACTGGCAGGGCCACATGGCTCGTGATTTCCCGACCTGCCATGCTGAGGAGCAGCAGATGGTTGGGGGACCACTAAGGCAGAGGAAGAGGGTCGACCGTGGCGGTCCACAGGGAGCAGGCGAACGAGGAAGAGGAGTCGGCCGAGTAGCATGTGGTGGGAGACGCTTTGAGGTTTTACCACCACCACCACCAGGAGGTCCACCCCGACCATAGGGAGCTGGCGGGAAGAGACAGGCACAGCTCCAGGAAGCAGAGTCCTACGACCACGGTGCGCCCGAGATGATTTGAGTTACTATATGTGTCTATTCCACCCCTACTGTAGTACTTATAGACACATGAGCGAGTCATTCTTGGATAGCCACTTCCCTTGTTCGGAGCTCGGAGATTCTGATAGAGCCTTTGGCTCGATCCTTACGGCTAGAGACTCCTACGGGAGCAGAATGGATGATTACGCATTGGTGCCGACATTGTGAGCTTACTCTAGGAGGCGAGAGCTTCGGCTGAGATCTTCTTGTAGCGGCATCGAGACCTTACGACGTCATCTTGTGCATGGATTGGTTGTCTACATTCCATTCACAGATTGACAGTATTAGGTGCAAGGTGCGATGTGTACGCACCGACGGGAGCAGTTTCACCTTCACCGGTGAGAAGGGAGCCTTTGCAGCACAGGATGGACTCTCGCAGAGGAGAGGAAAACCCATCACTCATCAGTTGGATAGCCTCATCCTAGGAGAAATTGACGTGCGGAGTCCCAGTTTTCCTATAGTGGTGGATCAGTATGCGGATGTTTTCCCCAACGACGTTCCAGGGCTACCTCCTCGCAGAGAGGTAGACTTTTATATCGACCTATACCCCGGGACAGCCCCGATATCGACTCCAGTGTATCAGATGGGCCCCGCTGGGCTTCGAGAGCTATGGGTATATTTGGAGGACTTGCAGGGCAAGGGGTTCATCTGACCCAGTGTTTCACCCTGGGCTTCCCCGATTTTGTTCGCCAAGAAGGCGGACGGGAGCTTGCGACATTGGGTCGACTATCGTTGCCTGAACCAGGTGACAGTGAAAAACAAGTATCCGTTACCGAGGATTGATGACTTCTTTGATCAGCTCAAGGGAGCACAGTGGTTCTCAAAGATAGACCTCAGGTCAGGCTATCATCAGCTTAGAGTTTGAGAAGAGGACGTGCAGAAGATGAACTTTAGGTGTCGGTATGGCTACTATGAGTTCTTGGTTATTACATTCGGCATAACCAATGCTCCAACAGTGTTCATGGACCTCATGAATAGTATCATTCAGCCATACCTCGATCAATTTGTCGTGGTCTTCATCGACAACATTTTGATTTTCTCAACGAATGAGGAGGAGAACTCCTACCACTTGCGGGTTATACTAGACACACTCCGTGAGCACCAGATTTATCGTAAGTTCTCGAAGTGTTATTTCTGGATACGCGAGGTCCACTTCCTGGGACACGTCATCTCTGAGGTGGGATTTTCAGTAGATCCTGTGATGATTGAGGCATTGCTAGCTTGGGAGCCACCCTGGAGCGTGACGGAGGTGCAGAGTTTCTTGGGACTAGCTGGATACTACCAGAGATTTGTTCTATACTTCTCCGGAGTTGCGGAACCACTCTCAGCTTTGACGATGAAGGGGAAACCCTTTGTGTGGTCTGACAGTTGTCAGCAGAACTTCCAGAAGCAGAGACAGAGATTGACCAGCGCACCTATATTGAGGTTTCCTGAGGAAGGAGTTGGGTACGTAGTCTACTGCGATGCATCAGGGACCGGACTTGGATGTGTCCTGATGCAAGAGCGGGCTGTGATAGCCTATGGATCACGTCAGTTGAGGCCACATGAGCAGAACTATGCTACCCATGACCTGGAGTTAGCAGCATAGGTCTTCACCCTGAAGACATGGTGACACTACCTGATGGGTGAGCGCTTTATAGTCTTTTCTGACGATCAGAGTCTCAGATACATATTCTCTCAGAAGGATCTAAATCTTAGATAACAGCGATGGCTTGAGTTCCTCCAGGACTATGACTTTGAGATATTCTATACTCCTGGTAAGGGGAACGTGGTAGCCAATGCCCTCAGCAGGAGGATGGCCATTCAGCTACTTGAGGTGCTGACAGAGCAGCTAGCCTCATTGCAGATATCCTTCGTGGATAGAGATGGAGCAGCCTTCTTTCAGTCTCTCACAGTCACTCCTCCTCTACTACAGCGAGTCAGAGAGGCACAGGGTGGGGACACAGACTGTGAGACACAGCGTGCACAGATATCCTCAGGACAGGCACCTGATGGTTTCTCCTTTGAGGCATAGCACGACATCCTTTTCAGAGAACGTACCTTGGTACCAGTTGCTTTACGGGAGGAGGTGCTGAGAGAGTTTCACACTTCTCCCATGGCGGTACATCCCGAAGTGGCGAAGATGTACCGGGACCTTAGACGACAGCACTGGTCTCCAGGCATGAAGAAGGTTGTGGCGGAGTTCGTTTCTTGATGCCTCACCTACCAGCAGGTGAAGGCACAACACCAGGAACCAGCAGGCTTGGTACAGCCATTGGAGGTCCCAGAGTGGAAGTGGGACGACATATCTATGGACTTCGTGACTGGACTTCCACACACTTCCAGAGTTCACAACATCATTTGTGTGATTTTCAACCGACTCTCCAAGTTGGCTAACTTCTTACCCATCAGAGAGAAGGGCTCAGTGGAGAGCTTGGGACGTCTCTACGTTCAAGAGATTCTACGGCTTCATGGTGTGCCATCATCTATCATCTCCGATTGAGATGATCTCTTTACTTCCCGGCATTGGAAGGGGTTGCAGGAGGCTTTCGGGATGCAGCTACGTCTGAGCACAGCCTTTCACCCTCAGACGGATGGTCAGACGGAGAGGACTATTCAGACTCTCGAGGACATGCTCTGCGCATGTGTCCTTGACTTTGGTCGCAACTGGGAGGACCACCTACCATTTTTTGAGATTGCGTACAACAACAGCTACCACTCCACCATCAGGATGGAACCATACGAGGTGTTGTACGGCAGACCTTGAAGATCTCCTTTGTGCTAGATAGACCCTGGGGAGTCAGCACATGTGGGACCAGAGATGGTCCGGGCCACGACAGAGAAGGTCCATGTCATCCAGGAGCAGATGAGGACAGCTCGGAGCCGGCAGAAGTCATATGCAGAGAGGAGGCGGAGGCCACTAGAGTTCGAGGATAGCGACCACGTCTTCTTGCGTGTCTCACCTCAACGTGGATTACAGAGATTTGGTGGAGGCAGCAAGTTATCTCCACGCTTCATTGGACCATTCCAGGTCCTCAGCAGGATTGGCGAGGTGGCTTATTGCATGGCACTGCCACCTCAGTTGAACTGTGTGCACGAAGTCTTCCACGTATCTCAGCTGAGGAGATACGTGCACGACCTGACACATATCATTGACCATGGGGAGATTGACGTTGATGATGGGGCGACTTTTGCAGAGGTTCCAATGGAGATCTAGGAACAACAAGAGCGGGTCCTACGAGGTCGTCGATTCCTCTAGTGCGCATCAGATGGAAGCACTGGAACCTCCAGGAGATCACTTGGGAGCGGGAGGCTCAGATGCGTGCTCAGTATCCTCATTTGTTTCCCTAGATTATGATGTATCTTTATGGGGACGTAAATCCCTGACGTTGGAGTAATGTAAAGACCCGTAAAATTCAAGGGAAATTTTTTCTTAATTTTCTTTGGGATTTTACAAGAATGCATTTTCTGACGGCACTTGATTCTGAGGCCCGGTGTGCCCAGAATTTCAATCCGAGTTTAGCTCTGGTACGTTCAGTGAACGAACAAGTGGGTTTTTATAACTTTTGAACCGGTGCTCGGAATCGAATTCTAAGGGCACCGATAGAACCGTAGCGCCTGTATTTGCTTAGGAACGCCTTTTCTAGAGTTGTGTTTGCTCGTTATGAATTGTTTAAATTTATGGATTAAGTGTTAGTGAAATAAAATTTTCGTTAAGAATTTTATTTCCCTTTCCATGAGTTATAACCAAAGTGTAGGAGTTAGGGTGGGACCCACTATTTGTTTGTTTTTCTTGAGTGGATGAAAGGTGAGGTGGGGCCCACACGAGCCCCCACCTTTTCAAATACCTTAACTCCCTAACTCCTCTTAACCACCCCACTTAAGTTGTGCAACTATTATAACTTTTTAACTTCCCTTTAATTGGGTGACTTTACCTCTCCTCTCATTTAGTATGCCAACATAACAATTAAATTAATTAATTTGAGTTTTGAAATTTTTTTATTGTGGCATGAGTTAATAAAATATGGGTGAGCCTTATTTTATTTTGGTTAGAGGTTGTGTATGGACAATTGAGGAGAGAGATCTTAGGTGTTTCATCTTTATCACGAAGAACACCAAGACTTCGATGAAGAACACAAAGACTTCGACGAAGAACACCAAGAATTAGACAAAGAATGTCGTCACTGTATGAAGAGATCGACGTGCTGTCTCTTCTCCTCTTCGTAGCTGGTGTGTTTCCGAAGATCGATGACGCACCCTATTTTGGTCTTCTTACCGTGTCAACGAAAAGGAGATTCCACTACTTCCTCTGGAATTCTCCGTAAACATACAGAGCTTCACCTCGCGACGTTGTTTTCCGTGGCGAACCCCCGTTCTAGCTACGCTCAAGTAGGGGTTTATTTAATTATCTTTTTTCATGAATTCTAATTTGTCATCCTTCGTGAATTTATGACCAGTTTCTATCGATTAACGAGAGGGGGCCGGACCGAACAAACATGACCGACCTTCCTCCAATTTGAATGTTGTTTCTAACATGGTTGGGACAAAATGGCTTGGTGTCGTCGCACCACACGAGATCGTACGTCAGGTAATGTGCGGAGCCGTCGCGCCGCGCCGTGAAGTTGAACAAGGACGCGACGTCGTCGCGTCGCGTCGAAGAAACCAAAGACACCGCGTCCGGAGCGGGGCCGCGACGGAGGGGTGCGGTGCCGTCGCACCGCACAGGACGAACCAGGCTGCAGCCGGTTCCGGGCCGCGGCGGAGCTAGGTGACCGGCGGCCAGTTCTGGGCCGCCGATGTCGGCGAAGGAGGAAGGACCGGCCGTCGTCATTCCTTGATGGCCGAACCGGCCGACCAGACAAAAGGGAAATCGGGGGAATTAATTCCCCTGGCCGGCCAGCATAAAAAGGCCCCCATTTAATGGGGACCGCAGTGACACTAGGGGGGCAGGGCCCCCCCCCCCCGCCCCTTTCCAAATGGCTCAGCCGGTTGGCCAAGCGCTTGGCCAGCACGCTGGGCGCACTGTGCCCAGGCCGGGCTGGGCCGCCCCTAAATGGGCTGGACCCAGACCCGGTTCGGGTCGACCCCGGGGGTATCGGGCCGGGTCTAACTGGGATCGAACCCCTTAATACAGAATCTTTTCCGGTCGGACACCCATAACATGTGCTATGGGCCTCCAATCGACGCACCATCAGTTGCGATGCGATCCTTGAATCGAGACGGTCGTTTCAGTATATCGCACTCAAAGTTTCAGAATGCTTTGGGTTTGGCCCGGTTGGTTTGTACACGAAACCAACCGGGCCCTCAGAGCGGAAATACTCATATCTTAAGCTCCGGACGTCCGATTGATGTGCCATCGACTTTTTTGGATTCCTCTTAGTGAGACAGATATTTTGGCTTACTCTGCCCGAGGTTTGGACACAGGTGGAGTACGGTCAGGTTGGTTTTTCCTTAAAATCCAATCGGGCCCCTGAAACGAAAAATCCAATAACTCTCAGACTGGGAGTCCGATTGACGCGCCATCTACGACGTTGAATTCCTGTTGACAATATGGAACTTTTGGATACATGAACTCTGGACTATGTGTCAGTTGATGTATCAGCCTTTCGGCTCATGGAACGGATCCTGCCGAACAAGCTTGCTGTGTGCGGGAACCCTAGAGCTAGCTGTGACTGCGACGATGATTGTGCAGAGATCCTCAGTGGATTAGATGGCGAAGACTACAACACTCAGCGATCCTACGTGGATTAGTGCTACCGATCCTATGTGGGTCCGATCCTGTGTGGGTCAGTGCTCAGCGGTTCTGTGTGAGCAGCGCCTACAGATCCTCTATGGGTCTGATCCTGTGTGGGTCATTGCGGGGGTTAGTTTCCTATCGATCCTTTGTCGGTCATTGCAGGGTTTAGTACCTATCGATCCTTTGTGGGTCCGAAGACATAGATGGATCATTGATCATCTCTATCATCATTCTATGAAGTATACCCGTGTGAGCTGAATCTTGATTGCTATCCTGTGTGGATTGTGTTGTTCTATCCTGTGTGGACTAGTTTGTGCTTGAGCTTGGAGGATGGAGCGTACTGGAAATGGTGACTTAGGTATATGTATGGGCATATACCAAAGTAGTGTCGGATGTTACTTCGTGGTTGTATCTTTCCTTGTGGATTATCCTTTTTGGATTTTGGGAGACCATTGGGGGTCTCGGGGTCTCTACAGACTAGCTTACACTCACCCCTGCATGGGCTTTGCCCGCACATCGTTGTCTTGGTTGAAGATGATGGACAACACTGACCTTGGTTTGGGCTTGCGGAGCAGGACGGTACCTGGAGGTGTACCACTGGACGGGGCGTACTCGGAGTGGACGGCTGGACCCGAGGAGTTGTGGAGGCTATCTGTACCCACCCTTCAGGTGGGATTTCCAGAGGACGAATCGAGGCTGTAGTTTTACTTTTCAGTTGATGTTTTCCTTTTCAGTTGTACTTTACAGTTGGGCTTGTATTTCTGGCCCCTTTTACTTTCTGCACCTACTATTGTACTAAGTTTTACTTAGTGTTTTACTTCTACTTCTTGCTTTCTCTATGTTGTTCTTTTAATTTATCAAGGAAATACCTTCCCAGTTATCGGGAATTATGACTTCGGTGCAAGTCTCCAGCCCCTGGCCTATGGAAGGCGGGCTTGGAGTAGTCCCGGCATGAGCCCCGAGGATGGGTCGTGACATTTTCATTGCCCTTAATCATTCATCATTTAAATAATATAACATTATGAAGTAAGTGTTAAAACCAACAAAAATAAGATCACAATATATATACAGAATTAAAAAGAAAATGATATTATATAATCTTAATATAATATTTAAATAATATTATTCATGTCATATGTATAATATATTATAATTATACATAATATTTTTACCTCACATAAAATTCATAAATTCAATATGAAATATATCACTAAAGAATGTATAGTTTCTTGGTATGAATGGATGATACATTCTTTTTTTGATGAGAAACAAAAAACAAATTAATAAATATTTTCTCATTAAAAATATTCATTTCATCAAAAATATCAAATATATTTAGAACATCCATTGTTATAAAAATCAATGATATGTGATGATGTAATATTATTTATATCTCCACATTATGGGGATAGTACACATGTATGCACCTGTGGTACATTCATTTAAAATTTCTTATAAAAGAGGTTGATTATTTTTGAACCATAATCGTAATAAAATCTATGTATTGATAGAATTTAATAATTACATGATAATGTACACAATATATTAATATGCAGTTAAAGAGGAAATAAACACTGAAATAGTATGGTAAAATTATTACCTATTCTTTGAGATAACTCCTGTGGATTAAAAATTTTTCCTTGTTGGGACGGAATTAGAGTAAGAACAAGAGATATGAAAATAATGTATCAAATCTTGGATGTTTTTAGTCGTCATTTGAATAAAATTACAACTAAAATTATGTGAATTAGTCAATAAAGTGAGTTTCTATGAATTTTTTTGATCAAATAAATGAAAAATCTATTATGGTTTTCATTGAACACAACACTGTATTATTATAGTGAAAAGTATAATAAATATTTTGTCTCTATTAAAACTGAACACTATTTTCTTGTTTTTTTACACATAACAACAATAATATATCACATTACAGGCAACTATGAGTTAAATAAAATAAGATATGTGATTGAACTAATATTATTTAATATGAAATTTTCACCAAGGATATTGAATTTATGGTATGAATAAGATTAATAGAATAATGAAATTATGGTTTACACATGTTTTTATACTCAAATATTTTGTAAAAAATTAATAATAAATTAAAATAAAATCCTTTTTTAAAATAAAAGGAAATCTTTCACTCTAAAACTATTTTTATGTACACAAGTGTGTATTATATCAATAAATAATACTAATACATTTCTATGAATTACATTAATGATATGTAGATATTATATATTCAATTGAAATTTTACATTCATCTTATACTTTTTTATGACTACTGACAATATTATATCAATATTTTTACTAAAAAACTAATATTTTCTTAAAGAAAATATAGTCACATTCTAATAGTTGATTTATTTAAATGATAAATATTCCCAATTTTATAAAATTAATTATATAAAATAAACATGAATATATATATTTTATTATAGAAATTATCTTATAATTATTTTTTGGTTTTTTTAGATTTTTTAATTTTCTAAATCAATAATGAAAAATTCAATAATTAAATTAAAAAATACCTTTTTACCAATAATATAAAAAAGATAAATTAGATTGGAAATAGATAATAAATAATAATTACATAAATTATAATTATATTTCTTTATTTTAGGTCATTGGAATCAATTTCATATTAAAATTTGATATAAAAATATTTTAATCTTTTGGATATTTTAACTTCAGAAATACGATTTCTTATCACATATCCAGGAATAATTTAATTTTTATGACACCAAATTTGTAATTGGAATTAAAATAATAGATAATATATTTTTATTATTAAAATTTTATATTATATGATAATGAGAAATTAATTTTTTATCAAGAATTATTAATGAAACTATTTAAAAATAATTAACTCAATTAATGATAAAACTGGGTTTTGTGTGTTACATGAGTTTGATTTAAAATTAGTTTATATAAAAATGTGAATTTATTTTAATAAATTTGATTCTATAGATAGAATAATTATGTATAAATTTCCAAATAAAAATCTTTTTAATATTTTTCTTAATTGATAAATTTACTTGGTAAATAAAATGATACAAGATATATTATTAAAAACTATATGGATAAAATTGAGTAAACAAAAATATTGTAGAATAAATTGTGAAAATGTATTTATTTTTCAGTTTAGAGTTTTTTCTATAGAAATTATTCATAAATTTAAATTATTATTCAATTCATTTGGATCATTAGATAAGGGAGACCTCCCAATAGTGAATACTTTTGTATATTTAAAATAAAAACACTCCCCCTCAACTATTAAATTGAACTAACTCTACCCAACTATATACATATCTCAATCCATTTGAATCATAAAAAACCTACCCAAGTAACAACCAAAATTAACATCTATCCCCACAAAATACTTATATTGGATATAAATCCACAACAGAAATTCTTCAGTTCAATCCCAATGTAGATTCTTAAATAATATGTAATGTTACCCAATGAACACTTTTATTTTATTTCCATATTAGCCTTATAAATTTATTATTATAACATTGTTATAAAAAAAAATTATATATAATGAGATTATTTTATGTTTATGGTACTAATTATAGACTTGAAGACTTCAATTGAATGGGTCAGGAAATCATCATTCATATGTGTGGAGGACTACCACATCGTGAACTGATGTCACTCATTTTTTCCAATTCAACCATTCAAGATTGTTAATAATGAAACAAATGTTATTTATATATAATATATGAGAAATTTTTTATGTTACTACTATTTATTAATTATTATATAACACATGATCTCATGAATTCTATTTTGTGGGATACGACAACGTATTTTCTATTTTTAGAGGACCACAGCCTCGAAAAGCTATGTGATTCATTTATTATTTACAAGGAATGTATCAAAAATTGATTTAATATTAAAATATTATATCTCTAAAATCAAAATTACTCTATAATTAGTATATATTTATATATCATTTACCTTTTTTTCATTCAATATCATAAGAAAATTGATTCCACATTCATGCGTACATACACCCTATCATCTTCATGACCAATGTGTTTAATTTTAAATCACATATTTTTTTGTGTTAATATAAATAAATATATATGGAATATATATGATTTTTTATATGATTTTTCAGATTCCATAGATTAAAAACCATGATCTAAATAAAGGATCCACAAATAAGAAGTCAAAATCTATGAGAGAATAAAAATGGATATTACTAGAAATATATCATTAAAATAATGTTTTTAATAAATAGTTAAAAAATTTCACAATAAACTCATTTAGTAGTTGATATATATATATATATGGATATATATTGTCATAATAATAAACTTATATTTATTATACATGTTGTTTTAATGAGTATGATGGAAGTCATGACTTAATGAATGGGATTCTAGTCTAACTATTTAGTTCTATGAAACACATGTCATATTCACCACCAATATCATTTATATGGGTTATATACTGACCGTGAATTTATTTCATGATTATTATATGTATAATTATTATTATTGAAATTTCAATTTTAGGATATCACATTCATGGGGTTTACTATTCTTTTTTTATCAAATTGGTATAAAAATTGTCTCAAATTTCTTTCACTGAGACATACAATATTTTATGCACCTATATTATTTATTGAGGTGTATTTACTTCCAATATTACATTTAAAATAATCAATACATTCATTATAATTATATTTTTTGTTTCACTTAAAATTTTTCAATCACAGAGATTATGATTCATGTTTAAAAGAGTACTATTTTGTTTGTTACAATGTCATCATTTATTAAGAATAGTTATGGTGAAGTATATAATGTTGAAAATATAATTATAAAACAGAAATTAATTATAATTAATGTTTATATAATAAGTTTTATCATGATATCGTCAATTAACAGTACTATTTCTCAAATTTTTATTAATTATGATTGTAATGAACTTTTTTATAGAAAATCTAACATTATTTCTCTATTTCGTCCAAAATTTATTTTCATCCAAAAACATTTATTTTTAAAAATTATTTCATGTTTATTTTAAATTTATTTTTATGATCATATATATGGAAAATAATTTTGATTATTTATTACATTAAAAACTATTTTAAATGAATTTTAATGATTCCATTATATGTTTTTGTGATTATTTTTCAAGGAAATGGGTTTCAAAATTTTTTATATTCTACAAATAATTTTTCAAAGAAGAATGTATATATTCATGATTAATTTCATTAAATTATTGATCCAAACAATTCTCTATATAATATGAAAAAATTTATGTTACTAATGACTGACTAGGTATATAATCAAATTACACACTTATTATTCCTTTCTAAATGTATTATGTTTAACATTTAATGTTATCTAAGGTAAATATTTCTCCTCCATGGGTTACACAATTAGAAATTTCTTATAAAACTCACATATTGAAATAGGTTATTATTTGAATAATTTATTTTTAAACCATTCTATTTTCCATTGAATATTCTATGGTGAAATGTTTGTGATACACATTTCATTTCATTGGTTATGAAATGATGATTATTTTTCATCTTATATAATACATAAAAATGGTTTTCATTATGTTACTAGTTGGTCCAATATCTCTCTCCAATGCATTGGGTAATAATAAATTATATATGAGTTCAAAGGGATCATTGGTGTTTATACCAATCCCAAAATGGATGGTATTTGGGTGGTTAGACTAGTCGGAAATATGATGGTACATGAGTTTTTTTTCAAGACCAATAAGGAGGGTATGCTGGTTGTTAGCGAAATCTGAGGGATGAGTGTTTAGGGGTGTCTATCTGATTCTAAAAATAGATTTTACTTTGGTAATCATTTCATTCTCGTAGTTGAGTGTATACTAATGTTTTCCCCAATCCCAAAATAAGGGTGCACATGTGGTCATCCCAATAACAAAAATGAAGGTACATGGGTTATTAACAAATTCCAAAATATGAGGGCACACAAGTTCTTACCCCATTCCCAAAAATGAAGGTACATGGATGGTCTTCCCAGTCCTGAAAAAGAGGTTAAACTAGTGGTCAAAAACACCCAAGGTATGTACATAAGGGGTTATCCCAAGCCTAACATGTTATTAACATATTAGTGGGTAACCATAACATTAGATTTTTAATTAATATGTGCATGATATAAATTTAATTCTTTATTCCAATGTTATTATCTCATGTCTCATGTTCTTTGATTAACTTGTGATTCATACATTATGAAAAAAAAATCATTATTATATGATCCTTAATTATGATCTTTTATTTTCAGGATATGGAATCCCAATGTTAGGCTCATGTTCTTATAACATTGTATTCATTTTATGTGTAGGTGTCGAATTTAATTACCCATAATGTGAATCTATGATCCCTTTTCTTATGTTTCCCATCCCTAGGTTATAATTAAAAGATTTATGTTATATTAATAAAGGTAAATATCTTTATGGATTAAATTGAATAACATTCACTATGTAAGAATGTTATATTTTCAAGTTTCCAAAGGCAATAAACTGTTATAGACCTTAAGGTGGTGTTTTTGTAATATAATGAATATTTAAAGAAAATGATGTAATATCAATGTATGCAAATCCTAGGTCCCAATAATTTGAATCAATGTAATAGTTTAGAAAAAAATAGAAAATAAAACGAGAAAACCTTAGTGAGATCGCTCAGGATATTGATAACGATATTTCTATGGATGACTCTAAGGGGATGTCTTTGGATGAGATAATGAATATGAAAATTTACTAGAATATAGTTAAAGGATATAGTGTGTGTTTTCCAAGAAACATAACCCTATTTGGATACTAAGAGTTGATGTGGATTTTCTATATATGTACTTAAGGGAAACAACCCCCAAAAGACTATATTTATTGAGACATGATTGGGAACTGGTGCACAAAAATTGGCTTTACTACACGCCTGGTTTGACACTCTCGTGAGATATTTTTCTAGAATTCACAATCATTTTATGAACCATCATTATGCATTTAAATATAATAAAACTATAAATGAAAATGAATAAAGCTAAGGTGTCATAAATTAATGAATGCTTCCTGATTTATAAATTTTAAAATTGATAATCATGATAATTTGGTTTCCCAATATGACTAGAGATTCTCTAACTATACTTTCTGATTTTAGTCTAAGATGGAACCTTGAAAACACTGAATGTGATAGATGTTTTTTTTGGAAATAATTCCCTAATATTTCATGTGATAGTATTTATAGAGGCATGAAGATTCTATTTCCTATATGTTAAGAATGTGGTAAGAAATATCCAAGTAAACATCTTAGAGGAATGAAATGATTTTTGAATATAGAAAATGAAGACACAATCATCGTAATTTAAAAAGTTAAATGAAATGTTCATATAATGTAATTTATGAAAATATTAGTCTACCTGTGATATGATTGGAAGTTGAATTATTTAAATGTTTAATGTATGAGCAATATGAAAATTTATTCCCTTGGTAGAAATTTCCTAGAAAAAAACATCAAGGATTCATGAATAATTATTATATTATTGTTAATAATGAGATTAATGATGCATTATGATATAAAAGTTGTATTAAGAAATAAGATGATGAAGATAGGTTATATTTTGAATATAATTTTTTATAATTGATGTAATTTTGTGTTTCCATTAAAGAATTATGACATAGATAAATATTTAGTATAGTTTTTTCATTAAATATTATAAATAATATGTAAAATTGTATATATTGAAAAGAAAAGGGATTTAATGTTATAATTATATTTAATATAAAACAAAAGATTAAGGGACGGTAACCCATAATACTTTATTGATTTTGAGAAAATTGTATTTATTTTTTATAAATAATTATTGGATAAAAATTAATTAAACTGTATATTACTACTTACCATGGAATAAATTAATTATTTGTCAACAAATTGGTTTAATATTCCATTGATGTTGCTTATATGAATTTTTGAATTAATTCATCTATCCAGTAATATGTGTTAAATGTATGGAATGAATAATCATATATGTTTTCCATACGGTTTTATCATAAATAAGGTTATAACCATGTTTCAAGAGAATACATGTTAAAGGTTTTGAATTTTTTATGTTAATGTGAAGGTGTAATTGATAATATATGGTGGATAAATGTTAATCTAATATTGTGAAATTTACTAACCTTCAAACTAATGATTTAAATTTCTATCTTTCGGAATGGAAGAGAGGATAACCATTTATGAAATAATTTATATTGAACCATGAATCTTTCTTTACAGATTAATGTATTATTTATCTATATGAATATTTATGAATATTCGATAACAAGTTCTAACCATTTTCTTTATATGATAAAAAATGATTGATGGTGTGAAATATAATTATATGTATGGATATTATAATCTATTAGTGATTTAGGAATAAAATTATAATCTTTATTTTGATGAGTTAGAGATGAAGTGTAAGTTGGTAATGTCATAGCCACAAGGTGGGATTCTCCATATAAAAAGGAATGAAATCATGTAATTATATATTCATGTAAATATTATTCAACATTAAGAAAAGAGACTTGAAATAAAATGTTTTATTATTATCATAATTTTTGTTGATGTCAGTTTTATTCTTGAACCGTCTTTGTTTAATGTATTTTTAATCACTTACTCTTTCTTATACATGTTCTTAAGAACTCCCCATCATTATTTGGGATTTATTTTTATATTTTAGGTCTCTATTTTTTCTTCCCACATATGTTAACAAATTTGTAAACCTAGTATGTATTATTCCAGATAGACATCACACCTAAATTTCTTATTTTAAATTTGATTCTTTATTCACTCAATTTAAAATTTTTTCCCATTAAAAGAACATTAAAGTATTAAAACATTTATGACATTGGCGAATTTCATGGGGGGAAATCCAATTTACGGGGTTAGAATATAACACAGATAGTTTTTATGAATTCATGTTTTTTCAAAAAAAAAACAATTAAAATTCCTTGATGGGTTTGGTTACATTGTACACATAGTTAATATTCTGCAACACAAATGAATTTTTTATCTTGTGTTATAGGAAAAATTCACTTTTTATTATGATACATTCAACATCATGTTTAGTTTTCCTTTAATTAAACACAATGTTTAAAAGAAACATGAAATACGATTAAAATATAATTATTTCATATAATTATATTTGCTTATACACTAGATCATTAAGTATGAATAGGATAAATAAAATTATAAAAATATTGTTTATAAATGTATATAAAATGTATTTTTAGGTGTCTAATTAAATTGTAATGAAAATAAAATACGTTTTAAAATAAAAGTAAATATTTCAATGAAAATATATTTTTTTTCAGAGAAGTGGGTTTTAAATAAATAAAATAAAAAATAACATTTGGAGAATTATTTTAATGAAATTTATATTTTATATATTCAATAAAAAAATTAACAATAACCTAGTATATCTTATAGACAAGTTATAAGAATAAATATAATATTACAATTAAAACTATATATTTCTATAATGACTATTTTTTAATTTTTTATTGATGACATATTTTAAAACACAATTTCATAAATTTTGTAACAATAATTTGATATAATAAAAAAAATTATATTAGCATCACATTATCACATTAGGATTATTTTTTTCAAGTAAGCTTCAATTTTTAATGAATAATTAAAATACTACATTTTAATTGATAACTAAATTTTCACCTAGATTGATTAAAAAATTAAATTACATGTAAATTTTTTTCTGTACAATTAGTTATTTTATACATTTATTAATTCAAAATTGATTATTTGAATCATCTTCATATTTAAGGTAGAAATAAAAATATTGTACACATTCAATAAATTTCTCATTAAAAACCATCTTTCACATTGCATCTGTGGGATTAATTTTTAATTTAATTATGCCAATTATGTGACTGGAATTTGAAAAAATGGATTAAATATTTTTATTAACATTAATTTCTATTTTCTAATTATTTATCTCAGTTTTTATCCATAATTATTAGTCAAAATAATTAAAATTAATTAACTCGATTATGGTATATACATGATTTTGTGAATGAAATGTGATTGTATTAAAATTAATTTTACACATACATATAATTATATTATTTGAATTTTATTTCAAATATTTAATATTTAATTATAAAATATCTAATAAATTTATTTTTAATATTATTATTAAAGGATAAATTATATAGGTAAATAATAAAATACAATTTACGATAGTTAAAACAAAAAGGGTAAAATTATGTAAACTTCATGACTAATGAATAAATTTATTAAAATTATTTTTATTTTGTTTGGAGGAGAATTTTATTGAACCAATAATCACTTAAATAAGGTATTAATATTTTTTTAGCCACAGTAAATAAGGGAGACCTCCTAATAGATAAACCATTTAGGTATTTACAGGAATTCCTCTCCTCCTAAACTATAAAAGGGAATATACTCTCGCCACTTATTTACATCTCACAATCCAACTGTCTCCTAAAAATAAATAAAAATCAGATAAAAAGTTCACTCACTACATCCTATATAACATATTATTTCCATAAAACAAACAAATAAAGGCTTTTGAAAAAACCTAACAAGGATACTTGAATAAGAGTTAATTATCCTCAAGAAACATTTTTATTTTATTTCTTTATCCACCTTATCAAATTATTATTATTGAGTGATTATATTATAGGATAGATATATTATACATAATGATACTTTTTATAATAATTTTTTTTACCTAAAACAATAAAAACTTCCATTATTTGGATTATGAACTCAAAATTTGGGTGTATGGTGGACTACCACCACTTGAACTGATCTTTTTTGTTTTCTCTGTTACAATATTTCAATGTTTGGAATAATGATTTCTGTAATATTTATATATGATATATATATAATATATATGATTATATTATGGTTATGTAATTATTTTATAAATAATTCATTCATCCATCCCATTTTTTTGGAGTATTATGATGTTGTTCCTCTTACAGCGGATTGCATCATAAAAACAATTTGATTTGTTGATGCTTTACATAGAATTTAAAAAGTATGGGAATACTTAAAAAATATTCAATATATGAAATAAAAATGATACTGTAATGATAGCACACACACACACATATCATTCATTATTTTAATATGACTAGAAGATGGAATCATCATTCATGCATACGTACGACCTACCGTCTCCAAGAACAGTGTAGTTCATTTCCTATCACTAAATTTTATTTATTACTATATATATATATAATGAATAAATATGATGAATATATCATGTTTCTAATTATTTATAATATGAAACATTGATCTTTGTAAGAGGAAAAAATAACGAGTCAAAATATTTTTGAAAAACGAAGTGGTTATTACCCAAAATGTTTCATTAACATTGAATTTTTAATAAATAGGTAACAAAAGGTTATATATAAATCATACATGATATATTATAATTATTTATGGGTTTTTAATGAATTTATTATAGTTGATGATTCAATATGTGCAAAGGAAGTCAAGACATAATGTAAGGGATCTCCGAATAACCTGTTGACTAAGGTGAACAACATGTCATATTAACCACCAATTAATTTTATGAGGAATAAATACTACCCAAGATATTTTTTTTATTATAATAATTAATATTTTTAGTATTTACATATCCATTTTATGATATCTCATGCATATTGTTTGAGTTTCAAATGATACAGAATCAGTAAAAGTTTTTAGTCTCAATTTGACTTCTTGGAAACATAGATATGTTATGAACCTATATTCATTAGTGAGGTATATATACAAGTACATTGACATATAATATCATGAAATTATCCATTATAATTATATTATATGTAACATTTTATTTTATTCTATCATTAGAATTATGATCAAGGTCACCAAAGTGGAAATATTCTATGTTATAATACCACCATTTATCAAGATTATTTATAGTCAATTTTTTATTGTTGAAAATATATTGATAAAAATTTAAATAATTCAAATTACATTAATTTTTAACTATTCACTAATGATATATTGACAAAATGGTGCAATTATCCCATTTATTGGTACTTACAATAATTTAGAAAATGTTTTTTGGAAAATACATCTTTAATTCTATCTTCTGTCTGAACACTATTATCATCCAAAACAATGTCATGTAAAAATGTTTTAAAAATAGGATTTAAATTATGATTTTTAATAATTTTCCGGGAAAAGTATTTAGACAATTTTTTAGGATAAAAACGAATTTTAACAGATTTTTAGAGATTCATTTATAAATTTTCATGGATACTTTCATGAAACATTATTTCAAAAGTATTATTTTTGAATTTTTTTTTCGAATAAATAAGGATTTTTGAATCAATAAATGATTTAACTGTCTGATATAAATCATTTTCATTCTATGATTTCACCCCTTGATGTACCATATGCCTTACTGGGGATATGATTCTCGGATACAATTTTTATTTATTCTTTGAATGGTTTTTGTTTCTGATGACAAGATTTTTATTAATCCCATTTTTATTTTATGTTTTATACAATGATGAAAATATTTTGAAACATAGTTATATAAATGGGATGTTCTTTGAAAAATAGTAATGAAATATATTAATTCTTTATAGGATATGATATGAGGAAATGTTTTGGAAACCTATTTGATTACAAGGGTAAGTATATAATGATTTTTATGATCTTATTGGACACATATATATGGTTTTAACTATATAAAATATTGTACCAATATGAAACTCCAATTTATTGGTTAGTAATAAATACTATATAATCATACATGGGTACATTGGTTTTTATATGAAACCCAATAAACAAGGGTAAATGGGTGGTTACTCAATGTCCAATGATGAAGGTACACATGTTTTTATCCAATGCCTAATTAATATGGTAGATATGTGGATATCCAAATACATAATATAAGGGTACACATGCTCTTTGAGAAATCTCCAGAATGTGGGCACACAATTGGTCAACAAAAGACCTCTTATTTGGTTACAAGGGTGTTTGGTCCAATCCTAAATATGACAGTACAAGTTTGGATAGAAGAATCTAAAAGATAAGGGAAAACCATTGTATATACAATCCCTAATGAAAATGTACACTGGTTATTATCCGAAGAAAAAAGATGATAGTACATTGTTAGTTATCCCAATAACAATAATTAGGGTAAATGGGTGGTCATCCCAAAACCAAGGTAGGTACATTGGTGGTTATCACAAGACTATCATACGATGAACTTATTAGTGGGTATCCCTCACATAAGACATTTTGGACTTTGGTGTAAAGAAAATTCCAATTATTATTCCAATTTCATACATTAATGGTTCATTATATTAGAATTGCAAATTATTTAACTCTTATGAACTACTAGAATTTTTACCATGAATCGTGATTATTACATTTGTTATGAAAGTTATGGTTCTAAAATGTTAGACTCATTTTCTTATTCCCTTATGTTTATATTATGCTTACATATCTCCTTTATTTAACCTTAATGAAAATATGTGATCAACCTTACTTATCTTTTAATTCAATAGATTAGGAATAATTCTTCAATGTGTTAGCTATAAAGGGGTATATCCTTATGAGAAATACTGAATATATTTTAGCATGATTGAAGTTTATGATTCGATGTTTCTGAAGCCACTAACATACTATTGTCCTTAGGAACATGTTTCTCTAATTTAATTCATATTCATAAAAATTGATGGCATATCCGCGTATGAAAATCATTGGTTTCTATAAATACGGGTAGAGAAGATATGCCTTTTTATGTGAGGGGATAAACACAAATGGAATTACGTAAAATAATTAAATAACCTAAAATCATTATCTTATGAATGTGAAACTAGATGTCCAATAATTAGAAATTAAATTTTCATAAAATTAAAATATATTAAAATAATAATATTTAATGATTATTAAATATCTGTTTACCTTTATCTCTCAGTTTTAGCCCATTGTTTACCATAAAATAATATTAACATTATTAACATTTTTTTTTCAATTTACTTTGTAATATGTAAAAAAATTGATGTTCCCTCATTGAATTATTTTTAAATTCAAATTCCAACTGAGTAATAAATTTAAAAAATTATATTTTTATAATTTATAGTAATTATATTTTAAATGATTTCAAATAATGTAATAAATATTGTTTTTATAAATATTCATTTGTAAGATAAAATTTAATATAATTTCATTCATGTCCTTATAGAAAATATTAGATTAATGTTAAAATATTTTTTAGAATGTAGAATATATATATTTAATTAATATCTATATTAAAGAACTATTTATATATTATCATAAGATAGAAATACATTACACACAAAAATATGGTTTTATGAAAAATTACACTTTTTACATTAAAATGGTTTTTACTTCATTAATAATAATTAGATAACCGATTTATAAAAAATACCTTTGAGAGATATTTATTTTAATCGTAAAATTATTTTAATAAATATTAATAAATATTATTTCATAGGAATTAATCAATACCTTTTAGGTAAATAAAAAATTTCTATATATGTTTCTTAAAGAGGTCAATACATTTCATAGATGTCAATCCAGTAGATATTTTATAGATATTTTAATATGTTATGGATCATTTCGACTCAGGAATTCATAAAAATATTTTTTTGGTATTCATTAAATTCATTTCATTTGAATACATTTAAAATATCACAATATTATATTTTACCCCTTCAAATTTACATCACCATTAAACTATCATCACTTGGATGAATAATTTTTGATACATCAACTAAATAAAATCACTTGGTACCTATGTATACTCAATGCATTTGTTATATAGAGAAATAATATTATATAACATAGTAGTATTACTCCTAGGAAAATTAACTCAATTTTTAAATATTGGTATAGGGTTTTCTTAATAGTAATGATCATGCTCTAGTAGTACAACCTATGGATTCTGAACATGTGAATGGTTAGCAATATAGTTTCTCTAAAATATAACTAAATCATATCAAGAACATAATAAATGTTTAGTTTATGAAACTAATGATAAGTTGAAATACATATATGGTAAAAAAACATTATGGAGACAATATTCCTTGGGGTTTTCATTACATTCATTTCTAATTTCATAACCATGTTACAATGAGAAATTCATAGGAATACATTATTACCAGCTTTGAAATCCATATATCCTTGATGGTTGTAAGCATAACTCTTCTTTGGGCATTGATCATCCTTTCTGTGATACTGAATTGAAAACTTGTAGGACCCAGTTCACTACAGATTAACTAAACCTGTTTGGCTACCTCTCCTCAAGCACCCCTCCCCATCCACCAGAGGCTTTCAAATAGTAGAAAATGACTAGGGTGTTTCCATGGGGTTACTATTACCTCATGTCATAGTAGATCATATTATTGAAATATATTGATAATAAACTAAAGTATAATAACAATTACTATAGTCAAGGAATCATTAATAATAATCAATACAGTAAATGTCTAACTAAAAAGATAAACAATATCATATAAAAAGTATTTAATATCATGAATCTAAAAAATGGAAAAGAATGATTAAATTGAATCATTATGTTATTAAAATAAATAATATATTGAAGAATCAAAAAAGGAAAAACTATCTGTGTATCATAATCATTATCTTAGTCACCTGCTACCCAAAGCCCTTCCTATTTAATGATTTCTAGTGCCATAAGTGGGAATCATCCCTTAATTAACACCTTGAATCATATAATCAATATCATTACCAACCGAGGAATGGATTGGGTGTGAGATAAATGTCAGTATTCCACCACCAATTATGTATATAAAAATATATTCTTTGAATATAATTAGAAATAATGTACATGTAAATAAACATATAGAGGTGAAAATGTAAATAAATTATTCCAACATCAGCCTAAGTTGGAAACTTCTCTCAACATGAGATAATCTAAGAAGTAAAGAACCATAGTAAAAAAAGTATTTCATATATAAATGTTATTAAAATTAATATAATAAGGAAATATAAATAATAGAGGAATCATTAATTAACCATGGCATCCATGACCTCTAGGCTCGACAGAAATCATATTGATAACTCATGGAATTTCTCTATAAGGGGTATCAGTGTAATACAAATGGTATAAGAATTTAATTTCACTCTAAATGAATCTAACTGATTCCTTGTAACTCACCCACTATAATCCCAGTATAAAAATGAATAGGCCCAGTGGGGTGACACCATGGCACCATTTTTCGAAAACAGAAATTTGAATCCATGGAGTGCATCCAAGGAATTATAATATCTAGAAGAGAGTTGAGTGAATATTATGTATTATTAAAAGTCATTAACATAATAAGACAATCAACAGATTCTGTGGTGGTCATCTCTTATAGAAATCTTCTCAATAAATCTTTATGGAATACTCTAAATTACTAGTAAATTCCCACTGGAACCGAAGTAATTATGATGTCTGAACAATCCTGTAATGTGGAATAATTTCTAAAATAACTATATGCCTTATACTCATTAATTTATATGAATATTTCATCATTGGCCATTTAAAAATAAATGAAATGACTGTTGTACCTCTCGTTCCCCTCGTTGTTTGATTTTCATGATCACAATCACCTTATTATTTGTCTAATTTTGTTTGAAGTGTTTTTGAATGATAGGCATAAGGTTGCCAAGAAAATGGCCTAAGAAAGAATCAAGAAGTGGACTGAATTTCAGTCCACCGGCCAACCGGTGTGATAGCACCAGCCAGCCGGTGGACCTGGCAGAGGCATTGCCCACTGCCAGGTTCCACCGGTCAGCCGGTGGCTCTGTCACCGGCCAGCCGGTGGCAACCTGATACAACAGTGATGGCTACTGCCTCACCACCGGCCAGCCGGTGGCTCTGCACCAGTCAGCCGGTGCTGCCTGGGCAGAAGGCCTTCTCAACATCCAAGGCACCGGCCAGCCGGTGGCCCTACACCGGCCAGCCGGTAGCCTAGTCAAACTAGCCGTTGGCTTTGACCAGTCAACTCCCATTTGGCCTCCAACGGCTCCGAGGCCCTTTACAACGGCTCCGATGACTCCCCAAGGGTTCCATGCCTATAAATAAAGGCCAAGGAAGCCCCTGACACTTACCGGATCATATACGAAGCCAACAGACATATTTTGTATCAATTGGCCAACCACCGGCGACTTCCTTCAAAGGAACCTCAAGTGCTCCAACAACTTCCACATCCAAGGAGCTCCACCCAAGAAGCTTGGAAGCGGCCTTCAACATCTCCAATCATTCAAAGGCTCCCAAGGCTTCTTCTAATATACGGTTTTTATTGTATATTTTTTTTGAGCTTAAAATTTGGGTTTGTGTCTACAAACCCCAACACCTTTTTCAACCCTCTTGCTTTTGGGTTTCACATCACCACTAAGGTGTGAAGAGGTTTCTTCAAGCCTTTCCTTTTAAAAGGCTTGTGTCATAGGTGAGCTAGCCTTCACCTGTAAGAAGGCTAGTGGGTTCTTGCTCAACCATTAAAAGCATGTGGGTTCTTTCTTAACCACCAAAAGCAAGCTGTAATAGGTTCTAGTGCTACCTCAAAGCCTAGTGGGTTTCTTGCTAAAACCATTGAAAAGAAAGCGGTAGAATCTCTCAATGGTTTAGTTGGGAGCGGAGACGTAGGCCGGGTTTTAGGCCGAACTCCGTTATCAATTCTTGTTTCTTGCCTCTTTATTTCCGCTGCACTTTCACTTTGATTTTTAATTTGTTAATCATTTTTTTAAAAGGAAATTCATCCCCCCTCTTGCCATCACTTCTCCTTTTCTCCGCCCAACAATTGGTATCAGAGGAAAATTTGAGTAATACCCTAACCGGTTTCAAATTCAATATCCTTTTGTGATGGCCTCAACTTCTTTCGCCCCCGAAGGCTACTCATTGGGTCGGGCTCCATTTTTTGATGGGACCGACTATAATTATTGGAAAACCCGCATGACCACTTTTTTAAGAAGCATAGGATATCCTATTTACAAAATTGTCATGCAAGGTTATTCTTTGTCTTCCCCCGACGAATCCAAATGGACCCCCGCCAATGTTAAGAATTTTGAGCTTGATGGCAAAGCCATGAATGCTCTTCATTGCGGGTTAGATAGAAATGAATTTAATCGTGTATCCACTTGCACCACTTCACATGAAATTTGGAAGCTTTTAGAAGTGACCCATGACGACACTAATAAAGTCAAAGATACAAGATTAGATATGTATAGACAAGACTTTGAATCTTTTTCAATGCATCCAAATGAGTCTATTTCTGAAATGTTTACACGCTTCACTGACGTTTGCAATGGTAGAAAATCTCTTGGTGATGATGTTTCAGCTGAAGAAATGGTCAAGAAGATTCTATGGGTCCTTCCAAGATCATGGGCACCTAAAGTGACGGCAATCCAAGAAGCTAAGGATGTCAAAAACATGCCGGTCGAGGAGCTCATTAGATCCCTAATGACCTACGAGATCACGTTGAAGAGGCAAGCTCAAAAGGAGGGCACACCAATCAAGACACCAAAGAACATTGCCCTCAAGGTACAAAAAGAAGTAAGCTCCTCCTCATCATCCTCATCTTCCTCATCTTCTTCATCTTCACGCGGCGACTCGGAAATGGAGAATCTCGCCCGCCAAATGCACAAGTTTATGAAGAAGCACAAGAAGAAGAAATCCTGCAAGCATCGAAAGAAAGAACCCGACAAAAGATCGGAGCCCAAGATAAAATGCTACGGGTGCGGCGAAAAGGGCCATTTCAAGCCCGATTACCCACTCAACAAGAAATGGGCTAAGGAAAAAGGAAAGAAAAAGGTCCTCAAGGCGACATGGAGTGACACCTCCTCATCATCATCCTCCTCCTCCTCCTCGAGCGACCAAGGTACAAAATGCCTAATGGAATTTCACGAGGTAACTTCTTCCGATTCCTCATCCTCGTCCTCATCTTCAAATTCTTTTAATCATTTATCATATGAAGAACTTCAACATGTGCGAGACCAATTAGAAAATGGTTTTCATGAGCATTCTTCAAAATTCGTTTCGTTGAAAAAGAATTTCAAAAAACTATCTTCCGAAAAGGAACAACTTCTCAAAGAGAAGGAGGAGTTGTCCCTCAAATTACAAAACATTCCCAATGTTGATTCCTTGGAATCAACAATCAAAGATCTAAGGGAATCTCTTGCTAAATTCACCAACGGAGAACAAAACCTTTCAAAACTCCTTGGTTCTCAACGTGTTTCAAGAACCAAACATGGACTTGGCTACACCAACCAAGCTTCCTCCTCCAATGCTCCAACTGTTTTTGTAAGGGGGAGCTCTAGTTTTAAATTTTGTAATTATTGTAAGAAACCCGGGCACCTCATTTATGAGTGTGATTGCAAAAATGCCCGGTATGGTCAACCCAAATCTATTTTTTATTCGGACGAGTTTTATAGGAGAAGACCCGCCATGAAACAAATTTGGATTGAAAAATCCCTTTTGGCGAGTCTCTCCGGGCCAAAAATAGTTTTGTTTCCCCGATGATCTTTTGTTTTATTTAGGGGGAGAAATTTTCTTTAACTCAAAAATCTCTTTCGATTCTTTTTTCAATTTAAATTTTCAATTCATTTTTGATTCAAAACTCTCAATTTCAAAAATTTCATTTGGTTTCAAATTTCAAATTTCAATTGGTTTTTGATTCAAAACTTTCAATTCAAACTGTTATTCAAATTTTCATTTCAATTTCAAAAATCTCAATTGTTTTTTCAATTCTCATATCTAGTTTTTCAAACCCTTTCCCTCAATCAAATTTTATTCCCCGTGCTATTTTGATAATCACAAAGGGGGAGAAATTTCTTGATTGATTGGGGGAGAAACCTTTTGATCATGCTTAGCATTTACTTTCTTTATCGTTTAAGCATGTCTTTCTTTTATGTATTTTACATTTGTTGTTTTGGTGATTGTGATCATCAAAATAGGGGGAGATTGTTGTACCTCTCGTTCCCCTCGTTGTTTGATTTTCATGATCACAATCACCTTATTATTTGTCTAATTTTGTTTGAAGTGTTTTTGAATGATAGGCACATGGTTTCCAAGAAAATCGCCCAAGAAATAATCAAGAAGTGGACTGAATTTCAGTCCACCGGCCCACCGGTGGACCTGGCAGAGGCATTGCCCACTGCCAGGTTCCACCGGTCAGCCGGGGGCTCTGTCACCGGCCAGCCGGTGGCAACCTGATACAACAGTGATGGCTACTGACTCACCACCGGCCAGCCGGTGGCTCTGTCACCGGTCAGCCGGTGCTGCCTGGGCAGAAGGCCTTCTCAACATCCAAGGCACCGGCCAGCCGGTGGCCCTGCACCGGCCAGCCGGTAGCCCAGTCAAACTAGCCGTTGGCTTTGACCAGTCAACTACCATTTGGCCTCCAACGGCTCCGAGGCCCTTTACAACGGCTCTGAAGACTCCCCAAGGGTTCCATGCCTATAAATAAAGGCCAAGGAAGCCCCGGACACTTACCGGATCATATACAAAGCCAACGGACATATTTTGTATCAATTGGACAACCTCCTGCGACTTCCTTCAAAGGAACCTCAAGTGCTCCAACAACTTCCACATCCAAGGATCTCCACCCAAGAATCTTGGAAGCGGACTTCAACATCTCCAATCATTCAAAGGTGCCCAAGGCTTCTCCTAATATACGGTTTTTATTGTATATTTTTTTGAGCTTTAAATTTGGGTTTGTGTCTACAAACCCCAACACCTTTTTCATCCCTCTTTCTTTTGGGTTTCACATCACCACTAAGGTGTGAAGAGGTTTCTTCAAGCCTTTCCTTTTAAAAGGCTTGTGTCATAGGTGATCTAGCCTTCACCTATAAGAAGGCTAGTGGGTTCTTACTCAACCATTAAAAGAAAGTGGGTTCTTTCTTAACCACCAAAAGCAAGCTGTAATAGGTTCTAGTGCTACCTCAAAGCCTAGTGGGTTTCTTGCTAAAACCATTGAAAAGCAAGCGGTAGAATCTCTCAACGGTTTAGTTGGGAGCGGAGACTTAGGCTGGGTTTTAGGCCGAACTCCGTTATCAATTCTTGTGTGTTGCCTCTTTATTTCCGCTGCACTTTCACTTTGATTTTTAATTTGTTAATCATTTTTTTAAAAGGCAATTCACCCCCCCTCTTGCCATCAATTCTCCTTTTCTCCGCCCAACAATGACATTTGATTTTGTTTTTTAATTTACCTTTAATTATATGTGACATGATAAATATGGACATGAAACCCATTATCAAAATAATTAATAAATTCAATGTAAAATGGATATAAATACGAAAGCATGTACATATTTCATTTATGTCATAAAGGATATAGATATAATGATGGAAAACATACCTTTTCAATGGTTATGTTTAATAAACCAGAATGATGTCTTAGATAAATCAAATATGGGTCACCTATGGAATGACAAAATTCACACCCTACTTGGGGTTGTTACCAAGAGGTATCAACCTCTAAATATTTCAATTGATGTTGTTATTCATATATAACACAAAAAAAATTAAATTAATGAAGATGAATTTTTAGAGGCAACATCCCTAAAATTAGTGTGCTAATAAAATAGTTTAAAAATGGATAGACTTGAGGAAAACATAATGGACCACCTAACCTATACCAATTGGAGATTCCTCATCAAGTATTGAAATGTATAATGATGTAGATAAGAATACAATAAATAATAATAAAAAATATATGAATATAGGGAACATGATCTCACACTAAAATAGAATCATTGGAATGAACAATAATGATGAAGATAAAATAAGAAGTGGAAAGATTACTAGTAAGAATCCATGAAGATGAATAGATATTTATTCTAAGGATGAATAGAGATTAAATCATGGTATCTAGGGGAATATCATGGATGGAACCTCATATGATATAGGGATAGTGGTGATTATATCCATTATAGAGAAACAAAAAAATTTAATGGGGTTTTAAAATTTTAGTGGATGTTTAAATAGACATTTCACACTTTTGAAACTCAATATCTTTGTTGGGATACATGGTTGGCCAAACCATGTTGAAACCATGCATGGGTTATTATCTATGTATGGGGATCGCATTGTTCATTAAAATTGTTTGAGAATCCATGCTCAAACCATTCCATTTGACAATATTAATTTCTTCAATTTTCTTACATGATCATGCGTCTTAGGTCACACAGTATCATGAAATCATGTGACCCTAGGTAGTGCATTGTATGTCCTAACACGGTTTAATATAAAATTTTATATTCTGATATAGTGTTTCTACTAAATACGTAGTCTAGATTTTTCTTCAACTGGTTGTGATTTAGGGCTCAAAAGAATCCCCATACAACCTTGATTCCATCGAAAATCAATTAATCGCTTCAATTAAGTAAAAAAATTAAAAAATAAAAAGAAAATGATCTATAATTAAATTAAAAACTAGGTTCTTAAATTCATCACTACTTAATTAATCTCGTCCCCATGATTCCAATATGACAGTTGTAAAAATATATATGAGAAAAAATATGTCTAATGATCATGTACGTCAGTCTCCCGCTCATAGGTTTCATCACATACATTGTCATTCTACCATATCACCAATAACAATGGGAAAGATTGGACTTAGAGAGAATTTAGGAGTGGATCATTTATATTATAATAACATCCTAAAAAGTATCATCGATATCTAATTAAACACCCATTGAATCTGAAGTATGTTACTGGTTGGCATGGAAATGTTTAAGCTATGAAACATGGAATACATCTTGCATGGAATAGTACATGCGAGGTAGAAGTAATCAATAAGATACCATCTTAACTCTATCAAAGGGCTTTAAAAGCCAAAAATATGATGAAAAAAGTTCCCTTTCCTCAATATCCATCTATGTTGATGTCTGGGAGATACCATCTAGAAAATATGTTCCCCAAACAAGAAATAAAATGTTGATCAATGGAAATCATCACACAATTTCTGTTTATAGTAAGCTGTATCTTCTCACATTCTGATTAATTGTTCCAACTCCAATACCTCTTACACGAAATACAAACATAGTATCATTGACTCCCATACCATTATCATTCATATAGGGAAATAACATGGATTACCATTAAATTCCTCACATAGATCCATCTGAATTGTTACATGAAATCTATTATTATAGGGAAAATAAAGAGAGGTATATATTTCTTACAAGAAGATCCAAATGTAATGGATCATTCTTAATGTATGTCCTACAACACTATTGTTTTCTATTTTGAATATTCATCAGTATGAGGGTGAAATAATGTGCTCATAAACACTTTTGAAACCAAATATTTCTATAAAACATTCAAAAACCTCAGTGTGACATGAGCCTCCCAATCTAAAATTATATAATGTAAGACCATGTGTATGAATAGAACCTTGTAGAAATATTTTCTTATTATCTCATCAATTGAGACACTCTATTTGATTGGAATGGAGTCATATAATTTCATTAGTCAATCCATTACAACTCAAACCACATGGCAACCTTGGGATGACCTTGGTAAAAATAGTCATAAAATCTATTATCAATTCACCCTATTTCGATTCTAGGACCAGTAACTGTAGTGAAAATATAGCATTCCATTGGTGTTTTCCTTCACTTTTTTATAGGAGAAGCACCTAGTGATAAATATTTTGATCCATTGTTTCATTACTAGACACCAATACTAACAGTGCATAAAATAATACATCTTGGAGATACCAAGATGCATTTCCCACAGAGAAGTATGGTATTCTCACATTAACACTTCTCTAAAGCCAATCATAACCCATATACACCCATGTGTGATCAGGATTTCAATCCCATAAACCGATCAATTTAATGGTTGGTCATTACCTAAAATACATTCTAATACAACCAAACATTCCAGGTGTAAAAACTACCAACTTTTCACCCTATCCATCAGTGAAGTGGTAAATAAAAGGCTATAAAAAATCCATCATGTGATTCTATAGAAACAATTGATGATAATAAAAAAAGGGCCCATAAACTTCCATTTATTAATGGATTCATAAAAATATTATTTCCAATATTCCCATATCAATGCATTATCAGCTGCATTACACATTCTACGAATATTAGAAAGTCCACAGTCAAATGACTCTTAGTATTTTAATAATTTTCACTATCAACAATTCAATTAATGTTTCATAATGACTTATTTATTTATAGTGTGGTTTGAAAAACTCCATAAATTTCTGTCACATAATATAATGTAAAAAAACATTGCACAAATTACTTTTACATGATTGATTTTGTGTGTTGGGTTATTATTCTCATGTGGTCTCTAATTGAAGGACCTTTATACAATGAATCAATACCCCACTTAGTATAGAACCCATCATGATGTGTGTTGAATCAGAGAACACTACATATCTTTTGTATGGATCATGTAGAATAAATATCAATTTCTATGTTATTATTCATTTTATCCCTAGAATGGCCTTCTCATAGGCTTTAGAATACAATAAATTCATTCCATTATTATTCTTACTAGAAAGGGGTACCACAAGGAATGATAATTACAAAATAAAATTATTGTAATATTCATCCATACCAAATAAAATTCATATATAAAAAAATATCATAGTATAAAATTAGGAAATAATAGTTGTCAATATCTCTAGGATAACTGATAATTTTAATTCGTAGATAATTTGATAGAGGATGAAAAACATGTCTATCGAGAAGAGGAAATTTTTTAGTTTTGAATATTGTTTATTCTCTTTTCTTCTACTCAATATGAATTCATGATGTGTTGAATGGTCACTTTAGGAATGATAACACACCAAGATTTGATACATAAAAACCATGTTAATGGAGTATAAATAGGGTTGGGAAACTATACCCATCAAGTATATGAAAACAATGAGAACATTCATATGTTGAACTATATAACTAGATGCTCATATAAACCATCACAACTTCATAAACCCATATGTGGTATGTTTTAAATCCATACATATACTAGAAGGTAGATAGATAACCAGTCGAACTTTGATAATACTATAGCACTATATATTCATTCTAATAGATCATCTTTTGAGGCATATGATATTGGTTCTTCACACTAATATGATTTAACTTCTAGTAATCTATGAAATGAAGGATAGTTCCATCTTCCATCGTTGTGAAAAAATCATGAAAACTCCAAAGAAAATAACTAGGATTTATAAAACCTTAAATTCACAATCCAAAATATACCTCTTGATATTCTATAGGTCATTAGGTTACTACATATATGATGGAATAGAAATTAGAGCTTCTTTTTGAATGATCTCCATTGTAAAATCTATATATCTCTCAAGAGGTTGACCCTAGATGTTTTCTAGGAAAAAACCCTATAATGATCCACAACTAGAGGATTACAATCCTGATTCACTTCATACTCCTTCATATAATATTTAGAAATATGGTGTGTCACTCCACTTCTCCCAGGATTCTTTGTTCTATATCTAATTTTTAGAAAATCTACTCACCATTGTGGTGATAACTCTCTCTATCTGGTGATGTAAATGATACCATGTTGTGATAGACATCTAAGTATGTGTCATAGTGGACTAACCAATGCATCAAAAGAATAAATTTTTAGACCATAATCTTACGGATGAAGAGGTCCTATATGAAATTATAGCTTCCAAACTCTAGTAGAAAATCATTTTGTTAGAGTATAACATTTAACCATACACCCAATCTTGTGTAAAGGTTCATCATCTAAAAAAAATTGCATAATTCCATGACCAAGACCATCAATAATTGATTCAGAGATAAATTAGTTTGAATAACCTATATATAATAATGAATATATTATAGTATAGTCTACTAGTATAGAACCTATTATAGTAGATGGTCATGAAAACATCTTCTTAGGTATCTGCTGTAATACCTACAACCGTCCTGATCCATGACCTTCAGTTATAGATGTACTAGAATACATTGCTCTTCTCTACTATATATGAAAATTAGAAGTCTAGGAACCTCAACCCATACGACCTCCTCATCATGTCCCTCCATTGATACTTCATCTTTTATCCTTATGTGGATTCATTGATCATTCTCTTGAAGGTGGAGTAGGTGAGTGTCGTATTCCACTAAAAAGTTCATATGATCTATAAATACATATTATGATTATGCATATAGGTGAAAGAATGACACATCACTCGGTCTATATCACCCCATAAATTCAAATCATTCTAATTCTCACATGGATGGAATAAAACATAACTACAAGATCAATTACATTGTCCACCTCTACTCTGATTGTAAAACTCATGTCTATGCTTCCAGCTGCATAAAGAACTACTTCCCTCTCTCAGCCTTGATCCTATGTACCAAGTACTATCGACTATGCCAATGTAATTATCAATGAGAATTTCTAGTTTTTAAATCATATAAAATTAGATAAGTTGAAAACATTTCCTTGAGTGTAGATATAAAACATGATCCCATTATTGAGGTGTCTTGACCACAATCACTAATCACTGACAAGGAGTGGTGAAAAACACCAGATCATGTAAAAGAACACCAAATTGTCCATAAGGGTCATATAAAACTACTACAGCTAAATACAATACCAAGCTCAATCAGCCCTTATTGTCTCATGGAGAATGTCATATAAGGCGTTTTGAATATCCATCCAAACCATGCCAAAATGCCAGCATTCCTATGTAATCATATCCCACCATCGTTTTTCAAAGTCATTTTGTATGTTGATGTTGGGATTCTACCTCCTCATTATAGGTGTATCATGATAATAAAAGATAAATAACATTTGTTCTAGTATTTAATCTGTAATTTGAGGTCCCCTCGATTATAGTGTAGGATAATACCTCTAGTACTCATGAGTATGAAAATATAGCATTGGTTCTAGTAATGGGGAACCATGCACATACTGCTTCGTGCACAGAATAATCTCCCAAATTTGACCATCATCTCCTAGTTTGGGAATAGTAGTTAGTGCCATATGTGGTGCCCCTAGAGGTAAAATTGGTCTCATGGGGCCTACCACTTTTGAACCATTATCATTGCCATCTTCCTGGGACATTACTCAAGGACTTCATGAAAGAATAGTTCAATAAATTTCTTGCAAATTCCTAAATAAATATTCCATTAAGATATGACCCCTAATAGAAGTGGAATAAAATAAAAAACAAGCACGACACTAATTATCCCCCATCAATGGTTTGATTATTTGTAAGTGATCAAGTTTTATTTATAGTTTTTGTTCTATATGTGTGGAAAATTTAATTTTTATGAGGGAAACAATATTTATGTCTCACATAGAATCCTCATTTAATTGTAACCATTTCATTCATATGTATGTATTTTATTGTAAGTATATATGTATATTTACATAATAAAATCATCAATTAAATGGATTTCCATTACATGTTTATAAAGTCCCATAGAATATATAAATTTAAATTGATACTTATTTCATTTCAACCACCCATACATATAGTATCAAAATTTAATGGATGTGATAAGATGGTTAAATTTCAAGTAATTTCCTTTTAAAAATTATATGGTCTTATACACCTTATAAATAGAAATTAGTAGTCATTTAATTATATCTAAATACCACCACATGTATCTAGGGGTGCATTGATTAAATGTGTAAAAATTCATTATTTAAGAAATATTCATCCAAATTAATGGGGAAAACTACTTAAGAATCATCTTGAATATTTAAAAAACCAATATAATTCATCTATAGATGATGTTAGTGGCACATACAAAAATTAGAATAAATTCGTACTCAATAATCATATACAATATAAGCAATAAAAACTTATAGTTAACCTATATGGAATATAATATGATTGGAATTTGAATTCCTAGTTTCTTATTATGATTCATGTAATGATTCTATGTTTAATACTAGACCATGAAAGAAAATACATAAATCATAAAAAATAACACAATTCATGTGCATCAACCAATGATGAAAATATATCAACTATAATGGGGGGAATAAAGAACAATGATTTCCCATTCTTGTGAAATTTGGATTTTATCCCAAATGTTGGTAAGCTAATTCTAGGATCAAATTTTGACCATGTTCCAACATGTTTATAATATCATATATAAATATTCTAAAAAATAACACAAGAAAATAATTTCTCTTATACCACATTATAATGACCCATACCTAGTTTATTATTGAGTAAAAAATCTATTTTTGGCAGCATGGCCTCAATCTCACCTCCCCATACGACAAAGGCTAATTACTAGTAGTGGTGGTCTTGTGTTTTTCTATGGAGATACTCTACCCAAATTTTAATGACGATTTTTGAGGGGATATAAATATACAATCAATTTGCGAATAATAATAATGAATATTATATTGGAGTCAGGAATATAAATCATGATAATAAATAATAATCTCAAAATATAAATAGTATCATAAAAAAAATAAGTAATAAAATTTCTATACAGGAAAACAATCATATATGGTAATAAGATTAACATAAAATAAATGATATAAAAAATAGAAAAAAATATCCAATACTCTCTATCAATGGATTAATCATTTTCTACCTAACACCCTTCAAGAAGTAAGAAGCAATGCTTATAAAGTGATATGGTTCCATTTATCTTCACCTGTATTCATATAATATTCCTGAGTAACATTGAAATCCATGATAAGGCGTGAGATATATATCAGTAGGAAACCACCAAAAATAAATATAAAATAAATCCTTTGAATGTAAACTATAATAATGTTCAGCTATATAAATGAAAAGAAATGATAATGTAAATAAATGATACCATCTTCCGCCTTAGTAGGATATATATCTAAAAATGGGATTGTTTAATTAATTTGGATTCAGTTAATAATTATTATTTCATATATAAAATATAATATAAGTACAATAAATGTAAATTATAAAAATAAAGGATCCAATGGGCCACCAATACATCTTTAACCTAATGGGTCAAGACAAATCATAGTGGAAAATAATGGAAATTTGATATATGGGGTTATAATGTATTCTATGCTGAAAATTCAAAGAATTATACTCTAAATTATTCAACCCATTTAAATTTAACATGTTAATGAACAGAAATTGTGTCCTAATTATGCTCAAGGAATTTCTTTGGGGATCCATGGCGGGGTCAAGTATGTCAATTTCTAAAAATATGAAAACATTATAGAATTAGTTCACACCATAAACTCATTCATTTATATTCATATTAAAAAATTTTACAAGTAATACTCATTTTAATTATATTTCATTTGGTTTATACCATTACCACTAATCATAAATGACAAGGTAAAAAAATGACATGAATCTAACTATCAAATTAATTAATAAACTAAAGGTCCATGATATATCAATACATATGCACAAAAACTTTTCATTTAATAAAAGAATTTTTTATCTATTTTGATAATATACTTACCTTATCAATGGTATGGTTAAATGCACCTGAACAGTGTCATAGGTAAAGCCAACATGGGTGACCAAGGCAATAACAATGAATGTACCCTACATGGGTTAGTTAATATTGATTTATCACCTAAATTTATGTAACGTTATGTAATTAGGTCTATATAATACATTATTTTATACTAAATTAAATTATAATAAGTTTTAGTGGCAATGAAATATGAAATTGGTGTTTGTATACTGGAAAATATTTTAAAAAAAATTAGACTTGATGGAATTTTCATAGAACACATACCTTATTCATTTAGTAGATGTCTCATTTAGTATCAAAATATAGTTTGATCTGGATTGAAATAAAAAAAAGAGAAAATACAAACACATTATAGTAGGAAAAAATATATCACACGAAAATAGTCTCATTTAGATGAATGAGAACAATGAAATAAGCCTATTAGGTGTAGTGATTACTTCCTAGAATCCAATAGGATGAACAAATTTTGATTTCAAGGTAAGAGGTATATGATATCAATGAACCTTTGTGGATTTGATGGATGACCTTCTAATGAGCGAGGGAGAGGTTTGTTGTAATATGATAGATAGAACATGAAAAATTATTAGGCATTTAAATATATTATTGGAGGTAGGAAAGAAATTTCGTCCCTTTATAACAGGGCCACATTTTTTAAATAACCATACAATTTTTTTTACATTTTCCTCTATTAATGCCTATCATTTTTTTTGCATATTTATGTGACCATGTTTTGATGGTTTCATCAAACCATGAGGACCTATGTAGTGTACTTGAAATCCATAAATGGATTCTTCAATCCATATGGAATGTAATTAATATCTTCTATTAATCATCTAGGCTATGTGTTTTATCCAATTTTTGGGGTTTTAGGCTCTAACGATGTCTCTAGAAGCCTTGTTTCCTTTGAGACATCATTACGAAATTTTTTTATGGAAAAACCAATAAAAATAACTACCAAGAAAATGATATCTTGAAGAAAAATTAGGTTGTTATATGAATTGATCCAAAATTCCCCTTCATTTTCTTTAATACCCTAATATATTAATTATATATTTCTCTTTAACTAAATTTAGTTTCCTTTATAACTAGATATACAAGCCACCCTGAGTATAAATTAACCTTAATATAATATAACATTGTAACTTAGATGTAATGTAAGTATTTTAAATAAGAATAAAACCATTATGAAAAAATACATAAACATTTTATATACTTTAAATTTATTGAATAATGAAAAATAACTTATTATCCAATTTTCCTTAATGTCAATTTTTTGAATAAAAAAATTTTATTCTTAAAAAATTATTTTTAATAATTTTTTTCATGATATTATAATTAATTATTTTATCTATGGGATCTATTATATTCCAAAAATAATATTATTTTTTATATCATCGTTCCAAAATTATATTAGGATAAAATTTTGGGAGTTTTCAACAAGATTATTTTTTATTTGAATACTAAAAAATAATAATTTTGTGGAAAATGTATTTTCTATTCAAGAATAAAGAATTTCCCATTAGTGTTTGAGTTCATATTAAAATGAAATTAGATCCTTATTTTTAAATTAAATTAAATTAATGTCATTTGTATTAGTATAATACTTTATTTTGGTATAGAAAATTTTTTGAACAGGAAAATGCATTTTTTCTGGAATGGAATTTTTCCATACATTTTGTGAGATATTTTTTAACGTAATTTATGATATTTAATGAAATTTAATATTGTAAAAAGGATTAAATTTATACAGTCATAATAATAAATAACTTTATAATTATTTTAACATAAATTTTGTTTCATAAATAATTATAGAAATAATTAAAATTAGTTTCCACTATTAAGGTTAAAACAAGTCTACTAAGGGTTCATATTAGAGATAATGTATGAAATATCACAAAACAATTGATTTAATTTGATAGTATGAAGTTATTTCTAAAATAAATTTTGTATCATTGATGATTTCAAATTATAGAGCCACATGAAATTAAAAATGCATTAAAATATTTTATTCTATTAAAAATTTCTAAATGTTCTCCTTTTCTCCCATATAAAAGGATTCCACTTGTCTTCTCTTCCTCAATATTTATGATCCTTAGTGTTCATAAATTAATAGCATGAATTCATTCTAAAAACACCTCCAAGTATCATATATGCCCTTTTTGATGTCATAAAATCCTTTCAAGACATATGGTGTATGAAAAATAATTTTATCAATGAATATGTATAACTATTTACTGTGCACTTGATATATCAATACAATAACCAAAATATATACATATATTGTATCGATTCTATAATAAGTAATTCAGTATAATATATATACTGAATTATTATTATGATTATTTATTAACATTATTTCAAATTATTTTCATAAAATGGGAAATGAAAAGTATTTAAAATGTGTGTGTGCAAGATACCACTTTTATGAAGTGATATGACCCATTTTCCATCCCCATAAATAAAATTGAGACATCTCAGACACATTTCACAAATAATTATCCAAACCCAATATTCCACATTTCTTTAATAACACCTATACAAACACTATAGACTACTGACTAATAACAATTTTATACGATGATACAGTGGGGAGGATATACCCTAGTGATCATAGTTGAGAACATTAGTATCAGAATTTTTTAATTAGCCGAAGTTAAAATTAGGGAATCCATGTTGATTCATAGGAAGATAAATCATCAAAATATAAAAAAATAGTATCATATATATAATAATACGAAATATCATGTAATGTGTTTGTTATAAAAAATGGGAAAACCGAGATCTTGTTAGTATGAAGAGAAAACAAGCTATACAAAAAAGGAAAAAACATATCTCTTAAAGCATCATTAGAATAATATTGATTCAATGATAAAATGCATTATCTTAGTGCATGGAATCATGTATCAAAAGTTGGGTGCTTCCCTATGTCCTGGTATTCTTCCATATTGTTCATCCAACTATCAATTGTTGACCTAAATAGGGTGTGAGTAAAACACAGTAATCCACCACCAATGATGAATAATATACTGCAATTAGCGAATATAAAATGAATTTTTTTATGTAATATAAACTTTTAAGGTAGAAATATATATAATCCATGTTATCTTCATATCATTATAAGATTCATGTCTTACAATACCTTGTTCATCATAAACTAGAATTTCTTAGAATATGTAGCCATGGGATAACTATACTAATACATGAACCATGGTTAAACCAATATATTTGAAACCATAGAAAATTTATCTAAATCCTTGTAAAAAATCATTCCACTATGTGATAGTTGTATGAGGGTGATCCAGATGATCACCCATAGAATTCCACTCCTAAAATGAAAATTTTAATGATCCCTAGGAACATGTCTTTGGAATCCTTGAGCTAGAGATGATTGTATACTAGGGATATCATTTTAGATGGATTATGTTGTTTACACACCATGAAAAAACCATGGAGATAATTCATTGAATTCTAAACCTTGTGGAATGTAAATGATGAGTTCATGGTTATATGTCTAGGGTATCATTATGATACAGATAATATCAAATCCTAGCGGGGTATAACATCATGGAAAAAACAACCATGAATTAGGTGACGTCCTTGGGGTATTCACAGCAAACTAAGGGGGATATAAGACTTTTTAAATATAGTACATTTGTTAAAAATATATAATAATTATAATAGGATTTAGGTGAAGTATATTCTATTTCATATTTCAATTCATCTTACTTAGTATTGAGAATAATTAACCATTCCTTAAGAACCATGTAATACATTTATACCATCTTAAATTTCTATTTAATCCTACTTAATCATAGGATTAATAGACAATTTAACATATGTCAAGTGACATTAACATTATATTCTCATCTCATCCATTTAATTTATCCATATTAATTAATTTAATTACACTTTATTATCACAAATTTCAAGACAACAAACTCTATGAGATTTTTTAGTCATGAAAACATTGTAAAAGTATAAAATCGTATAATAAACACATAAGTGTGTCATACTAATTTATGTATACATCCTTTGGAAACTATCTAGGATTATGTGATCATATATTCATGGATTAGTGATTTTATTTATAAGAAAACATATCTTATAAGTGACAATTGGAAATCCTAGTGTACAGCAAAATAACACATATCTTAAAAAATGTATAATGATTTACTAAAATATATTATACCGACTTCCCTATGATGGTAAATGTATAATCATCAGATATTATTTTCTGATTCGATGTAGAATGAGAGAAATCATTGAAATAGTCTAATACTGTGAAAATATGCCATATTAGGTCTCACATATTTATAATTACATACAATGAGATAAAAAAACACATTTAACTAGACTGAAATGATAATGGATATTGATAATGAATGATAATTGATGAGTGAAATACACATCAAACAACGGTGTTATAAAAAATCATAGTGTTGACAGATGAGCTTCGCTTGGGTGGAAGGTGATGTTGTGTGATTTGGGGAAAGAAAATGAAGATGGTAAGATAAAAGGAATGACATGGAAAATGATATACTCATATTTATATTACAAACTCCACGATTTATTAATGGTTAAAATAGGATATTTATACAATAAATTACATTTATCTCTGGGTCATCTGGAGCCACATATGGTGTAAGAAGGGTTTACACCATTAATTAATATGTAATGGTGTGAAGCATTGATTTATTATATAAGTGTTTATATAAGGTACTTTTAATCTATCTTTTTTTGTTAAAACACACAAGAAAGCAAAAGGTTAATTATTTATATTTTAATAATGTCCAATCATAAAATAACTAAAATAAATTATAGTTCACAAAAACTAAAAGATTGGGTACCTCTCTACAAGTTATGAATTAACAAATGGTTGGTAATTATGCTTGATTTATTATTTATATATGATATTTATGACATATTTATTATTATTTATTTATAATAAATTATATACCATAATACCATTCCATCTACTGGAAAATGATAACATCGCTTGTCTGTATATGTGGACTACTACCTCCATGAAGAGATGTGATTATTTTTTAATTTATTCTTAATATTGATGGTAATAATGTAAAATTTAAATAATATATAGATATGTATTATATAAAATTTATTTATTAAAGGAAACTATTTATTTATCATTAATTTTTTCCATCGATCAATTAGTGTAAATATACTATCGTGTATGTATGAACTCAGTATCCATGTAATATTGTAATTCATTTTGAAATCTTTTTTTATGAAGGATTATAAATTTAAATATAATGAATAAATATTATAAATATATTTTGATTAACAAAATTGATATGATGAAACCATAACCAATGTATACTGATCAAAACTATCAAACTAAAACATGCATAGAAAATGACCAGTTTTCATATGAATTTCCATTTAAAGGAATATTTTTCAATAAATGTTATATTTGATATCAAAACAGAATAAAATTTAGTTTTTATTGGATGAATATTTTTATAAAATATATTTATAAAAAATATATATTTGTTATATAGGATTTTTCATTGTGTATGAATTAGTAGAAGGACTGAGGGAAGAGATTTATGTTTCAATTTCATTTTATTACGGATTTTTATGGTAAGATTCCCATTAAAGAAAATTATCTGATCATTAACTAATAAACACATTTCCAATTGTTATAATATATTTATTAATGAATATTTATGTTTTGATAAAATTTTCATATAGATGGTACTTCAAATTGTTTATAATTGTTTTTTAGAAAAATCAACTACATTCCACCATTTTTGGATGGGAATGATTTTTATCCACATCCATGTTCTCTATAATGTTTTACATAATTACTATATATTAAATGAATAATTTTATAATATAATTTTAATTATTTTTTTAATTTCTATATAATGTTCCCAAAATAAATTTCATATTATTTTCTAAATGGGAAACATTTCTCGAATGTATAATGACCCTTATTTTCTCACATTACTATTACATCATTATAATGATAAAAGTAAAAAGAAATTACACAATGGGGATAAAAAGTTTTAGTGTCTTGGTCAAAATGGGACCATACATAATAGTTACAACCTGAAACATAATAATTTATTTTATTACTTCCTCTCTAGATTATTATTGTCATGTGAATTATCCATAGTACAGGAAACCACATGAGGACATAAATCAAAAAATAATGAGAAAAAAGATGAGTAAGAGGGTACATAATAACATGAAACAACATATTATGTGGTGATATTAATCATGATAATTATAAAATATTCATATGATCTAAATCATTATAAAAATAATTAATAAAATACGTGGAATGTGGCATAAAAAAAATTAAACATCATGTTTTAGTGGTTAAATACCACAGATTGTTATAAAAAATGCTAGAATATTGTAAATTATAATTTTACAATCATCATGACAAAAAATAACATTTCCCAAAGCATTAGAGAACTATATAATTCCATGCACACTCTTCACATCATATCATTTACTTTGTGCTATATAATACCAAGAAAACCTATTACATGAAAAAATTGGCATTATCATGAATGCCACATAGAACATATATACATCTTGGATATAAAATAACCCATGGAAAGGGAATAAGTATCATTTAATAAATAATATAATCACAAACATTAGGTTCCCATATGAAAGAGGTAATAACATACTTAATATAATTATCATCAACTTGAGTGAATACGAAACAATCTCAAGAATTGTATTTTTTACGAATATTTATTTTAATAAAACATTGTGTTTGTCATAATATCAGTTTGAAAACATGTATAGCCCTAAAATATAAATATAATGTTTATAAATTAACATTTTGGGAATATCTATACAGAAAATGGGGTGAAAGAGGGAAAACCCAAAGAAAGAGATTCGGGATTAGGAATTCCCCTTATCTTATGACATAATGCTTCCTTCACATTAATATCCTATATAAAAACATTGTATTAATTAATTATATATATATAAAATTAAGTACATGTATTTTGTTCATTAGTATATATGTTTTATTTATTTTCCTTTTAATGAGTTATATAGTTTAATTTCATCATTTAGGAGCTGTCTTTTTCTGAGTTTTCATGATCGGTTCACTTTTATTAATAAATAGAAGTTTCTGTAAAATTGGGATAAATATCCTGAATTTTTATTATATTTTGTTGATTATATTCCATATTTTATAGAGATATTATAATAAATTTGGTTATACACCAGGATGATGAATCATTAGATAAAAATCAATGATGACTGTTTTAGATCAATTTTGGCAGTTTTTTTATCACAAAGACCTCGATTTGTTTTATCATTTAGTATTAGGTTTATAAGTAAGTTATATGACATAAATAGGGTTCTAATATATAATTCATTATAATTTTTAAATATTTTATTCGTTTATTAATATCCTTGAATATTTTTATGGAATATGAATGTGCATCATCCACTATGTTGGTAATTTCAAACATCATAAGTGACAATTCAATTTTTTAGATAAAAGAAAGAGAGAGAGAGAGAAAATATTTTAATGTTGGATATTCCATTAACATGACAAAATTCCAGTATGTTCTATGTAGTGGAGTTATCATTCGATATATATGAAGGGGGTGAGGAGAGAATAAGAAATGAAATTGTAATTGAATGAAGAAAAAACAAAAAGATAGATGAATTACCTCATGAATTCTCCAATTGAGATTCTACTCAAGGCACCTTGGCATTTTCATCATAAGATATAAAGAGATCCTAAACATGGGGGTGGGGCTAGAGAAGATTATTGGTAGAAATTTTTGAAAATATCAAAGCTTTAGAGGTGTGAGGAAATGACGGTTTGAGGGGTGGTATTTATAGTTGAGGGGAGGGGTGTTTTCTCAAAATTTTAATTATTAGTTTATTATTTTAGATCAATACAGTTAATAGTTTGATAATAATTATCAATTATATTAAAATAATGAAATAAAATTCTTGATTTTTGTGCTTACATCTGTGATGACTCATTGAATAATTTATTTAGTTTATAATTAATATATCATGTGAATTGCCATATTTTACTATTCATAAAAATTCAACTATTTTAGAATAATATAAAATTTTGACCCAAATTTTTTTTATGATCATAACTGAAAAATATAATCCATTTTATGAAAATATATTTCTAAGTATGAGTAATTTAATTTGTAATTAAATCATCACTTACATGGAAAATTAATATTTTTAAATTATATGAAATTTTACAACACATCGAAAAATTAGTTTTGGTATGAAAATAATATTTTAAAATCATAAAACATAAATATATTAATTTATGGTAAATTTTATGAAATTACACTTTCTTTTAAATTAGTATATTTATCATAAAATTGTTATTAATAATTTATGACTTGAAAAAAATAAAATAATGTAATTAATAATTTTTTTAACTTTTTTTTACTAAAAATATGAAATAATTACCCAAAAATTTTATTTATAAGATGCCTAAACTTTAATTATATATCCATTGGTTTGGTTATTTTTCATTTTTTCTGGTCACTATTTATAACAGTCATATAACTATTCATTAGGAGAAGTCACTATTTCATTGTTATTGGTTTCATAAATTCTAGAAGTACTTCTTATTTCATTATTTCATTATTTATAAAGTAATTATTAAAGACTATATGTGATTTTATATGATTTAGAATATGTTAAATTACTAAATTATGGGTGAAATTAATTTGTTAAAAGTTAGGGTTGTTACATTATTCCCCCCTTTTAAAATTTCACCCTGAAAATTTCATTTAAGATAAACAGGTTGGGTATTTCAAATTCATGGACTCCACTGGTACCCATGATGTTTATTCATACTTACGGTTCCCCCGCAAAACATTGACTATGTGGTCAGTCTTGTTTTATAGAACCTGGTCTCTACGTTCTAGAATATTTACTTTAACCTCCTCATAAGAGAAATCAACTTTCAACTGTACTACATCAGAGATCAGTACATGTGATGGATCTGGTATGTACATATTAAAGAGTGATACATATAACACATCATGGACATGTGAAATATTCTATTTATGTTCATGTATATTGTCCATAGCTCCTATTTTATCAATGACCTTAAAGGGTCAAATGTACCATGGGATTAACCTCCATTACTTTTCAAAAAAATGACTCTTTTCCAAGGTAATATTCATATTAACACTATATCTCCAATATCATACTCCAAGTCACTTTTATGGATGACAACATTTCTCTTTTTTGGAATCTAATAAAATTTGATATGTTATTGGATAGCTTGATTCTTCTATGTCATTTCATATATGTGATCGGGTCCAAGTTGCTTCCATTTTACCACTTCATCCAAACAGGAGGGAGTTCTACATCACATTCCATATTGAGCATCATATGGATCCATCTAAATAATTGATTAGAATATAATAGTGAATAAGAACTCAATCAATGGTAAATTCTGATATCATTCACCTTTAAATAAAAAAATTGTATGCTCTTATAATATCTTTGAGAGTTTAAATAGTACTTTCAAATTGGATATTCTTTTGTAATGATATGTCATGATGAAATTTAATTCAATACTAAAATAATGTTAATGACACATACATAATTTAGATGTCATCTTGGAATCACTATTAAATACAATCTATAGTTGAAACCCATTTAGTATCACCACTTTATTTTTATAAATATTTTCAATTTGTTCAAGCAAGAGATCTTCCAAGATAGTGATAATGTGGGATGTTTAGGTGAGTTGGTCCCACACAACCCATATCAAATTATTTCATTTATATGTATTCTGGGGACCCCTGAAAATGTCTATAATGAAGTTCTGCCATGTCTACATGGGTATTGTCAATTTTAGCATCATCCCTTTGGGCTTCTGTAGCTCTACATTAACATACTGTTATATCATGAACCATGAGATATAGTCAAAAATCTCCTTATTCATGTTGTCCCATTATAATTATTTCCAGAGTTCACAGTACATCATTTTGATACTAGGATGGATAGAGAAATGTTATTTGTGGTCCAATAGCTTTCTCATTATCACAGGAGATGAAGGCAAAAAAATCCTCATTCCAAATTGAATTGCGACATAATCTTCCGTAGCCAACTCTAGAATCTTCCCTTCCCTTACTATATTCACCATCTTTTTCATTTCAAAATCATTGATTTGTGCCTACATAATCATATCATGTATAGATGGTTATGAAAATCATTTTTGCAAGATAAGATGTATTTCATACCCTTATGATTTCAAAATCAGTCCTTTTCATATTCCTAAAGATAATGTCTTTCTTAATCCACAACATGGATAGTGTAGCAATTTTTTTTCTTCTAGGAGAATCTCCTACATTATTTTAAATGCCATGATGATAGTGAGGATAGAAATTTTAGTCTTTGATTATCTCTAACCATCTCATTTGATTCATGTTGAACTACTTTTGTGTGAATATATATTTTAGGATCTTATGATCGGTATATAAGTCACACTCTTATCCATATAGTTTTCTTTTCATGTTCTTCAAGGAAAAAATCACATCTACTAGCTCTAGATCATATGTAGGGTAGTTCTACTCAAGGATCATTAAATGAAATTTGGTATAGGGTATCACATTATCATTTGGAATGATTATAGTACCCATGAATTTCTTTTACGAATCAAATTATTTTACATAACTCTCTCCATGTTTTGGTAATCTGAGTACATGTGTAGTGATAAAGCATATCTTTATCTCCTTTATGATTTCCTCACATTCGTCCATCCATAAATAATTTACCCCATTCATTGTTAACATTGTTTTTGGGATTTAAAATCATGAGAAATTTTGTATATAATATCTGGAGTACACAACTAATCCAAGAAAATGTTTGATTTATATAATTGTAAAGGGTCTCTATCATTCCTCAATTGTCATTGTTTTTTAAGGGTCCACATAAATTCAATCACTTTTGATCCCAATTCCTAATAATTTAACTTTATGCATAGAAAAGACACACTTTATAATCTTTAATAATAGCTTCTCCTTCCTCAATGTCACCAACACAAGCCTTAGGTGTTCTTAATGAACCTCTTGGCTCTTGGAGTATTTGAGAATATCATCAATAAACACCCCCACAAATTTTTTGAGGAAATGAATAAAGACTCTATTAATTGAATCCAGTAATATTTTTGGTGAATTAGTATGTCTAATGAGAATCCATAGAAATTAAAATTTCCTAAACATTGTATGGAAGTTAGTCTTCTGAATATCATCCAACATTACATTTAACAGAAGATATCCAAAATAGAGATCTCCAATTGAGAAGTATTGATATCCTCTCAAATTATCAAACATGTTTTCAATCCATGGATTGTGATAATTTTTATTTATGTTGATCATGTTGATTTCACAATAATCAATACATAGTCGCATTGTTTTATCCTTCTTCTTGACATATAGAATTGAAGCAACCCATGGAGATTCACTCGGGTGTATTAACCATTTTTAAAAATTCTCTTACTGCTACATTTTTTACTCCTCTAATTTGATAGGGTACATCATATGGGGACACATTGATATATGAGTAGTATTATGTACGAGCTCTATTGAGAACAAAACCTCACGATCAAGGTAATTCTGTGTAACTCTTTAAGAAATACATCACAGTATTCCCTAAAAATGGGTATTTCCACTATATTGATACCTTCTATTGACTCAAATATTTTAAAGGGTTAGGATTATTATCTTGAAATCAACAACCACACCATTGGATGGTTTTTTAAAAAGAGATTAATTATCTTCATTGATTTTTTAGAGGAGAATGGGATAGTTTAGAATATGATGAGTAATTTTTTTCCCAGTAGTTTATATTTCCTCTATATAATGGGAGAAAATCAAATCACAATATATAGTGGAATTGCACAAAGGGATGTGTAAACAAATTTGATGGAGGAAACATTCCACGCACACCAACATGATAGGATTCCAACAATTGGGTTGTAATGATTTCCCACATGGTCTTTTTACATATACATATACTTCCACTTTTTGTGGATTTGATTCATTAATTTTAGAAATCATGTGAGATCTAATGGAATATAGAGAACCATAATCAAAAAAGATTTTTTAAATTACTTAGTGAATCAGAAATGTACCTTTTATGACTTCAATTTCATAATCTAATTTTCTACTAGTGATATAATAATCCATTCCTTGATACATTGGCTTCATTTGTTGATAAATCTAATTATCCTTGAGAACTTGATGTTTAGTGCATTGCCTTTCATAGTGCCTTTGATCCCTAAATTTGTCACATTGAACCATGGGTGGTCCTCTCCATTCCTCCACCACATTATCCTACTTACTCATGTATTTTGTTGGCTCATGACCTTACTTCCCATCTCCCCCGCACATGAAGAATTTCCATATCACTTTGAGTCAGTTCCCACAATGCTTCTTATGGTATTTTTGACATGTTAATGGTTGAGTTTTTATTCAACATTTCTCATTAGATCCTTTGGAATGAAACTATATATTTCGTTTCATATCACCATATCCATTATACCTTTCAATTAACTCCATATCAACATTGAGATGTCATCCAAAAAGTTATTCACAACTCATAATTTCCTGAATTTCTAAAGCATTTCAAATGTTTGGTTTTAATAGAATAGTGAATCTATCAATTTTTATATTATTAATGATAAAAAAGCCCAAATCATACCTTTCATGACTTTTGAAATTATCTTTATAGTTCATGAAGTATTATCCATCCTTTTTCTTCAGCTCTATGAATTATATCTCTATCTCCATACAAAGATTTCATGGTAAATACTTGTTATGAAACATTACATTAAAGTATTCTCACCCTATCTCTTCATTTTAACACCTTGTTTTTTGTTGTTAATCAACGCCCACCACTGGTCGACCTCTCCATCGAGAGAATAAACAGCTAGGGTAACCATATCTATCTTAGAATAGTGTAGAAAATATAGGATCATCTCTATCGAGTTGACCTGTTATTCTATGACTAGTGGATCATAAGATCCACTAATCATTGGTGGTCATTTTTTTATAAAAAATGTGACATCATGTTTCACCCCCTTAAGTGATGTTTGATGTTTCATATTATTCAGTTTATTCTTTTTAACATGAGAGAGATGGGTAATAATGACTCTAAATGTGCTGACTCCACGACCCAAAGCATTGGGGTTTTCATTGGGGCAATCTCTACATAGTCAATTGCATGGTTTATTGTCTTGGTATCTTCGGGTTCCCACCATATTATAAAATAGAAAAGTTTGAAGAAAACTGAAGTGAACATTTCATGTCTAGAGACCCAATTCTTGATGTATATATACATTACATTACATTTTCATAATATTTAATACATGCCAAAAATAGATGCCAAAAGACCGTATTAGTTTTGTGTTTTTGGAAATGAGGAACATAATTTTCTAATGATGGTGAATGATCTTTAACGTCTCCCATAATGATCTTCCCCTTTGGTTTTCTTACCTACAATATTTCTTTATATCTAGGGGAAAATAAAACATAAAAAGGGTGTCCTCAAATATTCAGTAATGGTAAACATGGAGAATGTAAAATAATACCTAAACATTTGAACGTAAGATCATGAACATAAGACATAAAAATCATGAGTAATGACACGAATCTTGGCAGTGCGTAAGGAACAGATCATAAAACAACATTAACCATAATAAACTATATTTGGAATAAAACATGTAATCGTGGAAAACCATTAAGTACATGATATGATTTCCATTGTAGCCATGGCATTTCTGCCAAGACCATCATAGTAGACAATGTCCTTTACTGAACTGGGTTTACTTGTCATTCCAGCCCAGTATTACTGAATCAGATTTAATTTCCATTCTAGGAATGTCTATATCATGAGATATAAATCATTACCCAATTCATTTGAGGGATATATAGGTCCCACCCATCTCATACTGAAATCATTCTAACTTATTCAAAAAAATAAACATAAATCCTTCATCATAACCCGAAGAATAAAATGTGTTTCATAAACATCATCCCATCATAACATAATCTATATAAAACAAAGGGAATATCATTTCATAATAAGAAGAATAAAACCATAAAATAATATATAAATTATACTTGAAACATAATCATGCTAAATAATATCATCTTTGATGGAAAATATTTATCATAAAATACTTGAAATGTATTCTTGAGGACAATATTCGTTCTTCTTCAAAATCATTTTCTTTTCACAAATTGTCATGGAATTTTAAAAGAAAAAATTTTATTTGAAAATAATAATGACATATTGTAGAGGAATATTCATATAAATTAGGCACTATGAAACTGTAAAAATCCATTCATGTCATATAAGTTAAATGAACATTATCCTTGTACTTTTTCTGGAAAAGTCAAAAAGTTCCTCGTACGGTAAAGAGAAGAAATATTCCTTCCATAACAAAATGTAAAAGTCAAAGATGAGTAAAAATGACATTAAAAATACATGGAAAAATAATAAAAACATTATTAAAGACATTTTTATGGACATGGATGAAAAATATAACCCTAGTAAATACTTACGTATAAGCAATCTCGGATAAAAATGAGATTTGCAAAATTATCCCTTACCTTATGTCCAATTTCTTTTATATGTGTCCGAGACTCATGTATAGTGGGTTTAAACATATAATTAACTTGTAGCAGAACCATGAAAATATTTATAATATCATATATGATTCACTTAAGATTTTATATTACACATTCATTTGTCAATTCCATGTTAAAGTTGCGTTTTGGGTAAAATCATTTCATTTATCATCCGTTTTATGAATTGTAATTATTCATATGATGAATTAGATTATGATTAAGTACTTAAAAAATTTAAATCATGATTTATATATGTTATATATTCATAATATAATATATATAATAGATCTATAAATTGAATGAAATACACCGTTCATGGAGACAGTAGGCAGTACGTACGCATGAAGGTTGTTTTCGTTTATTTATTATTTTGAATGACATTAATTAAATAACATATAAATAAATCTACTATAATTAATATGTCATATATTTCATGATTATTTAATATATATACTTTATAATAATTCTTGAATGGTTATCTTGGAGAATGAGTCTAATCACGTCGTGGAGACGGTAATTCGTACGTACGCACAAGCGATGATATCATTCCCATTATTATCGAATGAAATTAGAGTGGATGATATAATTTCTCAGAATTAGTATCATGTTATAATAACCATATATAGTTATTATTTACACCATTATACCCATCCATGAAGGGTGGTGGTGGAAAAACAGATTACACCACGGCCTGAAGACGGTATTTCGTACGTACGCACGTGTGGTAATTTAATTTTTCGTAGGATGGATAGAAGGTGAAATAGGGTTGTTTCATGTTTATAATAACATATAATTATATGAGGTATACTGATGTTGTTACTTTATTATGAAACAACAAAATAAGATAATGTAGAAGAAGAAATTAACTTGAAATAATTGGTAAAGGATATTACCTCTTCTTCGACGCGCCTCTTCAAAACCTCCTCTTAGGGACATATAGTTGGTCTTTGAGGAAGACCAGGAGCTGTAATATGTTTCTAAGAAAGAGGAGAAGTGAAATGGGCTTGGTATGGATGATCTTGATTGCTCAAAGTGGTGTGAGTAGGGGAGGGTAGAGGTTTCCTTTTATAAGAGAAGAGATGGGCACTTTTGGAATGCTCTAAAATATTATTTTATAATAAACTCAAACCCCACATATAAACCACCAAAAAGGACTCTTATCCGATTATTATATGATATAGGGTTGTAATATCATCAAATTATGAAATTTATTCATGTTGTTAAATTATTTTAAACCTTATGAACATGATTTATCCTTATTTAGTATATTTAATATTATTTGTGGAAAAAATATTCTAAATTTAAAATTTTTATAAATATTTACTTATGTGTTGTGAATATTCTATAATTTTATAAATTATTACATTTTATTCCATATAAATTTCAATTTATAATTTTCAAATATATTTGTAATTTTTAAATAATTTTATAATATGTGATTTTTATAAAATTACAATAGTGTCAATTTTCACCCTATTTATTTATTTGAATTTAAATAAAATCAACATAGAAGATATGTAAGAAATATAAGATCTAATAGATTCATAAAATGTCATATTTATCTATAAAATTCATGTAGCGCATTAAATAGTTAATATAATATTTATTTTTATATTTTTAAACCCATTTATTTGATATTTACATCAATAAAATAATTTCAACATCACTACTGTGTCATAATTAATGATAATTTATTAATCCTAAAAAATTCTTAAAAAATTTAAATAATATAGATAATTTTATTATATTTCTGTTGAATAATAATGTTCTATGTTTTATTATGTTTAACGCTAAATTAAAATAATTACAGTTATGAGATATAAGAGAGTGAAAAGTTGTCACTTTGATTGGTTTTAATAAAAATTATATAATTTTCATGGTCCAAAGTCCATGAAATGAATCTATAGGGACCCTTAGGTGATAGGGTTCTACTTTTAATCATCCAATAGAATTTTTTCTGGTGTTACGGTAATTTTATAATCTTATTTTTACCCATAATTACCAGATTTAGCATTAACTATAGTAAATAAAAATTACCGTAGTAACTATTTATAATATAAAAAAAAATCCAACTATCCTATTAACATAATTTAGACCCAATTAATCCAAATATGGAATAAATTTGTCAAAATTGAAAACACAAAAGTTTTAGAAATTAATTTAAAAATAATCCCATTGTAAAGAAAACAGTTTTTAAATGTAAAAACATTTTCAAAGATTGGAATGTTTTTACCTATGTATTCAATGTAAAATTAATTATAATGACTTAAATTATATTAAATGTTAAAAATATATAATATTTATACTTTAATACCATTTAATATTATAATTTAACCATATAAATTATCTGAATGAAAAATGTTGTTTTTAATTAAAATTTATCGTATTTTTACTATTCATCAAAATATGAAAGTCAACAGAAAAAAAAATTTATCCAAAGTAAATTTTTATATCCTTATTGAAATAAATATTTTTATTTCATAAAATTGAACTTATTTATGTTTCAAAAACTATATTTAAAGATGGTGTACTATCAAAAGGTGACAAAACTTCATTTTTTATAAAAATACTTATTTTACATGAAAAAATTATTTGGTTCTCATACCATGTTCTAGATAATGTGTAAGATAAATGATTATGTTATAAAATTAAAAATTTGGTTAATAATATTCATAAAATCTAGTTCATAATAATATTATTAAAATATATCATTTTTTGTGAAACTCGGTATTGTGTACGACACACCCTATTGAGGAAGGTCCCTCTTACGAGCAACACTAGCCAAGATTAGTGTTTTCGTATACTAAAAGCTAATACAATTTTTTTTAAAGTGCAAGATAATCTTTGTGTAGTGTACAAAACACGACATCCAAGAAATTATAATGATTCTTTCTCAAAAAATTTCAAGTTGTTACATTCTACCCCCCTTAAAATGAATTTTTCCCTCGAAATTTATTAGTGTTTTAAATGGTTTACTACATGAATGTTTCTTTCATAAAAACCCACATCGTATAAAGGAATACCAAAATATAATTCTTATAACTAATGTATGAAATGTAATGGTTACCCAAATTAACTCATCACTGGGTTTCCACATAAGGGAACATATGTGAAAATATGGATATGGAAGAGAAATCTATCAATCATGTTCTGATAGAGAGTGGTAAAGAACATGGATATGAATAAGCCATCCATTACAAAGTCATAAATTTGTAATGATATAAGGTACCATATGATTCATCAGATATGAGGGCACTAGGACAAAGTTCTTAGTTTTCAAGGACATTTCCCTAATGTTGATTAATTTTTGAATAAAAAGAAATACGTACTTGATTTTGGTACAATCTCACTATTGTTTGTCCCTTGAAAAATTTCCACTTCATCTCGTAAAGAAATGATGTTGAAATTGTTTCGGGTGAATTGTTAGCAGATCATGCGATAGAATGATAGGTCATTCAATCTGTCTCAAACATATGGTTATCCAATGTTATATACATAAGTCCATTTTATGGTGAGATTAATCGCATATGGTTCTAAAAATGGACTTATACTTCATCTATCATACCATGTAATAAAATAAAACTAATTTTTACCAACCCGAGACTTCCTGTAGGATAGTGGTAGGCGATAAAGTCACGTAGCATGTCGGTTCTGGGTATCATTCTCGCAACCTTATCCGACGTGATGAGTTTTCGCCCGTCCTACGGGTTGTACTTTTTTCTAAACATATACTATTATAACATTTTATAAATAATATAAAAAAAATTATATCCTAAAACAATATTATATTATTCCATACATAATCCATTTTATGTTTTTGGGCTTATCCAAAAGACATATATCCATGCTCATTGTATAAATAAAACGATTACATGAAATATCATTAACCAAGCATGTGAATACCATCATTTATCCCCCATATATCATAAGATATATCTTATTGATCACATTCCAAACATGTGAACACCTTAATCATGTATTTTCTTGCCACATGAATAACCATAGAACCTTATAGAAAACATTAATACAGTCAAAATTTAACACTTTCCACATACCAAAATCCCAAAAATTCATTATACTCAAACCATGATGTTACATTGACCTTATATCAGTCATGATCTCATTAATAACATCAAACATATTATTTTCTCCATATCCCTTAAATATGAACATATAATCTTCTTTCTAAAAATATTTCATCACTTTTCATGGTTACATGTACCATAAAATTATTAAAAAACACAATAAACCAATACATAGATATTCAAATATTCTAGGATACTAAAAATTAGATTCCAAAACATGATTTTGGAATCCCGCTACATAAAAACTTAATCATTACATTGCATCGTTTTCATACTGAAAATTACTGATATTGATCACATTTGCCTTCCATTTTTTACTTTTCCTTAAGAGGTTGTTGATTTCGATCATCATTAACCCTTGGATTAGGGTTTTGGTTAGCATAATTCCCCCTTTCCCTGCACATGTAGAATTGATGTTGTGGTGGTGCATTCTATGCAGTCCTTTCTCCATTCACATAATTAGATTCCTTTTTCTCATTACTTCAACATTCAGCTTCTTGATGAATTTCTTTTCAACACATAAAACATTTTCTATTCCCTTTAATACAATATTTACAATGCTTCGTTCCACACATTGATCATAAAGAATCATTTGTATTCCTTTCACCATAGTTTTGAGATTTTTCCTGAAACACCATTTTTCATTTCTTGTCAAAACCATGAGATGGATATTTAACACCAACTTTCAGTTCTACCTTGACAGCACAAAACCCAATTTCTTCATAGGTACTGAAGTCACTTATAGCTAATTCCCTTTGAATACATGGTTTTGATCCACTGAAAAACCGATCATCTTTACTCTTAGGTTGGATGATAAAGCCCGATGCATAATTTTCAAGCCTTGTAAAATTCGGCTCATACTTACCAACAAATTCATCATCCTTTTTCTTAAGATCAAGTAAGTCCCACTCTATATTTGATTGAAGAATATGAGGGATGTACTTATTAGAAAATAAGTTCTTGAACCCATCCCATTCCTTGGATTAAATTTCATCTTGGGGCATCGTATTCTTAATTAGAGTCCACCACTGGTCTGCTTCTCCTTCTAAATGTTAAACATATTAAATGACTTTTTTATGTTCTGAATAGTGATGTATGGAAAATATCTTTTCAATGGTACTAATCCATTGCTCAGAAATAGGTGGATCGGAAGACCCATTGAATGAAGGTGGATGTTGCCTTATGAAGGAATCAATAGAATATTGTTCATTTCTCTGCTCATTTGGATGTACAGAATGATTCATAGCTTGTTCAAGTGTAGCAATAAGATTTTTCACTCCATTTCCCATAACATTGGATTGTTCAGAAAAAAAATCTTTGCATTTTACATTACATCGATCAACACGGTTCCTTAGTGTTCCAGCCATCGTCTAAAACTCACAAAAAATAGTGTGAGAGGAAAAAATCATGCTAGGAAAACAACATAATAAATTTGGATAACCTTCAATATGTAAAATATTAGGTTTAATTTTATGATCATTACCGTAATTCTAGGACTATAAAATATACTTATTATTTGCCTTAGAGACATCCCTAGACATACCATAGAAATATTTCTAGGGATCTCACTAAAGTTTGTGCAACCTAGTTTCCAAATGTTGACAAAACCTTCACTCTGATACCAACTTTAGAGACCAAAATATTGACATACATAGACATCAAATTACATTTTAGGAATACTTAATACAGGAAAAAATTGATTCCCAATGACCGTATTAGTTTAGTGTCTTTTGAATTCTATAATATAATCTTCTAATCATGCAGAAAGATCTTCAAAATCTCCCATAAAGATCTAACCCTTTGGTTTCCTTACCTAAAACCATTCTTTATATTCTGGGGAAAGGATAACATAAAAATGGTGAGCTCAAATTCATAGTAAGGGTAAACATGGAGAACAGAAAACAATCCCAAAACATTTGAACGTAAGAACGTGAACACAAAACATCAAAATCTGGAGTAATGAAATAAATCTTGGGAATGCGTAAGGCATAGATCATAAAGGAACAATAACCATTTTAAAATAGCATTGGAATAAAACATGTAATTATGGAAAACCATAAATCACATGATATGATTTCCATATTATCCATTTAATTTCTGCCAATACCATCATAGTGGACAAGGTCCATTACTTAACCAGGTTTACATGTCGTTCCGGCCCTGTATTACAGAACCGAATTTACTTTCTGTTCCAGCAATGTATATCTCATGAGATATACATATTTAACCAATAAAATTGAGGAAGATATAGGTTCCACCCATCTCATAATGAAATCAATCTTTCTTGTGACCCAAAATAAACATAAATCATTCATCATAACCCAAAGAATAAAATGGGATTCATAAACAACATCCCATCTTAACATAATCAATATAAAACAAATGGATATCATTTCATCATAATAAGAATCAAACCATGCCAATAATAGAGACATTATACGTGAAACATAAACATTCTAAATAACATCATCTTAGACGGAAAAAGTTATGATAAAATACTTGAAATGAATTTTTGAGGTAAATGTCCTTTCTTCTCCAAAATCATTTTCTTTTCACAAAATCCCACGCAATGTTAAAAGAAAAATATTTTGTTGAAAATTATAATAAAATCTTCTTGATAATCCTTCATGAAAATTTGGCATTATGAAACCGTAAAAAAAGTTCATGCCGTATAAGTTAAAAAACATTCTCCTCCTACTTTTTCCGAAAAGGTCAAAAAGTTCCTCGTATGGTGAACAAAAGAAAGATTCCATCCATAACACAATGTAAAAGTAAAAGAGGGGTAAAAATTACTTTAAACATACATGTAATAATATTAAACACTTTATGAAAAATATTTTTATTGACATGGGTGAAAAGTATAACCCCTGTAAATACTTACATATAAGAAATCTTTGATAAAAATGAGATTTGAAAAATTATCCCTTACCTTATGTCCAATTTCTTCCATATGTGATTGTGACTCCTGTAGAGAGGGTTTAAAAATATTATTAACTTGTAAAAAAACCATTATAATATTTATGGTATCATATATGATTCTTTTAAGACTTTATATTACCCGTTCATTTGTTAATTCCACGTTAGAGCAGCGTTTTGGGTAAAAGCGTTTCATTTATCATCCGTGTTTTGACTTGTAATTGTTCATAAGATTACTTATATCATGATTACTTACCTCAAGAATGTAAAACATGATATATATATATACATATGATATATATTCCGAATATATATATATATAATAGATCGATAAATGGACTGAAACACACTGTTCATGGAGACGGTAGGTCGTACGTACTCATGAATGTTGCTTTCGTTTCCTTCTTAATTTCAATGAAATTATGAAAATAACATATACATAAATCCAGTATCATTAATTTGTCATATATTTCTGGATTATTTAATATATATACTTTATAATCATTTTTGAATGGTTAACTTGGAGAATGAATCTCATCGATCATGGAGACAGTAATCCATACGTACGCACGAGCGATGATATCGTTCCCATTATTATTGAATGTAATTATAGTGGATGATATAATATCTAAGAATTAATATCATTTTATAATAACCATATATTGTTATTGTTTACACCATTATACCCATCCACTTAAGGTGGTGGCGGAAAAACATATTATACCACGGCCTGAAGACAATATTTTGTTTGTACGCACGCCCGGTGATTTCGTTTTTCCATAGGATGGTTATAAGGTGAAATAGGGTTGGTTCATATTTAAAAAAAATATTAGTATATTATTTATACTGATGTTATTACTATATTAAGAAAAAACATTATAAGAGGAAGTGGAAGAATAAATCAACTTAAATGAATCTGTAAAGGATATTACGCCTTCTTCGACACGCCTCTTCTAAACCTCCTCATAGGAAAGTAAAGTTGATATTTGAAGATGAAAAGGACCTATATTATGTTCTAGGAAAGTGGAGAAGTGAAATGTACAGGGTTTGGAAAAAATTTAAGTCTCAATGTGGTGTTAAGAGGAGAGGGAAGAGGTACCTTTTTATAAGAGAGGTGTGGGGCTCTTTTGGAAACCTCTAAAATATTTAATTATAATAAACTCAAACACTACTTAAAAACCTCCAAAAATGACTCAAATCCAAACATTAGATGATATAGGGTTGTAATATCATCAAATAATGAACTTTAGACATGTTGGGAAATTATTTTAAACCTTATCAACTTGATTTATCCTTATTTAATATATTTAAATTTATTTGTGTTTATAATATTCTAAATTTAAAATTGTTATAAATATTTAATTATGTGTTGTGATTTGTTCTTAATTTTTTACTTTATAAAATTTTATAAAATATATGTTTCAATTTATAATTATTAAATAATTTTTTGATTTTTAGACAATTTTATAATATGTTATTTTTATAAAATAACAATAGTTTCATTTTTGACACTATTCAATTATTTGAATTTAAATAAATTACATACAGAAGATATGTTGAAAATAAAAACATTAATAGATTTATAACATGTCATATTTATCTAGAAAATTAATGGATCACAATAAATAGTTCATATAATATTTATTTTAATATTTTTAGAACCATTTATTTTATATTTTAATAAAAAAATAATTTCAACATCACTATTGTGTCATAATTAATGATAATTATTTAATCCTTAAAAATAATAAATAAATTCACATGATGTAGATAATTTTATTATACTTCTGTAGACTATTCATGTTATAAGTCTTATTAAGTTTATCAAAAAAGTAAAATTATTACACTTATAAGATATAAGAGAGTGACATGTTGTCACTTTCTTTGATTTTTAAAAGTAATTATATAATTTTCATAGTCCAAAGTCCTTCAAATGAATATTTTCCGACCCTTAGGTGATTTGGGTCGACTTTTACTAATCCAATATAATTTTTTCAGGTGTTAGTGTTATTTTACAATATTATATTTTTCCTTAATTACCTGATTTACCTTTAACAGTAGTAAATAAATATTACCATAATTACTATTCATAATATCAAAGAAATAAAAGTAATCTTTTAACATAATTTAAAACCACATAATACAAATATGGAATCCATTTTTTAGAATTCAAAACATAGAAGTTTCAGAAATTAATTTAATATTAAACCTATTTTTAAGAAAATGGGTTCTAAAAGTTAAAACATTGTCAAAGATTGTAATTTTTTTACCTATGAATTCAATGTAAATTTAATGATAATGACTTAAATTATATTAAATGGTAAAAATATATTCTAATTATACTTTTAATCAATTAAATTTTATAATTTAAGCATATAATTTATCTCTATGAAAAAAGCTGTTTAAAATTAAAATTTAGCGTATTTTTACTATTCATCAAAATATGAATGTTAACAGAAAAATAATAAAAAATTCTCCAAAGTAAATTTTTATATCCATATTGAAATAAATAATAAAATTTCATTATATTGAACTTATAAATGTGTCAAAAACTAAATTTAAATTGGGTGCACTATCAAAAGACGACAAAACTACATTTTATGAAAAATACCCATTTTACCTAAAAAAATTATTCTGTTCTCATACCTTGCTTTGGATAATGAGTAAGATGAATGATAAAGTTCAAAAATTTAAAATTTGGATAATACTATTAATAAAGTCTAGTTTTTAATAGTATTATAAAAATATATTGTAGTTTAGTGAAACTTGGTATTGTGTACAACACACCCTATTGAGGAAGGTCGCTCTTCCGTGCAACTCAAGCCAACAATAGTGTTTGTGTATACTAAATGCTAATATTGTGTTTCATATATTGTAAGATAAAATTGGTGTAGCGTACAAAACAAGAAATCAATGAAATAATAAAGAATATTTCTTATAAAATTTTAGGGTATTACATCATGAATATATAATTTATTCCTTTTTTCAATTTAGACTAAAGTAATATATTATGGGATACCTATATTTAGAAAATATTCATATATCCATACATATACATGGTATTTTATTATGGGTTTCACTAGGGTTCTCTAATCTTAAATCCCAAATAAAATAAATCATCCTCTGATAAAAACTAGAGTGACCCAACTTTTCTTACAATACTATTACATAATTTTAATGACCAAAAACATTAAATAATTATACAATGAGGGTAAATTATTTTATTGTCTTGGAAAAACTAGAACCATATAAAACATCTACCACATTAAAAATAAACATTTATTTATTTTTTTCTTCTCTATATTCAAATTTCACCTTGAATACACTTTACTACATGTTACTACTTGAGGATATACATAAAAAATGACTATGCTAAAATCACAGTAAGAGGGTAGACAAGAACATGAAACAATATAACATGGGGAGAATAATAATTATTATCATAACATAAGAATAAGATCATAATCTAAAGAGGAGGAATTATGAAAAGACATATAATGTGGAAATGCAACACAATGAATCATCATTTATTATTGGTTAACTACCACACATTATTTTGAACAAAATATCATCTCATTCAAACATATATAACATTCCTCATGATATAAATCACATAACGCAATTCAATAGACTACTATATAATTTTGGGCACACCCATCACATATTATCATTTACTTTTCCCAATATAATTCCTAGTGCACCCGTCACATCATAAAATTATAATAATCATGTATGCTACATAGAACATATATTAAGATTGGAGGATAAATAACACATGTATATTAATGGGTCTAATTTAATACGTCATAAATTCACAAAAAAATGGCTCTAAAATTAACTTGTAAATAAAATACTTTATATAAGAATCATCAATTTGGATTAAAGAAGGAATTTTTTTGGGAAGTGTCTTTTTTATGAAGTGATATTTAGAAATAAACATTGTATTATTCATAATCTCAATTATAAAACATTAATATCCTAGAAAAGGTAAGATAATTATAAAAATATTATATTAAATTTATATTCTTACTGAATATGGGGTGAAAGTGGGAAAAACCAAGGAAAGAGAGTTGGGTTTGAGAATTCCCCTTACCTTGTGTGTAAATGCTTCATTCACATTAATATCCTTTATAATCACATTATATTCATTAATTACAAAGGAATAACCTTCAAAACACAAAATTTATTCATTATAGTTTTATTAAGTTCATTTGTGGGAATTTAAATGAGTTTTTTAGTTTAATTTCATCAGTAAGGATCATTTTTATTCTTAGTTTTAACAATCAGCTGAGTTGTATTCATTAATGAATGTTCACTTAAAATGAGGATAAATATCCAGAATCTTTATTACATGTTATTAATGATATTAATTTTTTTAATTATCGTATTACGATCTTTTATACACCATGATGATGAATCATTGGGTAAAAATTAATGATTTTCATTTAATATTAATTTTGGTGGTTTTTTGATTGCAATGAACTCATTTTGTTCTAAAATTAAGTATTATTTGTATAAGTTATTAAAAAACATAAAAAGTGTTGTAACATACAATTTGTAATCTATTTTAAATAAATTAGTGGTATTATTAACAGCCTTGAGGATGTTTAAGGATAATTAATATACATTGCCCACGATGTCGGTAATTTGACACATCACTAGAGATGATTCCATTTTTAAGATAAAAGAGAGATAGAGGAGGGTTTATAATGTTTAATGTTACATTAACAATATTTAATAAAATAATATTTATCCTATTGGAGTTATCATTCCCTTTAAATGTTTGAAGTTGAGGTTAGAACAACAAATAAATTAAAATTTTATGGAAATTAGAATAAAAGTAGAGAGGATTTGCCTCTCGAATTCTAATCTTCTGATCCTCCTTTAGAAACCTATGCATGGTACTTTTATGATACCAAGTTCTCCTAGATTTGTTGGTGGGTATAGGAAAAAAAAATTAGAAGATTTTCTGAAAGGATCAAATCATGAGTGGTGTGAAGAAATGAGGCTGTTAGGCATTTTATTTATAGTGGAGGGGAGGGGTGTCTTCTTAACATTTTAATTATTAGTTTTTTATTTTGGCTCAATGCTATGAATTGTTTGAGAATTATCATTAAATAACATAAAATAATGAAGGATAGTTTGAGATTTGTGTTCTTACTTCACAAGTGACATAATGAATATCTCATTTCGATTGTAATGTCTATATATTTTAAATTACAGTATTTTAATATTCACCATATATACAAGTATTCCATAAAAACAAAACAAATCACCCTAACCATTTTATGATATGAAGATTTAAAAAATGAAGTCCATTTTATGAAAATAATATTCTAAATATGTATAATTTAATTTTTAATTAATATTATCATTTATAAGGAAGATATATATTTTAAAATTAAAAAATATTTAATAACACTTTGAAAAATTATGTAAGGTCTCCAAAAATTATCTTAAAACAATGTCACATAAAAATATTAATATATGAATACATTTCATGAAAATAATTTTTTTTTACATTATTAAATTAAACATAAAATTTTAATTAATTATATCCGACATCTGAAAATACCAACACTAAATTAATAATTTTTAAAACAGTTATTTACTGAAACAATTATAAACATATAACCAAATTTTATTTAAAAAATTCCTAAATTCTATTTATACAATCATGGGTGTAGTTAATACTCATTTTTTATGTTTAATATTCATAAGGTCTATATTACTATTCCTAATGTCATGTTATTATTTCTTTGGTATTGGTTTCTTTATATATAGAAATATTTCTTATTTCAATAATTCATAATTTATAATGTTTTAATTATGGTCAATAAGCCATTTAATGTGATTTTTACTTTGGGAAATAACTATAAGATGTGATAAATCCCTTTCATAAAAGATTGGGTTATTATAGAATGTGTGAATATACTATTGGTATTTAATGAGTATGGAATGAATAAAATTCCACCCATAATGAAATCTAGATTATTTGAATCTAAATTTTAAATTATACAATCTCCTTGGAAAAGAAAACTTCCTCCACTATATTTTAAAATTTTCTCAATTTTAAAAAGGTTATTTTAAAATGGATAAGTTTTTTTCAATGAAATAGATTATTCTGAACCTAAAAGGGATTTTACATCAACGGTAACATCGTGTTATGTTACTTATTCTTTACCAGGGGTATTATCTAGTGATATAATCCACAATTGTTATCTGTATGGTTTATAATAATTATAATGATATGTTTACAAAACTCATTTAATTTCCAAAGTCTAAACTATGATGATATAAGTAATAATATATAATCATGTGGAATACACATGAATGAAGTATCATTATGATAATGTTTGAACCAAAAATATAATTCTATATAATGAATTAGGTAATGATGATGGAGTTTAAAAACTCATATTATATTATAGATTTTAGAAACTCATAAGTTTCAATGGATTTAATATCCGATTAGGGGACAACTCAGTAAATAGACACACAATAGATGATATAGTTAACTATATTTAAGTTATTACTAAGATAATATTTTAATTTTTAATTTTTCACTTCCAATAGGGGATTCATCCATAATGTTTGTCTTGGGAGTGATATTTAAAAAAGAATGTTATCTTTTAGGATTATGTACGACACAAAAAATATTTATTATGGTCTTTATATTTTCTCAGAGATCAGGGTTTCTTTTTAAAGATTCTATAAAGATATGACTTATGCAATATGTGATGATAGATACATATTCCATGATTTATTATTGACTATTATAAAAAATTTCTTATTATTATTTTATTTAATTTGTTTTTCTCTTACCTTTATACTTAACATATGATCACATATGTTCATTGATTCATATATCTTATTCTTACCATTATAGAGAATATATGATCACAATTTCAAATTTTCTCTATCCCCGAGAGAGGACAAAAGTTTTTATATTGTGTTTTATAAAAAGAGTAATATTCAAGAATAATTCCATGAGGTCTGGTTTATATCTATTAAGAAAAATAATTATTATTTATCTATACTCCCATGAAACTATATATTGATTATTATTTAGAATGAATTATTGTGAAATATATTCAATAATCATTTGGAAAAATTTAATATTAATCTCTGATATTCTTACATCATAGAATTTGGTATCAGATTTGGGTTTATTTAATATTTAGAGATCACGATTCTAAATCATTGGTGGAAACCAAATGTATAATACTATTTATAGGATAATTTGATAATGCTTTTATATGAACGATATTATATGGTTTTCCTATCAATATATCACTTTTTAGATACTAAATGTGGATCTGGTTTTTAAATATATGGGTCTAGTGGTAATATCCCAAAAACAATTGGTTGATTATATCTCTAAAATAACAATGATTAATGGTGAATGAACCCTTATTGTGCATATGGTTTGTCAATTACATGAGATATTATTGGGTTAATATAAAATTTCATTATTAAAATAATATTTATGATTTCAATAGATGATCACAATTTTTTGTAGGTTAATCCACTGGTATAAAAAATTGAAAAAATATGAAATTTTTATGATATACTATGAAATATGTTTCATGATTCTGTGATTTTTTCTTTGTATTATTGTTTCTCATGTAGTAATTTATAGTATTTGTGAATTCCTAAAACTAGGAGAAACTATGTTAATGCTTAATGTGATAGCCTAAATCACATATTGATATAGAATATTTAATATTATTCATATGAATTATTTTATATAATTAAATGCCTTTATGTATATTCATTCATATCTTCAATTATTATATGTTGATGTGGAAGTGAAAAAATATATCAGTATGATGATCACATATCACGTCTACGGAAAAATATTGTTTTGATGTTTGTGGGAATGTGTTTCATAATAATCTTATAATATTCCTTTTTTTAAATTTAATGTTATTATGGGAATGTATTGGATAACTATATATAGATCCAATATCAATTTTTTAGTGGGGATAGTGTAATTTGACATTTTATACCAACATATAAACCCTTATTAGTTTGGGGAAGAATATGAACGTTCAAAGTAAATTCAATATTTTGTACAGGTCTTGATTTATATTCAAAAAGGGGTTTTATCTCATATTATTTATGAGTAACTAAAAATGGAACATATTTCTAATTTAAAGTTGGTTTTGATTTATTTTTTTTATGATTTTTATATTCTTCATTTGAATTGTGAAGTTATGTTTCAATATTACTCAGACCTGGCACAACCCTTATTTCATTGGATCCATATATAATAACCCATATGAGTTTTCAGAGTTGAATATGTCTCTATAATAGAATAATTATAAGGGATGATTTTATCAAATATTAACACAACGGGGTGGTCCTGTAATTTTTGTTTTCAAATATTGATTGATGCCACTCACTATTGTTTATAAAGAAATATATAAGATCATAATCAAGAACAAGTATTCACTACCTAATATAGAAAATCTGTTTGACCAATTATGTAGAGATTAATATATTGTTAATATTGATATTCTATATAGATATCGTAATTTGAAATTAAATAAAGAGTCTATAACCAATACATCATACCATATTTAGTATGATCATTGAGAATTTAGAGTGATTTAGTTTTCACATTAAATTCCCAGTATGTTTTAATAGATTTAATTTATAGATTATTTGTATATTAACTTGGTTAGTCTTTTGTAGTAATTATATATGAAATCCTTTTAAATTTTATCATCAATAAAGAGAATCAATAACATTTGATTATTATACTAATGAACCTAGAAAAGGATAAGTTGTAATAAAAATTTAACAATTCTGAATTTTGGATATAGGAAGTCAACTTCAAGTGTGATCTAATCTCATGTGATCCTATATCAATTGATCATTCAAATATAATAGACATTGGAAAATGTCATATACCAACTTTAGTAAATGATATTTAATGTTTTCATTGAGAGAAAAGATAATATAAGAAATTTTTTAGATATTTTATATTGATATATAATCCAATAATGATTTTTACTCGGTAAGGATGCATGTTCCTTTAGATATATTAATGTATGGAAAATTTCCCAAAGCTAAAAAGATGTTTGTTCAATGAATATATTTTTAAATAACCCTAAAATATAGGAGGGTTTGTAATATATAGTGATACATATAAGATGATAGTGGGATTTTTCCTCATCCATAATGATATGGTGATATCTTATAACTTACAAAAACTAATAATTAAGGATAAAAAGTACGTGTGACAGTTTTGGAGTTGGTAGTTTTAATTTTTTTCACTAAATATAATGATTATTTATATTTATATATAATTATTATATATATATATTTCTCATAAAAGTTTGATATATATATTTATATAGAAAGAGTTTTATATTTCTCAAAAGATATTCTTATAATTATTTAAAGAGCATGAATTATTTATTATGACGGTGGAAAAGGTGTCTTTTTTTATAATACGGGTAGATCATTATAGTTTTCCGTTATGTGAATTAAAGGAGATATAGTATTTTTGGATTTTGAAATGATTAATATTGAATTTTTGAGGAATGGGGGTAAATTATATCTTTCATGGATGCATTTCCAACCATCCATGTATACGAGGATTGAAGATCCATTTAGGGATGTCGGGGAACTATATATGATTTTGGAAAAAAATCATGACTTTACTAATGGTTATAATGAAATGATAAATTTTAGGAATATATTATTTTTCTCATAAATGTTGTAATTGAATTAGGACATATTGGATGATTCTTATAGTTTATACATGTATATTCATCAAGGTAGTATGAAGATATATAGATATCTGATAAAATATTGTTGTTGGGAAAACATGAAATGGGATATTATAGGGTATGTATCTTGATTCCAAGGGTATAATAATGTGAAGTATGAGATATATAAGTATAAAGGGATATTATTATCATTAGCCATATGAAAATAGTTAACATGGATATTAACATATGTCTCCCCAAAATATCTTATGGATGTAATTATATTTTGTTTTTAGTAGATTACCATATGAAAGTAGTGAATTTCATTAACATTAGAGAATATTTCATTCTTGATAACCAATTAATAATATACATTAACTAAATGGTAAGTTTAAATGGAGAAAAAAATTCTATTATATCTGCTAGGGTCCTATATTTTACCTCAATGTTATGGTTAAGTCATCCATAGGCTCTAGATACATACTTATATATCTATATTTTATTATCTTATTATATAGATGTTAATTTTGATATAACCATTCAAATACTGGAGGAAATGATAGAATCTAGCTTTATATAATGAAGTTGTGTAATGGACCAAGACAATATTTTCCTTTTAATTATTATATGATAATATATTTTATTCGGTTATTCAGATCAATCCTTATGAAGATATATATAAAGAAAAGTTCATATCTATTATATGATATGATAAATATGTATAAATAACATTATTAGGAAACAATTTGACTATGGAAATTAAAAATTAATGTTAGATCAATTCAAAAAAACATCAATGATAATCATATTTGACATAAAAGTTATTTTGATAATCATTAGTGATATCTAGAATTCGAATTTACTGAGAAGTTATTATTATTAATTTAACCTTTGAAATTTTTAGGAAATTTTGAAATAGGTTAAAATTCATCCCTTGAAGTAGAGTTTCATGTTCGATTAGTGATAGTTGAATATCATATAATCCTTTTACTAAACCACTCTCATGTTCATGAAATGTTCTGTGTATAAGTACTGACACAATACATACATTATTTTTTATATATAATTAACAAACAGGTCTTACGACAAGAGATTGATATATACTATGTGGGAAAACCAATAGAGATTACAGATTGGGATAGACTGTGATGTGAAAAAAATAACTCACCAGAAAAAGATATATGAATAAACTATAAATAAAAACATGCTATATGGGAATAAAAAGATGTGATATGGTAGAAGTATCCTTCTTATTTAATTAAAATTTATGTAATTTTGATGTAACATTATTAAAAATGGGTTATAATGTAACACACTAATATTTTTACATATATTTCTATTCAAATTAATTTAATTTCTATGATTTATTTCAATACATCCAACATCATGTCTAAATGAACTATAATATAGTATATAGTTTTAACCTAACTGTTAAATTATTGGAATAAATAAGAATAATTATTTTATGAAATATATATATGATTCATTTTATAGAATATTCTTTTAAAAAAATAGATTAAATATTTATAATAATAATGTTAAAGATTTCATAATTAATTTAATTTTAATTTTGATCATAATTAATTATATAAATAGTAAAATAAATTACCAAAATTAACAAAAAATTGAGATTACTGCGTGGTTAAACAATGTGATATTGTTACTATTATATAAAAACACAAAATTTAATTAAATTGTTTGATGGTATTATCACCATATAATTATAATATTATAATATTCTCAATTTGGAAACAACAATACCTGTGTAAGAATTAAATATATTTTTATATTTTGAAAAATTATAACTAGCTCCCCTCTCTCCCTTATAAAAGTATATTGTCTCAAGACTATTATATAAACCTCATTAACCCTCTATTATATATAAAATGTACAATAATGCCTTCCTAAAATTCATATCACTATCCTAGTGTCTTTGTTTCATCATAATTTCATTTGTTCTATAATTATGCTCTTTGTTAAAGGGTATTTCTAAATGAATTGGTATAAGTAAAAACTAAGTAATTTAAATTGTATTTCTTCTCACTCATTAAATAAACTATGGTATCTACAATAATATAATCACATAATTATGTAAAATAAAATAATTTTTTTTCAGGATTTAGTTACAATTTTTAAACTCATTTTCATCTAATGGGAAATGAAAATATAACCCATGTGTATGTGTGAACTACTGCCACCATGTAACAATATGAATTATCATCCATCAATATAATTCATGAATTTTTATTATGATATAATTGATATTTATTTATGTTATTAATGAAATAATTTTTCTTCCACAATTATTTGATATTATCTATCGTAATACATTTTTATGCATTTGAAAATGATAATTTCACTCATGAGTATGTGTAGAATAACACCTCCACATAGCAATTAGATTCAATTTTCATTTTTACTTAAAATTGCCAGTATTAAGGATAAAACTAATGAATATATACATTTTCAATGATTTAATGATGATTCTATAATGTTAAATTATTGTATACCTTTTTTTATTTACAACCATCAACAAGTGGAATCCACACTCAGGTGTACGTATGGATTACCTTATCCAAAATGGTATACAATTGATTTTTCATCAACCATTTATATGAATGATTATAGAACTATATATAATAAATATATATGTTAAATATTTCGGGATTATGATTTTGAATATAATGAAATCATGTCAAAGGTTCGAATACTAGAACCATTTAACTGAAATATGCAAGGAAGAATGACCAGTTTTCACTTGAAGGCCCAATTTTAGGAAGAATTGTCAATACAAGGATAATGCTAAATTAAAAAAATATTAATTATTATGTTATGAATGAATATTTTACTATAATATATTTTTAATAAATATAAATTTATTATAAATTATTTGTTAATGTGTATGATGAAATATAATACATGAGGTAAGGGATATATGTTTCAATATCATTTAAATTGATAATTTTTATGCTTAAATTTTAATTGGGGAAAATTATATCTTCATTATCTAATAAACCCATTTTTTATTATTCTCAATCATTTAATTATATAATTTTATTTTTTTAGAATTATTTTCCTCACATTTTTACTCAAAATGGATCATAAAATTATTTTTTAAAAAGATGAACATATTTTACTTCTTTTGGAAGAGAATGATTCTTAGCCATATCAATTTTCTATTATAAATTTTCAATAATATTTTTAATATAGATAGAGGATTTTATAGTTTCATTTTTACCAGGTCTACATTTCTATTAAATGATTTTAAATTAATTTACTTTTCATTTTCAAAATATTTTACTTTTTACTGATTGAGTGAATTGAATCTTTGTTTTTAAAAATTATTTCTTGAACTAAATTTACATTCATTATACTGTTAAATGATTTGATTCTCACAACATAGGTTTCTGTGGTTATTTTCAAATAAAATTATTTTCATACTATTATATAAGTATTTAGATTTTCAATAATTGATTACAAAATGATAAGAGTATTTTACACATGAAAAATTCTTTTGATCATTAATGGAATTTTTCATCTATGGGAACAAATTTAATTCTCAATTATTCATTAATAGGGATATGATCCAATGAAAACATCCTTATTCATTATATGGATTGATTAATATTGTTATTATGATATTTTTATGAAAATAATTTATCTTCCATAGATAATTCATTAGGATCTTATAGTTTATATATTAGTGGATTTTTATTACTCAATGGGTGGGACCAGTATTTTATAGCACTTAAATACATTCATTAAGGATGAAGGAGTCTAAAAACTCTTAAGAGAAAGTAAAGCTTAGAAACTTATTAGATCGGATGAAGTTATACAACCACTACGAAAATCTATAGATAATAAAATATTAATTGGTAATGGAGTTCACCATATGAATGTAAATTCTTAGAAAATGTTGTGAATGATTGGGTATGCATTTCAATTATGGTACATTGTTTATTATTGGGAGTGAAACATGATTGATGAAGTGATTTTCTATTCCAAATGATTCTAGAAATTTATTTATTGTGATTATGATATGTTATCATGGATCATGGTTAATTATTTAATATTCCACACATTTATTAATTATTTTATTAAGAAAATTCATTTTTATAAAATTTATGATTAATTATCTTTGATTGATTGGTTATGATTATAGTAAGTTGTTAATTTTTTTTCATAAATATACAATTTTATTATTCTCATAAATTATTATTGATTTATATATAGTATGTAAAACCTTACACATAATTTTATCATCTACTTTACTATGATTTCTTCCACTTGGTTATGAAGAAAATTTTTTTGTAATATATTTCTATAACATGTACTATGTTAGAAGAAGACTATTGGATAGTCTGAAGACATTTCAAAAGATAATATTACCATATATCGAGTCTATTATAAAAATAATCATTTAAGGACATTGACTGTGTATTATTGTTAAATGTATTAAATATTAATATTAAATAATGTAATATTAATGTATGAAATGCTAAGGTTTCATAATTTACTCAACTAGTTTAGTTCCCAACTACTTCTCTTTACTAACTTCATTGCAACATTTTAGACTTCTCACTTATTTATGAAGTGGGATTCATAAGGATCCATATAAAATCTTGATAAAAAAACTATTTAAGATGATATTTCCCCTAAATTATGGTTTCGGTACCAACAATATATGATATATTAATAATTTTATCTTAGCATATCATATATGGTTTTAATGATTATATCAATCCAATCATATTACAATGTATTCATGGAAGTAATGATGAAACAATACTTATAATGGGCTTATCTAATAATTCTATATATAATTGAGGAAATAATTGGATCTTGATCACATACAATAGAATTATGTACTCATTGAAACCATACATATTCCTTAATGTATATCCATGAAATAATATAAACAAATAAAACATACTTGAGGGTAATTAAATGTGTTGGATTTATAATAATATCAATAATGTCAGGAATTAAAATTACTCCATTTATATTTACTAAGGATCCCTATAATGAATTCCATCGGACATTGTCCTATTTCCATGTAGGAATGGTTATTGATTGTAAAATATCCTTATAATTATATCGTTCAAAATTAACATGTCAGCATACCTAGAAAAGGATATATACTTCACAATATGTATCTTCATCTTATACACAATAAAGTACCCCTTAATGTTTTTATACATCATCTTACTCCTACGATTACTAGTTAATGATGAGATATGTGCTTCACCCAATGTATCCCTCTTCTATTATGGTTTAATATGGGCCCATAATATATTCTTAAACTTATCATTCCATTATAATCATGGTTGAGGTATAGAAAATTTATCACCTTCATTAGTAGATCTATGTCTCCCTCTAATACCTCCTTAACCTTCCCATGGATATAAGGTTCAACACTCACTTGATAATGATAATATTTCACCCTTGATTCAATATTCCTTGTTCCATCCTTTTTTACATCCATATATATTGGATCTTTTGTGATCCTCATCATAAAAAATCTATGAGGATCATTTCAACTCAATGCATGAACCACCTTGTTTTCTTCCCCCTAATGGTAATTTATTGAGTAGTTATAATATTTTATGAACACCAACAATAATCTATGGGGAAAATTTAACTCTTTTTATGTTAATATATAATTTACACTCATATGAATAGTAGATATGCTACACGTTTCTCTACAAGACAATACCTCTACATGATTAATAGAAATATTTCCACTTGTTACTCCAAGCCTTGAATAAGGTAATTATACTCATTAAAATTTAATTGAATAATGTTAAAATATATCACCATGTAATTATAAAAAGGATGAAATCAAATTCCTCTCTTATATAAAAAATTGTAGACTATAATCCCTTTTCCTCTATAAGGTAGTGCGATTATATGTGCACTGACCAAACTGTATTCAGCTCCTTATAATTTTATTAAAATTCATTAGTCTAATGGAACATGACCCCCTTTAATGTTATCATTGTGAGTGATTTATAAATTCATGATAAATTTTTCAAAATTCATTTTCAATATCATACCAATCCATTAAAACTATAGATATTGGCCATGTTGGTTTGTCTAGGCCAATGATAAATTTCTTCCAAATTATAAGGATATAGTAATATACCCTCAATAGTGACAAAAATTCTTAATAACTATACATTAAGTAACTATAATTCACAACTAATTTTTTTTCATATAGTTTCTCCTTCATAAGTTTCTTCAAAAAAATGATGACATAATCTTTATTCAATTCCATTTACATGAATTAAATAATAACATCATCTATAAATACTATTAAAATTTTAGTTAAATAATGTCTAATGTATATATTCAATAAATGTATAATTATTTTGTGGGAATTAGTAATTCAAAATGCAATCACTATAAGTTCATTGATTAAATACCTCATAAATAAGGTTGTATTTTATATATATTCACTTTTTACCATTAATTGATAGTATAAAAATGTATTTCAATTACTGAAAATTATTGATATCCTTATAATTTATCATAAAAATCATTAATATTGGGATTTTGATACTTATTCCTGATCATGATCTTGTTATGATCCCAATAATCAATGATGAGTCGTGTTAATCTATATATCCTAATAAAAAAATAGAATAGGTTCACCCCATAGTGTTGTTGTTTTATGAATGGATCCATCGTCAATATTCTCTTCGAGTAGGATCTTAAATTCATGAAACTCAATTGAGGCCATTCTATATAGAGTCTTCGAAATATTTTTAACAGTAGTTATGAGTTATATTGAAATATCAATATCATGGTTTTCATGAAGACTATGATGATCCCAAAAAAATATATCAACAAACTATTTTAAAATAGGTATATCATGTATTTTGACTCTCCCCCATACTTTTAAGATAAACACAACATATGAATTAGAATCATGACCCATAAAATTGAATTAATGTCTATTTGAATGATGAATTCATCCTTGTTCAAAAAAAATGATCTCACATTTATTCATAATATGAAATGTGACTTACCATGGGACTTTTTTTTATTATACCTATATAACGATATCCAATCCTTCATAAAAATCATTTCAAATTCTACTAAAATTGAAATCAAAAAATTATAATAAAATTCCAATAAAAAATCAACAGGAGTAGTATCATAGATTTGAGATGTTATCAGTATTTTATTATGAATATTAATATCAAATTCAACATCAAATTATTGAGGATGTAATATAAGAACCTTATGAAATTATTCAATTTTAATAGAGAAGGTATAAAAAGAATCAAATAAGACATTAGTAGTTAAAGAGTGGATGATATGTGTACCTTTCATAACATCATTTTCCTAACCCAAAACTGAAAAAATTATAATATAATCTTTTTTTCTCTTGGATTAATAAGTTATTAAATATTGTCATCATTAATAACCCTCATATTTGAGTATTCTTTAACATATTATTGATACACCCTGAAATTGGAACATTGTTTGTTTTGGAACATCATTATATACAGTTTTATTTCTTTCTACATCATTAGCTAACCACATTCGATCAAAACATCATTAGATTCACTATAATGAATATTTAGTAATTTTTCAATCGATATGGAAAAGATTTATTTTGGATATAATTGGGGTTAGATGCATTATATTGTTTTACTATGAAGATTCAATTTTAAATAATATTTTTAATTTTAAAAAATTGAAATAATTTTTTAATTCATAATTTCAATATTATCTTAAGATAATTTTTTTTATTTTTATTAGTTGTATTATTTTTCAATGAATAGTTAATAATATTATCTTTTACTAAAAATTATATTTTCATTTTAATCACCAATTAATATAAATTTTCATTTATAATATTGTAATAGTAAATTTAGATAAATAATATTATTAATAATCCAATTATTTTATTTATTATTTATTTTTATATATGATTTTTGAATAAAAAATATCTAATAGATAAAATCTGTTTTCTAAAAAAATTGTTTAGTAATGTTTTCTCATTAAATATGTAATTTATATTTACCACTTATATGATTTGAATTTGATAAAATGGATTACAAATTTTAAATCATCATAATTAATATTTGGTATTAAGTTCATATGATATTTTTTTATTTTGATTTGTTAACACAGTAAAAATATATTACCACTATTATGGTCAAACATATTTTTCATTTCATAAATGAAATAGATAATAGTTAAAAGGACAAATTAAATTGACTAAAATATTTTTTATATTAATTTTTAAATCCAATAAAATATAATATTAAAAAATAATTTTACCCATTTTTGTGATTGGTACCGTAACTATATTTTTTTTATTTTAAAACAACCAAGCATGCCTTCTCCCAAATATATAAAATGAAAACCATTCTCTATCCTCTCCAGACATCATATGATTTTTTTTGAAATTCCAATCCAAAATCACTTCCTTATATCCCTTGACATATATAATAGGTATTGGTTTGATCCAAAAACTCTCATTGTAAAGATTTAGGCATAATCCTAAAGGGGTTTTCCAAAGAAGCGGTATATTTCTTAAATGAGTTTATTGATTATATTTAAACTTTTTCATCATTAAAATATTCTAAAATGAATGTGAAATAATAATAAATATATATTATATAAACAAAATATTTATTTATTTTACTATAATAAATTATATTAATTTCTTATTCCATTAAATTAGAAATGAATTAGTCCATCATTTCTATGGCAGGATACAACCTCGTGAACTGACGTAATTTGTTTTCCATAACCGCATCACATGGAATGTTATTATAATTGATTTAATGGATATATAACTGTATTTATGAAATATTTATCATTACATAATGATAATATATTATACATTTTATTAAATTTTCATGCATGAAATAACGATAAGATAGTTCGGGAATACGTCTAGACCACCACAACAACAATGCAATGAGATTAGTTTTTCATCCCAAAATAGTATGGATGATGATTCAGAAAGTTATTTCCTTCTGTATTCCTTCCTAGCACCGCTTCCCTATTCCCTTTGCAGAAAACCATTCTGAACAAACATGTCTTAGATGAAGAATCATGGTAATCTTCAAATGCTATATCATTTCAATTTGCCCATAAAAATATATTTTCAGATAATAATTTAATAGAATTATAACTTCTAATGTTATATAAACTGACGTCTGATACCATCTATAAATCCCCAGCCTTAAACATTACATAATATTGATTTATTTCGAAAATAAACGTTGAGGACCTTTTCAGGTTTAAATTTTTAGAGAATTAGATCATAAATCATGCATTACACTCCACATTTAATCAAAGTGGTTACATAAAAGATAATATGAATTTTTCCCATCATCGAAAACATATTTAAAATAAAACATAGATTCCTTCTTGACACTACCTTGAAACTATCATCACATCATGTACCTTTACCTTGACCTGTGAAAAACATTTCAAAAACATGGGATGAGCATAAAAAGCTCAGCAAGGGATATAAAAGTGTGAAATGAAAAAATTAGTCCATGTATGAAATCATAATTTACTCATAAAACATAAGCATTTAAACATACCTCATCAAATCATTAATAAATAAAAGAAATCATAAGACATTAAGGTATCTTGAGGTAGTCCTAACATTCTTATGTAGGGATTAACCCTCATGGTTACATTCGGAATACCCATCACATTATATTTCCTAAATCTCTCCAGATAAACCTTAACGTTTAACCCCTTCACGTTAACCAATGCACTAAAGAGCTATATTGGGCTCACCCACCCATAGTTTATCACATAACCACCTATCTTCAAAACAATGCCCAAGAACCATAGCATAATCGTATCAAATAAAACATGAATAAAGGAAACATAACATTTCCACATTTCAATAACAAGATATCAATACAAAACATTGATATAATAAAAACCTTATGAAAACCATTTTCAATACCAAAATAAACAAAAAGCAATACATGGTATTTATTTTTCTTTTTTAAAAAAGGTTATGGCTTGCAGAGGAAACCTGAACTCAAATAATGGTAACAGCGGCGGAGAAGTCGTTGTCGCTGCATACGTATGACAAAAAAATTACCTTTTATTTTTTAGTAAACGCTTCATATAAAAAGATTAATTTTGAATAAACGTAAATGTAAATGTGTTTTATACACCATATAAAAAATTTGTTTATAAAACAAAATATGCCTCAATGAAAGGAGATTGAGACGATGCCCCTTACCTTGTATCTGACTTGACTCGATTGTTCTTTAGTCTCCTCAATAATACACTTGAGTTAATTTCTAATTGCTTAAGAACCATTTTCAAGTTCATTATTCCTTTTATATAACTTATTACCATGTCATTAACACTATGTTATTATTTAAGTTAATAACGGTCGTTTTAACGATCATTGGTACTTGAGTTAAAAATAAACTCTTTATAGTTACGAGTTTTTCATGTATCCATTATATCCAGAGTTATATTAATGATGTAGATATCATATATATCATTTATATCCAGTATATACATGAATCTATAATATTACATATCATTTAGATGTAAGAAATGAAATGAACCGTTCATGGAGACGGTAAGTCGTACGTACGCATGAACACTACTTTCATTTCTATTTCGTATTTTATGGAATGAAATCATAATGATATAAAGTTGTATTATAATTACAGTATAACATCATATATAATATCATTAACTCCATCCTTTATACGTCCCATATATGAAATTAATGAATCAAATCACTTTGAGGGGCGATAGTCCGCACTTCCTTAAATGAAGATATTGCGTTTACCCATATTGGAAACCATAAAGGTATGATAAAAATGAAAAATACATAAGGTTAATGAAAACATTAAAATATTATATATCATATATAAATATAGTGTCATCTTAATGTCCACCTTTTAAGGTGTTTGAAGAATGTTTAACAATCATCGTTTCGTGAGGCAGAAATTCACCATCCACGGAAACAGTATGCTCTTTAAACATTTGATGAAGGTGTGTGTATGTTTAGCTCAAATAATTCTTATAAAAACATCCTAGTATATTGAAGATACTGGTTTTGTAACAAAATAAATTAATAAAAAGAGTTTAAGGGGTTTTGAGATTCAAAATAATACAAAAGAACATTAGAGAAGACTTTACCTTTAAATCGGGTAACTCTTCTTGGTTTGTACCAAAATGGTTTCTTGAAGATCTTTCTGTATAATGTAATGCTTCTAGTATGAAGAGAGGTATGTGGAGAGATAAAATGAGTAGGGCTTGGCTGAGCCAAAGGCTTGAGATATGTGGGTAAGTAGGTAGAGGTGGGGGATTTTATAAGAGGAGAGGAGGGGCACTCTTGGAAAGTTAAGAAAGGTAACATTATTTTAAAAAGAGATTCATATTTAAAAGGACCCACATAGATATATTTCTAGGATAAGGTGATAAGGGTTCGAAATATACTCGTAAAATAGGTCTTTGACATGATTATGACTTAGAATTTACATTATCTATCCATTTTATTTAAATCGTTAATTAATGAGGTAATCACTGTATCATCATGATGTCATAAATAATTTAATTTATTTAATGTATAAAAATTATAAATAAAATACTATGATGTATGAAATCATTTTAGTGATATTCTCCTTACTATAAAAATAAAAAGATAGTGTCACATTCACCTAAAAGTGATTCCATGGGGTCCTTATGTTTGGAACAAGGAATATCATGGTCGTCAGTGTCACAACCAGTTGAATTAGGACACATGTTGGGGTCATTTTTTATTATTATGATATTATTTTATTATCCTTAGCTACCCGATTACTAATTAATCATGATAATTAAAGATAATTTCCATCGTTATTATTCATAATGTCCAAAAATAAAAGAGTCGTAATTAGATAATTTGGAACATCTGATTCAAAATATGGAATCAATTTTAACAAATTACAAACATTGAAATTTCAATAACGAATTTAAAAATAATTCCCGTCATTAAAACAAATAGCAGGTTTTTTTCTAACAATATCTATGAAACGTTTGGCACTTGTTTATGTCCAATGTCAAAGTGAAATTAATTATAATGACCACCCTTGGATTAAGTGGTAAAAATATCTTCTATATAAACTTTAAAACCAATTGAAAGTACAATCTAACAATATAATTAAATTAGAGGAAAAAGCAGTTTTGATGTAAAATGCAATATTTTTCACTATTTATTAAAAAATGAACATGGTCAGAAAAATACCGAAAATTTACCCAAGGTAAATATCAATGTCCCAATAATAATGAATAAGTTTATTTTGAAAAATAGAGCTTATAAAATTTTCAAAAGGTAGATTTAAAAATGGATCGCCATTAAAAGGCGTTAAAACAATCTTTTAAAAATATTAGAGATTTCTATGCTTAAGATTGGATTTATTCTCATTTTATGCCTCTAAAACACTATCTAATTCATAAATAGACATAGATAAGAATATCTATTATTCGTTACTTACATGGGATGTTACATCTCCAACCCATTCCAGTATCTCAAAAGGACTAATATATCATAGATATAACTTTCCCTACATCCTAAAAAAGGAAATGTCCAATATTTTGAGAGATCATCAAGAACACAAGATCACTCACGAGAAAGTGATAATGGTCGTCGATGACGATCTGCCTATGATATCTCAGGACTTAGAGTAATCTCCATTCTCTTTAAGTCAGCTGAATATTCTCTACTGTATCTTGGACAAGGCATGGCCCGACTGGTGAAGATTCCCCTATTTCAACCTAGAACAACAAAAAATGACATTGACACCCATACAACGCTTCAAACGGGGTCATATCTATCAAGGCATGATATCTATTATTATATGAGAACTCCACTAAGGGTAAGTGTTAATACCATTGATCCACACAATTCCATTACATAGTCCTACAATGTGTATCCCAATATATGTATCATCCCTTCAGATTTCCCATCCATTTTAGGATGATACATCATACACATATTCAACTATGTGCGATGAGAATTTTGTACAGATTTATAGAAATAATATGTGAACATCAGATATCAATCTATGATTATTTACATTGGTACTCCATGCCTCTTTAACAATTCTTGAATATATATTTTGTATAGATCCACCACTATATGAGTTTCAAAAATAGGTATCAAATAGGCCGGCATGGTAAGACGATCTGCTATTACCCATATATCATCGTGTTTCCATACCATTCATGGATGATATGTAACAAAATTCATAGATATATTCTCCAATTTCAAAACTAAAATAATTAAAGACTACAAGATACATATTTGTCACTGATTCAATACATTAACATTAAAAAAGGTAAGCACCACAAGAAACACTCTTCCAACATCCTTTTCATATTGATCCACAAAAACTACACCATCAACAACTTTTTCATATTTTGTGTGATGGGATGTACAACCCCTCTCAAATGGTGGTAATAAAGAAGGTGTTATTTCTAACCATCCATTGGTACAACCCTCTAATCTATAAAACACAAAACTAAACACCCATTATGTTTTCATCCCTTTATTGTCAACCCACCATTGAGTTTTTAACTCATACTGAAGAATTATACATCATAGGTTTGTGCCTATTTGAAAATATATACTAAATTAGAAACACGAAAAAATGAAAAAAAATTGCAACATCACCTTGAAATTCATATTCTACATGCATGTTGGCTAGGAAAGACATGAAATGCAATTAATCAAAAGCTTTTTTCCCAAACAAGGGATATGAATTTTTTCTCAATGCATCATCCCCCGAATTCCCTATTCCTATTGTATACATGATGTCAAATTCAAACATCTAGATATACTACATCCATCTTGTTTACCTCAGATTTAAATCTCACTGTTATAAAATGTGGTTCTAGATTTTATGAACTATAAACACATAGAATTTCTCATCAAATTTATAATGATGTCAGGTCTTCAAACCATGAAGCATTTCAGCTAGTTCCAAATCATATATCGGGTTATTATCCATATACACACTCAACTAACATAAACCATAAGCCAAATCATGGTCTCCTTACACAATAACAAAACCCAACACTGATCCCATAACATCATAGTACACCACATATCCCCATTAGGATTCTAGAAAATTAGAGATTGGTGTCAAAGTAAGATGAAATTTCATATCCTACAAATAATTATGCAATTACACTATACATTTGATTGGAGAATTATTCTATTTAAAATATTCCATTGGTTTGGATAGCTGTGAGAAGTCACCCACAACACATCGGTAATAACTAGTTAGACCATAAAATATTATTATCACAATGGAATTCTTCAGAGATTTCAATGATATGAAAACTTCTACCTTTTCAGGATCCAACAAAACACGTTTTTCTAAAATCACATTTTTATGAATGCATACATCATATATTAAAAAAATCAAACATAGTTATATTAATATACAGATGGCGATCTATAAAGATTTTAATCACTCACACCAGGTGATCCTCATGCTCATCCCTTTTCAGTAGACACAGCATCATTTCATCAACAAAAACCACAAAAAAGATACTAGGAATCACTAAAATATATGATTCTTCAAATCAATGATGACTAAAAGTTCATGCCTTATGCTAAATGTCATTACTAGATATTCATTCTAGATATATCTTCGTTTAAAAGTTGTCATCGAAATGTCTTCCTTCGTAACTCGTAATTGATTATATCCTGATCGAAAGTTTATTTTTGATAACTACTAAGCTCCCCACAATTGATCAAGTAGATCATTAATATTTTTAATTTGATACTGATTCTTTATCATAACTTGGTTATGATTAGAAAAATCAACAAATATATATATAGTTACAATAGATTTCATTACAAACAAGGCTGGTGTTTCCCACGAAGACGTACATGGCTGAATGAAACCCTTGATTTTAAGCATACCTAACTACAATTTGAATTCCCATAAAAATGTTTCTTATATCCTATAATAAATAAAGGAAATAGTACTAGTCCCTTGAAGAGATATAAAAAATAAAATTAAATTCCATTGTAGGTGGTAGGCCTATGAAGTTCTCAAGAAATAAATATGGAAATTCATCCACAAAATTTTGAAAACTGTCATCCTGGACATCTTCCATTGATGCCAAATTAAATACCCTAAACTCTTAAGATTAATTTCGCAACACTAATTCTAACAATCTCATTTCACCTTTCTTCATAACCTTCTGTCTTTTGAATAGATACTAGACACCATCCTCAGATGTCAATGTAATTGTTCTTCTGTAATAGGTGATGTGAGCATTAAATAGTGACAACTAATTGATACCTAGTATTACAGTATAGCCATCAATCCCCAACACCGAGAAGTCCAATTTTAGGTCAGCTCTGTCAATAGTTATAGCACATTCTCTACACACAAATGCATTCAATTATATTTCACATAGGGGACATTACAATTGTATCATATAGGGCATAATATCATGTTTTAAATATAGTATTTACTCAATACATGTAGAAGTGAAAAATGTGATTCACCCTTATAAAACAGTACTTTCTAAAAGGCAGAATTCAATATAATTGTACCTCTCACTATTGATGGTATATCCTGATCATCGACATTCATCATATCATCTCCATACAGTTTCTCCATTGCTACAATATACTCCTTATTTCCTTGGTGATACTACTCTTGCGGAGGATTCATGCTATTCTAAGAGTCAACATGGCTATCATTTATCTACTGACAAGACAGATACTGCATGCCACATCCTGTTGATGCATATGTTGATTGGGACACCATAGTTGTCTCTGGAGCACCATACCTCAAGGAATAGAGAAAAAAGACTTTAGGGTGAACCATATTATTGAAATTAGAGAATTCTATTATTGGTGATATAAAATCTCACACAATGTAGTCTATGGAACCACATTGATAGAATCCCACTTCACACATTTGACATTGAGGAAGATTTACTTATCCTACTTTATAATTCTAATTCTCAATCCGACATGGTATATAAGATTATCTCTTTCACATTCTTCCAGCATTGGGGCGTGAACCATTTTTATTATGGATCATCATACGTCCTCTTCATATAGATCCTGATAGGTCTCACTTAGCTACTTACACTATATTCACCATCTTTATATAGTTATTTATATAGAGCACCAAAATCTTCGATTGAATTTCTTTCCTTAGCCAGGATTTGATGATATGGGCCTTCAGGGATGCACACACCATAGATTTTGGTTAAGAACATACTAAATTCATGAATTTATCCACATATTCTATGAAATAGATATTATAATACATTAGGATAAATTAGTATGTTTTACTTTACATATTGAACATCTGAGGACATAATTATTTATTATAAAATTCTATAAAATCCTCCCGTGTATATCCTTGATCCACATTAGCATGTAGTACTGGTTCCCACCACTAGCATTCATGATCCTTGAGAATGTACATTTCCATCTTGAGTCTAAGATCTTATAGTGTACTCATAAATTTGATGATATGATCCATACTGACCAGCCACACCTCTTCCTTTTTCGGTTCATAATTTCTTTAGAATATTGGTGGGTTATAGTTTATGAAATTGATGGAATGATCTATATGACTTAGATTATCCTTATGATTACCCTTTTCCATAGCATGAAATTCATGAACAATAAATTGAATTACTTCTTGGTTCGTCTGTGGTATAAGTACTATAACATTGTCCTTTTTTATTCCAGTTAGTTCCAACGACACGAACCTAGTTCCTTTTTCTGATAAAAAAATCACAATAAGTCTCATTCTCTAGAAACTGATGTATTAGTGCTTTAAATTCTATAAAATCAAAAATCACAACATATTTTTCCCAAGGAATACTTCTTCATATTTATACATTTTTTAAAACTCAATTTATTATTTTGAAAAACAAACCATTTTCAAAATTCCATAACCATCAGCTAATTCAATTTTTTTAAAACAATTCCATACTCATTCAAAAATTAATCACTTTTAAACAATATAAATGAATACTGAAAAAATTATTTTTTTAACTGTGAATTCATTCTTCTAATGCATGGCATGTTTGTCTCATTGGATATACCCATGACAATGAGATTTCAAAATTCTATATCTGTCTTAACATAATTATGTACCCAACTCCCTCGTAACTTGATGTTCAGCATAAAACGGTTAGCTATTTCCTTTTATTATATACATTTCAAGTTCCAATAATATTACTCTATTCTAAAATTCAAACCCAATTAATATTTAACAAGGAATCTCAACTCCAAGACAAGGAACATTTAAAACATCTTGATAAGCATTGACCAAACAATATTATACTTTTTGTATAGACCAACTTATTCCTATAGGATTGAATAAACAATGGATCAATAATTTTCCTTAAGAGACACCGCCAAGATTCCAATTGCTGAAAAAATTACCATAGGGTTTCAAATAAAAATTGTGTATGAGATACCCTTTAGGGGAATGAACCACTAAACAAACCAAACATAACATACCCTTTTACTAAATGATTCATGAACAAAATAGCAACAATATAACTACTTTAATAATGATAAAACAATATCAATTTTTTAAATAATGGTAGACATACTAACTATAAAATAAAATTGTGGAAGGAAAACTAAATAATCCAATAAGACTACATGAATAAATGATCCCTCAGATCCATGCTCCATGGTCATCAAATAACTTGAGTATCAGAAATTGGTTCAAAAAATGCGTCAAACAATACCTTTCCCTTTATCTCGGAAGATAACATCAAAAAAATAACCAATGTTACAAAGAAGGGGTAATTATAAACCTCATTAGTCATTCCCCAATAACTTCCCAACTCACCCCACTAGGATAGAAGTGTAATTAACATTTTTAAAAAATAGTTTAAATAAATAATCTCTAAAATTTCATATAAATAATTTCTAATATTTTTTATAAATAAATATATACATGTCCAAAATTCCTTGTAACAAAAAGTACACAAGTACTATTAAAATTAATTTTCCATCAAGTAATTATTGCCTAAAAATAATAATAATTCATTAAACCCATTTCATAGTATCATTTTTTGAATACCTGAATAATTTCACATATTCATACATTCAAACTTGAATGCTTCATTATGACAGTTCCATATTCATGAGCAGTTTCTCGTAGATCTACCAAGAGGTCACATGGTAATTATATCCCATCCATTAATAATTGAGAACATAGAACAAGTTAATATTTCTAATATTCCCCATATATAAAATAATAACTCAGACACCAATATTCCAAAGAATTATTCCAAAAAAATTAGTAAAAATACATTTTCCTTGAAAACTGATTCCATCAAAACTATTTTAAAACAATGAAATTTCTATAAAAAATATTTTAATTAGAAAACCATTCCCATAAACTATTTATAGGTTCCATTGAATCAATACATTAAAATAACCATGTTAAATTTTAGAAACTTAAGTAATTTTCAGAACAATTCATCATGATTTCAGAATTTCAGCAAGAAAAATAAATCATCACTACATAGATTTATTCCATCTGTTAAACCAAGATTTCAAAATAAATTTCAATAAATTTTACTAATTAAAAAATAATACAATAAATTATAATATCTTTATATGAGAGCTAATCCACCCACCTTAATGGTCTTGATGAATCTCGACAACGGACAAAGAACGCACAAGAAACCGGGTCGATTCTCCACGGAATGACCTTAAGTCTCTTCTCCTGACCCGATCATGACAAAAATAAACTTATATGAATTCCAAAATCAAATATCTTCTGATAAAATAAGTATATATATATTATATAGAGGATAATATAAGAATATCTAATAATATCTGTGAAATCTTGAGAGGGACTAGGAATAACGAAGACGTACCTCCTGGATCTAGGTCAGGATTCTCAAAAACCGAATTTGATCTATTCCTACATCAAGGAAATAATAAAATATAACATTATTTTATGTTAAAAATCTTATATCTACCCATAGATCATGTAGATATATGATAATGAGAATATTGGGGAAGGAGATCTAAGAAAACGAGACAAAACCTAAGAAGATCGGGCACTTACCATGAGAATCGGGCTTCAAATCACCAAGGGATGGATTTGGGTATAAACCCAAGCATGTGGAAATTGTTTTACAGCTTTATATGGAGATAATTATCTAGTTAGGTCCGTTTTTATGGAAAAAAGAGTGAATTGGAGTGAAAATGAGGAACTTCTTAAAAATATGATCATGTTTTTTACTATATGCAATGTCTGACCGCACATTTACAGAAACCGTATAATGGCCGTTCATGGGATACTTTACAATGAATTCAAAAATGAATTGTTTCATCTAGGTGTTATAAATAGTTTGGTAAAACCATCTGTAGACAATACGCCTCACCTTTTATCCCCAAACACCATTCAATTCTTCCCAAACTCTCAAATCCTTCACCCTTTAACTTTGTAAAAAGAAAAAACAACAGGTTAAAGTTATGTACCAAATATTCGGGGTGTGGAAATGTATATATTCTTAGTATTAATATATTTTACTATTTATATGGATAAAAAAATAATTATAAACAACATTTTATATCTATTTATAATTTAATTAAAAAAATTGAAAAGGAATATTTTTATATAATTTATATGAGACATTTTTATATAATTTTTCAAAGCAATGAAGAAATATTATATTTTAACATATTTGATGTTAAAAACATTTCTCATAATTGAAACAATTATTTTATATCAGTATTATCTTTTTATACATCTTGTATTCATTAATTAAAAAACACCATTTCCATTTTTCTTAGTATTTTAGTCGTCAAACTGATCATTTAAAAGGAAAGTGTATTTTGATATCCAAAAATGTATTTCATATGTGTTTGAATTATATATTGATTGTTTCTATGATGTATTGTTTATAATACATAATGATTTATTCATGAAATATTATATAATAATTTTTGATAAATATGGATTATTAATCTACTTCTTAAATATTTGTGACTCAGATACATCTTTTATATTGTGTGAGCCTGATACAACTTATTTGACATGTGAGATTAGAAATGATCACCAATGAAATAGGTAATATGAATTATCATCAAATATAATATGTGGTGAGTTAATTAGGATGGCTTCTTATATAGATTTAAATTGGATATTGTTATTTATAAAAAGTGTTTAATATAACTTATGAATATAATACTTTAATTTTCCTAGTAGTGTTTATAGTTTCATGTATTAGTTTTATATGATTTTTTATGAAAAAAATTTGTTGTTTTTAAAAGGTTAATATTTATTTCACACTCTAAATGAATATTTTGATAATGGTAAAAATTTTATGGTATTTCATGTTCCTCAATGGAATAACAGATTTCTTCCTTTTATGTACCTTAGTGAGATTTTTTTTCTCATCCCATGTTTTTAAATGTTAATCACTGTGATTAAGGATGAATATAGAAAATGTTGGTGTCATGATGAAATTCATTCATATTTTCCATGAAAAGGAAGAAAGATATTTTTAAATCTATTATTTTATAGAAAAATGGATAGTAATTAGTTTTTTAGTCCATTTAATATATTAATTTATTATGAAATATTTATGACAATATTATTTACAACTATATATCTAAATGTTCATTAGGAATGAAATAATGTGTTTTCTAGTCTTATAACTGTTCCTTTTGTAATTTTTAATGTTGGGACTTATTATAAGTGTTTATATGACTAATCTTCTTTTTATAAATGGGATAATACCGCTAAATTTAGTGAGAGCAACAATAATCATAGAGAGTATTAAGATAATAAAGAAAAATTCATTCATTGGATATATAAAACAAGACAACATATTTTCATTTTTTGAATAATTATGATTAAACAAGGTCATAAATTTTCATTAGATATTAAAATATTTATTAATAATTTATAATGAAAATTTTATATATAAAAATATATCCCATAGGAGGGTCTATATTGGTGTGTATTCGTACGTCCACTCATCAAGCACTACTGAAGAGTGATTTAATACCCAATAAACACATATCAACTATATTTGTACAAGGATCATGACATGCCCCAAAGTAAATGATAATTACATAGGATCAATATCAATTTAATAATTATATAAAAATGAAAAATAATTATATACCACTATGGTATAGTATAATAAATGGATGGAAAAGACCAATAAAGTGATGTAAATTAGTGGATAAAATACATTCAATAAAATAGACACTAATATATGATTTTATAGTGACTAAACTATATGAAAATTTGAAGAAAAGCTTATGGTAAATTTTAGAAGGTGGGAGAAAAAAATAAACACAATTCACCAATACAATTTTATTAGAGTTGATGTACTAGTGTTCATAGTGATTCTCAAAATTTATCTTCTTTTCATTGGAATTATGTCTATCAAATTCAAATTTTCATGGTTATTACTATCCACACATAGATATCACCTTTTCTAAAAAGTCATGGTACATCAGATTATTAATAAATGGTTACTGTTGAACCATGTTTAACATGAAAAAATTCATATAAAATGGTAATTGAAAATGTATAATTCTATTAATAATATTTTTAAAAAAAGTTCTCACATCATACAAATAATGTTCATGTATGGATAAGAGATCAAGAGTCATTGAAATAATTTAAAATAGATTTTTAAAACTCCACTTTAATTATATTTTAAACTAAACATATTCTAATAAAATAATCCTTCATTACATTTCATTGAATAAAAAATTTCACCCTCCCATTATAAAATTTATTAGGTGATGGAAATAAAATAATCATCATTAATAGGTCGAATCTAAATAAGCCACAAGGATCCGTCTCTGGACAGATTCTCCATTCCATAACAAGTTTTTCTAATTATAGAGGCAAATTACGTTCAGTTGTCATTTTTATATTCTCTTCAAAATACACATATCTCGCATAATAATTTGTCCATAGATATAATATTTTTAAATTTTATAATTATTCATTGATATTAAGATTAATATCACCCTAAAATTTCCATTCAAAATATAAAGAAATTTATGCATGAAAGATAACATGATCAATCACCAATAATTATCCTAGATGATATCAATTTGACAATACAGTAATATTTTATTTTTCTAGCATGGAAAAAAACATTTAATTTTCTATAAGAAATTGAATATTATGGTGATGGATTTAACCTAACCCAAATATGAATTTATTTTTCTATATCATAAAAAAGAAACAAACCACTATCATCAAGGAATTTCCCTATATGTGTCCCATTTATTATTTTTATGTTGGATAAGGTATGTCATACTATGGTATAAGGTTTCAATTTTTATCAACATTCACTTTATAATGAATACATGGATCTCCCACAATATAAAACAGTACATTTAATAAAATCTAATTCTATTCCATCCCCATCCAAGCATCCCTTTTCATCAGGCCAAAGGAGGATATGAATTAACGAAATTTTGGTAGGTGTTTTAACGCTAAAATGAAATTTAATATAACAAAAATGACATTGCATAAGTTTTTTCGTCATTATAACTTTCCATTAGACTATTGTAATATTAAATTTTGTGTGTAGAAGGTTGGTTTTATCTTCATTCTTTAGAGGGCTTCAACAATTTGATGATGTGTTCATAAGAAATTATTCGAGACACAATTGGTCATCCATCGTGCACCCAATCTTCAATCGTGATGATATTGCATATTTCTCTTAAAATAAAATAAATTGAGGTTATATCCAAATGAAGTAATAGTTTAGTGAAATATAACATAGCTTGAGGTAGCGTGTGTGTCTGAGAAGGGGGTCCTGAAACCAAGCACTATATGAAATCGTCTATATTTTATGTGAATCATGTTTTAAAAAATGATTTCTCAAACCTATTTATCACCAGGTATAGAAGTGATATGTCATATTTAGTGCACTCAACCCATCTTAGTATCCTTTTGTAGGTAAAAATTTAACCAATATTTAAATATGAAGACAAATAAACCAAAAGAAAAAAATATAAAGATAAAAATTCATGTTCATCATAAATTATCAATTCAACTTGATACACATTATAAAAAAAATCGACCAATGTATTTTAATTCTTTATAGTTGAAATAATGGGGCTTATCATTTTATAAATTATTGTTTATTAATTATTTATTAGTAAACATTCCATTTTTTGATCAACTACACCATTGATTTTTTCTCTCATAACTAAATTTAATAAAAAATTAATATATTTATTCTCAGACTATGAGTATATGAAAAACCCGTAGGATTTTATGTTACTAATATTTTAACTTTTGTATTGTAAAAAATAAAATGAAATCATAAAGTTTCATACTATGAATTTATCAATATTGATTATTAATATTTGTAGGTATTACTGTGGAAAAACAATTAAGTCAAAAAAGGTGGTTAACACTAAATCACAATGTATTATATAAAAAATTAAATATAATTAATATTATTTTTTAAAAAATATAATAGAACCCTACTTCCAAAACTCAATGTGAGGACCGTGACATAGTGACAACAAAGAAATATGTGCACCAAAATTTAATTTTTTCTACTCTTTTCAATTTTTTCTTTTCAGTTATTAAAAATGTATAATAAGGAAATGTTACATCCACCACGCAACCAAAAGTGATTAAAATCATTAATCATGTAAATTGTGATTTTTTACCATCGAAAATTAAACTCATTCTCTACTTTTTGTTTTTTCATTTCATTCATGAGGAGTAAGAAGTAAAAAAATAACATAAAAATCATCCAAAAAATCCCATGAATTTAGCTCTCACATATTTTCCTCAAAACAGTACATCCCATCTAGAAAGGTAAATCTCTCTCCCATAATTAAAATTTTGATAATTTTTTAAAATACCCAGAGTACATTGAGGAAGGTTAAAATCTGCATTTAATCTAACATATTCGTAAAAATGAGATTCATGGATTCCATGAGATTAAAATAACGATAAAAGTTAATTTTGGATCAAATATAAGTGAAAAATAAGAAACTCAATATGAATATTAAATTTTAGTATGTAATAAATATTTATGATAAGATCAAATGAATGTTTTAGTAGTTGACATGTACAAATTTATTTCAACAAATATGCTCAAGATAATAATTAAAAGACTTATTATATAATTACCTTTTGTAATGAAAGAATATTATTTTAGGAAATTAACCATGCCATGTAAATATAATATAATATGAAACCCGATGAATTTAAGAAATTTTTAATATGAGAAAATGTGGGGAAATTTAATTTACGTGAATTGAAAACTTCTAATTATTCATTATTCTTCAAATTAATATATATTATTTAATATAATTATAAAATTTATAATTTTATTTATTAAATATTATCAACATTTTTTACAAAGAAAAGTGATCATGGGATTCCTAAGCAGCCCATGTCTCTTACATCATAAATGTATATAAAACATTACTGTGGGGAATGAAATTATTATTTTTTTAAAATAAAGTTAAAAATTTATAATAACGATTTAAAAGATAAAATGTAATTAAATATGATGTACCTTTATAAAGAAGCTATAATACCACACTTTCTTGCCTATTTGTTCACCTTGGGTATTTATGATATACCTACAAAAGAAAAAAAACTGATAAAAGTCTATGTATAATTTCATTATATCTCAAACAGATTATGGGGAATAAGAACATTTTTCTATCATATTTCTACACGCTATCCAATAGAATAAACCCAAATAAATCCCTAGAATTAAATTTAAAAGATTTCTTTCCTCCCATAATGATTCTATTGATAATGCTCATTTTTCTCAGCCTTACCTTGTCGTAGCACACATAATAGGAGTAAGATGTAGACCTAACATTCTCGTATTAATCCAATAATTAATATAATACACATTTTGTGTGGATCATATTCTTTTTCTTATAGTTATATTTTTGAATATTTGATTAATAAAACATAAATTAGTATATTGATCTTGATATATAAATTCTTTCATTATACAAACAAGTTAAAATTTATCATTTTCCATGTCTTCGTGTGGTTTAATGTGTAATTATTTAATTGAATTTCCAATTCTACCCACTACTACTTCCTTATATTTATCAATTAGGTGTGGAAACCAAAATTTCTATAATTTTGAGAATATAGTAAACAAATAAAAATCTATCAAATCCAAATACACCTCTTTCAAAACTTTTTTATTAGAAATGATTTCTTAAGATAACCACATTAATGTAGTTTTAGAAACATAGACAAAAGGTCACCCCAACATCAAACATTGAAACCACAAAAAAATGTTTACATTATATATTTTAAAATTCCAAATATTAAATGAAACCTAGATCAACACACCTCAACCCATCTTCATGCATCCGATTGAAAATTTTAAATTTCAAACAACCAAGCATCATCAGTGCCTCAACCCTACAACCAAAATCCAAGACCCATTAATTGAGGTTACTATTGAGTATTGTGTTCCATGAATTTATCATCTACTTTTATCATCATGTAATCCCAAGTGTTTGCAGCTTCCATCCCCATGCCATCTGTCTCTTATTCTTCAATAAATGTAGATGGGTTTTCTTATTCTAATATTTCATCTTATTATGTGGATAGAATTATTTGTTATTTCTTTCCTTGATCATAATTGATATAATTTATTATATCATCTATTATCCACTCCTCTTACTCTTGTTTGTATAATTATATTTAGACTTGTACCTCATCCTTTCCACATGAGTGATTATGTAGGTGATTTATCAGGAAAAATTAGATTTTGTATCATCCAAGGAATCTTCCACAGATTTATCCCTTTAATTAGATTCAATGTTAGATTTCACTAAGGATTTTTATTCATTTCGAGCCATCAAAATTTGGATATTCTAATAATTTATCTGATTGATACATCTATTACAGTTTCTCTAATCATTTATGAATTTATGTTCCATGCTTTGGAGATTATCTTCCAAACATGGATAATGATTTGGTACAACAGATTGAATGTGATACTCCCATCCTTTAGTTTGGACCATTGAATTGAGAATATAAATATATTATTCTATATCACAGAGTTCAATAAACATTAGAATGCATAGATTTATCTTTTATTTTCATACTCACTGAAAACAATAAATACCCCATCATATAAAAGTAATAAATGAAAAATCAGATCTGACTTTAATAAAAATATTTATAGAAAAAAAAATTCCCTACTACTAAATCAATTTATTATCCATCCATTGTCTCTAAAATTATTTCCAAATATTTACATGGCCCCAAGGTTTCGTCAATTATAATGGGTCAATATAATTTTAGAAATAAGTATTATCAAAAAATGATAATTAATAAAACACTGAGGATTAATTTATTAATGGTAATACTATGTTGAATCCCATGAGGAAATTGGGAGAATAACATTAGTTTTCTAATAAATACAATGAGATATGTTTTTAATATGACTAAAATATTTTAAAAATTAAATAAAAATATGTTATTATTTTTTTAATGGGGGAGATGAAAAATAAATAAAATGTTACACGCCAATTTTATCAAGTTTTTTCCATTAGTGATCTTAGGCATTCTAAAATAAAATAATTTTTTATTGGTATCAAATCTATGAAATTCCCATATTCATGTTAATTTCCCACACCACTCAATGATAAACGTTTCTCAAGGGTCATGCTACATCACATTACCACAATATGGGTAACCTAAAACCATTTTTAAACATTAAACCTATCCTATCCAATAGTCACTCAGAAGGTACTATTCTAGTATTATTATTTTAATCAACTAACTATCACTCAACACAAATAATGATTGGGAGTTGGTAAATAAAATTTGAATTCCATAAATAATTAAAAACATTATGTAAAATCCAAAAAAATTAATATAAAAAAACCAATCAAACAATACAACAATCACCCTCTGAAACGTAACATTGAACAAATAAATTCACCCTCTCATATTGTCCAATATACTGTGATGAAAAGTAAAAAATACAAACTAAAATCAACTTAAACATCAACCCAAATCCTAAATAGCCTCTAATATCATCCTCCTAAGATACTATGCATTCCAAATAACATTTATATGAATATATAAAAAAATTATCAATGTTTATCACATATATATTCTAATAAAAACCATCTTATATCTTATAATAATTATTACATAAATATATAGAATATCAATTGTAATATCACCCTCACAATTTTAATAATAATATAAATCAATTTAGCCTTGTGAGTAAAGATCATAAATCATTTAATGTTCTCCAAGATAATTTTAATTTTTGAAATCACATAGTTTTTTAAAGAACCAACATAGAATACTCCATCATGTTTTCCAAAAGTAATCCAATATAACAATAATATATATAACCCACCCTGAACATTTATTTTTCATAAAATATTTAAATCCCTACATCCAACCCCATCATATAGGCCTTATCCAACTTGTTTCTCATTATAGATTCTTCTACTGGACACGGGATGACATACTATAGAACATGGTTTTGTCTATTTTATCATAATACTCACCAACAAGCATGAAATATTATACCATAATCATTAAAAAGCTGTTTGATAAATCCCAATGTTATTCCATCCTCATAAAATATACCTTGATAACCATTCCAAAATTGGATGTGACATAGTGAAATATTTGTGTGGGATTTGAAACTAAAATATCTCATACTATCATAAACAACTAATTTCCATTTTCATTTCGTTATTTTAGCATACATTTGGACTCCTATCATATTCACGTTGTCATAGGGAAGGTGTTTTAATATTCATTCTTATTGTGGTTCAATATCCTTCCTTTTGTGATCATAGGGGATTGTTTAAGCTCATGTTGTTCATCATTAGTACTTCCCAGCCTTAATAGTGATAAACTAGCACATGCCAAGGATCTCAAAGATGTGAAAATGGAGGCATTGGAATCTTTTTTTGGTTTTTATAGGTTCATTAATATTTTAGACAACTTTGAGAGTATCCAAGCATGGAATCACACATCTGGTAATTGGATTGTGTCATCTATATATTATATGCACAATGTAAATGAAAATGGATCCTCACATCCATTTATCACATGGAATGGAAGCACTATATAATATTTGATGCGTAGAACCTTGATTATATTCTTGATGTGGGGATGAACACTAACATATACCACACTCATAACTCTTGAGACTATGCCTACACAAAAGGGCCTACTAGACCTTATCATACCCTATGACCACTATGTACTTCTATTATCTATATTAGTTTCCAAACCATTCCTATACATGATTGTGAGGGTTCATATTTTTTATATCATGGGAAATTATCCTTGGATAAGTTTAAGGACCATTTTTTATACTATTTTTGTTAAATTTATTTTTCAAAAATCTATTAAATCATAAACGAAAAATATTGTATTACCAAAAATTTGATTTATATTTATAAATACCCATAAAATGATATATGGATGAATTAATTAGGATTAGTGTACAAAAATCCAATAAAATTTTAAAATTTTAATGCATACTATATCGGAATTATTGAATTTTTACCACTATAATATCCAATTTCTACTATCCAGAAAGATATTTTATTTATACAAAAACCACAATCCTTTTTCTACCACAATATAGTATGTTTTTCAATACTCATTCTCGTCAAATTGGATTTCAATATATTATTAATATTCATTTTTGTTAAAACATAAAAATCCTTGCTCTGATAGAAACTAATTTAATACAAACATTATATATATAAATATTACATTTTGTTAAACGAATATTAAGTACATATCATCGGAATAAATCCACTAGAACCATAAATGTGTAGGGAATTTTGGTACATGATATATAAAAATAATATTTCATGAAATACCATCAAAATCACACAAATATTTTGTCTCACATTATAAAATTCTTAAAAATTCATACTTAATAATGTCACCCATACCTTTCTTACATCGATATTATATCATAACACATGAACATATGATACATAAAACACTAATACACATCATTATCCTTGTGTTCTCGAGTATTTTATTATTGAAAAAATAAAATACTATTTAAAAAATAACTACATCATATCCCACATTTGTTTTCAAGAATAGAACTTTTATTAGGCAGATCCTACTTAATAATTTTATTTATTACTCATGGGAAGGAAACATAAGAAAAGGGTGATCTCAAATGTTCTGTAATTGTAAACAAGGGATTCATAATTCACCACATAAGCTTAAAATTATAATTAGACTATAATAACATGATCTTAAAAGTTGAATACCATACCTGTCATGTAAATGATAATAATCTTAAGTCTCATAATAAATCATTGATTTTTTCATGTCATATTTCTCAAACTAATAAAATAAAATGAATAATGATGTTATAATATAGGTATAGAAGATGTAATATAGGAATATGAATAAGAATATAAAGTCATTTTCATACTTTTCGATGTTATTCAAAAATGCCATAATAGTGTAATGGGTTCACTACACACCCTTTTGTGGTAGTTTAGGTAAAATCATTAGACTGTTATAGTGGATATATTCACATACGAAAATTGGTTCACTCCTCATTCCAATTCATTTATCTCCTGAGATATAAATATGTACCCAATGAATTGGACAGACATATTGGTATCTCCCTCCCATTCATAAATTCATACAAATTTGATCCATAATATTGAAAAATTGAATTATATTGTAATCCATGGAATGTAATGGGGTTTATTAAATGATAATCAATTCATAACTCATGGAAAAAATGGGTTCATAAACCATTCAATTTTAATAATTTAAAAAAATAAATATAGATATTGAGTAAATATGGTATCCTAGGTTTATATATCTATTATAGTATATGTCACTTCAAATAATATCATTTTACAATAGAAAATTATATTAAAAGATTTCATGGAATAATTATTGAGAAAAAAACCATTCCACTTTGAGATACATCATGTTTTTAAAAAATGTGTAATTATAAAAGAAAAAATGTATTTTAAAATAAAATTTTTAAATTGAAAAGGATTATTCCAAAAAAAATTCCATGAATGTGAAAAAATATGATCATTCCATACTGGGTATAAATATAACTTCTGTAATTTACTTCAAAAAATCACAATTTATGTCTATTTTAAAATGATAAAATGGTTCAATTGAAATCCTTTTGTAAAAATTCATTCATTTGTAAAAATGACTTTAACTGATCATGGAATAATGGAAAAAATATTTAATTTTTTTTAATAATATGAGGATATAGAATGGAAAAATTCCAAAATCGAGACTAAAATATAAATAATCTACAATTTTGATAATATTGTAAAATAAACCCTTATGTCAAGTTCAAATTTCATAAAAAGAACATTTTCCACATGTATAATAATGTAAATATTATAATAATTTTATTATAGAGTAATTTTCTATGTTATAAGTATCACATATGAACCCATTGTAAAATTTCAACAACCCTTTTTTTCAACAATTAATTATTAAATAGATATTTTCAGATGTTAAATATTTTTTTCATCATGAGTATATGAATTCTGTAGTCCATTACTTATAAATTTACAATATTTATATTATATATAAAATAATTTTAATGATATATATCATAAATGTTAAATATATATATATTTAATGTAATATAGAAATGTTATTGATATAAAATTTAATTACACTTTTTATAGGTACTACATGCCCTATATATGCTTGATCATTGTTTTCATTTTTTAAGGAAGGATAAAAATGAATGAAAATATTAATTAAACATTAAAAGTAAAACATTATTTAAAATATAGAATATATATTAAAAAAATATACCCTCATTTATATACATTTTATAAATAAATGAAAACCTAATCACATCACTTCATGGAGGTGGTAGTCTACAAGTACACGCGATTGACATTATCATTTCTTAAAAGATTGAAAGGTAAAATGGAAGAAAAAATTTTATAATTCAGTAAGTATAATTTTTAATATATATTATTTATAATAATTAAACAAATAATAATTCCCATCTATAAATATAGGGATGAAAACTCCACTACATCACTATGTGGAGACGATAAGCTGTGAGTACACATGCGAGATAAATTCAATTCTTGTATTGGTGATTACCACTTCATTGAAACAACTCCATTAGATCGCCTCTAAAGGGGTATAGTGTTAGTATTATTGGAATACAATAACCTCTAAAATGTAGAGAGTGATTTAGGGAAAGTTATTTAGAAGAGTGTTTTCAGATAGAGGGCTCAATGTGTTCTGAAAAATTATGGGAGGAAGTTTCTTTTATAAATGAGTTTAGGGGAACTTTATGAATTTATCTATAGATTAAATTATAATAAACTAATTCTCAGTCCATATGCCAACAAATAAATTTTTTTTATTAGAATATGGAATAGGGAGGTAATTACATAAATCAAAATGTTTTTGTCATGTATAGGTTTCATTTAAAACCTTATCATTTTTAATCCTTATTTACCAAATTTTAATTTTAATTATCATAAGTCCATTTTTAATATTAGAGGGGCATAATATTTAACATATTATGTAAAGAAACATAGATAAATGTCAAATTTATGACACATTGGACACATTCATTTTCACCATGTATTATGAGAATAATTTCAATTTTTTTATATAATATAATAAAATATTATTTTGATAAAATATCATTGTCATAAATTTGAAACTATTCATTTAATTTAACTTCAAAACAAGGTGGGAATTTGAATATAATGAATTTAAAATGACCCAATTTATACTATGGATCTATACAATTAATTGTTATATTAACTCATTAATATTATGTTACTTTTAATATTTTAAACACCATTTATATTTTTTATATGGATTCATAGATCATCAGTGAGGCATAAAAATCATGATAAATATATAATTTCTAAATATTATATTTGAATTTATATAATGAATATATTTTCTTAATATTAAAATAATCACTTATATTCGGGAATAAATTATTTTATTCTCTAAGTTGACATATAATAGATATTAAAAAAAGAGACATAAATTTTGAAACATTCATTGATTAATATTATATATAAGTCATTTTTTGGAAAAAGGGTCCATTTAAAAACATAATTTATAGAATAATATTTTAATAAAAAAATTAGTTTCAAATAAAATGTGTTTAGATAAATAAATATGGTTGTATCAATTTTTTATAATTTTGATCAACAATATTTACCATTTTGTTAGCTAATAAGTTTTTCAATTGCTACGCTTTATAGTGAAAAATAAATAAATGGGGCTCATTTGTAAAGTTTTTACAAATTGGTTATTAATATGTAATTCATTTTTATATAATTAAATAACTCAAAATTAATGAAATTATTTTAATTTTTGTTTTGGAAATTTTTAAAAAAATCATTTTGATAAAGATAAATATTTTTATTTGATAAAATGAATTAATATTATCCTATTATTATAAAAATATTTGTTAGTTTTTTATAAATATTATTAACTAAATAAGATATCAATTTTAATAATATCATTCATATATGGGGATATTTTTACTTTATTTTCAAAAAATATATTAATAAAATATATAATATTTTTCTAAAAAACATTTCTTTTTCATTAAAAGGATTTTAAATTTCATATATATTCAACCGATAAAAAAGAAATTAATTGTATACCTATATAACAATAATTTTTTTTTATATTTTTATTAATTTTAATTACCACCATTCCAATGGCTATCTGATAACATTATTTTTAAACCATAATAATTTAATAATATATTTATAGATTCATTACACACGATGATGCATGTAATGAAAGAGATACAATAAATTAAATTGTTTAAATAAACACATTCCCTAAATATATCGGTTTGTTACATTCAACCCCCAACCCCATTAAATTAATTTATCCCATGAAATTCATCACTCTCATACAAACATATGATGGTACCTTTACATCATCAAATCTTTATGTTTCTATATAGATTCCACAAATAATCAGTTTGACCGCAATACTCTTTCAAGGACAGTAGAATTTTTCCATTGAACATTTTATCTATGATCCAGAATAAAAACTAGTTTCTCTTCCAAATATTTACAACTCTCAAGTGTTATGATCACTGAGTTCAATAAATTATATAGATCAAATATGTATTTCCTATGGAAATATACCTGGAACACTTCATGAAAATGATTGATTTTCGATGGAATAACCAATCGATAAGAAACCATTACTATAGGATCAATAATTTCCAAAGGAACAATAAACCCATTTATTATATTTCTATTCCTTTCAAATCACATCATCCTCTTCCAGTTACGTATTCATAGGAATTATTTATAACTGGATTTTAAAAAATAAGTCTTTTTAATGATTTTCTATATAAATACATTGTTGACTCTAGATTATCTTATGTGATATTGAAAGACACTAACAATGGAATATATTTAATATAATAGATCCATTCCCAAAATATTTATTTCCCTAACTTTACTCCATAATGTCATAATTCTTCCCTTCCAACAAAAGTGGGATTTAAAAGGATCCATCTGAAAACTATACAACAATTTCTAATGAATATTATAGAAATTGATGGTGTTGATATTATCCTCAATAAAATCCTATATTTATTGTTTTCAACAATTATTTTAATGATTTAATGGTCCTCTCAGAACCACCATATATCTGATGACGATAAGAAGTGATGAATAATAACTCCATATTCACTACCTGTAGAATAATAATCCAAAATATCTCAGATTTCAATCAAATATAATTGATTGTGGTACACCATTAAAAAATACCTTTTATATAATGTAAAACAATGTTATATTTTCAATAGTGAAATGTTCTTTAATATACATCAAGTGTATTGACTTCATAATAAGATCGACTATGACCCATGTAATAGTATATACATTAGATATATTCGGGAGTCCGATTAAAAAATCCATGGTGATGTTTTTATATTTTCAATATATTGTGGGATATGGTTGTAACATCCCATAAAACATATATTCCTAACCCTCAACCAATTGTAATACCAAGCACTATGAAATATAATTTCTAATATATATCTTCATGAAATCCCACTAGGAATAGTCTTTAAAATCTATATAATTATTTTTACTTCTAGGGTGAATATAGAATTAATAATTATGAGCTTTATCAAATATTTCCTTATTCAAATATAGAACCTAAGTACACATACAATGTCCTTAAAAATTATTATTCAAAAACAATCACGGTTGAACTCAGGATCATTTCTCTACCAATTTCTATCTCTACATCTTCTTTTGGTGACTCGTTAATCTTCATATGAATAGATGGTTGAACAAACATTTGTTCCAAAAACTATTTATCTCCTTACATTAAAATTTATTGCTTCATACTTTCGAAATGCATATATATAATATATTTTGTGATCCACAATATAGAAGATCTAGAATGATCATTTTAACCAAGAAAATCATCCAGCATGTTTAATTTCATAGGGTGGTAATTTATTGAGTATTCATAATATTTAATCATTTCCAACCATCTTATAGGGTTCATGTCCACCTGTTTTTGAGTTAAAATTCACTTTAAATTTTTTATTATTAGTATATATGTCACATTGTTTCCAATATATAACATTACTACATATATTTAATTACAAATTTCATCTTCTAACTCGAAATCAATTGTACGGTAATTTTTCTCTGGGTTTTTAAATTTTCATTTATCATAGGATATAACCATATATTTTAGTATGAGGATATATCACAAACTATTCCTTGTCGAATTAATATAATTTTGAAACTCTTCTCTAAAGCATGGTAGATAAAAAATAATTGTTATATCTAGCCTTCTCTTATGTTCACTAAAAAAGAACTCACATTCATCTATAAAATTGAAATTGGTTCCATTTCATGTTAACTCTATTATTATATTAAATAAATGTGAAAAATGTTATACAATGCATTTATTATACCCATCCAGACAAAGAAATCTGCAAATCTCAGTCTCAGGGGTTAGTATGGCCAAATGATAACTAACATATATCTTTGAAGGGTCTTCTGTTATACCATTAGATTAGATGATATGACCTATGAATGTAATTTTTTGAAGAAAACAAATCATAATTGAGAAAATATTCCAAAATATTTTCCTTCCTTATATTCTACAGTACATTTATCAAGTAATATTCATTCTCATCCATGTTCTTTGAATAAATAAATATATCATAAATAATGAATAAAAAATAAAAATCAAGATAATATATTTAGACGTTATTCATTAAATCACCAATTATGGATGAGGTATTATTAATAACAAATTGCACCACAATATATTTGTAATTACCATACCTTGAATGGAATTTTGGCTTTTGTATGACCTCCTTAAAGAACCACAATTAATGATTTATATAACAATGTGAAATCATATAAAAGTATTGAGCTATACAAGGTTGACAAAATAAGTCATTAATATGTGGTATATGAAACTTTTATTGAAAATTATGTCATTATTTTCTCCATAATCAATATAGTGACTTATTAATTCATAATATTTTGATAACAAAAATAAAATGTGTACCATAAGGTGACATGTATAATAGGCTAAATACCTTGTGAATGTTCTACTAGAGTTTTATCTATAATTCATATAACATAATTGGGTATATTCTACTTAAAACCCTGTAATTATTTTTATAACTATATATCTGATCAATTGAATACTTAATATCACAATTTGATGGAATATCGAGAACCCTTTTGGAAATAAATAAATATAATCTTGAAAATTGGCATATTATTGATTTAGGGTTTCCCCCCAACCATCTAAGACAAACACAACTTTTGAATAAGAATCATCAACCATATAATGAATGAAATTTCAATTGTAATTTCAGTTTATTCATTAAATTAGTGAATGATTATAGGTCTATTCATAATATCAAACATAATTTCTCTTCCTGATCAATTTATTTGGATTTATAAAATAAAATCCATTCCATTCACACAATACTATTGAATTAAACATGAGTAGTAATGAAAATATTTTCTAGATACACATTCCCTCAAATTTCAACTAGAGGATAATCATAGACTTGGGATAAGATAAAAATACTATTTAGTGTTTTCAATACTAACTCAATAACCAATTTTTTAGGAGGTTCATTGATACTCATAAAAAATAAATTGTACTTAAAATAGTGGGTTGACCTTGAATTAAATAAGACTTCAAAATTTTGAGGTAGGATGGAAAGTATAACTTTCTTCATGTCATTATCATAGCCATCATATAGAATAGTGATTGAATGTGATTTTCCATTTCTTATAATATTCATAGATTGTTGATATAGAGAATCTTCATTTAATTTTGGATTTGGGTACTAGTAATCATTTTTCCCATGTATCTTTCATTTAAAACACAAGAGTGTGGGTGTTCCACTATATGTAGATTTCTATCAATTTGAATCACTATTGATTGAATTCACATCATTTGATAATTTTATTTCCAGATGAAATTCATTTTCACACCAGAACCATTTACCAATTTCCTTTAGAAAATTTCCACCATGGTTCAATCAATAATTTCAGCATAATGTAAATATTTCCTTAGTCTCTCTATGTTTCTAAAAAATTCCATTGAATTCAATTATTCATTTTCTAGTAAAATACATGAAATTTATGTGGTAATCCAATATAAATCTCCACCAGGATAGAACATTAAATGATTTAATCATATATATTGAATTCCCTTATGGATAAATCCTATTTAATACTTGATTTTAGATCATTTTAGAATCAAACAACCTTACTTTCAAGAATAAAGATAACACCAAAAGTGTTCCTCATATGTCTTTTGAAAATTTTCTCACACAAAAGAACATATTCATCATCCTTGTTTTATAACCAAAGGAAATATTTATCCATTTTTTACATTATGAAAAAAATGTAAAATAAATATTAAAAAATAATGTTTTAAATTCATCCCACTCCTTAAATTCAATTTCTTCTTATTCTCTTATGTTCATGATTAGATTAATAAACTAATTTTCATTCACATCCAATAAATATATAGAAAAGAATAAATTTTTATGTTCCAAACATTGTATAATTGAAAATATATCCTTAGTGGTAATAATCCATTGCTTGAAAACTAATAGATCAACAAACCCACATAAAAAAGTTGATTATTTCGTTGTGGAGGACTCAATAGAATTTTGTTCACTCATTTTCTAATTATTAAGATCTGCATGATTTATATATTGAAAAAGTTGTTTCAGAATATCAATATCTTTTTTTATCACCCTATAAATTTAGTCACATAGTCTTAAAATCATTGAATTTTCCATCACATTTAGTTTTAACATGATTTTTTATAGTTTCCTCTATTAACTGAAAACAAAATGTATGGTGTCAAAAAAACAATCCATTGTGGGAAATCACATAATGATGAAAAATAATTTATTAGATCACTAAATGATTATACATTCCTCTATGAATCCTTAAGTTTAAACTAAGTAAGGCACGATCACTACCAAAATATTTTAATTTTATATTATACATAGACTTATCCCTCATGATGTTACAATACATTACCCATTGTAGTATAAAATTTCTAATTGAAACTATTTCTAAAAAAAATCTCAATAACTCATTGATTTTTGAAATATATATTTCATAATAATAGGTGTATATTAATTACATAACAATTCGATCTATTCCAGAATCATTTAGGTTTATTTTCATGGAAATCATAGAAAAATAAATAACATGTTCATAAAATATCTATATAATCTCAAATTTTTTTTATTATATCTAGAACCCTTATAAGACATATCATACATAATATATTTCTTCATACCATTGGAAAATTAAATATAATAAAAGGGTGTGCTCATATTCTCAATAGGTTAAACAATGGGTATATCAATGATCACGTAAGCAATACATGAGGATAAGGGTATATGAAAATGATCGAAACATTTGAAAATTATATCCTATATAAAAAATATTATAATATTAATTAATGGAATAAATATTTTATGTTCATAGTATATGAATAATAAATTCATCAATGAACATGAACAATGAGATGATAATACAACCATCAGACATGATCTTTTGTCATATAGATATGTTCAGAAAATAATTTACTTATAATTGAAGTCTCATTTACAAGGTTTTCATAGAAGAATGGTTTCAATATAAAAATTATCATAGTATCAATAGTTCACTCCAAATAAAATTTTGGTAGAAAAAGTCTGATACTAAACAGGGATCAATTTACATTCTAGCCTTTTTTACCACATGATATATCTATCATTACCAAATTCATTATAAGGAGATATAATTCCCTCACATTACATAATAAAAATAAAAAATATTAATGAAATAATATCAAAAGAATTTAATCATATCATAACCCATTGAAGGAAATGTTTTTCATAAAAATTTGACAATATCATTACAGATGAAAGAGAAAAGGATTCTCCAAACATTTCATATTTTCTTCAAAAAAATAAACTACATAGATGATAAATAGATATGGGTTACATAGATCATATCCCCATTATATAATATGTAACATAAAATAATTTCATAATAGATGGTAAAATTACATTAAAATATCACAAGAAAGAATTAATGTGGAAAATAAAACATTTATTCTGAAATAATATCATTTTTCAAAGGATGAATAAGTATAGATGAAACTATTTTATTTAAAAGGTACCTTAAAACATTTAAAAGAATATTCAAAATATAATTTATTCATTATTTTGGGAAAATATATTCATAAATTATAAGATTAATAAAATTCCTTCCATTGAGTTTTTTAAAAAGTCACAATATACCTCATTTGTAAAATAACAAAACGATTCCTCTTAAATAATTTTGGAACAAGTAAAACATGTGTAAAAATTACATTAAAAATTATTCAATATATGTTAAATATTTTCAATAAAATGTTTTTGAAAACATTAATATGTAATAGAAATATTCCCAATAGGATATTTAAAAAAAATCCAAAATATTGATCTGATTATTAAATGAACCATTACCTCAAGTTCACTATGATTATAAATGACGCTAATACCTGCTATACAAAATTATAATTATTATAAATATTTTAAATGGTCATTTTCATACTTATAATACCATATATCATCTTGTAATAATGTTTTGAAGCCTCTGATTAGTCACTGAAAGTGGCTAATATTAATTGTTAATATCTTTATATTCATTGTTCCAAAGTCCATAAACACAGTTTTTAGTGCATTATATAAATAGAACTTCATTTCTTATCTAAAATGTAATTCATGTTTAAAATAAAAATTTGGGCCAAATCATTAATTTGTTTGTAGACACCATTATATTAATTTTCTGAATTTTAAATTTTTAGATATGATTGATCACTTTGTTTGGAACATTTTATCTTGTAGATCCGATGAATGAATCCCAAAGGAAGATGGATAATTTTGCGCCTGAAGGCAGAAACTTTCTAGAAAAAGCATTATGGGCCTAAGGCCAATAAAACAAATGTGGGGACCACAAAATAAGACCAATGAAGCTCAAATTTATACAGTAAAAATATAAAAATATGAGGATCATTTTATTCAACTGTGGATAGAGCTAATTCAGAAGTTATCATGATGATAAAGTGATCTGAAGTTGAGCTTTAAATGATGAACCTGACATTAATGCACAGAAATCCATCCAACCATTTCGACCATAACATCCAAACGGATGAGAGAAATTTCATGAAATGTTTACAACACATAGAGGAAAGATGGGCGAAGATATTTCTCTTCTACAACCCCTCCGTATTAAGCCTTCGTCAATTGAGAATTCACACGTCAATATGGTGGACGAATCTGGATAGTTTTCCGGGTCAAATTCGAAACATCAATTTCCTTTTGATTATTCACCCTCCATTTGACTCAATTAATTGTTTTGGGGTGAATTAATTGTTGGGGGATGTACCTAAGGCTCCTAATATGCTTATATAAGGAGCTATTGGTGAAGGTAACTGGGTTGGAAATTTTTCTTATCATCTTTTGTTGCTTGTTTCATTGTAAGGTTATGCTTCCAAATTTCTATTGTAATGTTTTCCATTTCCATGTAAGTTACTTTTTTGGATATTTATGTTCTTAATCAACTTATTTCCCTTATATATTTTCCATTTCATTTATTAAAACTTTATTATCACAAAGCTCAGTGATATCTTTGTGTTGTTGTGAATTAGTTCACACATAAGTGTGAATTTCATTCACACACACGGAGGAGTGCTCGATATTTCTGCAGTTTTAATTTTTTCAATCCAATTCTTGTTATCCATATTCTGCCCAACATTGAGATTATACCATCAATGGAGGGATAACCCTTTAATGGGTTGATCTTAGGAGGATGCAAAGGCTGGATTGAATGTTATTTTATGAACAAATTATTGTTAATTGGATAATAAATTTAAGACATCCATTATTTAGTTATTTCTACTCTTCATCTTTACTGTGTTTGAGAAAACTAAATTCAATTACTAAATGACCATATACCTCAGAGAGATCATGAATTTGGTTCTCTAAGTGTATAAGGGATAATTAATTGTGTTTAGTAAGCACCAAACCAGAAAATGATGAAGGTGGTGTTATTCTTGAAGAATGGATTCATCAATAATTAATAAAACCAAAATTGTCTAAGGAAGTAAAATTCATTCAATCCACCCTGAGCATAATCCTAAGATCAACCCATTTTCTTTGAATTGAATTCACTTAGGTTTCTTAATGTTCTTTAAACCATCCAAAATCGAAACCAATGTTGGCTACTTCATAGCCCATCCTTCACCAAATCATAGTGTCTCAAGGTTACTTCTTCGGTCCCTATGGATTCGACCCCTACATGTACTACATCGACCGCTTTTACCAGTAGGGTAAATTTGGGTGCAACCAAATTTTGGCGCCGCTTCTGGGGACCAAGTAAGTTCTTTAGACCAAAAACCTTCTTTTCTTACCCTCATTCTTCTATTCTCATCCCAATTCTCTTATCTTTTCCCTTTCTCACTTTTTTTCCTTTTGGAGCATGTCCACCTACACCCGCGACAACTCAAACAGACTAGTTAGGGTGGATACTCCTAGGGCTGGGGAGTCAAGCACTAAAAGAGTTCTATTTCCTTTAGATCCAAATCTTCCTAATACTCCAAATTCAGACAAAGAATCTCCCACAAAACCAAATCATAAACCGGGGAGGGAACCAAAATTACGGGAAAGACCCTAACTTGGGAATTATTGCAGACCCGACCATGAATGACTACCTCACACCAACCTGGAACAATGCACACTCATGCATTAGGCATTATAACATAGGATATTTCCAATATGTTAACAACCCCATGTCCTGAACCACCTTCCAACCTTTCATGGGATGGAGTCTGATATGCCTTTCCTTCATGTTAACGAATTTAATGACATTGTCGAAACCATGTTCCCACCAAATCAAATTGAATCTGCTAAAATGAGACTTTTTCCTTTTTCTCTTAAGGACCGAGCAATGAATTAGTTAAACAATTTGAGACCATCAACCATTCACTCTTGGGACCAACTTCAACGAGAATTTTATAAAAAATACTTCCCCCATCAGAAAACTATTTCACTTAAAAAGAGTATACAAAACGTTTCTGAAAGAGAGGGAGAAACATTCTATGAAACATGGGAAAGGTTTGAGGAAAAATTAATCATGGTACCGCACCATGGTTTCTTAATCCCAGAACAAGAGATAATTTTCTATGAATGGTTGGGTCCCAGAAACAGACAATTCATAGATATGATGTGTAATGGAACCTTCAAAAAAAAGCCCCAAATGATGCTTACGAGTATCTAGAAAATCATCCTGAACAATACCAAACATTGGGAACATCACCATACTATGAGAAGCCAACCAAATCTGGTGTAATTTACAATCTTGGAGAAGAAGAAAACCTTAGAGAAAAACTTGCTGCACTCACAAGGAAAGTTGAGGAGATTGATCTTAGGAAGGTCCACAAAACCCAAACTGTTGAGCTTGATTGTACAATTTGTGACAAGAATGTCCACAAGACGGATAATTTCCCAACCATTCCTTCCATCAAGAATGTTCTTTTAGGAGAATCTCAAGAAGAAGTTAATGTAATGAACTTTCAAAAGCCACAATTCACAAACACCTTCAATCCAAGGTATAATGACCATCCGGGCTTTCGTTGGAAGGAAATTCAACAAACAACTCTACAACGGGCACCATTTCCTCAATGCATGAGGGGGAAAACCAAACCTTAATTGAGTGACACATTGAGGGAAATATTCTCAAATTTCAAGATGAACATTCCCCTTCATGATGCCATCCAAACCATACCTTCCAACTAAAAGTACATTAAGGACTTGTGCACTTTTAAAAGAAAATTTTCACATAAAAACCAAGTCCTTTTGGCTGCTAATGTGAGTACCACCATTCAAGGGACCATTCCTCCTATGATGAAAGACCCAATATGCCCTTACATAAATGTTGAACTAGGAGAAAACAAAGTTGTCAAAGACTTGTGTGATCTAGGTGCCAGTGTGAACCTCATTCCTTATGCCATGTATTGTCAGTTAGGGCTTGAAGAACCCCAACCCACATCTATCAGTCTTCAACTTTCTGATCGTAGTGTTCGAGTTCCAAAGGGGATCTTAAAAGATGTTTTGGTGAAAGTTGAAAATTTCATTTACCCAGATGAGTTCATTGTTCTGGACAATCACCCATGCTTAGGTCCTAGAGAGCTAACCCCAATCATACTTGGTCGTCCCTTCCTTGCAACAATCAACTCTATTATCTGAGTCCAAAATGGGAACATGACTATCTCCTTCGGTAACATGAGTCTAGACATGAATATATACAATACAAACTCTCAAATTGGGGATGATGAAGAGATCCATGAGGTTAATTGGATTGGTAGTGTTGATAATGAACTCAATGAACATCAAGGAATTACTGAATGATGGTTAAGTCAAGAAGAGATAGATTTTCTTTATTCACATGAGAGAAATCTGTCTCCTTGTATTGAATCTCTTTCAGATAGCTCTATTGATGAATTTCTAGAATCACAAATCAATGATACCATGGTTGATATAAATAAAATTGAGTCCATAGCTATTCATGACACTACTGTGGAAAATTTAGTGGATGAAAATTCAGTTCACAAGGAACCAATTTTGTCAACAAATCTGAAAAAAAAAACTGAGTTCAATACAAAGTCTCATCCTTTCTTGGGAAGTCTTGACCAATATGATCTTGAATTTAATGTCTTTCCTTCATCAATTAAATACGCGTTCTTAGGGGACAATCAATCCTTTCCTGTTGTCATTTCTTCCTCTCATGAAGCCAATCATGAGAGGATGCTTCTAGATGTTCTTAGGAGACAAAAGAAAGCCATTGGATGGACCCTATCTGATATTCCTGGGATTAGCCCACTTATCGGTACTCATAGAATTATTCTTGAATCTGAGTCAAAGCCATGTTGTAAACCTCAGAGGTGACTCAATCCTAATCTCATGGAAGTAGTGAGAAAAGAAATTTTGAAATTGTTAAAAGTTGGTATCATCTATCTTATAGCTGAGAGTGCATGGGTTAGCCCAATCCATGTGGTTCCAAAGAATACTGGAATCAGAGTAATAACCAACAAGAATGGAGAGATTCTTCCAATAATGGTCAGTAGTGGATGGAGAGTTTGTATTGACTATATGTAGCTCACCTATTATACAAAGAAATACCATTTCCCATTACCCTTTATTGATAAAGTCCTCAAGCGAGTGGAAGGTCATCAATTCTATTGCTTCCTAGATGGATTCTCAGGGTATAATCAAATCGAAGTCTCCTTAGAGGATCAAGGGAAAACAACCTTCACTTGTCCATTCGGCACTTTTGCCTTCAAGAGAATGCCCTTTGGGTTATGTAATGCCACTGGTACCTTCCAGCGGTGCATGATTGGAATATTCTCGGATATGGTGGGGGATTTTTTAGAGGCCTTAATGGATGACTTCTCCATATTTGAAGATACTTTTGATGGATTCCTTATAAATGTTGAAAAGGTTTTGTCAAGGTGCGAGGATAAGAATCTCATACTAAATTGGGAAAAATGTCATTTCATGGTAAGGGAATGACTTGTTCTAGGTCATCTGGTATCTGGTAGAGGGATTGAAGTTGATAAAGCTAATGCTGAAATCATTCGTCACCTTCCCTCTACTAAAATAGTTAAGGAAGTGAGGTCCTAATTAGGACATTCTGGTTTCTATAGAAGGTTCATTAAAAATTTCAGCTCTATTTATCAACCACTTTGTGCTCTATTGGTAAAAGATGCTTCATTTTTATGGACATAAAGTTGTGAGGAATCATTCTCTACACTCCAGTCAACTCTTATATCTCCACCTATCATGCAACCTCCAAAATGGAAGCTTCATTTCAAGCTCATGTGTGAAGTAAGTGATTTCGTTGTAGGAGTAGTCTTAGGAAAACAGTGTGAGAAAACACTACATGTCATTGATTATGCAAGTAAATCTTTAAATGATGCACAAATAAACTACCCCACCACTGAGAAAGAGTTGCTTGCTGTTTTCTTTGCCTTAGAGAAATTCAGGTTTTATCTCTTAGGATCACCCATCATTGTCTTCACTAAACATTCATCCATAAAATACCTTTTCCAAAAACAAGATGCCAAGGCTAGATTGATTAGGCGGGTCCTTCTTCTTCAAGTGTTAGATTTAACCATTAAGGACAAAAAGGGTGTTGAAAATATTGTAGCTGATCACCTCTCTAGGATGGAATTCAAAGACAACTCACACCACCTCTCTGTGCCTGATTCATTTCCCGATGAGCACCTCTATTCAGTGAGTGATTGCCCATGGTATGCTGACATAGCAAACCAGTTAGTGACAGGTGACATTCCAAAATTCATGGGGACCCAATCTAAGAGGAAATTTTTTTCTGATGTCAAACACTATGTGTTTGATGATCCTTACCTCTTCAAGTTCTCTCCTGATCAATTCATCTAGAGATGTATTCCTGATTCTGAGCAAGAGTCCATTCTAAAATTTTGTCATGGAGAGGCATGTTGGAGGCCACTTTTCTACAAAGAAACCCAATCTAAAGGTCCTCCAAAGTGGTTTCTACTGGCCGAACCTCACTAAGGATTCCTTCCAGTTCTGTAAAAGTTTTCCTCACTGTCATCAATTAGGATCCATTACCAAAAGGAATCAAATGCCCCTCACTCTCATTCTGGTCATGGAAATCATTGATTTTTGGGGAATTGATTTCATGTGACCCTTTCCAAACTCTTAGGGATACCTCTACATCCTCTTAGCTGTTGATTATGTCTCAAAATGGGTTGAAGACATTCCCACCATGTCCAATGACCACCATGTTTTGATCCGATTTCTAAAAGAGCATATATTTTCTCAATTTGGAATTCCTAGGGCTATAATCAGTGATTGTGGAACCCATTTCTTCAAACACCCGTTCTATTCACTCATGTCTAAGTATGGTATTACTCATAAAGATTCCACTGCATTCCATCCTCAAACCAACGGTCAAGCTGAGTTGGAAAATAGATAAATTAAGCAAATTATTGAAAATATTGTCAATTACTCTAGGAATGATTTGTCTGAGAAACTCTTAGATACCCTTTGAGCATATCAAACTTCTTTCAAAACTATCATAGGCATGTCACCATATAGATTGGTTTTTGGAAAATCATGTCATTTACCTGTTGAAATTGAGCATAAGGTCTTTTGGGAAATAAAAAAATGAACTATGACATTTCTTTGGCTAAAACAAAAAGGAAAATAGATCTTAATGAACTCGAGGAACTTAGGATGGAGGCTTATGAAAATTCAAGGATCAACAAATCTAAAGTTCAAGACTACCAATCTAGGAATCCCAAAGTCAAACACTTTCAACTGGGAAAATTTGTGCTCTTGTATAGTTCAAAACTTCATCCACACCTAGGAAAGTTAAGGTCCAGATGGCCTGGTCCATACCCTGTGCATCATGTGTACCCTCATGGGGCAATAGAGATTCAGGATCCCACAAGTGCTCATGCATTCAAAGTAAATGGTCATAGGTTAAAACCATTCATTGAATCATTCAATAAACAAGAAACCAAGGAGGAGTTAACTGAGCCAACATATAAACTGGAGAAAAATTGATATATTTAGGGTACAAGTTGGGCTAGCTACGTTAAACAAAAGCGCTGCATGGGAGGCAACCCATTGTTTTCATGTTTCCAATAACTGAGAATCATATTTTGTTTCCTTCTGCTTAATTTTGTTATTTTTTTATATAGACTGTTGACCTGTTATTATTTTATGAGTAAGGATGTGTATGAAAAGGGAGCACCATATTCATCTATGTCATGAGGTGTGATCCCTGAGTAATACCTTACCCAGAAAATATAAAGAAGACAATTTATCATCAGTTTATTTTATTTATATTTTTTTTGGTTATAAAAAATAAAAAAATAAAAAAATTAGACTCTTGACCTGTTCTTCATTTATGAGTATGGATGGGTATGAAAGGGGAGCATCGTATTCATCCATGTCACGCGGTGTGATCCCTGAGTAATACCTTACCCACAAATTTAAAATAAGACAATATATCATTAGTTTGATTTAAAAAAAAGAAAAAAAACATGAAAACCCATAAAAATGATGATACTTGGAATTAAATAAATCAATGTGTTGTTTTTTTTTCTGCTTTGTCCTTTTTATTATGGTTCAGGAACTATTTTGGGTGATACATGTTCAATCAAGGAGGTGCCTACATCCCACAGGAGATCAAAGGAGTAATCTGGATCATCATGAACTTCAACTTAAAAAACCATGTGAAAATTTTCCATGTTTATCATTCTCAATTTCATCTTTTAACTCTTATCCTACCCCCTTCTAACTTTAATTTTCTTTAAACACTTGGGACAGTGTCATTCTAAGTTGAGGGGAGATAAAAAATGATTTTTTTTGTGAATAAAAATATGCATGAAAAGAGAAATTCCATTAACATTGAACAAGATAACACGCATAACGAACTCTAAAATTGGATATCAAATAAATTTTTCATGCCTTGATTCTGATTTTAATACATGTTTAATTTCATGAGCATAGTTTTTGGAAAGAGCGGTTGTCTGATGTGATTTTTCAATGTTACATTTTCATCCTCTTAATAAAAATGCCACAATTCACGTCTACTGGATCGTGGGTGTAAATTTGAGTTCTAGGGTCCCTTTCATTATAGCATAGGGTTCTGGGGCCACTTTAATTTAATTTGAGTATCCAAAAAAAGTATCCAAAAAAATGACCACATAGAGCAATGTTTTGTCCAAATGTGTGGCGTCCAGCACTTGGGTATCACGACTCCATAGTTTTCATGCCTAGAGTTAAGATTTATATCTCTATTGTAGAGCATGAAATTGACAAAATGCGTGGCGTCCGACACTTGGGGATCGTCACTCTATAGTTGTCTTGCCCAGAGTTTGTCTTTTCATATCTATTGTGGTTAAAAAAATCAAAAAAAAAATCAAAAAAAAAAAGAAAACTCATCTTATGTTTTAATGTGATTCCCACCTACCGCTTCCGTTTTTCCCCTTGAACAATAAAATGGGCCCCATATCTTTAATGATGCACAACACTTTCTCGTGCTTAATTGGAATTGGATGAAATGTGGCGATGAATTTGAACAAAGGAATGGGCTTGGGCTTGAGATATGCTTATGGACCTTGCTTTTTTTTAATGATTTTGATGGGTTTTCATAATTTTTTTTGGTATTAGATATTTGGGTGAGCTATGGGTATTAAAATCTTTTTGAAAAAGGCGATTTGAATTTCGTATTTGTAATTTATTTTACTCGGGACTAGCAAAAGTAAAGTTGGGGGGTGTGATTAGTCACTGAAAGTGGATAATATTAATTTTTAATATCTTTATATTCATTATTACAAAGTCAATAAACATTTTTTTAGTGCATTACATAAATAGAACATCATTTCTCATAAAAAATGCAATTCATGTTTAAAATGAAAATTTGGGTCCAATCATGCATTTGTTTGTGGAAAAATTTATATTCATTTTCTGAATTTTAAATTTTGGGATATGATTGATCACTTTTTTTGGAACATTTTATCTTTTAGGTCCAATGGATTAATCCCAAAGGAATATAGATAATTTTGCGCCTGAAGGCAGAAACATGCTGGAAAAAGCATAATGGGCCTAAGGCCCATCAAAAAAATGTGGGGCCCACAAACTAAGCTCAATGAAGCTAAAATTTATACAGTAGAAAGATAAAAATATTAGGAGCATTTTATTCATCTGTGGTCGGAGCTAATTCTGATGTTATCATGATGATAAAGGGATCTGAAGTTGAGATTTAAATGATGATCATGACATTAATGCATAGAAATCCGTCCCACCATTTCGACCATAAACTCCATACGGATGAGTGAAATTTCCTGAAATATTTAAAGCACATAGAGGACAGATGGAAGAAGATAATTACCTACTACAACCCCTCCATATTCGGCCTTATTCAATTGGGAAATCACACGTCAATATGGTGGACGAATCTGGACAGTTTTCCGGGTCAAACTCGAAACATCAATTTCCTTTTGATTATTCACCCTCCATTTGACTCTATTAATTTTTGGGAGGTGAATTAATTGTTGTGGGATGTACCTAAGGCTCATAATATGCCTATATAAGGATCTAGTGGTGAAGTTAACAGGGGTGGAAATTTTTCTTCTCATCTTTTGTTGCTTGTTTCATTGTAAGGTTATGCTTCCAAATTTGCTTTGTAATGTTTTCCATTTCCATGTAAGTTTATTTTTTTATCTTTATGTTCTTAATCAACTTATTTCACTTCTATATTTTCCATTTCATTTATTAAAACTTTATTACCAAAAATCACAGTCATATCTCTATGTTGTTGTGAATTAGTTCACACATAGGTGTGAATTTCATTCACACACACGGAGGAGTGCTCGTTATTTCCGCGGTTTTAATTTCTTCAATCCAATTCTTGTTAGCCATATTCCTCCCACCATTGAGAGTATACCATAAATTGAGGGATAACCCTTTACTGGGTTGATCTTAGGAAGATGCAAAGGCTGGATTGAATGTTATTTTATGAATGAATTATTGTTAATTGGATAATTAATTTAAGAAATCCATTCTTCAGTTATTTCTAATCTTCATCTTTACTATGTTTGAGCAAACTAAATTCAATTAATAAATGACCATATACCTCGGAAAGATCATGAATTTGGTTCTATAAGTGTATAGGGGATTAGTAATTTTATTTAGTAAACACCAAACCGGAAAATGATGAAGGTAGTGATATTCTTGAAGAATGGATTCATCAGGAATTAATAAAACCAAAATTGTCTAAGGAAGTAAAATTCATTGAATACACCCCGAGCACAATAATAATATCAACCCATTTTCTTTGAATTGAATTCACTTAGGTTTATTAGTGTTCATTAAACCATCCAAAATCAAACCCAAAGTTGTGTACTTCATAACCCATCCTTCACCAAATCATACTGTCTCAAGGTTACTTCTTCGGTCCCTGTGGATTCGACCCCTACATGTACTACATCAACCGCTTTTACTAGTAGGGTAAATTTGGGCGCAACCATCCCCCTTGGTAAATAATTATTTATTAAAATTATTATTCCCATGTTTTAACTATTTCAATTACATGAGTATATCAGTTTAGTATTTCCAATCCCTATAAATTTATCTTGTTTCCATAATATAAATATTATTTATAATGATATAAATATAATATATATTAATTATATACATTTTTATATTCATTTATAAACGTTATAGATAACAAAATATATTACATAATTTGTGGACATTGTAGACTGTATGTATGCACTAACGACGTTATAATTTATTGATTGATGAACGAAAGAAAGTTAAATATATATATTCATATTTAAAAGATGATTATAATATCATATATTTCATATATATTCTTAAAATTATTTCTCATTTCTGGACATGTAAAATATAAATGAAAAATTTATCACATCACATCATTGTGGTGGTAGTCTAGACGTATGACCAAGTGATGTTTTCATTCCACAAAGGATTGAACGGTAAGAAGGTATTTGTGATATTATTATTACTTATTTATAATTTTTTCATTAATATAATTTATAAACATTAAAACCATCATAATACCAATCTATAAATGATGTTCATAAAATAATAATAGTAATGATATGTGGAGACGATAATTCATAAATACACTAGTGAGATTTTCACTTCATGGTTGATAAAAAAGGATTTATATTAATTTTTTAAAAACAAAATAAATATTATTTATATATAAGAAACATTATTTAATTTTATGATCCATAACATATATTTATAATATTCTAATATAATTAGAAAAAAAATTTGATTGGTAATTATAATTATCACTTCTTATAAATGACTCCAATAGATCTCTTTTAAAGGGATATAGGGTTCATGTTTTGGGAATAATAGTACCTCTAATATGATTAATTTGAGAAGGGAAATTAAAAGGCCTAAATTAATCTATAATCCTCAATTTGGTTTGTATAAGTGTGTGAGGAGTTTCACTTATATAATTATGGTGAGGGGAACATATAGAATTTCACAAAAAAAATTATAATGAATTATTTTATGATAAAAATTCATTAACCAGGCATTGTATTTGAATAAAAGTTTGGATATTGTTGTAATTCTACCAAAAAGTAATCTTATACTAATTTTTGTGAAATTTTTTATTCAATATTTCAAAAATAACAGCTACATATAAAATTTAATATCAACTATGATAAATCCTTGTTCAATATTAAAGGAGGGTAATTTTTAAAAAATATTGTATTCATATTTTATTATACAACAATATTTATTTATTTTAATTAATTTAATAACATATAATTTAATCAAATATCCTTATTTCCAATTTTGACAATTCATTTAATGAAACAAAAAACCCTCACGTGAAATGTGGAATTATAATATAAATTGTTAAAACCACAATAATATGTCATATATATATATATATCATATTTAAATAAAAATCATTCAAACTATATGACTTTTAATATTTTTTATCATTTAATATTTTTTTTATAAAATGGTTACATACAGCACTAGTGGTGGAAATAAAATCACGGATATAATATAATAAGTATACATTAATAATAAACTCCAATCATAACAATAATATTTTCAATCTAAAAATACACACATATTTTCATCCAAAACCTAGTTGTTTTCCTATGTTGGAACATAATAGAAATTAAATATAATGTTAAATATTGTTAATTACTTTGACATAAAATATATAATTTTACCCATAATATTATTAATATTATCCAAAAATAAAAAGGTGATATTTAAAAAAATTTACCCTAATAATTATAAATATATAATTCTTTCTATCAAAGTAAATAATTATAAATTTCATAAATTAAGATGTAGGAATGTTTACAAAATTTGAAAAGAACTTCATTTTTAGAAAGAATTAATTTTGATGAATAAAACTGGATTTATTCTTATAATTTCCATGAAATTTTTTTCTAAAAATTTTAAAATTATATTTAATTTATTAATATATAAATATTATTAAACTCATTCAATAATAGAGATTAATTTATTTGATTAAGATAAAAATACAACACAAGTATAAAAACTACATTTCATAAAAACATTTCTTGTCTTTTTAATTGATGTTTATATTAAATTTTATCAATTGGTAACAAATTAATAAATTTTACAAATATAAAACAATTAAATTTTCATATTTTATATTTTCCTATTCATACCAACAAATCCAATTTTTATGACATAATTGTGATTATAAATAACAATATTTTAATAGGATATTTCGGATTGTTTAAACAGAGTGTCGCATGTAACGTAAGCTATTGAATAAATACAATTATTTGAATATAAGAATTTACAAAAAATATCATTGTGTTTCACTTATAAAATTTAATTATAACCTATGAAAAAGAAAACAGAAGAATGTGTGATATCAAATTCTCAGAGAGGGTAAATATTAAAGATATCAATTAATGATCACACATAAGCCTAACATGAACATAAGTGTAATATAATATTATATTAATATTTGAAAATAATACACAATTATTTATAAATCATAATCATAGAATATGGTTTTCACAATTTGTACTACTTTATTCAAATATGACTCAATGATGATGAGTGAGGAGATTATATCATAAGCATAAGAACATGTCATATAAAGTGGCTTAATAATAATCATATAATTCATTTTTGAGGGATGACCATAGAGAATTTCATTATATATTATTCTTGGTATAACAACCCAAGTACTTATCTAAAACATGGACTAACCACCTATGTACACTTTTTTAGGAATAGGCTGACATCTCACATAACCTTTTACTCAAAAAACATTAAATTTACCCAATTCATTGGAGGATTATAATGAAGCCACTAATCACATAATCAGACTCCATTTATATGTATGTCATTTGATCATGGAAATATTTTTGTTATTTCATTATTGATTATCTCATGACAAAAAACATGGGTATCATCAACATTTTATTATCTTTATCAATAACCATCTAATTAAATTTAAATGAAATTTTCATTAGATAATATCCTCAGTGAATCATAATTTATATTTATAAATATCATAATTGATAAAAATACCGTTAAATGATCATTGAAACTCTTATTATTTAAAAACCCACATTAATATTGAATTCAATTATTTCAAATATAAAAAATTTCATAATATTAGCAAAAGTATTATTTGAAAAAAATTTGGAATATTTTAAACGACTCATAAAATCATATTGTATCCTTGGTGGTGGAAAAATTCTTTCGTTTGATAAATATTAAAATAAATATTTTTTCCACACATTTTTTAAAAGATACCTCATTGAGAAAATGAAAATTCGATTCATTTTTACCATCATTTTTGAATTATAGAAAGGGATGAAATGAATTTGACCAATCATTTTAGAATAATAAATAAAATAAATAAAATCAATTTATTTAATATAGAGAGATAAGAATATAATTCTCCTTTGATAAGAGAAATAAATAATATTTTTCTTAAAACAATTCCATTTGTAAATTTAGTACTGAAAGAGTGGAAAATAAAAAAAACCATAATCCCTAGAAGTAAAATTAGTAGAAAAAATATAAAATAATTATTTATAAATATGTCAAATATATTTATTATCACATATTTATACTTATATAATCATGGTAAATGGTTATATTATAACATAAAAACCATTCTTCAAGTCTGGAATGATTCATAAGTGTTTGTAACATGTGGAATAATGGATTTAATTTTATTATATTCCAATAACTTAATAAGATTAATACATATAATACTATATTTTTTCACTTATAACAACACCTAAACCACTAATTAGTAATTCTTCTTTAGAATCATTTATGTGAGTCATAACTATTTTGTTTTTTAATATATTTTTAGGTTGGTATTATCTATTCTCAAACATTCACCATGGTTTAGGAATATTTATAATATTAATAATAAAATTTATCCGATATGATTAAATTAAATTAACAGTAATTAATATACGTTATCCATTATTGTCAAAAACATAATAACATCACTCACGACGGTGTCAGAACTCATATAATCAAGAGTGTGTTTTTATAAATCCCTAAACTCAAACATTCAGATTCAGTAAAAAAATATGTTATTTATTTTCATTATAATAGATAACAGAAATGTACGCAATCCATTATACATTCCAGAAAATAATCTTGAAATGTTCTGGATAATTTTACAAAAATATACAAAACTTGATGAAATTTTACTAAAATAATTTCAATATAACTATTTGGATTCATCTGCACTAGCAACATAAATTTCATATGAACATCAGAGGAATCCTGTGAAAAAACAATTTAAATACTTTATATGAGAACAAAATTTCAGTAAAATTTATAAAAATAATTAGTGAAACTATTATTCCATAAATACCTATAAAACATTTTCCTTTAGTCATAACCATAATAAAATTATATATATAAAAATATGATCCCCTAAAATAATAAAAAGTATAAGTAAAAAATATTGGTAACTTGGAGAATTACTTAATCAATATTTTAACCATAATGTCTACTATATTATTTGTAACCCTCATGTCTACCGTACAATTTAATCCTCATTGCTACCTTATGGTGTAATGATCATAGTGTCACCTGAACTAACAATATGGTCGACCTCCATCTTACACAATACAAATTAAAATGTGTATACAATATAAATCCACATAATATGACATCATATAATCAAAACATCATCACACATGTAATCATAATACCATATAATAAATGAGGTAGGAGGTTAACCCAATGAATGGTATTTGGGTTATTAATTCACATACCTTAGGTTCAAATTTCATTGGGTTAAAAGCGTTTTATTAATATTTTACCGAAGAATAATAATTTTTTAACACCTTATATGATTATTTTATAAAAAGATTCCACACATTTATTGATAACATTTTGTTATTTACATTGTTTCGGGTGCACCCATCACATTGTTTCGTTGGGGGGTTCTTAATTGATTTTCATTTCGAATTAAAGAGAATCTCCTGAAGTGAAAATGTTATTTATTAATATATTTCTAGAATATTAAATGATACCATTAATCATTTTTATCATATATTATGATGAATCATTAGATATAACATTAATGATGTTTTGATAATTTTCTAGGTAGTTTGATAATCTTGAAACTACATCATTATATACCATTAATATTATGTATATAAGTTAATTTCATAACAAAATATTTGTCATATCATATACTTTATAGTCTTTTGAAACATAAAAATGGGTTTTTTATCAGCATTATGAATATAATGTAAATTGAAAACACATCATCAATGAATTTGAAAAATCGACACATCACTGATGTTGTTTTTTATTTTTAGTATAAGTGGGATAAGAGAATAAGAATGATGGTTTATTTCTATAAACATGATTAAAATACAAGAATATATATTATAATGGATATTTCATGCCTCTTGAATATTGGTTTGTGAATAGAGTATAATAATATAAAACAATTGAAATGAAAATTCAAATAAATGAACCTAGATTTTAACTTATAGATCTATTCTCATTGAGATCCTTCTTAAGGCCTTCAGGTTTGGCCTTTAGTTGATACCAGCTAGTTTTGGACCTGGGGATGAAACGTGGAAATGTTTTTGGGTAGAGTTTAGATGATTCTAAAATCTTAAGAGGTGTGAGAGGACGTGGGTTGACGGTGGTATTTATAATTAAAGAGAGGATGGGTTTTCATTATTTTAACAATTTGATTAATTTTTTTCTTAACAATATGAATAGTCTTGATTCATGTGACCAGAAACCATAATTAGTGCATGTGAGTTCGGACCAAGGCCCATTTACCTCAACCATGACTCAACCATGATATAGAAATTCATTTATTTATCATATTTGGAATATTACAGAATATCAATATTCACTAAAAAATTTGTAGTTACGAACAATCCCAAATTGTAGACTAACCATTTTTCCAAATGAATAATTGAAAAATTAACTCTGTTGTTTTTTTCAAATTAATTTTATAAATAATTTTATATTTTTTAAATAAAATCAATATATATTTGAGAAATAACAATTTTAAAACTATAACTCGTTTTATAACAATGAGATAAATTAGTGAAAGTCTCATAGAAGTATTTTATAACCACAATATAGAAAATATATTTTATGATTAAATTTTATGAAAAAAAAAATTCATTAAATTTTTTTTATTAGTCATAAAATTGTAATTAAATATTTATGACATACAAAAATATCAATACTTATAATATGATCATACTATCACTTATTATATTCTTATATTTTAATTATACATTAATTATGAGTTTAATATACATTTGGATGATTTAGTATTCATAAGGGTATTATTACTATTTATAAGAGTACATTACTATTCATAAGGGAGGGTTTCTATTCACCAAAAACTAATTATGTCCAATTAGAGTCCAAATAAAAAACTAATCACAAAATTGTATAACCAATTCTTGAAATTCAAAACACATAGTCATAAATTTTTTAATTGCAAATTTACAAATTCTACATAGTGCATAATAGTTCATTTAAGAACATATTTTTACTTTTAAAAATATCAGGATGTTACATCACCCTCAAAATAAATTTCTCCCTTGCAACATGTTCATTGTACTAATAATTAATAATTTAACATATTTATAATTATGAAAAAATATTTTCTTATGCCTACTTTATTAACTAAATGTGGAAAAGAAAATTATATTCTTATTTTTTTTAAACAAATCCAATTCTATAATGTTGTTTATACATTTCCTTTGATAGCCCAAATAAATCCCCAAACCCATACTTCCTTTTTTAGTACTAAATTATTTATTTTATTTTATATATAATATAAATCATTATAATAAAAAATAAATTACAAATTCAACAACAATTTCCATTATAGGTTCTACAAAATTATACAATAACATACATACATGGAATCAGACTATTCAATAATAATTACAAAGTTGCTACCTGGATTCATCTGCACCAGCACGTTAAATGTAATTTTAACATATAAATAATGTTATGTTTTTTAAAAAACCCTAGGATGAGCAACAAATCATTTTTTGGGTTATAAAAAGAAATAACTAAACCATTAGTCGATAAATAAATATAAAACATTTTCATTTGAACATAAAATTAATAACATTAAATATAAAAAAAATATGTTCCCATAAAATCATAATATGTATAAATAATACATACTGGTAAAATTGGACATTGGTTAGTTAATATTGTAAGTCATAGGTCTACCATGTGATTTGTAACCCTCATAACTACCTAACAATGTAACCCTCACGACTACCATAGGGTGTCACTATTGTTGTTACACATTGAGTAACTATATAGAAGACATCCAAAATAAACATACCAAATACATTGGAGAGAGATATATTTCCCATACTACATCATATGTAATTCCCAAGAACTATAACATAATCATCAAACAATAATACTTTCATAAAAACATTAATATAGACTTTTTTAAAACTAAAAGTTTAAAATATGATTTTATAAGAATAGTCCATTACATGTATCGTATAATTGATATGAGAATAAAAATAGAAAAATAAATATTTGTATAAATTGTAAATCCTCATAATAATACATAATATAAAATAATATTAGACAAATAATCTTAATATTACATAATTAATGAATTAGAAAGTTAACCCATATAATGGAAATTTTGTTAATAATTCCCTTACCCAAGGTTTGTCTTACATAAAACATATATAATATTCTTTATAATTTTTTAAAAAGTGGTATTAATACTTTATAAAAGGATAATATATTTTATAACATCTTATAAGATTAATTTATTGCATCACCCCACTCAATTATTATTATTATTTAGTTATTTACATTGCTTCGGGTGCATTCTTTACATGGTTTCCTTGGTGGGTTCATAACCTATTTTAATCAAATGGAAGAGAGTATTCAGACGTGGAATGATTTGTCTTTTATATGTTTATATAATATAAAATAATACCATAAATCATTTGTTTATCATATATGATGATGAATCATTAGATAAAACATTACTAATGTTTAGATCAATTTTGTGGTTCTTCGATTATCACAAACATGGTACATCGTATTCCTTTAATATAATTCATATAATTTATTTTAAAAACATTCTAGAGGTAATTAAATACAAATTAAAATGTGTTTAAACCTTTAAAATGGTTATATTGTCATCTTTATGTATGTAATGTAAATTGGAAACACATTGTCCATGATTTTGTTAAATCGGTGCATCATGGACTGTGTTTTTATTTTTAGAAAATGTGGTTGTGGGGAACTATAATAATGATTAATTTCCTCATAGAAACGATAAAAATACAAAATATATATGATTTTGTACCTTCATGCCTTTTATATATGGTGTTTGGGATATTATAAGAAAATAAAACAATTGAAAAAAAAACACAATAAAATGATAGATGACTTTTTATATATTGATCTCTTCTCCTTGAGATCCTCATTAAGGCCATTGGTTTTGGCCATCTAGTGAGACCATAAGTTCTAGGACATGGGAAATATAATTGAGAAGGGTTTTGGTGTTAATTTTGATAATTTGTAAAAATTGAGATGATTGAGACGAAGAGGCAAGTGAGGGTGGTATTTATAGTGATGGAGAGGAGAGGTTTTCCATTACTTGATTCATTAGATAAATATTTTAGCTATAGAATTAATTATCTGGATTCAAGTCACCCAAACAAATAATAAGTTCTTGTGTGTTCTAAAAAATGGCCATTTACATCATCTATAACTAAAGCATGATGAAAAAAAATAATTTATTTAGCATAATTAGTAATTTATTGAATTTAAGTATCCACCAAAATTTCAAGTATTTCTGAATGATAAAAAATTATCCCAAAATTTTTTTAATGGGTAGAATTCAAAAATGAACTACAATTTTTCAAAGTATTTTTTAAAATATGTTTAATTTATTATTTGAATAAAATAATAATTTCATACAAAAATAAAAATATTAAAACTATAAGTTATTTTTTAATATCATTTAAAATTAATCAAGGTCTCATAAAATTATATTATAACCACAAGATAATAAAATAATAATTTATTTTTACATTTCATGAAAATAAATTTTTATTCAAATTATTTAGTAAAAAATTAAATTTTAATTAAATATCTATGACTTAGAAAAATTCCAATACTTATACTATGACCATGAATTCCCTTATAAGATGAATATATTTTGATTCTACATTAATGGTAATGTTCCTATTAATTTGTACGATTTATTATTCATAAGGGTCATATTACTATTTATAAGGGTGCATTACTATTCAGAAGGGTATGTTACTATTCACTAAAAATTATGTTGGTCCTATCATACTCCAATTAACATACTGATCACAATAATGTATGTCCTTTTTTTTAAATTTAATATAAATATGTAGAAATTAATTATTAAGGGATAGATAATAAATTCCACATAACACTCAGTAGTTCATTTAATCATATAGTGTTTCCTTTTAAAATATTGTGATGTTACATTCTCCCTACTAAAATGAATTGTGCCCTCAAAATTCATACACCGTACTTATAAATATTAATTTTACATATTGAGATTTATGAAAAAATCTTTTTTTATGTTTACTTAACTTACTACATTTAGATAATTAAATTCTATTGTTATTTTAAAAAAATAAAAAACGTCAAATGTCGAATGTTTTATAGACATTTACTTTGAGACCAACTGTAAAGCCTTGATCCCGCACATCCAGGTTCTATACTAAAATATTTTGTGTATTTTTTTTTGAAGAGATAACACATAAATAGACAATACATTATATATTGGATGAACTTTTCCTATCTACGTTCTTTGAATTAAAAAACAACTTAAATACATCAAATCTGATTTTACTAAAATAATTACAAAAAAAGAAATAATTGGATTCATCTACACTATCACATTTAATTTCCTTTTAAATCTACGGAATCCTATTAAAATCATTTTAAAATAATGGGATGAATCCATAATCATTTTAATGATTATAAAAATAAGTAAAAAAACTCATAGTCCATATATACTTATAAAACATATCCCTTTGAACATAAACATAATAAAATTACTTATGAAAACAATTGGTTCCCTTAAAGCATAAAAAGTAAAAATGAAACATATTAGTAACTTGGGGAATTACTTAATTAATATTGTAAACATCACTGGAAGCATATGGTTTGTAACCCTCAAGAAAACCTTACCATATAACCATCATGGCTAAAATATTGTATAACAATCCAGGTTACACACAGAGTAACCATATGAAAGACCTCCAACGTACCCATTCCCAATGCATTGGAGGGAAATATAAGTCCATCCCTTCATCATAGTCAATTTCCAAACACCATAACATAATCCTCAATTAATAATACAGGTATAAAAACATTCATTTGGAATTTTGTAAAACTATAAGTTGAGAAAATAATTTTATAAAGAATGTCCCTTACAAATATCATATAATATATTTGAGAATAAAAATAGAAAGATTCATATGTGTATATACTGTAAATCCATAAAACACAACATTATATAAACAAAAATTCATTACTCAAATAATCATAATACCACATAATGAAATAAGTACTAGGTTAACACAAATAATGGAAATTTGTTTAAGTATTACATTACCTAGGGTTCTACTACCATAAAATGTGATTAAACCTCCTATATAATGGATAAACAATATTAATTTTTAAGGCCCCCAACCTAGGATCTACTGAACTGGTTCCCCAAGACATGCCATCACACGACCTCAAGGGTACGTCCCTATTCGCCAGAGTGTTCAGACTAGTGGTGAGCCTCTAATGAGTCTCAGGGGGAGACTACACCCTATTTACCATAGTAATCCAAAACAAAAAAAATATAAATAAATGAAACTATATTAAACAACTAATTAACATACATGAATCACATATCCCAACTGATTATATCCCATAATACAACATTTGGATTTTCATGACATACTAGTAGAGAAACGCGAACAAAACCCAAAATAAGACAACTAGAAAAATCCCCGAATGGGCCCTGAATATAAGTTTGGATCCTTCTCCATGTACATCCTGACCCCAAATCAACAACCTAGTATAAGATCTTTTCCCTTATCCTGACCGTCGACCAAGAAATCATCTCGGGTACCCAACAGTTGCCTGAGATGGGTGTGTGTATAAAACTCAGTAGGCCACCAACATTGGTTCCAATAAAATATCATGTCTAATAGTTAGTTCATACAATTAATAAATAAATTAGAGGTAAACATGGTATATGTTGGGTTTCATTTGGTATCCAAGAACCACTTAATTCAATCCAATCATTTAACCAGACTTCATTTCTTATACCACTTTCATTATATAATCTATTTTATCACATTATTCATGGGTTATACATATACATTATTTACATATAGATCTATGGAAAAAAATAACAATGCATAAGGGAAAAGTCAAGTAACTATCTCACTAGGGATAAACACATCAAATCAACACATTATCCTCATATCAAGGCCTCATTCTTGGAGGATTGAAACCATTAAGGGAATAAATCCTATGTCCCCTACCCTAACCTTTGAATTTATGGGGTGGAGTTTAGAGCTTTGGTTTAACTCAACCTGTGGGCATAGAGCCTCATGTTAATACCCTACTCTAACAAGCCATGTGAACATTTTTATTTATACAACCACCACTATGATAACATAACATAACCCAACATAACCAATTACATTGGGATATCACAATAAATGGAAAAAAATGGTAATTAATAAATTTCCCTAACACATTAACACATTTACCAATTTTAATTTATAGCAATTTATCCAAATTCCCATTCTTAGGCCTTAACCCATTAATTTTGTTCAACAACCCCATACATAGCCAATATTCATCGATTACCATGTGTTAACATAGTTTTCACATTTACCATTTCACAATCATTTACCCCATATGCATTTCAGTTTTGATTCTTATAATACATACCATAATCATTTTATCACATTCAACCAATTTGGTATGCCCCATAATTTCCCATGTAATAAATCATTCTACATTTATCAATTCCCTTATGAAACCATTTACATGTTACCAACTCACAAGTCATTTCCAATTAATATTCACATCATTTCGTATGTACCAGTCCTCTTGGGCATTTCAATGAAATTCAAATACCATTTAAAATAATCCACATTAACCCAATTAAACCACGTTCAATTCATGCCAAAAATCCCATTATGAAACATCGTAAAAATTAGGTAACATACATCAATATCCCATTATACACTAAATCTACTATTTAGACATGTTTTACATGGGCTTCACAATATCAATCAGCAACTCATCATTTATCCCTACAATTTTCTATGTTCAGGAATGCCGACCCACCCCATGGGTGGCCTTAAAATAATCAATTCTTCCTCTATCCATCCTATAGGGTCCATGAGGGGTTCAAGTAGTCATTTATAATCCAAACATACCAAATCATAAATAAGGTAACCCATACACAACAAGATAAAAGAAAATCTCAACACACATGTACAAATCTATATTAAAACTATGGGATATAACTTATAGACCACGAACCTCAAATCTGATGATGAACATACTGTTAATTGTGGCGTTAGATCACGATTCAACCATCCTTGGAAGCCTCCACAAATGTATCTAAATAATGTAATGGTTTTATATTTTCGGATGGAGATGAGGAAGAGATTCAATCCATAAACCAAAAAGAGAAGAAAGAGAGGGTTTTGTCTTACCTAGATCTTCAATCCACAACTGATGGCAGTCCTTATGGACAATAATGGAATGAGAATCACTTCATGGGAGATCATAGATGGAAGGATCGTTTCTAGGGTTCAAGGGATAAAAAATTGTGGAAAACCCCAAGTGAGACTTAAAATCCCATAATAGAAATTTTTTAATTTTTCAAACTATTCTAGGATTCAATATTTACTTGCACTAGTTTCCAAACAATGCTCAAAACATGTGTTTCTTATAGTTTAAAGTTACGACCATTACACAGTTATCTAAGATTCCCACAGAGTTTTCTCTAACTGTGTAAAAATTGTGCAACATGACCAAAAACTACATTTCTTCCTCTTTCATGTCCCAAACCCCTGAAGCATCCCTCAACCTTCTCATGAACTAGGGCAACACATATTTCATACCTATAAGGGGATTAAACTAAAATATGAGAGAAAATACATCATATGAAAAATTTGTGACCTGAAATCCTCCACACCTTATAAAGAATCATCCTTGAGTTTCTATTCCATGCATCACGAAGCTTCCATAAATATAGTTCATTTCACTTGGCTTGCATATCCATTACCATATTTTAAATTTATTATCGCATATCACAATTTCCACCAAACACGGATCAAGGGAACAAATTTTTGCCGAATTTCTTCATCACCATAACCACAACATGAACCAAAAACTACTCAAGGATGCATCAACATCAAACATAACCAACCACTAGAACATCATAGAGAAAACATAGACAACAATGTCTGACTAAAAATAGATGAAAACATTTCACATAACATCGTATCATAGTTGAGGATTTAATCATCTACACAATGTTCCAATTCTATATTGAACTCATGACCAAAACCAGTTGGTATCACTTTCCACTATTTTCAAAACACTATGAATGAAAAAACCCAATATATCCAAAAAAAGAATGAATGTCCCTTCCAACTAGGATTCCCAACTTATGTTGTTCACAAGTATGGAGGAAAGATAACCTAAATTGAAAATAAACATTCACATCACCTGACATGTTCCAACTCATTGTGCCCAAACATCCATAGGGGAATTACCCAACATTGGCATCTAGTCACACTATCGAAACCATTTGGAAGGTCATTACAACAATATCAATTCACATACTATGATCAATATGACCTGAACAAGGCACATGTTTTAAAAAAAAGGAACTTCCATAATAACATCATCCCAGTGGTCGGTCACTCTCAAAACATCCATTAATGTTTACTATATCCTGTCAGATTTCCCCCAAAAAGCTTCTTCCAAAACCCCAACCATCCACTAATGGAATGAAACCCCATTCTCATCCTCCTATGGTACATCTTGGCTTGACGTCTATCATTATCATCCCACATGCCCAATGAATTTATTCCATGAATTTCGATATAATTCCTTCATCACGACAGTATAGCCCTCTAGAACATCATCAGGATTTACCCTCGGCCAGACACCACATTACATGGACAAGATTCTCTCAAATTTAGGATGTTCAAAAACCATGGAAGGAAAAAAAGACCCGAGTCTAACCCGGATCTTTGTTGGAGTTATAGAACCCATCCCCTCAAATCACATCATATAGAAATATCCACCCACACCCTTATACAACTTTTTCATAGACAGAAAAAGCTTCACATGGAACCAACCTGAGCTCGAATCCAACACATGGCTCATCCATCACCACATCGACAGCCCATATAGACTCTCTGAGGAACCTAACATGCACCTCAAAGGTTCCCCTTTGTCATCCAGGTACCACGACATCAACACGATGTTCTCCTCTCAACCTCCATCACTGACTTTTCACTCCCCACCTTTAGAGTGCCATTATCATTTATGTCTATGATGAATTCCAACCATGCATTCTTACACTGGATCACAAGACGGATCCGAATACATATACATGGATATCTAGATTTTTCTAAAACAAGAAAAAAAATTCACCTTGTCCCTATTACCATATTCATTTAATGGAACCCATGTAATTTTTTCGACATTCATTCCATCCCGAGGACCTCAACCAAAGCCATCGAGGGTGTACAACCCATCACTAAGCTCCACACATATTGTTTCCATGAGTGTAAAATCCATGAAGTCCCTCGCCCTACCAGACAACATTAAATCTCTTGGTGTAAATTTGGAGCTTCTCAATGTACCTGATACAATATCAAGATGTTGGGAATGATCACCACTAGGTCATGTCAGCTATGAATTTTTCAATGAACACCACCACAACATTCGCATATCTATTGTCAAACTATGGTACACAATGACCTACCAAGGATCTAAGTATATCCTACCGAAATCTTTACATCAAAACATAACCACAACTACTATGGTGTGATTTCCAACCAAGCCTCACCTCCACTACACATCCAAATCACCAAGTAGTTTGTCTCTAATGTTTCATGTGGCACCACTTCCACCACACAGCTCTAGTTCTTCCAATGTGTCCCTAATAGATAAAAATAGAAGCACAATGGTCTACAATACCAATCAACCAAATGTTATCGCACAAATCATCCATTACATGTGTAAAACCCATCGCTCAGTTACTGACCTAACCATGTATCATGGTTAGTTTTCCTCATTATCTCTAAGGCAGACTATGCATATTAACCTACAATAAAACCACCCTTAATAAAGTTCATCCTTGTGACCACCTTAACCTCGAGTGTCACCATAATGCAAAAGAATGTAACCTCACTTCAGTCACCCTTTTCCCTTATACTCAAAATACATTCAAACTTAAATTAATAATAATAAAAATAGTTATTTTAGTAATCCATATGATATAATCCTTCAAAAAAATCCATATATCCTATCACAAACACTAGGGTGCCATTATTAAAGAACCAGATACAACTATACCATTTAATAAATCATGTTGGAACATTGTATGCATTAAAATGACCAATGAGGATTATCCAATTCTTCATATACGAAGGTACCTAAACTATTTGGTTAACCCCCCATGAATTCATTTGGATTTTCTAAATCTATCATCGTGTAAAGAGAACTCTAGTTGCACGACAAACCATCAACCATTCCACTTATCCCTCTAATAAAAACCCTTACCATGCAACACTCTGAGTTCAACTATCGAAGACGAAAACATATACATGTGTGAAACACTCACAAAATCACAAGAAACATTTTATTACCTTTCTCGTAGGACATCTTGATGGTTGAATGATACCAACTCACTAGACTTGATTCACAACATGGTAAATCTATTGGTTCTCTCTCTAATCCATAGATATCATGACTAGAAAAAAGAAATGATCGTTAATATAACTCTCACCTAGTTCTGATTCATACTATGCCTATCATGCAGACCAACCATTTACACTAGGGTTTGTGCCAACAGAGTACTCATTCATCGACACTACGAGAAAAACATCCACTTTAGGATTCAAAATGAAACTCATAAGGTTTCTACTCACAAGGTCCCTAAGACCAATACACCATCATCCGGGTCTAGCATGCACTCTGTATGGTCATGAAACATGATAGTTTCACACTCACATTGCCGAACAATGCCTCTAAACCCAAAGGCCAAAAACCTACAAATGTTTCCATAAACACACCACATAGTCCATACCACAGCTGGGAATTCCTCCAAATACAAATCTAGAGTCTCAAACTAGGGCCGTCTAACTAACCAAAACCACATATATAAGGGTAAATCTGAAAACACGGAGAATGACAACCTTTGATCTCAATCAATCTTAGTTTAAAATTCTTGTTAACCCAATGCAATGAAGTGTGACCAAAAAGATAAAACCAAAGTTAGAAATGATCACATGCTATCATCCTTAGAAACCCATTCATCATACAATATCTGAATCCTCATCATCACTCTTAGAATACTACCCTCTACCATACCTACTACAATTCATGGTCTACATGGGTAAACCAATTTACAAAATCACCAGTCTTTTCTCAACACCACTTCACACTATTTCATCCTTTAGACACTGAATAAACCTTTATAATTTATCACAACCCAAAATTTTATCTTGGGCATAACATTTCATTATTCATGGTATTATTTAACTATTTCATTTAATTATTTTCATTGAAACACTTTCATTTTCAATATTAGGTTTCATTTTCATAAAATTTTCAATGAAGTAAAATTAATTCTACTCTCTATACCTTGAAAAACGTATCTATTGGTGTGCTCGTCATGATGAAGGCCAGAAATATCCTTAGGTGCCTTAAATGATGAAAGAATGCACAACCTCATTCCATTCTAGGAATGAGAAAAATATATTAAATTATCCAAATAACACAACATGTTCATCAAAAATGTTGAGATATCATTCAAATATAACAACACACATAAAAAACAATTCCCACCATGGGTGACTAGGTGATATCCCCCATACAAGGGTTAGCTACTCCCAATCATGATCTCATTAACAAGTCTTAACATTGTCCTAATATCATTTCTACCATCCTATTATAGTAATAATGTGAAAATAACTCCTCTGATACCACATTGAAACATCCCCGACCAGGGATCCAATAAACTGATGCCCTATGATGAGTCATCACATGACCTCAAGCGTGCCTCCCTGTATGCCAGAAAATGATGACCAGTAGTGCGGGTCTAATTAGTCACCTAGGGATACTGTAACCCCCTTTACCCGAGTAAGCCACACAAAAAAATATAAGTAATATAAATTATATAAAAAAACTAATAAACATACAATCCAAATATATCCCAAATGGTTAACACCCATAATTCATCATTAAAATAACCATGAAATTCTAATAGTGAAATGTGAAAGAAATAAAAAATAAGAAAAATATACAAATCCCCAAATGGGTCCTGACGCTAACTCTAAATACTTCTCCATGTACGTCCTTTTCCCAACCAACATCCTTGCGTAGTGCATTTTTCAATGTCCTGACCAACATCAACAAAATCATACTAGCTACCTAATGACATCCTGAGTAGGGTGTGAGTAAGAAAATAATTTGGCCACAACCAATGGTGTCTACAAAATATATAGTATAATAGATAGTGAATGAAATTTCAAAATAAATGGTATGTAAAAAAGGTAAATGTCAGGTTCTATGGGGTATCCATTGTTTACTCAATTCATTCCTAGTATTCAACCAAATTGAATTTCTTATTACACCTTCATTACATAATCTATTTTATCACATATTCCATGGATTAGGCATATACATTGTTTTTTCATGGGTATAAAGAGAAACATAATTGTGCATAAGGAAAAATAAATTCCATACCTCTCTAGGAATAAACACATCAAATCAAAACATTATTTTAACATCGTATCCTTAGTCAAGGTGGAAATAAATAGTTAGGGGAATGGAGCATCCATCCACTTCCTTAACCCCTGTATTAATTGGGTGGTGTTTAGATCTTTATTCTAACTGGACCCATGATCATAGAGTCTAATGTTAATACACCACTCCACCAATCCATGTGGACAAGATTATTTATCCAATCACCAAAATCATATCATAATACAAAAACACATAACCAATGCCATTTGGAAATCACAATACCTAAAAAACATTGTATTTAATACTATTCCATAACCCATTACCCACATTTACCAATTTCAATTCCTATCTATTTATCCAAATTCCAATTCTCATGCCTTAACCCATTAAGAGTCTTCTAAACCCCCATACATAGAAAATATTCATCAATTACCATGTATTAACACATTTATCGCATTCAATATTTCCCAATAATATATCTACTATTCATTTCATGTTAGATTCATATAATATATTACACAATCAAATTATCACATTCAATCCATTAGGTATGGAACATATTTTTTCATTTATTAAATCATTCCACATTCATCAATTCAATCATGAATGCATTTAATTTTTCTAAATTCACATGTATTATGAAATTTAACATGCTCAGAATTTCATATGTACCATTCTTCATTGTAATTTCTTTACAATTCATATACCTTTTGACACAATCCCATTAAAACAAATTAAACCACATTTAATTCATTCCAAACAACCCATTATGAAATTACTATAAAACCAAGGGTAAATGGTAATGTTTCATTTAAAACTATATCCACTGTTTATAAATGTTCTACATGGGATTTAAATTATTACTAAACAAACCTTCATTTATCCCAACCATTTTATAGGTTTGGGGATGCCGATGCACCACATGGGAGGACCTAAATGGTTTATTCATCCTTCATGCATCGCACAGGGACCATGATTGGTTCATGTAATAATTTAGACACGCAATTTGATAAATCATACTCAATGTAACCAATAAACATCAAGGGAAGGAAAAAATATCAACACACATGCACAACTCTATAACAAAACTATGGGATATAAACTATAGACCACCTACATCAAATCGGATTATGAATTTACTATTAATCATGGCCTTAGATCACCATTCAGCCACAATTTGAGGCCATAACCAAAATACCTCTAGAAAGGAATGGTGCTAAAGATTTGGATGTAGAGAATGAGGAGATGAAATCTATAAACCAAAAAGAGAAGAATGAGAAGGATTAAACATACCTAGATATTTGATCCACAACTTAGGACACACCAACCAATTAGGAATCGAAGGAGAATCACCTCAGGGTAGATCTTGGTATCTTGGCTAGTTTCTAAAGTTCATGGGAAGATAAATCATGTGAAACAATTGTGATCCATAAAATCACATAATTTAAATTTTTAAATTTTTCCAAATTTTCTAGGTCGCATTATTTAGCCGCACAATTTTCAGACCGTGTGGAAAACATATGGATACTACTATCTGTAATCACCAAATTATAAAAATTACCTAGTATTCCCACAAAATATTCTCTAAAAAATGAATTCCATAAAGAAATCCCAAAAATAATTTTTATTATTCTTTCATGTTTGAAACCCCTTGGACACCCCTGATCATTCGCATGATCTTGTGAAACACTTATTTCAACCATAAAAAGGGGCATAAACAGAAATAAAAACAAAAACACATCTTAAGAAAAAATTAGGATATTAAATTATTAATAATTTATAAAAATATAATAATTTTTAGAACACCATATATGATCATTTTATAATATCATTCTAGACATTAATTAATAATCATTTTCCATTGTTTCGGGTCTTTCCTTTGCCTAGTTTCTATGGTGGGTTCGTAACATATTTTCATGTTGATTGGAATTAATGATTTGTAAGTGGAATGAGTTGTTATTAATATGTTCTCAGAATATAAAATGATACCATATATCATTTTGTTATCATAAATTATTATGAATCATTAGATAAAACATTAATGATGTTTAGCTCATTTTGATGGTTCCTCGAGAATCATGAACATGTATCATTATATAACATTAATATTATGATTATAAGATTATTTCAGAACATAAGAGATGATATATAAATCACTTTATAATGTTATTCATAAATTAAAATGGTTTTATTATCAATTTGAATGATGTAATGGAAATTCAAAACACATCATTGAAAATTTTGGTTAATCGGCACATCATGGATGATGATCTTATTTTTTGAAAAATTTGGAGAGGAGAGGAAGAATGATGAAGAATTATTCCATAAACATGATAAAAATACAAATTATATATAACACTATATATTTCATGCCTTTTGGATAAGGTTATGTTAAGAGAGTATACGAAACGGAAATAATTGAAAATAAAATGCAATAAAATTAAAGAGGATTTTTACCACTTGATTTATTCCCCTTGAGATCATTTATAAGGCCTTTGGTTTTAGAGTTTTGGTGATACAAGAAAGTCTTAGATCGGGGGGAAAAGGCTTGATAAGGTGTTAGGGTAGTATGTATTCAATTAAAAAAATTTGAGAGGTGTGATAGGAAGAGGGTGTGAGGGTTATATTTATAGTTGAATGGAGGAGGAGTTTTCAATTAATTTAAAATTTTGATTAATATTTTTTTCAAGAGTATGAATAGTCTTGATTCATGTGACCCAAAATAATAATATGTGTTTGTGAGATCAAAAAAATACCCATTTACATTAGGCATTACTCATTCATTTTGGATAAATTCATTTATTTTGTATATTTTTTAAATGATCAAATATCACTATTAACCAAAAATAATGTATTTCAGAAAAATACAAAAAAAATAACCCAATGAATTTTTTGAAATGAAGAATTCAAAAATGAACTCCATTTTATGAAAATAAGTTTCTAAATATATTTAATTTAAATTTTAATTAATTTCACAATTCATTCAAAAAATGAAAATTTAATATCTATAGATTATTATATAACTCCATGATAAATAAAATATGGTTTACTTAAAGAATATTATAAACATAAGACAAAAAAATTAAATTTAATGATTTTATTTTAGGAAAATAAATTCATTTAAATTATTTTATTAATAATTAAATTGTAATTCAATATTTATGACATTCAAAAATATCATCACTTATACTATGATAATTTTATATATTATAGGATGCCTAGATATTAATTATAAGTTCGATGTGTGGTGAATATTAATTTAGATGATTTCATCTTCATTTGGGTCATATTAATATTCACAAGGGTACATTAATATTCATATGGGTAGGTTACTATTCACCAAAAAATATGTTGGTCATATCAAACTCAAAATAAGTTACTAATAACAACGTTGTTTGCCCGTTTTTCAAAAATCAAAACTCAAAAGCACAAAAATTATGTTTAATGTATAGATTATAAATTCCACATAGTACTTAGCATATAATATTAGCGCATAGTGTTTCCTTTTAAAATATTGAGATATTAGAGTTACAAGGATCAAATGAGTGGGACCATTCAACTTTAAAATCAGAATATAAAATTTACATAACATTATTCATCTATGACATATCTTATGTATGAATTATATATATTTTTATGTCCATTAATAAAATAATTTTATGAAAATTGAAATATATCACTCACTGAGATGGTTGTCCATACATACACATGATCGATACTTCCATATTCTAATGATAAAAATGAAAAGAAAATAGTGAATATTTTATCATTATTTAATCTTTATTATATAAAATTTTTTATATATATTCATAAATTATAAAATTATAACCATACATGAGATGTTGTGATGAAACATTAATCATTTCACTATGTAGAGGTGGTAGTCAATATGTACATAGACGTGATACTTTAACATGTCATTTGAAAGAATAAATGTGAAATATTTTTGTAACATTTTCTAAATAAAACCCACAATATTTATGATTTTGGAGTCAATATATTTGGATAAATATAATATTTATAGAGGAATTTGAAGAAGAAATAAACATTAAATATTTTGTGAAAGGTGATTTACTCTTACTTGATATATCTCTTTTGTAATACAACATGTGCCTTCATAGATTAGTCATACTATAAGTCCCTGAGTATAAGAATAAAGGAAATTAATCTATGAATATTTTTAAATTATGAATTTTATGGCCTACAGGGATCATTTTTTTTAATAAAGGTGTTGAAGAGGTTCCCTTTTTGTAGTTTGGGGAGGGACACACATGTGATTACATATATGATTTAAATAATATAAATCATTTTAGACTGTAATTTTCACAAAATGTCTAGGAAATAGAATATAAGGTAATATATGCGTGAAATATTCTGAACCAAAAATATTTAGACACAATTATGTGGAATTTTACTATTATCACTTAGATTGACCCCCATTGTGTATGCATTTTAAACCTTACCATGAAAAAAACTGTAAAAAAAATTAACATTCATTAAGAACAAACGTAAAAGTGGAAACATAACGATATTTGAAATTAGTGAATAAATATATGGTATCATTTTTTCAAATAAAATTTTTATATGATTCAAAAATTAACACTAAAATTTGTGCACAAAATGAATAAATTTTTTTAGGTAAATAATTTTTCAAACATAAAACTAAATTAACATTAATTTAGACACTTGTAACAACTTTTAGATAAAGATAAATTGTATTGTAGAATTTTAAATTTATATATTCCATTAAAATAATTAATTAATTAGTAAATATTTATTTTTATTTGAAAAAAATTGAAAATACACATAAAAATAATGAAAAATGACTCTTTTTATATTCAAATGATTTTATCATAATTCCAAACTGTAAGATTACTATTTTATGAAAAAAAAACTTATAGGTATTTTAATCAAAAAAATCTATAAGAAATTAATTTATTAGTTAATAGGAATTAAGGAATATATTTTAATTATAAATCACATTTCAATATATATTATATAATGTTCTTAATTCAATCAATATGCCTCAATCCAATAATTAGGATCGAACATTTTTAATATATCATTATTTCATGTAAATCATGATATCAAATTATTAAAATATATTTTGATGGAATGCATATAGATTCACACAATGTTACCCCAAAAAGTTCTGTATTTCATTTAATAATTAAAATAGAATCTATAAAGTTATTTGGTAGAGGAAAACTAAAAATGATTCATTAAAATAACTCAAATTATTCTTAAAGGGTGTATCCATTTTCATTCACAATTCCCCAAATCCATTTCATAAAGGATGTAATTTGGGTGGAAAGGAAACATTTTTTAGTGGACCAAAATTTTATCAACGACAATTCCCTTATTATAATTTTTCCATATAGAATAAATAACATAAAATCACAAGGAGAACATAATAAAAACATTATAAATGAATAAAAAATTGTATATGTTTTATTTCTATATATTATGGAACCAATATCATTGGAATAATAATGGAATAATTGCTAGAGTAATATGACCCTTAGGAATATTAAACCCTCCAATAGAATACTAACCTCATCCATGAATGCATAAATAAAATTTAAGCATCTTATAAATAGTAATATGGTATAAATATATCATAGTATATGTAAATAAGTGTATTAGAAATTATTAATTAAGTTTTTTTATTTAAAAAAGTAAAAAATATGTAATTACTATTTTATAAATAATTAAATTATATAAAACAAACTTTATTTTGATAAAATGTATTTCTAAAATAATATTTTGTATTCTAATTTTTTAATATAGTTTTATGAGACCATAATTAATTTTTCAAACTATTATAAAATGCATTCTAATTAGAAAATAGATATATTCCAAGTTAATGTTTATTTTAAATAAAAATATATAATTTCAAAATAATAAAAATATTTTTATAAATTAGATTTTATTTTTAATATCTATATGTCAAAAAATGATTAGGGTAAATTTTTTCAATTTTTCTAAAATACATGGCATTTTATTAAATAGTAAAATATGAGAAATTACTGTAAAAACTATATACATGAATTTTATAGTCATATATGATGTATGAATGATGTTAGCCCAATATTTAGAAATATAATTATAGATTTTAATATATTTAAAAATTATTTTAAAACAATTCATTATATTCAGCACAAATAATAATCAAATGAATGAAATAATGAGCAAAAACTCCTCTTATCCCCTATATATAGCGCCTCTTCTCCTTAAATCAGAAAATAATTAAGAATTGAAAAAATTATACTCAACAAACTTATCAATCCCTCCCCCATGTATCGGTTGTTTTGGCCTCATCAAAAGACCAAAATTTTTTCCCTAATGTGGTTCTCAAAGAGAATTAATCAAGAGGTAAAATCATCAATGCTTTTTCTCATTTCTTTTCAAGTTTTTTTGTTTTATTATTCTCTCCTCAGATTCCATAATAGAAATTTCTTGAAAATTATAGTACCTTAAATATATATATTAATTTTATTATGATAATGGAATACTCTGTCACCAAAAAACATCTCCTATCCCTTTTATTCTGAAAAATGAAAGCATGGTCTTTGAGGTGTTTATTTATCACCGTCTAGGACGATACATGTTTATTTTTACTTAACATGTTTAAAGATAATCATAAAACGTTATAATAGATTAAAATGATTTTAAAATATATTTTGTAACCCTTTTTATGTTCTATATGTAACATATTTATATAATACTAAATTATAAAACCAAACGAGTTCATTGTGATAAAAAACGCTATAATGAACTAAACGATTATCATTAATATGTTATATATTTATTCATCATCATACCATATATCCAATTAAAATATATAACTATTTAAATTTCAATATTATCATTAATAACCTATAATTTTTATTCTATAAAATCATTAAATTTTTATATTAACTTCCATATTCATATACATGAGAAGCAGTTATGAAAACCAGTGAAAAAAAACTGCCAAAAAATGAATTTAAACTCTATAACTCTTAGAAAATACTATAAATGTAAATAGAAAATTTTAAATGAATATAATTAATTTATAAAATGTCATATATTTTTAATTAATCAATTTAATTTTATTGTTCATTATATTAAAGTGAAGAATACTTCCATACATAAGGTATGTGGAATTATTGAACCCAACTCTATTTCCTTGGGTTTTCCCTCTTTCAATCCATTTTTTAGTATGTTATTATATTAATTTTCTTTAAATACCATTTTTTCCATTACCTTTTGTATTTTCGGATTTAAAATTTTCCAATTTTGTTATATGAATAATGAAAAAAAATTTCAAAAAAATTTCTTCTTTCCAAAAATAAATATTTTACTCCTTGGGAGAGTATCTCTTCTTAATTTATGATTGATGAATCATATGCCAAGTATGTCATTCAATATTTAATTTGGTATATCCAGAGTTTATTAATTTACTTTTTTTAATGAATCCCATTCCTTTCTATGTGTTATTTGATGTCCAATATTCTTATACATTATAGGTTCCATGCATGATAATGTAAATATAATATTGTGCTGGGTGTGCCCATAATTATATAGTGCATATAAATTTTATTGTGTGATGGGTGAACCATAAATTTTATATCACTCTAATTTTATTATTTAATTTTTTGAATCTCAATTGAAAAATTTTAATATGCATGAACAAGATGTTATATTTATTGAAAACTATGTGTGGTAGTTGTCCACTAAGGTGTGTTGTCTCATTCTTATTCATTTAAAAATTAAATGCCTTTATATAATGAATAATATCATGATTGTGATTATGATATTATGATTATATTATGATAATTATGATTATTATCACCCATGATATATATTTTCATGTTATTTTTTATCCTCATACTAGGAAATTAGATCACCCATTTCGTTGATGTATATCATAATGTGAATACATGTACTAATAAGAACACTCAGGACAATAAAAATCCTGATAATAAGGAAATAAATAAATTCTTATTTTTAATTATGTAAAAGATATATGTGGTCCTAAATTTCCAAGACACTAAAACTTTAGATCATAGTTATATAATTTAATTATGTTGTTTATCATTAAAATTATATAATAGATTTGTACGAAAAATTTGGGTTTCTATAGATTGTATCAAGAGAATGGTTATGTTAAATTTGTTATTAGTATTAGGGAACCATAATGAAAACCCTTAGTTTGAGACTATGTAAGAACCCATGGACACATTTTTAGAAAATATTTAATCGAAGGGATCCTAGAAGATATGCCATTAGACATAATTTTACGAAGGAATAATTTATTTATTAATTAATTGATTACATTATATTTTTTCTAACCATTTATAATTTATAAAGTGGTGGAATCTAGGGGAAACCAGGAAAAAAAAACTTGTGAGGGATAATTCAATGATTTCCAAAATGATATCCCAAATGCAATGAAATGTGTAGTTCAAAATTTCTATCTTTATTAATACCAAGTAGTATAAGGATATGAATAATAACATGAATAATTATGAACATTCTCCTTCAACACAGACGAATCCATTAGAAATCATGTCATTTTTGTAGAAATGATCGTCAAAATTTAATGGATCTTTTGATCCTTAGTCTCAGAATAGGTTGTCCAATAAGTGGAAAAGTTCATTTCAATAATTCCTTATTCTGAGATAGGGAAGTTGACTCGAGCAATTTTTCATTTTCATGGGGAGGACAGACAATGTTGGTAGTTGATTTATAACATGATGAAAAAATATGAACTAGAAGAGATAGAGTGGAAAGACGTTATGATAATGTTTCTTAATAATTATTTCCCTTGAATATTTCAAATAAATATAGATAAAGAATTCATAGAGATGATGAAAATGGAAGGTGAATCAATCACGACCTATTAAAAAAAATCACAAGTAATTCAAGGTTCACTTCATGTTTTGTTATTAATAATGATAGAAAAATTTATATATTTTTTAGTGGTTTAAAACAACTCATTCTAAAAGTTATAGAAATTATATACTTTGGGATTTATGAATAATTTCTTCTATATAATCACAATTAGGAGATGGAGTTTAGATAATGGTCCCATGTCTATGGTGATAAGATAAAAGGATACAGTTTCAAGATTAAGGATCTAATGAGAATGGTGTAAAGAAAATATAACCACTGACATGTCAAAAATGTGGTAAGAATCATCAGGAGAATTTCCTCAATTGGACAGGGAAACAATATAACTGTGGGTGAGAAGGCCAACAATGTTATGAATGTCGAAGAGAAATGAGGAGGAGTGACAATGTGGTGGTGGAACTGATACAACCATTCCATGGTTAAATGATTTAAATTTATTTATCAAGGTCACTATTATACCAAGTACACTAAACCCCATGTCCTCATGGGTAATTATTCTCATTAGCCACCAAATAAAGGGAAAAAACTAATGATTATTCCTTAACTATTACTTTGTTGGACCCTGAAAATGATGTGGGGATAGGTATGATGGTTATTCATTAAATAATATTGATTGTAATGTTTTATTCTTATTAGTTGAATTCATTCATATCATGAATGTTTGGTATAACAATTGAAATTCTACATGAGAATTAAAAATTGTGAAATTATTGCATCCAAAGTATATAAATCCACCCCAAATTATTTTTGGGGAATGAAAATCCAGGAAAATATTTTCATACTTAATTTGGTAAAGTTTGATGTTATTTTTGGCTTGTATTGGTTATCATTATAAAAATCCAACCTCAATTGTAGGAAAAGGAAGATCACCATTCACATCTAGAAGAATCCCCCAATTATATACAACTTTATGGAGGAGGATATATCATCTTCATATCCATCATTTAAAGTATCCATATTATTTCCTTTTCAGTAATCATATCTAGCTGAAATTATTGAGAAAAATGAGAGATTCATAATGGAAGGCAAACTTGTTGTAAGGGAGTATAAAGATGTTTTTATAGAATAATTTATTAGTCTTACTCATAATAGATATATTTATTTCTCAATTGAACACATTCATGGATCTCTTTTAATATCAAATACACCATAGATAATGGCCACTGTTAAATTTGAAGAATTTATGAAATAGTTAAAAAAGAATCTAGACAAGGGTTTTATACAACTGATTACGTCACAAGGGTGTGCATTGGTCCTCTTTACCAATAAGAATTATGGATCAATACTCTTATTCATTGATTATATAGATCTCAAGAAAATCATGATAATGAATGAGTATCCCCTTCCATATATGGATTACTTGTTCAGTCAAATGTGTGATGCCATGTAATTATTCATGGTGGACCTTTTGTTTAGATATCACCAACTGAAGCTGAGTAAGGAATATTTTACCAAGAATTCCTTTTAAACAATTTATATACACTATGATTTCATAGAGATCCCATTAATCTCCTTAATTCTCTATAAATATTCATGGATTTATTTAATATAGTTTTCAAAGATTACCTAGACAAATTTTTTGTAGTCTATATTAATTATATTATGATATAATCCAAGTGAATGAAGGAACATGAGGAGAATATGTATATTATTCTAAAGAATCGGAGAAGGAAGAAACATTCGGAAATGAATAGTAAATGTGTTTTCTAGATGGAGGATGTATCATTCATGTTGTGTTATATCACCAGTAATAGAATATTTGTGGACCCTACTATGAAAAAGAAAATTATATAGTGTCTCGGGGCAACATATATATTGATCATATGTTGTTTCATAGGTCTATTAGGGTATTATTATCAATTTTTGATTAAAATTTCAATATTTTAAAATCCACTAACCATGTTGACTCAAAAGTGAGGAAATTCTAGACCATTTAATTTTAAGAATGAATTGAATAGTTAAAAAAGGGTATTATCATAGTTCCATTACTCAAACTATCGGCAATTTGGAAACTCAATGTATATTACAGTGAGATTAAACATATATTGGATTGTATACAAATGAAAAATGATAATATGATAGCCTAGACCACAAGGATGATGAACATTCATTGGAAAAACTACTATACACATGGTTTTTAATTGGTAAGCTATGATCTTTTCATTTAAAATATAGCCTCAATATCTCTATCGTGAGATGTGTGAAATATATACTGATATTAAGAGAATAAAATATATATTCACACAAAATTTTCTTAATATGAAGTAGAGATGATGGTTAGATCTCATCAAGGATTATGACTTATCATTCCACAATCGTCATGGTAAGGAAAATAATGTGTCGGTTACTCTAAGTATAAAGGATCATTCATCACTATTATTGAGGAGAATTTTTAATGATCCCATTATGTTATATTTGTAAAGGATATACATTGGAATCATAAAGCAAGGAACATTATCCATTATTTCTTAATTTATTTCTCAACTATATATTAAGGATAAAATAAATTATACTTAAAGAAATGACATGGAAATTTAAAATAATGCGAAATAGTTGAAAATGGTAAAATACTTAGAGTTTATTATTCATGCGGAAGGATCAATAATAACTAGGTCCAAATTATGTGTACCTTTTTATCCATATATAATTATGTAAATTATGAATGATACACTTATCTCAACCTTCTTTATTATCCTATGTATCACAAATATGTATCAAGATCTTTGAGAGAACTATTTATGAAAAAATATGAAGATAGAGATCGTTGAATATATATTAAAGTTATTTTTATGTTAGCAAGGGAATGATGAATGAATAAAATCTAATGGGATGATGCAAACCATCTCCATTACAAATTTTAAATAGGAAAACATCACCCTGTATTTTTTCACTTGACCTCAAAATAAATAATATGAGAACAATGATATATGGGTTGGATTGTATCATCTTACAAAGACATCCCACTTTATCAAAATTTGAGAGGAATTCCAACAAGATCAAATATTATGGATATACATTAAAAAATTGTTAAGGATGAATGATGATCAACAATTGATTGTATCCTATTGAGATCCAAGATTCATCTTTATGTTCTAGAAAAGTGTTCAATATTCTATAAAAATTTATTTGTACATCATTAAACATTATCATTGTCAAACTAATGGACAATATAATCTAAATATTTAGCCACAAGAAAACATGCTGAGGTAATTTTCTAGGTACATCAGGGGAGGATGGCACCATCATCTACCTCTGGATGAGTTCTCATACAACAATCGATTACACATGAGAATCCAAATGAATACATATGAAGACATTTATTAGAATAGGTGTAGACATCTAGAATGTTTGGATGAGGTTGATGAACGCGACTTTCTAAAACCAGATATGGTTGAAGAAATGGTGGAAATGGTGATAACCATTAAGAATCACGTCAGGGAAGCCCATAGTCAATTGAAAAACTATGTAGATAATCACCAATGATACATAGAATTTTAGGTTATAGACATGGTATTCCTCCACATATTGCTATGGATGAGGATCTCAATATATGGGATGAAAAGGAACTTGATTCCTAGGTACATAGACACCATTGAAATACATAATCCAACGGATTCTTTGGCCTATCATTTTGCACACCCACCATCCATGTATAAACAAATGGAGTCTTCCATGTATCCATCTTAAGAAAACACATAGCAGATACCTCACATATACTGAATCCAGAGGTGGTACAATTGGATGATGATATCTCTTACTAGGAGAAGCCAGTTAGGATCTTTGACCAAAGAGATAATATTCCATGCAATTAGACATCTCACCTCATTAATGTACTTTTTTGGAATTGTAAGAACGAAGATGAATCATGGAAAATATATGAATTGGTGAAGTAGAAATCCCATAAACTTTTTTCACCTTAGAATGTGAAATGATAATTCATTGGTGAAATTTCATAAGGGGGGAAGAATGTAAGGACCCAAAATATTATCAATGAAAATTTACATGATATAATTTTTCCATATATTATAAATCACATAAAATAACATATTGAAATTAAAAAACATTTTGAATTAATATTGAATGGTATAAAATGTATTTATAAGAGATAATTAAAATTTTACCATTTTAATAGTAACTTGAAATTTGGAATAGTAATATGACATTAATGAATTGTAAAATAAAAAATAGAATAGTAACCTCAGCCATAAATGTATAAATAAAATATAATCATCTTATATTTGGTAATATGGTGTAATTATATCATAGTATAAGTAAATAAATGAATTAAAAATTATTAATAATATATTGTAATTTTAGTTAGTCATAAATATATAACTATAATTTTATAATTAATATACTGATTCAATGAAAATTTATTTTCTTAAACTATAATTATAAATTAATATTTATTTGACTTATGTTTATGAGATATTTTATTGAGACATTTTTTAATTTTCTAAAGTGTTGTGGGATTAGTTATAATTTCAAAATCGATATTTTCTTAGTATATGATGATTTTAATTAAATATTAATGTTTCATAAGTAGAAAATTATATTCAAAAAATGGTGTTTTTTCGAATTGCACACTTGAAAGAGGTCGGGATGATTTTTTGGTATTTTTCAACAATACATTAATTTTTGGGGAATAGAAAAATACAATAATATATTATCAAAATAAAATACATGAATTTTAGTTTCATTGATGATGCAAGTTAGATAAAATCCAATAATATTGATCTCTACTTCAATGTTTAATATATTTAGTTATAATGATCAAATTATTCATAGTCTATATCCATAATAATAAACTAATGAATAATATAATTAGAAGTCTACCCTCTCAAACAATATAAATACCAACACTCACCACAACATCTCTTCACACCTTCCATACATTGATAATTATCTGAATTTTTTCCAATACTCTAATGACGACCTTCCCCCGTCCCCAAGAGTTTTGGGTCTCATGAAATTACGATTCCCTTTTCCCAAAGGACATTCCCAATGAGAATGTTCTATTTAGTAAAATCACCTTTCTTTTGTTTTAATTTATTTTCATTTTCTTTTGTATTCTTATTCATTCCTCACCTCCCATCACAAAAATGAATTGATATCTATAGTACAATAAATATAATATAATTGTATTATGAAAAATGAATAATCCTTCATCAAACCCCTTCTCCTCTCCGTTCAATTCTAAAAATGAAGTCATCGTCAGTGAGATGTTGATTTATCATCTTTAGGATGATATGTTTTTTTCCATTAATGAATTGAAGAATGATCATAAAACCATTATAATGAATTTAAAATCATTTAAAATGTAATTTATGACAAATTATATATTCTATAACTAACATATTTATATTCTATTAAATTATAAAACAAAACCAGTTCACCGTGATAAAAAACCGTCGTAATAATCTAAATAATTCTCACTATTGTCTAAGTAATTATTCATCCTCATGAAATAAAAAAAATAATATATATATATATATATATTCCCATTTAAAATTATATATCCTCATTAATAACCAATAATTTCAATTTTGGGGAATCATTCCCATTTTACATGATCTTTCATAATCATATGCATGAATGTCGACCTTGAAAAACATTGAAAACTAACACTTCCAAACAATGAAATTAAACTCTATCACTTATTAAAAACCCAATAAATTAAATTAATAATATTATAGTACATAAGATAAATTTATAAATGTTATTATGATTAATTAATGAATTTAATTTGATTATCCAGAATATTAAACTGAAAAAATATTTCATACATATAGTAAGGGTAGTTCTCAAACCCAACTCTCAATCCTTATGTTTTCCCTCATTTACTCCATTTTTTGTATGGTTATTCCCTTAATTTTCATTAGATATAATTTGTTTCCATTAAATTTATTTTTTATGAATAACGTGTTTACATTTTTGTTATACAAAAAATAAAAAAATGTCTAAAACAACTCTTCATTAAAAAAATACTTTTTTTAATACTGGTGAGATTGTTTCTTGTAAAATAGAAACTATATTTTCTTATTCCATGTATTTTATTAGCACTCTAATTTGGTAACAATTATTTATATTAAATTATTGGTTGTGAAAATTAAACTCATTCCATTCCAGGGGTTATTTTATGACCAAGTTGATATGTGTTCTTTTTTTATAGCATGATAATGTAAAATTTATAATGTGATAGGTTCGAGTGGAATTATATATAACTTTCAAATGTTATGATGTGATTGGTTCACATATAATTATAATGAACTCTAATTCATTACTTAATGTAATTAATCACATGACATAAATTTAAATATGTCGAAGAATGATTCTATATTTTATTATTAAAACATGTTGTAGTTGACCACTAAAACTTGATGCTTCATTTTTATGCAAAGAAACATTGAATGTATTTGTATACTGCTTCCTCTATGGGTTATGATGATTATAAAATGATTATGTTATAATTATAATGATTATTTCCTCCCATGTTATATTATTTCATGGTTCTATTATTACTCATATTGTAATTTTAACTCCCCACTCTCATTGATGTATATTTTCTAGTGAATAATTATACTAAGTAGAACACAAGGGATAATAATAATATAAAGAATAAGGAATTAAATTAATACTTATGTTTTCATATGTTATATTTATATATGGTCCAAATTTTATAAAGAACATAAACCATTGTATCATGGTTTTTTAAGGTTTTTATTTCTTTTATATTTATAATGATGTAACCATTTTCTAAAAACTCAATCTCTATATATTTGTCAAAAAAAATATTTCAAAGGAAATAACACCAAATAAATGTAGTAGGAAGATAGTATAACCAATCATTGGATACACTATAATAGGAAAAAGGGAAAGCCCTAAATATATTGGGTCCTTATACAATCCTTTGGTATTTTATAATGGAGAACGCAATTTACAAATCCTAGTGATATTTGATAGGTATTTCAACGGGAAAACCATGAAAATTGGAAGCAGGTTGATGAGATCTAATCATATCTCATTTTTGCTGACTTCCTACTTATATATATTATATATATATATATATATTAACTCCACATTATAGGAGGTGAATTTATGTATCTTCACATTATCTTAATTTTTTTTATTTAATTAATTATGTTTACGATTATTAGTGTTGATAACTTTTGATGATTCACACTGAGTTCCCAAATATTTCTTTAGTTACCCACTCTTCAAGATCATATGTTTGACTATACTATTATTCAATTTAACAGTCAGAATGATTTAACATTTCCATTAAAGATATTTTAATAAAAAATTTAAGTGATAGAATGTATGAAATAGGTCATTGAAATAGAAAATGATATTGGGGTTATAGGAAAGAGTTAAAAAAATTACATTATCTAATGAATTATGTTAAATTTTTAATTATAGATGATAATTATTCTAATATATCAATAACCCATGATCCTATCATAAAAAACCATAGATCATAAAATAGAAAATGCAATAATTTTATAATAATAAATTTTAATAGACAATGTTTTTGGTTATTTGGATACATTAATTGAAAATATGTTATTAAAATGAAATTGGATATATATTGAAATCGTGACCAACCTGAGTTAGTATATATTGATTCCAAACAATCATAACTCTTAAATAAAGTGTTATAGGACATAGATTCCTTAAATTAATCAATCATTACACAATAATAAATGTTATTTTGTTTTATGATACCATTTAAAGTTCATTTAGATACACAATGTTAGTCTCAAACCACCCACATGTTCAAACGTGACCATGTCCTAGAAGAGGACATAGAGAAAGTATTAGTCACCCTATTAGAGAAAACAAGAATATAATAATGAGTTGGTATGGAAATATTCTTCAGTACAAGGAACCATGCACCTCTATATTGGAAAAATCTAGTCAAATTGTTATTTGAGGTGGAGAACTAAGCACCTTAAATAGAGATATTGTGGGGGAAGGTGTAGTTCTAGTGTTGATGAGTCATTGGGTCGTTAGGTTAATTTATTAAGACTCTTTCTTCTTGTAATTGTTGTCATATATTGTGCCTTATGACTCTAGGGAAATGGGTTATATAATAGTTCCCCCTCAACCTAGCAGAAAACAAAATTATCTATGAAAAATATCAATATCTATACTCAACATGGAAACACCTGATGAAATTAATTTGTATCCTAATTTATGATATTTTTACAATTACTATCACACTAAAATATCAATTATTAATAATTTATGATTATATATTTAATCATACAATACACTGAAAAAGAAAACACTTAATAAATAATGGGTGAGACCATAAACCAACACATTGAAAACATTAAAAAATCCTATTTATGTTAGAAATAATGACTGTTTTAATTTAAATGATTAATATTCAGAATACTAGAAAAACATAATGAAATATTTGAGAAAAATAAAGGACAAGATATCAGAAAACTCATAATTTTAATTAATATACAAAAGAGATCAAACATGAATCTTGATATTACATGTAGATACACTCCCTATGTAAATCGTAATGACATTTAGATGTACATATAGTGAAGGGGAAATAAAATACTCCATGGAAACATAAATATATCATCTATATATTATAATGGATATTATTTCCATTATCTATTAATTTTTATGGGTTTCATTCCCCTCAAATTGAAGTGTATATTCTTATTTATATAAAAAATAGCAGTAAATTTTCCACATAAATAAATAACTTAAATTTGAATGAAATGTAGACCACATCGATGAAAAAATATCGAAATATTATAAAATATTGGTTATTTTAGATATGAAACATTTGGACATGTTTATTAATGTTTTATAAATATACATAAAAAGATACGTTCTAACTTGGAAAACTCATTAAGTTTCATCCACATTCATACACCTTATGGTTTTCTTAATGATCAAATATAGGCTTGATATAATATATAAAATTGGACACATGAGTCAAAATTAAATGTATATTATAATAAAAATGTTTTGATCAATTTGTATTTAAATATGGTCTATTTATGGATGGTTTTTCCATTTAATCATTCTAATGTGTTCCCAATTTTCATGCTTCATTTATGTCCCATGTAGTTGGAATTAACACGTAGTCTAGTAGAATGAAATGAATCAAAAATATTATAGGAATCCTAAAAAGTAAATATTAAAATTTTTATTAGTGGGAATATTATTAAAATAATACATAATATATTATATTATCTGGAAATATAAATATATGAAATTATATATTTTTGATGTAATTTTCTATAATGAGTGTCGAATCTGAGTTGAATAAAAATTAAAAAAATAATTTGGTATTTAACTACATAAAAATAGAAAATATATATATATGAATATGAAAATAATGAATAATTCACCACATTATCATTATGGTGATAAACATTTATTAATATAAAAAATAGTTCCCCAGCCACATTCCTTCTATTGAGTCCTCTAACAGCACTTTCTCTGAAATTAAATCCCTCCCAATTTCATTCAGTGTAGCATAATCATCCTATGTGATTGAAAGTGTTTGTTTTAATAGATTAAATAATATAAAAAGAATATTTTTTAATTAATTTATTGATTATATTTTATATTATTGTCCAATAAATCTTCGAACCACCCTCAAACATTGAATCTACAACCCTCTATAGTGGTTCAACCCTTTATAACAAGAGGTAAAACCATTCAGAACCATCTAAATACAGAAGTATCCACTTACCTATTACATAATGTTCTCTTTATAGAGTATCCATAAACCTCCATATAACTCCCACTGAATGTGAAATATTCTATGGACTACATAATAAGGCATACTTTGAACTTTTGAATACCATTTAAAATGCATTTTTATCAATATTATTAGCATATTCTCCCATTATGAGTTCCTTATCATTTATTTTCATAAATAATACAAACAATGGAGTGAAAAATATTTCACATCACTAATTATAACAGGTTCCACCAGATTCTAAATTAAAATATATTTTTTCAATTTTTACAACGTGGATGAGAGTGGGGTTTTGGAGTTCTCAAGGTGAGGATGGTTGGTCGTAGGGTTCTTTTATTAGCATGGATTTTACCTACGATAGGGTGTTTAATCTGAAGGATAGAAGCAATTTTCCTACTTCGCATTTATATATGAAATCCTTTTCCTAGTGACATGGAAAATTATTATTGATGAATTATTATCTCATAATGAGAGGACTTATTTATTTATGAAATTTTTGTCCCAAAAATAATAATTTCTAATTAAAAGTTTCCTCATGATAAATTAAATTATGAGTTAATTATTTATTTTTTTAAACATTTTAATTTTTAAATTCATTCTCAAATGGTTTTTTACTAGGGTTTAAGCCTCTAAATATTGTTGAATTTATGGAATGATTAAATGTGTTTTGTGTCTTCTTAAATAAAAATGTATTCAGATAGGTAAAGGATTTTTCCATATTATTCTTTACTTCTAATGATTTGAATCTTTGGGAATGATGATATAGATATTTACCCCTAAGTATTCCCATGATCACCATTTAGAAATGAGTATTCTATTTAAATACAATTTATAAAAAGAACCCTAGGGACTATTTTTTGTTAAAAACGTTGGGTTTGAATTTGATATTATAGCATCCCTGTATTTTACTTTTTTGTAGCATATGTTATTGTAATTCCTATTAAGATGGACTGAACCAATAAATTAGATGGATTATGATATTCTGTTTTGATATTAGTGTTAATAGTTCTCAATTTTTTATTATTTAGGCAAATTTTTCTTTCGAAATTGGAAGATAAAATAAAATATTAAATTACATATGGGAAAATTCTTGTTTTATATTTTAATGTTTATCCAATATTATATATTAAGGATAATTAATATGGAATTCAGATTTCCTCATTTTTTTTCTTGGAGGTTGGTAGTCAAACTAATCCAATGGAATGTATCTCTAAATAAGAGTACACTACTTGTAATTTATTGAAAAATGAAGAGGTCAGGTCAGATGATAATGGTATTGATCATGAGTCAGAATTGGGGATGGCGGTATTGATTTGGGTTGTTTATGAATGAGGCCTTTGTGATTTCCATGATTAGGAAATTCAAAACATAATAAAAGTGGATGGTCAAATGGGTATAGTAATAATAGTTCATTTACAGTAGGGGCATCATGTTCAGAGTGATGCTAAAGAATTTCAGGGTTGTTTTTATGCATAGGTAGGATTTAAAGAGCAATATATTCATGATTATTGAAGTAATATTTAGGGTTCTCATATCCAACCAACTAGGAAAAAGGAATATAAATTAAAAATAAAAATGGATATGAATCATCATGATGGGGAGGATGATGTCTATAAATATACTATGAAAATATGAAACTATTAGAATTATCTCAGAGGGGGATATTCATTATTTCAATATGATGATATATATGATTGTAGTTTTTCCATTATAGGTACCCAAGCCATATAAAAACACAATAAACAATGGAATTTAAATAACATTCGAGTAAATGGGTCACCCAAGGTGGTTGATGAATTACAATAGAAAATATCTTAACCATATGTTTCTATAAATGGTGAGGTAGTGGAGAAATAATGTTTTCCTTCAATTATGGGGATGGAGTCATGTAATGTTAAGGACTACTCACATTAAAATACCACCATGAAAACTAGATATCTTACATGTAAGGGAAATGGTCATTGTAACTACTCCTTCCATTATAAGATGAATCTTACTTGGATTCTGATAATTATAATCAATTTTATTTTTTGATTCTCCTTTTGACATTGCTGGGTTTTTAATAAAAGTGGTAGTATTTTACATCCCCATTACCAAGATTCTCCTATCAATTATTTCATATAAATAATATTAATTATCTCTACATTTTACACTATATAAATTCAACAACAATTATATAAAATTTAAATCCCTTAAAATAAATATCCCCAAAATCAATTTTAAAGGAAATATATCATTCTTATTAAAACATTTATACTTTTTAGTCTGCATTTCATCAATCCTTTCCATTAATGGTTTATCAATTAGAAATTCATCCACATCAATATTTAAAATGTCCAAAAATATATCACCGTACACCTTCTGAGATAAATATAGACCACATTTCAATATAATAACTTTCATTCCTCTATAAAGGCATTGAACATATGGTTCCCCAACCATGGTCTTTGCATCTTCACAAAATAAAATATTTTACCTTTTAACCTAGAACACCATTTTTTATCATTATATTTCTCCCATATAAATTTCCACATAAAAACACAATGAAAAATAAGGATTTAGAAAATGTTAGTATATTAAATGAACATTCATGAAAAACATCCACATATGTCATTTCCTAAAATACTATTTGTCTTTTACATAATAACCATTATTGTTGTGATGTACTGTTCTCGAAAAAATTATTTCTGTTAGATCCAATGACTGGAATCATTTAAGGAATACATTTTTTCATCGTTAATAACTATCGATAACTCAAATAAATCTTACTTTATTCCTCTTTTGAACATTCATTATCTCCATTTTTCATGATATTTTAATAGTATAGAACATATATGTATCTCATCAATTTATTTTTAATCATATTAGACCTCCAAAAATGACTTTTTAGCTCAATTAATTCTAAAACAATTGCATTTAGAATATATATATTTTCATTTTTTACTCGAGAAACATAATCACTAAGATATCTAGTAATCTAATGCATGTAAACACTATTAGAACATGGTATCCATCAATAATTTATTCTAAAAATTTTGGGGTTCTAAAAACATTCATACTTCATAATATATATGTATTATCTGGAAATTCTATACATCTATGCAGACACACCATATTTTCTAAATATTCTTTCATTGTATCTAAATATTCTATATGGAACTAAAATATTGATAGGATATATTCAATTAAAATAACATTCTAGATTCTAAAAACCTTCCATATGTGGATATTTAGAGCTAAAATCTATAGTCCTCATAATTATAACTTATAAAGAAACACACACAAGGATATTCCTCCAACCTGTCCCATTATATTTGCATCATAATGGATAATGTATAGTGAAAAAATACATTGATATAGAAAATTTCAATCCTATTTACAGATCAATATACATTTTGAAAATCATTCATTAATTCAGATGATAGACTTTTATTCATAAATATGGGAATATTATTCAAGAAACCTTCCAAAATCTACTTGAGAAAACAAGATAACAACCAAATGATTCTTCCCTTCCCCACATCCTCTCATTGAATATTAATTTTTATATAGTTCATTATGTGATCTTCCAAAACAACTTTCATTTACATATGTGTACCATTCATAATTACTTTCATATATTTATTCTTTACCATTATTATTCATCTAAAATTTAAATTTAGTTCCAAAATCATTTTCCAACAATGAAATAAATCAAGTGATGGTTTCAGAAGCATCATACTTACTTTTATTAAAATCACACACACCGTTAATGTATAATAGTCGATGATGTTAATACTATATAATGAACATCATTAAAAAATATTGGAACCAAGCCATTAAATATATATTAATATGAACTAAATTAAAATGAATTGGGGATATTAATTCTATATGGAATAAAACATTCCGCCTTATATAAATAATGAATTATTCTATTATTTCATATTCAATGATTCCAATCCTTAGTGTATATTTAAATGAAATTAACTTGATGAAATTCCATAATAAGTAACCATGAAATTGTTGCTATGGATTTTTTGATGTTTTATTTATCTACATGAATTTCACCATCTTAATTTTTTTTCATGTGCAATATTCTATATTTTACTATTTTATCCACAACCAAGGGACCACATTTGAAATTCCATTCTCTACTCTAATGAGTGTTATAAAATCCCACATCATCCAAAATTCATATGAAAAATAAATTCTTCATTAACCATGTTATTGATCCGACCAAATTCAATTCCTTGTATAATTCATTATATTCCAAGATAAAAACCCCACCCTTTCCCATTGACCTAATATTTTAATGATTGATATTTTCAAATAGAATATATATTTATTGGATCATAAACATTATCTCAAATGAAAAGTGAAATTAATCAAATGAGTTTATGATATAGGATTCAAGTTAACTAGATACAATATGAAAATAAAATATATATATTCTGAAATTTTATTCTCATATCCACTTCTATTAGCATATAATTAATAAATAAATATTTTCACAAAATAATATTTCATTAAATGAACATTCTAATTGAAATTAAAAAAATGAATTCATGTTAGAAAAAATAAACTAAATTCCACTCTTTATATTCACATTATTATGTTTATTCAATATAGTGAAGGGTCCCATAATCTTCACACTATATAATTTTAATTGATAATATTATACATACATTTGTTGAATATCTTCATTCTGATTTAGATCACAGATATCATAGAAAACTAATTCACTCTTCCCACATGATGTTTTCCCAATTGTAGCCACAAATACTATTATTCTATGAAGGATGATGGAAATTGATGTTCCCACACTATATCAAAGAACTATACCTCTACAACTTCCAATATACTTCACATCTTGTAGAAGTCCCTGAAATAATTAGTGACTAAATTTCACTATACCATTCTATGGATGAATATACACTATAATAGAAAACATATTTCATTGTTTTTGGATTATCATTCGTATCGACAAGATTATTCATAATTTATTAATGATCTAGTTGGTGACCAATAATAAAAATAAATTATACATTTTATATTTTAATTTTAATAAAATATTATCATATAATGATGATTTACTCAATAATATATTAATTTGATGATATCCTCATGGTATTTTTCATGTAGAGTTGTTATCTAAATTCCATGATATAATTAGAACCTTGACATATCCAAATGGATTATAACATTTATTTTTATATTTGATTTAAATGATAATAAAATTCAATGATAAGTGATGTCAATATGTATTAAATGTAATGATCATTTTTAGAATATGTGCAACCTTGTGATTCTTGGAATAAAGAAATATTAATGAAGGTGAAATATCACTTTTATGGTGAGAAAAAAGTAGTAAATGAAAAAAAAGTGTTTTAAAAGTTAAAACTATACAGTATATATTGAGAAAATTTCAACATACATAAGGTTACACTAAATAAATTTTTGAGTCCATATGATTAAATTATATCAATAAAGGGAATGTGTTTGAAAATGAAATGATGTTTTTGTAAATAATACAGACTAGGTAAATTATATAACTATATTAATATAGATATATTAAAGGTCAATATTACTTTATTACTAATAACATGATGTTTATGAAAATAAGTGATACATGTTGATGGTTACATAGGGAATTATCAACTATATTTTTTATAAACATTGTGGGTATCCATCCTTATTTCTCTTGATTATGAAAACTGGGGTAGAGAGTGGAACTATATATAGATAATCTTGAATGAATTATATTACAGAAAATGATTAGATAAAAAATTTATAAAAAATATACAATTATGAATAATGAACAAATGATGTAGAAAAATAAAAAAATAAATTCTAGAAACACAACTTTTAGAAGTGGTATAATTTGGAGGTGTCCCATACATAGTTACAAATGTTATAGTCCAAAATTACTTGATGAGTTTTTGATACAACAGAAATGTGTGTGAAGAAAATGGTAATTGAATAAATATTTGTTTCATAATTTCACAAGAATATATAATTTTCTTTTCATATTGGAAAACCATTGAGATGTCAATGGCTACTTGAGTGAAAGAAGACACTTATAAAATGTGTATCTTTATTGGATTTTTAATATATTATAGAAGTTTAATTTATATGATAGAACTAATATTTCTATCATGATATTACAAAGTTAAAAATATCAGTTTGTATTTATAAGAAAATACAATTCTTGATATGATTATTTATATATGAATGTATTAATAAAAGTAGTTCTAGAAGTGAATTTTTTCTTGATGATCGCATGAAAAACAAATTGGTGAGCTGATCGAAGATTTTTTTTTCTAAAATATGATATTTATAAATGAATATAAATTGATTTCTTCAAATTTATTTTTTTATATATCAATAAATTGTTTATAAATATTATGTATGTTTGGAAGTCCTATTGTTAAGAACAATAAAAAAGAGTTGAAAAAACATAATAAAGAGGAAGTCTTGGTTTTGAAAGATTATTTGGAATCAATAGATGATGATGAATTTATTGAATCATTATGATCCAGAGGGAGGTTCAGGAAGTAGATGATATGAAATGGATATTATTTGCGGAAGGGAGATTAGTCAAGGATAAAAATAAGATTAGTGGATGAAAATATGAATGTGTCAAGCTAATTCATATATAATTTTGGATTTAGATAATGATGATGAATAATGAATTATAATGATCCAGAGTCCAAAGGATTTCATTTTTGGAATTGATTACTATAAGATTCACTATTCTAAATGTATTACATAAGAAAATTAAAATTTATGATAAAATAATTTTAGATAAAACTTGAAGAGATTTCACAATTATAGGATTAAAAAGTCATAGAGATAAAAATATGAATTTGATTAGATGTTTGGGAGATTATAAACTAAATTTGATTAGAATACGATGAAATCAAATGTTTTATCATGAAATAATGTCAACATAATATATATTTCATATTAATAATTGGTTCCCTTGATCAATACCCTTGGATATATTGGTTTCACATAAAATTATGTTTTATTTTATTTAGGATATGTAAGATTTATTCTATAATTTTGGTGTTTTAGCTAAATGATATGTTTGTATGAGACATTATGTTTTTTATGTCATTTTGAAAATGTTCATTTTCACTTAGTGATATAAATATCATGATGATAATATCATGATTGTATCAAATATATTATTTGGGGGTGATGAATTTCTACTAGTGTTTTAATGTGAATTGCCATTATTTAAGATAGATTTGTTAGAAATAATAAATATACAGCATAATTTCATGAATTATCTATTAATAAATGATGGTTTTAAAAATTTATAGCTTTTTTATATTGAAATTAGGATGATGAGGGGATATGGTGAATATTATTATCGTTCTAGTTTCCAGTTTTTAATGGTTAATGTTTTAAATAAAGAACTAAGTCTGATAAAAATGTTATGGAAGATAAACATAATCGATGAAGATAATGAATAATATTTCAATATTTATATAACATTGTAGAATATATAAAAATAACTATAAGATTAATTTAGAAAATTTAAAAAAATTATACGAGAAGTTTTTGTTTAGTTTAAATGTTTAGATGAGACCTAAACAAGTTTTGAATTTTATCTTTCTTATAGAAAATGGTTTTCTATAATAAGTGATTTATGTAGATAATATGCATTTATAGTAATCTAAATCCAATATAAAGCATCAATGTTGTGTTTCATAAGAGAGTTATCACGTCCAGTGATACTAATACATCAAATGTTTTAGAGATTTAATATCTATGATAAGTTATCACTTATTTATTTTGAAATATTATGATGGATCTGAAGTAGGTCGTTGATTACAGTGTATGTATATAAAATTGAGGATTATTCTATGGGGAAAAGTGATTAAATATTTAATTTGAGTTATGATTATAATCAAGAAAAATATTCTATTAAGAACTGGTCATGATATAACTACTATAAGTTAATAGTTATTTTCATTGTGAATTTTATGATAAACATGCCTTAAGATTCACTATATAGTAAAAAATAATCATTATATATTAATAGTTATGTATTATTCGTTCTCACGAATTATATTAAAATTTATATATTATTGATAATCTTTGTGTTGTAATTGAAACTGAAACACAACCATGTTTTGATACCCACAATGGGATGAAACAATGAAAATTTTCGCTTTTGTTTTTCACTATTTATATTTTATATGTCATGTGGTAAGATTTTTTTTTTAAAAAGTTTAGATACATTAGTAATAATAGGTATTATATTTTTAATGATAAAAGGGGTAAAAGTTATATGAATATTAAAATAGGTAAAACCATTCTACACTAATTCACCCCTCTCAGTGTGATTTCATGATCCAATGGGCAGTTATTGTGTTATATAATCAATATATTCAATCTCAAATTTTATATTTATTTTTAATAAATGAATATTATAACAATTTTTTATTGTGTAAACAACTGAGACATTTAATAATATTCCTATGTGAAATAATTAAAATATATCCTAGTCAATACAAATACTTATAGTATATTATAAAATACAAAATATTTAGAATAAAAAGGAATATATAATGTTAATATCTTACATATAGTATAAATTGGATACACTCACACTATAGGGTAGTCAAAGTGTAAGTTATCAATCATATTTATTAAAAAAACATCCTCATGATGTTTCAAGATTAGAAAATAATGATAATGAATTTAATGAATCAATTGAAGATATATACACTATAGTAAATAATTTGTTGATAAAATTATCTACTAATGTTTTCACTTATATATTTCATCTTATAGAAAAATACATGATGATAAAACCCAACTAATACAAGATATATTATCGATGAAAAAAACAATTGATTATGAAAATGTAGGAGTCTAAAACTCTCACAAAACATGCAGAAGCCATAGAATAATCTAGATTAGTTCATATTGAGAATTTCACTCTATCTTATGATGAATTGTAAAAATATTTTTATTTTGATGATAAGAATAAAAATATATTGAATAATTTTTTTTTCATGAAATGAATGAAGTCATCTATGTTAAATATGGTCAGTTTGAAATCAATAGTAGTAGAAAAATATATTTTAAAAATTCCTTACCTAAAAAGTATAAAACACATGGATATAAATACTAAATGATAACAATGAAATTTTATGGTATAGAAAAATCTCATACATATTATAAGAGCACTATAATCCTAAATCATTTTGATATGGAGACAAATATGTGTAATATAGAGGAAAATCAATATAAATCTTCACATAAAGCTGAATATAGATGTACTTCCATGAACTATTATAAAATTAGTTTTATTAATGAAAATTTTCATTCTAGTGAAATAGAAATATGGAAATTATCTAATAATAAATTAAAATAATGATCAAAGGAAAAAGGTAACCCATACAATTGAAATAGTTGTTTTTTCTAATAATGATTCCATAGAATGTATAAATTGAAATGTATATCTTAGATTTTTTTGTGATATTAGAAAAAGCATAACTATATATACACATGGCGTGAATATGAATTTAAAAAAAGGATGAAAATGGATACTTTACATCAAGAATGATGTGGAGTCAAGAATAGTTTTTTGATGACTAGAGAGGAAGAAAACCCCTAGGGTATTGGGTGCAAAGTATGTTTTTTTAAACTATGTACGTATATATTTAAACACCCTTCTTTGCAATAATCATAACATAAACCTAGACCTGAGAAAGACGCATTAAGAATAAAAGAAACACTCCAACTAGGAAAATCCAAAATTGATTGATCATTTGATAATGTTTAATTATATATATATATATGGGAAAACAGAAACAGGATCCCAAGGGGTTTTTTCAAATAATAATATGTCTGTTAACCTATGGAAAAAATATAGGAGGGACCACAGATGGACAAAGGATGAATCACGGGTCAATGAGGAGGAGTGGAGAGTGAAGATGCAAACATGTACAGAGATAGTTTCCAGAAAGAAGAAGAAGACAAATGAGATATGAAAAAGAAAGAAAGATGATAACCATCATTCCGAGATCGATCTGATGACGGGTATAATTTCCACAGATTTATAACGAAGAGGACTCTGGAGATTACATCGTGGATCGATCAGATGGTGGTGATCATACATGGGTTTTTAAAATAGATAGATGTCGGAGATTAAATGAGCCTTCAAGGGACAGCTGGGGAAACACGAATGAAAAATTTCAATGAGGTATGATTCAATCCCGTGACTGAAATATGTGGTCCAGATCTCACGTGGCAAGATAAAACTACCAAGATTTGATCTTTGCTGAAATTTTCACCCCACATCAAAATGATCAGAGATTCAAGATCACTTAAAATGCCTCAAACTCCCATCACTCACTAGATAACTCCAACATCCCTCCCCGGAACTGCCCCATACATGTTAACCTCTTCGTGAAGACTCAGATCCCACTCGCTGCCACCATTACTCTTGGTATGTTGTTATGCTCTCATATTCTTCATTCATAGCATTGGGGAATGCGTGCACACCTCATGGATAGCCTAATCTAGCTGAGGGGACAATTCTTGGCCTCCCACACCTTACAGAGACGTGCGAGCTACCTCCCATGTTTGGCAAAGTGGTTATCCTAAGAATCGTATTTTTTTTTATATAACCCTTGAAAAAATGTAGATAATGTATTACCCAAACCAACATAATACAATGGAATTAATTTTATTAGTTTAAAATATAGTTTAGAAATTTTTTAAACATTGAAAAATTATAATACACAAAACAACTTATAAATTATACCGTGTCACAAAAAGTATAGATTTTCATTAATAAGAGTATTTTAAACCATGATTCCAAATTTCATTTTAGCCTTAAAATATTATAAGTTAAAAATACAACCTTAATGATTTTATTTATTTTATGATAATCATCATGGTAATAGTAATTTAAAATAATGTATACCTTTAATTAAAACCATGGTATTATTTAACAGAAGCTATAACTCTAAAATATTTAAATCATTTTTATTCATATGAAACATATATATTTCTTTATAAAATAATTAGTTACAATCCATTTTTTCAATAAAACCAAATAAATATTCATAGAAAAGTATTCCTTCAAAACATTACATTTACTTCAAAACCTATAATTAAAATATTAATTTTAAACATTTTAATCTATTATTTTTAAAAATAAATAAAATAAATAAACTATTTAGTATACTTATAATAAATATATATTTAATATACTTAAAATAAAGAAAATACTTAATATACCCAATAGTTACAAAATTTTATGACGGTTAAAAACAGTAATGGTCACCAAATGACCAAAACAGCTATTAACTATCACAAAGGTCATATAAATCGGTGTTTAGGGTATAAAAAATATCATGAAAAAACTTGTGGAAGATGGTTCTCTGCATCCCCTTAATGCTTTGTTCTGTCACCATAGCTCTGGCCATAATATTTTTCATATTGACAGACCAAAAGGAATTCCACTATTTTATTTGTCTATTTTTTTTATTTATGGTCTCCCTATAAATTTTATTGGTCTCCTAGTAAGCATTATATGTTATTAAGGTTCTTTTGGCCTTATGAAAATGTATGGTTTTCAGCATTCTAATTGAATAAAACATGCCTTTAATTTTTATTCTACAAGTATTTAACATTAGATGCACCATTGTCAAACAAAACCAAAATAATAATACTTATAATTATCAAAAACAATTATTATTACCAATTAATTATTTATGGGTTATCAAAAGTTTATTTGGTTGAATTCTTGATATTTTTTTATAAGTTTTAAATTTTGTTGAAAAGTAAAAATCTACTCAATTTTAATTGAAAACAACATTTTTCATTAATACAATTTATATGGTTAAATTATAATATTTAATTGAATTAATGTATAATTACAATATGTTTTTATCATTGAATATAATTTAATTCATTTGCCTTAATTTTACATTGAATTCATATGTAAACATATTTATATGTTTTGCAATGATTTATCTTTTAAAAATCATCCTCTCATTACAACAATGGAAATTGTTTAAAATTATTTATATAAACTTATATGTTTTTTATTTTTCAAAATTTATTCCATATTTGGAATCATTAGGTAAAAATATATAAATATATTTATTTTGTTTTGCGGAATTATTAATAGTAATATTAATAAATTTTTAAATACAGTAAAAGGATAAATCAGGTAATTAATGGAAATAATACTATTATAAAATTATACTAACTATTATATAAATATCATGAAATAATTTATTATAGACCTAAACCTTCATTGGGTATAAATGATACACTTTGAAAGCGACTTGGATGAGATTGGGTCATTTAATATATTTTATTTAATGAAAAGATGAAGATGTCTGTCCCAAATTTAAATAAATTATACATTTTCAAGTATGGTTATAAAGAATATAAATTAGATTATAAATACTCATTTTAAAGATAACTTTTTTTAATTGTCATGGTAATTTATTTTCAGTTATTAGGTAATATATTTTTACTTTAAAAGGTTATACATTGATAATCTAGAAATTATTTAATTGATGAAAAATCATAGAATACATTTTATTATTATGATAATAACTATTAATGGATCCAAAAACAAGTCCAATAAATTTTTTTTCTAGTTTATATTGACAATAAACATCCAAGGTTGTATTTAATGACCATTTGGAGACTTATATAATATATTTTAAGAATTATAATATTTTTATAGTGATGTTAAAGCTGTCACATTCATAATTTATATAATATAACATTTTAAATGTTGGATTTTTCAGAGGACAAATTTTACTAAATATTTTCTATTGAAATCTTCAATATTTATATTCATTGTAGTATTTTATTTTTTAATTTTTTCAGAAAATAAATATATTAAATAGTTAGACAAATCTTTTGTTGTAATTCTATTATTAATGAAAATATCAAATTAAAGTGATTAAAAATATTAAAAATAAATAATATTATTGATAATTAACACGTTTGATTAATTTTCTAGATGAACATGACCCATTAGGAAAATAATAAATTATTTTATTTGATTATAAAATCATATCATTATATTTTTAAAAATCAATGCAATGAATAATGTCAAAATTCGACACTATTGATAGTTTTTCAAATAAATATTTTTTTAAATTATTTAAAAACAATAATAAATTTCTGAAAATATAGAATAATTATGATATTCTATAAAATTTTATAAATGGTTAATTTATTTTATATTTTACATTGAATAATTAAATATTTTACCCTTTTAATATAGATTTATTTGTTACCATATCAAAAAATTATATAGAATAACTAGGAGTTAATTAGAAAGATATGGTTGAAATTGAAAGCACTACTTGTCAAATATTTATTAGTTGATGAGATCACAACCTTTTATTATATAATATTATAATTTGGGTCATTTTGGAGGTATTTGAATGGGGTTTAATTTTATTATAATTTAATATTTTTTGAGATTCCAAATGTGACCCTCACCTCATTTTGAAAAGGGCACCTCCTCCCTCACCTCTTCACAACAGATTAAGCATTCAAGATAAAAAACACCCTATCCATTTCCACTTGATAATTCCCTAGTATCATTATATATGTTTTGGATTTGTTAAAACACCATGTCTAGTACTCTAAGAGGATATTAACAGGAATCACATCGAAGAAGTTGTAATCTCTTCTATTGATTCATCCAAACATTATTCTTCTTATAATTCATATTTAGTTGTCGTTTAATTGTCAATTATTAAATAAAGTATCAATTATATACTATGAATTGATTATTATTATGAAACAACCATATTACACCTACTAACCATTCTAAAAAATGAAATCACCACGCGTGCATGCATACAGATTATCACCTTCACGTCGTGGTGTAATCTGTTATTCACCAAAACCTAACATGGATGGGTATAATGATGGAAATAATAACAATATATCATTTTTATAATATTATAATGATTTTGAAATATAACACACCTTTCATTTCAATAAAATTCTACAATTTGGGGAATAATATTGTCGCTCGTGCGTACATATGGCCCACCGTATGCATGATACGATGTGATTCATTCTACAAGATCATCATTAAAGAATGATTATATAAATTTACAGAATCAATTAATGTGATATATATATATTATTAATATATATTTTTATTTATATAACTATGACCTATGAATGATAATAATAACTTATTTGAAAAAATATGCAGAAGAAAATGAAGCTGTTAAAAAACGAATAACATGTCAAAATGAAATTTTATAAACAAAAATATGATAATATGATCATATAAGATATCATAAAAATGAATTTGATTCTAAAATAAGTCAATGAAATTATTTAAATCAATATATTGGCAATTTTGGTACACAAAAATTAAATCATACCAAAGATAAGGGATTATTTCTCAATCTCATTGGGTAAATATTAATATCTCATGAGATAGACATGACTGGAGTGACAAGAAAATATGTTTCAGTAATATAATGATTGAATTGAATTTAAATACAGTTTAGTAATACATGGATAGAATGAAAGTAAATCTGGTTCATTGAAACATGGATGAACAGTAAGTACATATGGTTCAGGAGTTATGATGGTCATGGAGAATATCTTTGGATAATATAAAAATTATTATCTGTGCTTATGTGTATTCTACAATTAGATGTTTTATGAAAATGATATTTTCACATTGTCCATGATTCCATTCTGATTTATTCCTTATGAACGACTAATACTCATTTCATGACACTTTAATTTTTTATATGTTAAATTTGGTATGATTTTTTAAAAATTTGTCTTCATGTTTTTTAATTTTTATGTTTATGTTTTGTATTCATTACATTTAAGAGAATTTTATCACACCCTTTTGATATATTTTCTTTTTTCTATGATATAAATAAAGATTTTAGGTAGAAAAACTAATTGGAAATATCTTTATGGGAGGTTTTTAAGATCATTCACAAAATTAAAAGAATGTGTTCCATGTTTACGAAGTCACTAATCTAATATGGTCATTGGGAGGCTGTTTGTGTCATGTATTAATTGATCCTAAAATGTGATATAATTTCCATGTATTTATTTATTGGTTGTTTACACCATGTAAAATATATCCTCACATTGAGTTAGGGTCACCCTATTTTTGGAGAATACTCCTTTGTAAGCCCCTAACTTCTGGGAGGAAACTATAATTCATAAGACAACACTATGAAAAATATAAAGCATTTTAGAGATACAATCATGGGACTCTACATAGTACCTCACATTATTTTAATCTCATTCCTAATGTTGTAGTGACCATTACCCCTATACAAATCCCAGACTGATTAAGTTTCACCTTCAATTCTTATGTGACCTATGCCAACCACTCATGTGTTCACCCACATCTCTTCAAGTACGTCATGAGCCTCCAATTTAAAAATTTATTCATAGAATAAGTAACTTAACTACAATTTATTCTAACCATATAGACCCTAACTTCATAATCATAATTTACCAATCCCACATGGATGTAACAACTCCATGTCACACCCCGAGGCACACGAGCGGTGGTCATGTAATCTATAAGAGGGGCATATTTGAGGGAAACTATGATCCTCTCTCAATGATGATTACTTTAAAAGAATATTACACTATCCATGACATAGTCTCCCATGAGGAGTGAGCCATACCACATTTTAACTACATGATGTAAAATTTCCATGATTTATGTCATTTTCAAATAATGTTATCCTACAAGAAAATATCTATAGAACAAGAAATTAAACAACATATTTTCCCTATTATATAATCACATGATATCTTATGTGTGATCATTGTGGGATGGAACCCTCTACCTCTATTGTTTACATTATACCCCATATGGAAACCCTTACATGTAATATTTACACCAACCCTTATCAATTCATGTTTTGCAACAGGAAAATACATAACACATTACATTAAATTACATGAAATTTTCATTTAAAATGATCATTTACTAAAATAATTAATAATTGTTGTTTTGATCTCAATCTCCAATTAGAGTACATAGGAAACCTCCCTAAGGGTCCATCCAAAAATCGGTAGTACTATGTGTGAAATATCCCTTCTAGGGACAGACCACATGGATTTTCTTTAATGTGGAAATATATTCCATTCATTACAGATCTACCTCCATGGAATGCTATGATCCTTCTGTAAACCCAAGATTAAAATAATACCTCTGAGTGAAATAACCCCCAAATCCTCCTCTATAGAACGTTATGATACATCATAAATCACAAGTTTTATATCTTCATTCCTAGGGACACCCCTCCTAGGTCTTCCTCCAGGACGAGTTTTGATCCATCCATTCCATATATAGATATATGGATAATTCTAACCCTTTGCTAAAACAAGGTGTGACATCATCCCTACCAGGGTCAAACCTATCAGATAATCCTCAATGGAAAATTCTAATCCATTTATTCTGGATCTTCCTCTAGGGGTAATTATCATCCATCAATAATATCTTGTTTCACATCTTACCTCCTATGGACACACATCCCAAATTTACCTCTTTGGTAAATTCTCATACATTCATTCTAGATCCACCTCTATATAGAATTATGAACAATCGGTAAACCTAGGTTCTAAATATTTAATATTATGGACACACCTCCCAGATTCACCTCTAGTGGGAAATATTATCTATCAATTCCAGATCCACCTCCATGAGCCATTCTATTACATTAGTAAATATATCTATGACATCTTCACTCCTAGGGACAGTACACTTGGATCCCCCTCCATGAGGAATTATGATCCTCCCCTTTCGGATCCTACACAACATGGAATTATGATCCATTAGAAAAAAAGGATGTGGCATATTCCCCCCAAGGGAATTTCCTCCTTGATGAACCTCCCTAGGTAATTCTGATCCATTTATTCTAGATCATCCTCTATAAGATGTTCTGATCCATCTATAAAATCAGTTTTGACTACTTCACTCATAGTGATACACCTCTAAGATCCTTCTCTAATGAGATTTTTTATTCATAAATGATGGAACCTACATTATTGGGCATTATAATCCATCAATAATCATATATTTTACATCTTACATCCTAGTGATGCACCTCCCAGATCGGACTCCACAAGTCATTCTGAATTATTAGTAAACCTAGGTGTCACATCTCATGTCTTAGAGACACAATTCACATAGCTTCATCAATTGGAACTTATAATCCTTCCATTCCCGATCCTCCTTAATGGGACATTTGGTTACATATTGAACATAGGTGTTAGATCTTTCGTATTTGAACACACCTCAATGATCCTTCTCCACATGGTGCTATGATCAATCTGTTCCATATCATCCACTACTGAGCATTCTAATCCCTAGATAAACCCCTCTATGACATCTTCTCTCTTAGGGACATTCCCTTTGGATAATCCTATATTGGTAATTTTGATTGATCACTTCTAGATCCACCTCTATAGGGTGATCTTTTCCATTAATTATGGATTCTCCTCAAGGGGAGTTCCGATCCATTCGTAAATATAGTTGTTACATCATCTATCCTAAAGACATACCTCCTTCATCTACATCATTGTGGAATTATGATCAACCAACATGTCCCGAAAATAAAATAACCTTCTTAATATTTTCAAAATATGTTAAACTCAAGCCCCTATCCATATTAACTGAACATCCTGGTCTGTCTTCATAAGAGGTAGAAGTTGTGACATAACCAAAATTCCAAATCCATATTATAAACATTTGATTCCAGAGAAAAAAACATTAGAATACTTACACCCCAGATTTAAATTACCTCATTATTGACATTATATTTCTTGGGTTCTATGATTAAGATGCATCATTTTAGATTATCTCCAAGGAGGAATATTTATAGGTGAAAATTATACCCAACGTATAGATATGCTCACTGATTTTCAACACAACTACACTCAAAATCGATGGCTGATACCCTATCATGATAGCTGCAGCATAATTAACCAATTTAAACAATGATATGGTACCATATTTGATTTCAACAAACATGAATTATTCATTGAGGTAGAATCTGACTTGGAAACCAGTTCCATGGAAGAATACCTAAAAAGATGAACTAAAATCTCATTATCCCATTTCGATCAAGGAGTGGAAATCATGGATAAATGTGATGAAATCGTCAAATATTTGGAAGATGTGGATGTGGGGAAATAGAATCTAATATTGCCTTTGATGCACATGTGGTCCCCGATGGATGTTATCAAACTTGAAATGGTGAGAATGATGTGGATATATCCTCCTCAAACACGTGGACTAATAGCATTTGATAAATCAATATATTTTCATGTAAATGGATTCAACATTGGGACCCAGGTCCCACTAAAACAGTTGTGGCCCCAGCAAGAAACACTCCTTATAATTGGGGTAGTTAGTGTTAGGATTTCTTAGTCCATGACTTCATCATTTTGGATCAATGTCATCTTCAGAACATTGGGTGATTTTGGGGTTATGATTATTTTTTTTCTTGAACTGGTACTAATATATTAATCCGCATTCCATAAAGTAATCATGTTATTGGAAACCAGATACCCAAACCTTGAATGTATTGGGGAATGGGAAATAATCATGTGGTAATCCGGAAAAACCAAAACTCTTCCACGACTTCCTCCGTTACTTTCATCGTGTCATTAACTACCTATCACCCACACCCTATCTCAAGCTTTGTTATTATCCATTGGAGGGTGATGGACACACATTTACACATGTATCAGAGGGAGGTAATCATTCACACTAGGGATATTGGGCACAAGGACTTATAGACATTGTAGTGTCATTGGAATTTCTTCCCCCAAAGACCAAGTATGGTTAAATGAACACTTATACCATCAATGAAATACGTAAATAAAATTACCTCATATCATTATGATAACTTTATACCCTACATGAAGGAGGTATGAAAATATTGAGTCATGATGGATTTTTGTAACATCCCATGTATGTAATTAATAATAATAAATTCTTATCTATGTCTATTTATGAATTAGATAGTGTTTTAAAGGCTTAAAATGAGAATAAATCCAATCTTAAGAATTAAATTATCTAATATTTTTAAAAGACTGTTTTACTGACTTTTGATGGGGAACCATTTTATATCAAACTTTTGACAATTTTATGATCTATATTTGTCAAAATAAACTTATTCATTATGATTGGGACATTTAAATTTCCTTTGGATATATTTTTGGTATTTTTCTGACAAAGTTCATTTTTTAATGAATAGTGAAAAATACTACATTTTATGTCAAAACTGCATTTTCATCTAATTTAATTATTTTTATAGATTGTCTATTTAGTTGGTTTTAAAGTTTAAATAGAATATATTTTACCATTTAATCAAATGGTGGTCATTTGGATTAATTTCACTTTATAATATGTCATAAACAAGTGCCAAACTTTTCATAGATATTATTTCTAAAAAAACTGCTATTAGTTTTGACAACGAGAGATATTTTTAAATTAATTATATCAATTTCTGTGTTTGGAATTTGGTAATATGGATTACATATTTGGAATGATAAGGTCGAAATTATGTAATCAAGACTCTTTTTATTTTGGATATTATGAATAGAAATGACGGTAATTATCTTTCATTATCTTGATTAATTAGAAATCAGGTAGTTAAGGATAATAAAATAATATCACAATAATAACAAATGACCCCAAAATGTGTCCTAATGCTACAGTTTTGGTAATGTCAGACCATGGAATGCCTTGTGCCAAACATGGGGACCCCATGGGATCACTTTTGTGTGATAATGACATTTTGTCTTTTTATTTTGATAGAAAGATAAATATTACAATGAATGTATCACCTGAGTAAAACATTTGTAATTTTATCTACATAAATTATCTATTGGACTATAAATAGTCATTGTAAATATAAAAAACTTTCTTATATCATAGTAATTTTTTTTATAATTTTTAGACATTAAATAAATTAAATTATATATGACATCATGATGATACATCGATTACCTTATTAATTAACCATTTAAATAAAATGAAAAGATAATGTAAGATCTAAAACATAAAGTGGTCAAAGACCTATTGGATTAGTATATTTCGATCCCATATAACCTTATCCTAGAAATATATCAATGTGTGACCTTTTAAATTCGATACTCTTTTTAAAATAATGTAACATTTCTTAACATTCCAAAAGTGCCCCTCCTCTCCTCTTATACAATGCCCCCACCCTTACCTCCATACCCACACATCTCAAGCCTTTGACTTGGTCAAGCCCTGCTCATTTTATCTCTCCACATCCCTCTCTTCACCCTATAATCCTTACCTTAGGCAGAATGATCTTCAAGAAACCATTTCGGTTCAAACCAAGAAGAGTTACATGATTTAAAGGTAAAGTCTTCTCTAATGTTTTTTTGTTTTATTTTGCTTCTCCAACCCCCTAAACTATTTTTATTCATTTCTTTTGTAAAAAAACCAGTATATTCAGTATACTAATATGTTGTTATAAAAATGATTCGAGATACACATACACACACCTCTATCTAATGGTTAAAGAACATACTGTTTCCGTGGATCGCGAATTTCTGCCTCACGAAACGATGATTGTTCAATATTCTTCTATCATATTCATATGTGGCCATTAAGATGACACTATATTTATATATGATATATTATATTTTTATGTTTTCCTTAATCTTATGTATTTTTCATTTTTGGCATACCTTTATGGTTTCCATTATGGATAAACGCGACATCTTCATTTTAAGAAATGCGGACTACCGCCAACTCAAAGTGATTTGATTCGTTAATGCCATAAGTTGGACATATAAAGGATGTAGTTAGTGATATTATATATGATATTTTACTAGAATTATAATATACTTTTATATCATTATGATTCCATTCCATAAAATATGAAATAAAAATGAAAGTAGCGTCCATGCGTACGTACGACTTATCGTCTCCATGAATGGTGCATTTCATTTCTTCACTCTAAATGTTATGTAATATAAAAAATTCATGTATATACTGAATATATATGATATATATGATATCTACATCATGAATATAACTCTGGATATAATGGATAAATGAACAACTTAAAATTATAAAGAGTTTATTTTTTACTCAAGTACCAATGATCGTTAAAACAGCCGTTATTAACTTCAATATTTACATAGTGTTCATGACATGGTAATAAGTTATATAAAGGGAATAATGAACATGAAAAAGGTTCTTAAGAATGTAGAAATTAAATCAAGTTTATTATTCAGGAGATTAAAGAACAATCATGTCAAGTCGGATATGAGGTAAGGGACTTCGTCTCAATCTCCTTTCATTGAGGCGTATTTTGTTTTATACAAAACTTTCTTTTATACTGTGTATAAACCCCTTTGACTTTTAAGTTTATTCAAAATGAATCTTTTTATACGAATCCTTTAATAAATGAAAAAAGGGAATGATTTTTGTCGTACGTATGCGGCGACAACGACTTCTCTGCCACTGTGACCATTATTTGAGTTTCGGCTTCCTCTACAAGCCATAACCTTTTTTTTGAAAATGAAAAAAATAAATACCATGTATTACTTTTCTTTTATTTTGGTAATGAAAATGGTTTTCATAATTTTTTATTATATCAATGTGTTGTTTTGATATCTTGTGATTTAAATGTGGAAATGTTATGTTTCCTTTATGCATGGATTATGTGATACGATTATGTTATGGTTCTTGGGCATTATTATGAAGACAGGTAGTTCTGTGACAAACTAAGGGCGGGTGAGCCCAATATAGCTCTCCAATGCATTGGGTAACCCGAAGGGGTTAGACGTTAAGGTTTCTATGTAGAGATTTAGGGAATATACTATGATGGGTATTCCAAACGTAACCATGAGTGTTAATCCCTATGTAAGAATGTTATAAATGCCTCAATTTAACATTATGTCTTATGATTTCTATGATTTATTCATGATTTGATGATGTATGTTATAATGGTTATGTTTTATGAGTAAAGTATGATTTATTACATGGAGTAATGTTTTCATTTCGTACTTTTATATCCCTTACTGAGATTTTTATGCTCATCCCATGTTTTTGAAATGTTTTCACATGTCATGGAAAGGGTACATAATGTGATGATAGTGTCAAGGAAGATTCGAGAAAGAATCCATTTTTTACTTTAAATATGATTCTGTTGATGGGGAAAATGGGTACTTTCTTTTATGTAACCACTTTGTTTAAATGTGGAATGTATTACAGGATTTATGATCTAATTATCTAAAACTCTAAACCTGAAAAGATCTTCAACGTGTATTCTTGAAATAACTCAAGATTAAGTAATGTTTAAGGTTGGGGCCTTATAGTTGTTGTCATAGGTTGGTTTAGATAACTTTAGGAGTTAGAATTCTATTAAATTATTATCCGAAAATATTTTTTTATGGTCAAATTGAAATGATATAGCATTTGAAGATTACCATGTTGCTTCATCTAAGACGTGTTTGTTCAAAATGGTTTTCCACTGAGGAAACAAGGAAGTAGTGCTAGGAAGGCATACAAAAGGAAATGACCTTCCGAATTAGTATCCTGAGATGGTTGGAATTGGAACTGAACAGTTTGTTGCAGTGATGGCGCAATTGACTCAAGCGATAAATGGTGTGGAATCCATGCACGAGATCTGCCATATCAACTATAGAGGAACATGTAAGTGGTGGAACATCTCATGAGGCAACATCTCCCATCATTCAGAGGATCATCTGACCATGTGCTAGCTGAAGGGTGGACTAAATCACTGGAGAAGATTTTCGATGTTATGGGGTGTTCAGACAATCAAAATGTTAGTCTTTCTATTTACCGTTTGGAGGGTGAAGCAGATCAGTGGTGGTCAATGGTTAAAAATATTAGGGACGCTGATGAGATTAATGCTCTCGACTGGGATGAATTGAAAGGTATGTTTTTTTGAGAATTATTTTCCTAATGCTGTTCGACATATGATGGAAAAACAATTCTTAGAATTGAGGCAAGAGGACGACTCAGTGGCTGCTTATGAAGAGAGGTTCACTCGATTGCCATGGTATGCTCCAAATTTTATCCGAGACCATGATAGTAAAATCAATCACTTTTCTCTGGATTAAAGCCAAAATATTGATGTTCAGTGGCTTCTTCTGAGTTAAAAAGTTATTAAAATCTTGTTCGATGTGCTGAAAAGGTGGAAATGGAGTTTATCGATGATCAAGTGTTCTATAACAACCATCAGAAGAAGAGACCGAGGTGGTAGGAGAAAGGGAAGAATTATTCAAAAAGTTATGATGGTAAGAAAACTAAGATTCCAGTTTTTGATAAATGTGGTAAAAGGAATGTTGAGGAATGCCTTCTGATTTCCGGAAAGTGCTTCTGATGTGGTAATATGGGACATAAGGCTCGTGATTACACTAAAAAATATCAGGTTGATGGTAAGACAAAATTTGATTTATAGTTAGTGAAATGTTTCAAGTGCAATGAGATGGGTCACTATGAAAATGACTGTCCGACAAAGAGATCGAGTGACGGGAAGCAGTTAGACTACAAGCAGAAATGGGTTGTGAAATCCTTTGCGACTACTTCAGCAGATGTTGGGCCATCAAATGAAGTTGTATCAGGTACTTTGTTTGTTTTTTAAGATTATTCCAGTGTGTTTTTTGATTCGGGGTCTGCACATTATTTCATCTCTAAAAACTTTTATAGTAAATTGGGAATACCATCTCAAGAAATGACTCCTAAACTTTTGGTAAAAACTCGTGGGGGAAATGTTGAGGAAAAATGAATTTATGAGAATCTTGTTATCCTTATCCATGGAAAGAACCTACTTGTAGAGATCCAAAACTTGACGTACATGACCATTACATTACATTAGAAAAATACTTCATACATAAAAAAAACAGACACACAAAGACCATAATTGTTTATTGTCATTGGAAACTTGGATCATAATCTTATAATCATGGTGAAATCTCTTCAACATATCCCATAAAGATCTTCCCCTTTTTTCATACCTAAAACCTTTCTTTATATCCTGGGGAAAAGAAAACATAAAAAGCGTGAGCTCAAATGGTCAGTAAGGGTAAGCATGGATAAAATAAAACATACCATATACATTTGAACTTAAAAACATGAACATAATGTTTAAACATCAAAAGCATGAGCAGTGAAATAAAACATTGAAGTACGTAAGGAATAGTTCATAAAGAAACATTATGAATGATAAAATAGCAAGGGAATAAAACATGTAATTGTGGAAACCATTAAGAACATGAAATGATTTCCATAGTATCCAAGTCATTGCTGCCAAGACCATCTTAGTGGACAAAGTCCCTTTCTGAATCGAGTTCATTTCTCGTTCCCATCCTGTATTACTGAACCGGTTTAACTTGCTATTCCACTCATGTCTATCTCATGAGATATAAATCATTACCCAATGCATTGGAGGGAGATATAGGTGCCACCCATCTCATAATGAAATCATTCTTACTTGTGCCCCAAAATAAACATAAAACATTCATCACAACCCAACGAATAAAATGGGTTTCATAAACATCAACCCATAATCACATAATCCATATAAAAGAAATGGATATCATTTCATAGTAAGAAAATTTAATCAATGTAAATCATAGAGAAAATATACTTGAAACATACACATATGATAATAATTTCATCTTAGATGTAAAAGGGTTTTGATAAAACACTTGAAATGAATTCTTGAGGAAAATATCCTTTCTTCTTGAAAATCATTTTATTTTCACAAAATGCCATGTAATTTTAAAATAAATAGATTTTGTTGAAAATAGTCATGAAATCTTTTGGAGGAAGATTCATGTAAATAATTCTTTATAAAACCGTAAAAATCCTTTCATGTCGTATAAGTTAAAAAACATTCTTCTCGTACTTGTGCTGGAAAAGTCAAAAAAGTACCTCGTAACGTAAAAAAAAGAATGATTCCTTACATACCATGTAGTAAAAGTCAAAAATGAGTAAAAAGGACTTTAAAAATACATGAAAACACTTTCATAAAACATGTACAGGGATGATAACAATAACCCCAGTAAATACTTACGTATAAGCAATCTCGGATAAAAATTAGATTTAAAAAATTATCCCTTACCTTATGTCTAATATGCTTCGTATGTATACGAACCTCCTGTATAATGATTTAAATAATGTCATTGAATTATTAAAGAATCATATTCATTGTTATGATATCATATATGGTTTACTTATGACTTTATATTACCAGTTCTTTTGTAATTTCCTTTTTAAAGCAGAGTTTTGGGTCAAATCATTTAATTTATCGTATGTGTTTCGACTTGTCATTCTGGATATTATTACCTATATCCTGATTTAAATTATTCAAGAATTTAAAACATTATTTATATATAATATATATTCATCATATAAATATATTTATATATATATTATAGATCGATAAAAGGAATAAAATACACCGTTCATGGAGATGGTAGGCCGTACGTACCCATGAACGATGTTTTCGTTTCCTTATTGAATAGAATGAAACTAAATAGATGAAATACATATATATATACATAAATCCAGTAGAATTATTATATCATATATTTCATTTTTATTAATTAAATAAACATTATGATCATTCATATATGGTTAACATGGAGAATGAATCTCATCGTGTCGTGGAGACGGTAGTCCGTACGTACGCACGATTGATGATATCATTCCCATAATTATTAAATAGAATTTGAGTGGATGGTATAATATATCAGAATTAGTATGATTTTATAATAACCATATATAGTTATTCATTACACCATTATACCCATCCATGTAAGGTGTTGGTGGAAAAACAGATTTCACCACGGTGTGGAGACGGAATTCTGTACGTACGCACGCGTGGTGATTTCGTTTTCCATAGGATGGATATATAGTGAAATAGGGTTGTTTCATACTTATAATAACATATCAGTGTATGAGTTATACTGATGTTATTACTTCATAATGAAACAACTAAAAAAGAATAAGTGGAAGAAGAAATAGAGTTGAAAGAATCGGTAACGGACATTACCTCTTTTTTGAAGAACCTCTTTGAGACCTCCACTTAGGGCACAAAAATTGGTCCTTAAAGAAGAAAAGAACTTCTAGGATGTTTCTATGGAAGTGGAGGAGAGAATTTTTCTGGGTTTGGTAGAGCTTGAAGGCTCAAAGTGGAGTGAGGAAGAGAGGGAGCAGGCGCCCTTATATAAGGGAGGTGAGTGGCACCTTTGGAAATCTTAAAAATATTAATTTATAATAAATCTAACCCCACTTAAAAACCTCCAAAAATTACTCGTATTCGAATATTAGATGATATAGGGTTGTAATCTCATCAACCAATAATATTTATACTTGTTAGTAATTTATTTTAAACATTATCAACTTGATTTATCTTTACTTAATCAATTTAATTGTATTTGTGGTAATAATATTCTATATTTTAAATAATTACTTATTTGTTGTGAATTGTCTATAATTGGATATTTTATAAAATTTTAAACCATATAAATTTAAATTTATAATTTTTTAAAAAATTTTGTGATTTTTAATCAATTTTATAATATTTTATTTTTATAAAATAACAATAGTGTCAATTTTGACACTATTCATTTATTTGAATTTAAATAAAATATATACAGAAGATATGTTCAAAATAAAAGCTTTAATAGATTCATAATATGTCATATGTATCTAAAAAAATATTGTATCACATTAAATAGTTCATATAATATTTTTTTTATTATTTTTAAAACCATTTATTTGGGTTATCTCTAAATAAATTAATTACTACAACATTTTGTTATAAGCTTTTAATATACTTATTTGTTTCATAATAATTAAAAATAAAATCCTATGATAAATATAAATCTATTACCTTTCACAATAATACATTTACTATAATTTATCATCTAAAAAAAATATTTAAATTGTTATATTTATTAAATTATGGAGGTGATAACTTTGGCATCATTTAAAATAAAATAATACAAGTGTCATAATCACTTTTATAAGACTCCAAACGGTTATATATTATGTAATTGGATGCTTATGGTATATATACACAGTACCAATAAGTTTTGGTCAGGTTTTTGGCCCTTTTAATGAGTATTATTATTTCAATAAAAACTATATTACTGATTTTTTACTTAATAAATAATTTCTGCATCATTAATGTATCACCATTAATGACAATTATTTAATCCCTAAAAATTATAAATAAATTATCATGACGTATATAATTTTATTTTATTTCTGGAGATGATTCATGTTCGATGTTTTATGATGTTTATCACTAAATTATAATTATTATACATTTAAGATTTAAGAGAGTGGCATGTTGTCACTATCTTTGGTTTTAATAATAATTAAATTATTTTCATGGTCAAAAGTCTATAAAATGAATCTAATACGTCCCTTAGGTGATATGGGTATACTTTGAGTCATCCAATAGAATTTCGGCATGAGTTAGGGTAATTTTATATTATTATATTCACCCTTAATTAACCGATTTACATTTAACTGTGGTAAATAAAATTTACCGTAGTTACTATTCATAATTCACAAAAAAAATTACCATATTAACATAATTTGGACCCAATGATTTCAAATATGGAATCCATTTTTTCAAATTCAATAAAAATAAGTTTCAGAAATTAAATTAAAATTAATCCCGTTGTCGAATGAAAACGGGGTTTTGTTTAAAACATTGGAAAAGATTGAATTGATTTAACCTACGAATTTAATGTAAAATCAATGCTAATGACATAAATTATATTAAATGGTAAAAATATATCCTATTTATACTTTAAAACCATTCTATATTATAATTTATCCATATAAATTATTAAGATGAAAAAAGTTGGTTTTAATTAAAATATAGTGTGTTTTTACTATTCATCAAAATATGAAAGTTACAAGAATAATATGAATAATTTATCCAAAATAAATTTTTATTTCATGATTCCATAGAAGAATATTATATTGTCAAATTGAAATTTTAAACATGTCAAAAAATTTATTTAATGTGGGTGCACCATCAAAAGGCGGAAAAACTGCATTTTTTAAAATAATTATTTTACCCAAAAAATTTATTTTGTTCTTATACCATGTTCTAGAAAATGTGTAAGATGAATAATAATTCAATAAAATTAAAAATATAGTTAATACTATTCATAACGGCTAGTTCATAATAATATTTTAATAATATATCATTGTTTAGTAAAACCCTGTATTGCGTACAACACACGCTATCGAGGAAGGTCGTGATTGCGTGTAAATCAAGCCATGTCAGGGTTGCATGTTGTGAAAGAATCCTTCATTGTTTCGTATAATAGAATTCAACCATATTTCATTTATACATTGAATATATATATATATATACTCAATGTTGCGTAGAATAACTATTATCAAAAATGTGTGTAACACGATCCAAGAATAGTGTTGCATATACTACAAGCTAATACGTTGTTGTGTATAGCACAAAGTAATCTTGGTGTAGCATACAACACAAGAAATTAATGAAATTAAAAGAATATTTTTCATAAAATCTCAGGGTGTTACATTCTACCCCACTTAAAATGAATTTCACCCTCGAAATTCGTTAGGGTTATAAATGGTTTACTACTCGAATGTTTGTTTAACAGAAACCCACATCATAAAAAGGAATACCAAAACTTGGCTTTAAAAAATAATGTATGAAATGTAACGGTTACCCAAATTAACTCATCACTGGGTTTCCACGTAGGAGAACGAAGGTGAAAATATGGATATGGAAGAAAACTCTAACCATCATGTTCTGATGGAGAGTGGTAGAGAACATGGCTATGAAAAAACCATCAATCACAAAGCCATAGATTTGTGATTATCAAAGGTACCATCTGATTCATCAAATATAAGGGAACTAGGAAAACATTTTTGGATTTCAAGATCATTTCCCTAAAGATGATGAAAATTGAAATAGAAAAACACTTTCATGATTTTGGTACAGTCTCACTATTGTTCCTTCTTTGGAAAATTTCCACATCATCTCTTAAAGAAATGAAGTTGAATATGTCATTCGTGAAGTGTTAACAGCTCATGTGATAGAATGATGGGTCATTCCCTTTGTCTCAAACAAAAGGTTATAAAAGTTATAAAAAATACGAAAGTCCATCTATAGTGAGATTAATAATATATGGTTCCTAAAATGAACTTATACTTCATATATCATACTGCTTAATATATTAAAACTAGTTTCTACTAAATAGGGACTTCATGTAGGCCAGTGGATGGCAATAAAGGTCAGTCGCACTTCGGTTGTGGGTTCGATTCCCACAGCCTTGTCTGACGCGATGGGCTGTTGCCCATCCTGCAGGGTATCTTTTTTCTAAAACTACATTACTATAACATCTCATCAATAATATCAAAAAAAGTTCTATCCTTAAACAATACTAACTTATGTCCAACATAATGCATTCCAATCTTTAGGATTATCTAAAATACTTCGGTCCAAGCTCATAGTATAAAGAAAACGATTACTTGAACTGTCATCAACCACGCATGTGAATACCATCATTTATCCCCCATATATCATTTTGGTCACATTACAATCATGTGAATACATTAATCATGTATTCTCTTGAAAATGAATACCCATTAAACCTTAGTGAATACATGAATGTTGTAAATAGATAACTCCTTCCAAAATCCAAAAATTATATATACTCAAACAATGATATAACCTTCTCCTTATATCAGTCATGAGCTCATGAATACTATCAAACATTTAATTTTCTCATTTTCTATTCATTATGCGCATATCATCTATATTCCAAAAATATCTGAATAACCTTTCATGAATACCGGTACCATTTATCATACACTTTCAAAACTCAAGGAATGAAAATAGTGTAACAATCCTTAGATGTCTCTTTATTCCATAGTACCATGAGATTACTTATATAACATTACACTTGATAAACATGTAATCATTCCACTACCTCCTTAAACCATTGATCGAGCTCAATAATTCTTTTATCTCACATATCATTTGTAGTCTCTTCATCATCATCAACATAAATACTACCCATACATCCATACTGATTCTCTTCATGAGACTTTCCCTTAGGGAATTGGTGTGCATAATGCCCATACATTCCACATTTAAAACATTTAACCATTGTTGATGTTGTAGCAATACCATTATCCTCATCCATGGTGTTAACTGAACCTTTTCCTTTTCACTTACTGGCTTTGTGTCCTTCTTTTTCACACCCAAAGCATCTTCCAATTCCCATGAAACAATCTCCCCAATGCCTCTTCCCACATGATTTACATGAGGGAAATAGATCTTTCTTTCCTCTATGATCATCATGAAACTCCATGTTTCTCTTATTATCTGAGTCGGGAAACTTACCAAAGTTGATATTATTGATCATATTATGAGATTTATGATTAGGAAAAATAACGATGTTTGGACTTCCAAATCCTGTTTCATTAGGATTCTCATGAAGAATATCATTCCATTGTCCTTCATATCCTCTGTTGTCATGAATCATCATATTTCCAGCCATTTTCTAAAACACAAAAAGAATAGTGTGAGAGGCCAAAATCATGCTAGGGAAAACAACATAATAAAGGGGGAGAACCCTCACAATCTAACATCTTAGGATAAATTCTAATATCATTATCATAGTTCTAGGACTATATCATATACTTACACTTATCCTTAGGGACATCCCTAGACATACCTTAGAAATATCTTTAGGGATCTCACTAATATTTTTGCATCCTATTTTCCAAAGGTTGACTAAACCATTCCTCTGATACCAACTATAGAGACCTGAAACATGTCATACATGGACATTACATTACTTTAGCAGAATACTTAATACAAAAAAAACAGACACACAAGGACCGTAATAGTTTAGTGTCTTTGGAAACTTGGAACGTAAACTTCTAATCGTGGTGAAAGATCTTCAACATCTCTCATAAAGATCTTACCCTTTTTTTCTTACCTAAAACCGCTCTTTATATCCTGGAAAAAATAAAACCTAAAAAGGGTGAGCTCAAATTCACAGTAAGGGTAAGCATGGATAAAGTAAAACATACCATATACATTTGAACTTAAAAACATTAACATAATGTTTAAACATCAAAATCTTGAGCAATGACATAAAACATGGAAGTACGTAAGGCATAGATCATAAATAAACAATAATATTGATAAAATAGCATAGGAATAAACCATGTAATTTTGGAAACCATTAAGCACATGATATGATCTCTATAGTATCCAAGGCATTTCTTCCATGACCATCTTAGTGGACAAAGTCCCCTTCTGAATCGTGTTCATTCCTTGTTCCAGTCCTGTATTACTAAACCGATTTAACTTGTCGTTCTAGCCATGTCTATCTCATGAGATATAAATCATTACCCAATGCATTGGAGGGAGATATAGGTCCCACCCATCTCATAATGAAATCATTCTTACATGTGCCACAAAATAAACATAAAACATTCATCATAACCCAAAGAATAAAATGAGGTTCATAAACATCATCCCATCATCACATAATCCATATAAAAGATATGGTTATAATTTCATAATAAGAAAATTGAATCCATGTAAATAATAGAGAAAATATATTTGAAACATACACATATGACAATAATTTCATCTAACATGGAAAATGGTTTTGATAAAACACTTGAAATGAATTCTTGAGGAAAATATCCTTTCTTCTTGTAAATCATTTTATTTTCAAAAAATACCATGTAATATTAATAGAAATAGATTTTGTTTAAAATATTCATGAAATATTTTGGAGGAAGCTTCATGAAAAAAAGGATTTATAAAACCGTAAAAATCCTTTCATGTCGTATATGTTTAAAAAAACATTCTTCTCGTACTTTTGCCGGAAAAGTCAAAAAAGTACCTCGTAATGTAAACAAAAGAAAGATTCCTTACTTACCATGTAGTAAAAGTCCAAAATGGGTAAAAAGGACTTTAAACATACATGAATAAACTTTCATAAAACATGTACATGGATGATAACAATAACCCCAGTAAATACTTACGTATAGGCAATCTCGGATAAAAATGAGATTTGCAAAATTATCCCTTACCTTATGTCCGATATGCTTCATATGTATCCAAATATCCTGTATAATGATTTAAATAATGAAATTTCCTTATTACAGAATCATATTAATTGTTATTATATCATATATGGTTTACTTATGACTTTATATTACCCGTTCTTTTGTAAATTCCCTGTCAAAGCAGCGTTTTTGGTAAAATCATTTCATTTATCGTATGTGTGTCAACTTGTCATTCTTGATATTATTACTTATATCCTAATATACATAATTCCATAATTTAAACCATTATTTATATAGAATATATATTCATCATATAAATATATATATATTATAGATCGATAAAAGGAATGAAATACACCGTTAATAGAGACGGTAGGCCGTACGTACGCATGAACGCGGTTTTCATTTCCTTATTGAATTGAATGAAACTAAATATATGACATAAATATATATATATACCTGAATCCAGTAGCATTATTATTTCATATATTTCATTATTATTAATTAAATAATCTTTATGATTATTCATGTATAGTAAACATGGAGAATGAATCTCATCGCGTCGTGGAGACGGTAGTCCGTACGTACGCACGAGCAATGATATCATTCCCATAATTAATGAATAGAATTGGAGTGGATGGTATAATATATCAGAATCAGTATGCTATTATAATAACCATATATAGTTATTCTTTACAACGTTATACCCATCCATGTAAGGTGTTGGTGGAAAAACAAATTTCACCACAGCGTGGAGACGGTATTCCATACATACGCACGTGTTGTGATTTAGTTTTCCATAGGATGGATAGATGGTGAAATAGGGTTCTTTAATACATATAATAACATATCAGTATATTTTTTATAATTATTTTATTACTTCATAATGAAAAAACTAAAGAAGAAGAGGTGGAAGAAGAAATAGAGTTGAAAGAATCGGTAACAGACATTACCTCTTCTTTGAAGCGCCTCCTTGAGACCTCCTCTTAGGGCACTAAAATTGGTCTTTGAAGAGGTCCAGAACATCTAGGATGCTTCTATGTAAGTGGAGAAGAGAATTAGGCAGGGTTTGGACGAGCTTGAAGGCTCAAAGTGGTGTGAGGAAGAGAGGGAGGAGGTGCCCTTTTATAACGGAGGAGAGGGGCACCTTTGGAAATCATAAAAATATATATTTATAATAAATCTAAACCCACTTAAAAACCTCCATAAATGACTAATATTCGAATATTAGATGATATAGGGTTGTAATCACATAAACCAATAAAATTTAGACATGTTAGGAATTTATTTTAAACATTATCGTCTTGATTTATCCTTTCTTAATCAATTTAATTTTATTTGTAGTAATAACATTCTAAATTTTAAATAATTACTTATTTGTTGTGGGTTGTCTATAATTGGATACTTTATAACATTTGAGACCATATAAATTTAAATTTATTATTTTTTAAATATTTTTATGATTTTTAAACAATTTTATAATATGTTATTTTTATAAAATAACAATAGTGTCAATTTTGGCACAATTCATTTATTTGAATTTAAATAAAATATATAGAGATGATATGTTCAAACTAAAAGCTTTAATAGATTCATAAAAGGTCATATGTATCTAAAAAAATTATTTTATCACATTAAATAGTTCATATAATATTTATTTTATTATTTTTAAAACCATTGATTTGGTTTATCTCTTAATAAAATAATTACTACAACATTTTTGTATAATTATTTAATATACATATTTGTTGTATAAAAATTAAAATTAAAATCCTATGATGAATATAAATGTATTAACTTTCACAATAATATATTTACTAGAATATATCATCTAAAAAACACAGTATTTAAATTGTTATATTTATTAAATTATGAAGGTGACAACTTTGGCATCATTTAAAATAAAATAATATAAGTGTCATAATCACTTTTATAAGACTCCAAACGTTTATATATTAGGTCATTGGATGATTATGGTATATATATACACTACCAATATGTTTTTGTCAGGTTTTTGGGCCTCTTAATGTGTATTATTAATTCAATAAAAACTATATTACTGATTATTTACTTAATAAATAATTTCTGCATCATTGATGTATCACCATTAATGACAATTATTTAATCCCTAAAAAATCTAAATAAATTATCATGATGTAGATAATTTCTTTAGATTTCTGGATATTATTCATGTTCGAAGATTTATGATGTTTATCACTAAATTAAAATTATTATACTTATAAGATTTAAGAGAGTGACATGTTGTCACTTTCTTTGGTTTTAATCATAATTAAATTATTTTCAGGGTCGAAAGTCCATAAAATTAATCTAATCCGACCCTTAGGTGATATGGGTCGACTTTTAGTCATCCAATAAAAATTTTTCATGTGTTAGGGTAATTTTTTAATATTATATTCACCCTTAATTACCTGATTTACCTTTAACTATGGTAAATAAAATTTAGCGTAGTTACTATTCATAATTCCCAAAATAAAAAATGTAGCCTATTAACAAAATATTGACCCAATTATTCCAAATATGGAGTCAATTTTTTCAAATTTAATACAAATATGTTGCATAAAATAAATTAATATTAATCCCGTTGTCAAATGAAAACGGGTTTTTGTTTAAAACATTGCAAAAGATTGAATTGATTTAACCTATGGATTTAATGTAAAATCAAGGATAATGACATAAATTATATTAAATGGTAAAAATATATTCTATTTATTCTTTAAACCCATTAAATATTATAATTTAACTATATAAATTATTGCGATGAAAAAAGTAGTTTTTAATTAAAATATAGCGTGTTTGTACTATTCATCAAAATATAAAAGTTAGCAGAATAATATGAAAAATTTATCCAATGTAAATTTTTATTTAATGATTTCAAAGAAGAATTTTATTTTGTCAAATTGAACTTATAAACATGTCAAAACTAGAATTAATGTGGGTGCTCCATCAAAAGGGAGAAAAATGCATTTTTAAAAAAATACTTATTTTACCCGAAAAATTTATTTTGTTCTTGTACCATGTTGTAGAAAATTTGTAAGATGGATAATAATGTTATAAAATTAAAAATTTAGTTAATACTATTCATAATGGCTAGTTCATTATAATATTATAATAATATATTGTTGTTTAGTAAAACCCGGTATTGCATACAAAACACGCTATCGAGGAAGGTCGCGAATGCGTGTAATGCAAGCCAAGTTAGGGTTGCATGTTGTGCAAGAATCATTCGTTGTTTCGTATAACAGAATTCAACCATATTTCATTTATACATTGAATATATATATATATACTAAATTTTGCGTAGAATAACTATTATCAAAATTGTGTGTAACACGATCCAAGAATAGTGTTGCGTATACTGCAAGCTAATACGATGTTGTGTATAACACAAGGTAATCTTGGTGTAGCATACAAAACAGAACATTAATGAAATTAAAAGAATATTTTTCATAAAATCTTGGGTGATACACTGCTTTCAAACCTTATTTTTTTACCTCTAGTAGAGTTTGATGTTATCCTGGGTATGGATTGGCTCTCTATTTACCATGCTAATATTGACTGTAGAGATAAAGAAGTTTCTTTTTATATAGGCTTTCAGTTTTTGTACAATAATGAACCCTTAATATTGATAATATATTAAGAGGCTTAGAATCTTGTAAAATATGGAAATGAATGTTACCTTGCACATATTTTTGAAAATATGGGAACAGTTTAGATTAATGATGTGCTAGTGGTAAATGAGTATCTTGATGTTTTTCCTGATGAGTTTCCTAGAATAATACTAGACCGGGAAGTAGAATTTACTGTTGAATTAGTTCCCGATGCTAATCCAATTTCAAAACCCCCTTATCAAATGGATCAAATTAAACTTTTAGAGTTGAAGGAGGATTTACAAGATTTATCAGAGAAAGGTTTCATTCGACCAAGCACATCATCATGGGGTGCTCCAGTTTTATTTGTTAAAAAAAAGATGGTTCAATGAGACTTTACATTGATTATAGATCCTTGAATAACTTCACTATTAAGAACAAATATCCTTTGCCTCATATCGATGATTTCTTTGATCATCTTCAAGGAGCTCAGTATTTTTCAAAGATTGACGTGAGATCGGGGTACCATCATTTGAAGGTAAAGGAAGAAGATATTCCAAAGACCACATTCCGTACAAGATATGGCCATTATGAATTTGTAGTTATGCCTTTTGGGAAAACCAATGCACCTGTTGTTTTCATGGTCCTTATGAATAGAATTTTCCATGAGTTCGTGGATAAGTTTGTGGTTTTTTTCATTGATGATATTTTGGTGTTTTATAAAAGTAAAGAGGAGAATGAAAGACAAATAAGGGTAATTTTGAAAACCTTAAATAAAATGAAATTGTATGGGTAATTCACCAAGTGTGAGTTTTTTTGGCAACAAATTTCTTTCCTTGGTCACATTGTTTCTAAAGTTGGGATAACTGTTGATCCTGCAAAAACTAAGGTTGTGGAAGAATGGCCAAGACCCAAAAATGTAACCGAGATTATTATTTTTCGTGGTTTGGCAGGCTATTACCGATGGTTTGTTAAAATATTTTCACGGTTATCTAGTCCAAAGACTATGATATCTCAGAAGGGTGTTAATTTTATCTGGACAAAAGAATTTGATGATTGTTTTCAGGAATTGAAAATAATATTGATGAATGACCTAGTTTTGGCCCTACCTTCTAGGAATGGAGAGTTTGTTATCTACAGTGATGCTTCATTGAAAGGAAATGGTTGCATCCTAATTCAGAATGACCAGGTAATTGCTTATGCTTCACATCAGTTGAAAACACATGAGGTAAATTACCCTACACATGATTTGGAATTAGCATCTGTTTTTTTTCACTTTAAAAATTAGGAGGCATCATTTGTATGGAGTAAAGTGTGAAATATATACCGATCACAAAAGTTTAAAGTATATATTCTCTCAGAATGAACTGAACATGAGATAGTGGAGATTTCTGGAATTAATCAAGGAATATGATTGTACAATTCATTACCATCCGGGAAAAGTAAATAAAGTGGCTGATACTTTGAGTTGAAAAAGTAATGCTTCATTAACACTGTTGCTTTTGAAACATGATCCTTTGGTTAAGGATTTGATTAACATTGTTATAGAAGTTGTTGGTGCATGATGTCCTTCTGTTTTGTTTCAGGTATCAGTGAAATCTTCTCTATCAGACAGAATTAAGCAAGCACAGAAGCAAGACAGCGAGTTGCAGAAAAAGGTAGAGCTGGTTCAGAAGGGTAAGTTGCCTAAATTCAACATTGATAATGTTTTTGTTTTGTGATTTTGGAGGTGAATGTTTTTGTCATGTGATTCACATTTGAAGTGAGAGTTGTTATGTGAAGCTCATAGTTCTCCGTTTTCTATTCAGCCAGGCAGTACTAAGATGTATAAGGATCTTCAGGAGTTCTACTGGCGGGATGGAATGAAAAGAGATATTGCTAATTTTACTGTGAAGTGTTTGACTTGTAAATTGGTTAAATAAGAGCAGCAATTATCGAAAGGGGTGCTTCATCTTTACCAGTACCAGAGTGTAAATTGGAGAATATATCCATGGAATTCATTGTGGGACTGTCGGGGACACCTCAGGGTAATAATGCAATCTGGGTTATTGTTGATCACTTGACTAAATCTGCTCAATTCCTTACTATACGAGATAATTTTTCACTAGATCAAATCCTAAAGAGATAGTCAGGTTTCATGGAGTTCCCCTCTCCATTTTATCTGACCGTGATCCCAGGTTCACTTCTAAAATTTGGAAAGGCCTTCAGAAGTCATTGGGTACTGAATTAAAATTTAGTATATCTTTTCATCCTCAATCAGATTGGTATTCAGAACAAACGATTCAGAATTTGGAGGATATGATATATGCTTGTTTGATGGATTATCAAGGAATTTGGGACCAACATCTTCCTTTGGTTGAGTTTTCTTATAATAACAGTTTTCATTCCATTATACAAATGGCACTATTTGAGGAATTATATGGGAAGCGGTGTCGAACTCCAGATTTTTAGGATGAAGTGGGTGAAAGGAAGTTTATGGGACCAGAATTGGTAGAAGAGTTAGCTGAAAAAGATCAGCTAATACAGAGACACATGAGAACAGCTCAGAGAAGACAGAAGAGTTATGCAGACAACAGGAGGAAGGATCTCTCTTTTATGGTAAGTGGTCATGTCTTCCTCAATGTCTCACCATGGAAAAGTGTGATGTGTTTTGGTAAGAAAGGAAAGTTGAGTCCAAGGTTCATTGGAACATATGTAATTTTGGAGAGAGTTGGATCAGTAGCATACTGAGTGGCTTTACCTTTGACTTTGTCACAGCTACACAATGTTTTTCATGTTTCAATGCTAAGGAAGTACATGCCAAAACCATCTCATGTTTTGAGTCCATAGGTAGTTCAGTTGGATAAGAACCTATCTTATGAGGAACAAACTATCCAGATTCTTGACCATAGGGAGAAAGTGTTACAAAATAAGGTGATTCATCAAGTAAAGGTTTTGTGGAAAAACCACATGATTGAAGAGGCAACATGGGAATCTGAAAATGCAATGAGGGATAAATACCACCACTTATTCAATAAGTAAATAAATTTTGGGGACGCAATTTTATAAAGGGGGAAGGATATAACATCCCATGTAAGTAATGAATAATAAGATATTCTTATCTATGTCTATTTATGAATTAGATAGTGTTTTAAAGGCTTAAAATGAGAATAAATCCAATCTTAAGCATTGAATCCTCTAATATTTTTAAAAAATTGTTTTACCGCCTTTTGATGGAGAGGCATTTTTGAATGTATCTATTGACAATTTAATAAGGTCTATTTTTCAAAATAAACTTATTCATTATGATTGGGACACTTAAATTTACTTTGGATAATTTTTGGTATTTTTCTGACAATGTTCATTTTTTAATGAATAGTGAAAAATACTGCATTTTACATCAAAACAACATTTTCATGTAATTTAATTAAATGGATAGATTATCTTTTTAATTAGTTTTAAAGTCTAAATAGAATATATTTTTACCCTTTAATCCAATGGGGGTCATTTGGATTAATTTCACTTTTGAATTGGGCCTAAACAAGTGCCAAACCATTCATATACATTGTTTCTAAAAAAACACGCTATTTGTTTTGACAATGGAAATTATTTTTAAATTAATTATTGAAATTTCTATGTTTGGAATTTGGTAAAATGGATTACATATTTGAAATCATAAATTAAAAATTATGTAATCATGACTCTTTTGGTTTTGGACATTATGAATTGCAACGACAGTAATTATCTTGATTAATTAGTAATCGGGTAGTTATGGATAACAAAATAGTATCATAATAATAACAAATGACACCAAAACGTGTCCAAATGCTACTGTTTGGGACATGGACAACCATTAAATGCCTTGTGCCAAACATGGTGACCTCATGGGATCACTTTTGTGTGATAATGACTTTTTATCTTTTTATTTTTAAAGAAAGTTAAATATAACAAAGAATGTATCACCTGAGTAAAAAATTTTAATTTTGTCTACATAAATGATCAATTGGACTATAAATAGTCATTAGAATTAAAAAGGATTTCAAACATCATTTAATTTTTTTATAATTTTTATACATTAAATAAAATAAATTATTTATGACATCATGATGATACATCGATTGCCTCATTAATTAACAATTTAAATAAAATGAAAATATTATGTAAAACATAAGAATTAAACATGTCAAAGACCTATTGGATGAGTATATTTCCAACCCTTATCACCTTATACTATAAATATATCAATATGGGACATTTTAAATCCGAAACTCCTTTTAAAATAATGTATTATTTCTTAACATTCCAAGAGTGTCCATCCTATCCTCTTATAAAAGGCCCCCACCTCTACCTCTAAACCCACACTTCTCAAGCCTTTGGCTCGGCCAAGACCTACTAATTTTATCTCTACACATACCTATCTTCATCCAAGAAGCCTTAACTTAGGCAGAAATCTCTTCAAGAAACCATTTTGGTTCAAACCAAGAAGAGTTACCCGATTTAAAGGTAAAGTCTTCTCTAATAATCTTTTGTTTTATTTTTCTTCTCTAATCCCCTAAACTCTTTTTATTCAATACTTTTATAACAAAATCTGTATCTTAACTATACTAGGATGTTGTTATAAAATTTATTAGAGCTACACATATACAAACCTTCATCTGATGGTTAAAGAGCATACAGTTTCCGTGGATGGGGAATTTATGCCTCACAAAATGATGAATGTTCAATATTCTTTTACCACCTTCAAAGGTGGCCATTAACATGAAACTATATTTATATATGATATATAATATGTTTATGTTTTCCTTAACATTCTATATTTCTCATTTTTTTCATACCTTTATGGTTTCTATTATGGGTAAACACGATATCTTCATTTTAGGAAGTGCAGACTAGCACCCCCACAAAGTAATTTGATTCGTTAATGCCATATCTGGGAATTATAAAGGATGGAGTTAATGATATTATAAATGATATTATAATGGAATTATAATATAACTTTATATAATCATGATTCCATCCCATGAAATATGAAATAGAAATGAAAGTAGAGTTCATGTGTACGTATGGCTTACCATCTCCATGAACGGTGCATTTCATTTCTAACCTCTAAATGTTATGTAATATTATAAATGCATGTATATACTGGATATATTTTATATATATGATATCTACATCATGAATATAAATATTGATATAATGGATACATGAACAACTTGTAGTTATAAAGAGTTTATTTTTGACTGAAGTACCAATGATCGTTAAAACGACCGTTATTAACTTAAATCATTACATAGTGTTCATGACATGGTAATAAGTGACATGAAAGGAATAATGAACTTGAAAAAGGTTATTAAGAAAGTATAAATTAACTGAAATTTGTTATTCAGGAGATTAAAGAACAATTGAGTCAAGTTGGATACGAGGTAAGGGACTTCATCTCAATCTCCTTTCATTGCGGCATATTTTGTTTTATACATAACTTTCTTTTATACGGTGTACAAACCCCTTTGAGATTTAAATTTATTCAAAAGGAAACTTTTTATATGAAGTGTTTACTAAACGAAAAAAGGGAATGTTTGTTTTGCCGTATGTATGCGGCAACAATGACTTCACCACCTCCGTGACCATTATTTGAGTTTCAGCTTCCTCTAAAAGCCATAACCTTTTTTTAAATGAAAAAAATACCATGTATTAATTTTCTTTAATTTTCGTATTGAAAATGGTTTTCATAATGTTTTTATTATAACAATGTGTTGTATTGATATATTGTGATTGATATGTGGAATTTTTATTTTTATTTTAAACATGTTTTATGTTATACAATAATTTTATGGTTCTTGGGCATTATTATTAAGACAGGTGGTTCCATGAGAAACTAAGGGCAGGTAAGCCTGATATATCTCTCCAATGAATTGGGTAACTCGAAGGGGTAAAATGTTAAGGTTTATCTGAAGAGACTTAGGGAATATACTGTGATGGGTATTCCAAACTTAACCATGAGGGTTACTCCCTATGTAAGAATGTTATAAATGCCTGATGTTTCCTTTATGTATTATGATTTCTATGATTTATTCATGATTTGATGAGGTATGTTAAAATGCATACGTTTTATGAGTAATGTATGATTTCTTACATGGACTTATGATTTCATTTCGTACTTTTATACAACTTACTAAGCGTTTTATGCTCATCGCATGTTTTTCAAATGTTTTTCATGTGTCAAGTTAAAGGTACATGATGCGATGATAGTATCAAGGATGTCTCAAGAAATATTACATGTTTTACTTTAAATAGGATTCCATTGATGGAAAAAATGAGTAATATATTTTATGTAACCACATTGTTTAAATGTGGAATGTAATGCATGATTTATGATCTAATTCTTTAAAACTCTAAACCTAAAAAGATCCTCAACATGTATTCTTGAAATTACTCATGATTAACTAATGTTTAAGGCTGGGCCTTATAGTTTGAATAATACCTGAGAGATTCAATGACGGGCTCCCACTATGACTCTTCAATGCTAGTACTGACCTGTCAGACATCTCATAGAGCGTTTAAATTTGATCCCTAGTATACCGGCACCATTTCAAATATCCAAACATCAATATTGTGGATTGGTTTGGGAAATTTCTTGACCAGTTAAATCATTAATTGAAATTGTTTCCCCTACAAATACTGGAATATTATTCTATATTCCTACAATAAGAGAACATGGATCTGTAGTTTCTTCATTGGGATCAAGACCCCAGTCACCTCATAAGAATGATGGGATGAGTCGCACAAATACTAGAATATATAACATTCTAAATGGGATGTTGCATGATTAGGATAATAATTAAAGAGTTCCTCCCCATGATCATTATAACTGATATGGATTCACTCTCTGTATTACCTCCAATGAAAGGGTTGGTTCTTCCCATACATTCAATATCAAGCACATAGGTCTTCCATATGATCCCTCCAAACATCATGGAGGTTCCCCATACTAAATTCATTCGATGACCTAAGGAACCATCCCAGTAAAGGATGAATAATAATCAACATCAAAGTAAAACCCCTAGAAATCACCACATTATCATTAAACACGTTTACCTTTCAGATTCCATGAAAAATAATAGCATGATTATGGACCATCCACCTCAAGTTCTAATGTTTGGGGAAGGCTCCCAGTATATAATTTTCTCATTTTTTGAAGGAAAGTTTCATAGGGATCCTAGACACCTCCATTGGTACATGAATGTGAATTACCGTATAACCCCCTTCATTATGATCATAGTGAATCCACCTTCATCACTTCCAGTATCCCTCCCCTCTACCTCCACCAATGAAATTGGAGATATTCCATGATTATGGTTAGAACCATCAGATGTTTATCACCCTTATCAGACACATATGGATGTTTCAACAATAGAACTTGAGGTAGTGGCGAGTACTTAATATAATAGGGATTTGATGTTTTGGTTTGAACCTCCCTCAAAATGATATCACATCATGCATTAAAAATTTCAGTCATGAAATGACTCATCACTTGATAAAAAAAGTATAATATACACCGTAATTTGGAACTGCAATTGATATCTCATCCGACAATGATCGAATCATGGGGATACCATGTTAGGGATCCTTCTTATGAGAAAAAGGACACATGAGAATCTCTATCTACTAAGATTCTATTAGTGGTGTTCTAGCTGCATGTAGATTTAAAATTTTAAATCATATAAACCATTAATGAGTTATATGATACGTATTTAAGACCTATTATATAGGTGATGTTTCACTACCACCACGATCATCAGTTTCCCTACATAAGATATTGTGATCACCACGATTACCTCAACTAGCTGTGAAGAAGGGTTGAGTTCACAACACCCTTAGGTGATCAGTGCCCAGATTTGTATTTCTACATCGAGAACCTTAAAAAATGATGAAATAAGATCTTTGTAGTGCTCCACTATATTATAGAAGAAGTTTATCTTCATATAAATATCATAGTTTGAGTCGGTATTTTTCTATCCACTTTAGCACTTTCATTTGATAGCCTAATATATCTGCTGACCATGAAATTTCTCCTTTACCTCCCACCATTGTCAATATGGTCATCCCAAACATACCAGACGATTAATGTGATAGGAGAATCAATATAGGGATTGATTGGGAAGTCTCACATTAAGGGGTGGGGTAGTAATAGACAGACCCTTCGATAGGTTCTATCCTTTGTTATGTAAGGGAGGAACTATGCCTTAATGATCACCTCAATGTTCCATTGATACTTACTCATTGTCATCTCAATATGGAATACTCTAAAGAACCTTACAGACACTTTTGGATTTAGTATGTATGAATTCTATCCATTTTTATATTATATAAAAGAGAATAGAAAAATAAACATAAAAGATTACACTCACGGACCATTCAAGTCATAGTTTGGGAGAAGTGGACAAAACCATACATATTATTTGAAGTATACAATTGAAAAGTTAGATATCTAATCTTATTCACATGTTATAACACCTTATTGATTATAAACTCCATAATGCTGTAAATTTTTGAAAAACATTGGCTGAGCATAATTTCCCAATAAGGGGTTTTATAAAACACTTGTGATTTTTTTGAAAATTCAATTTGAAAAAAACTTTTACAAATATCCATCAATAACATAATAATACATTGAAATTACCTTAAGAATTTTACATTCATTTTTTGAAAAACAATATAATGTTTTTTGAAAATACAATCCTACAGCCACTTGAAACATTGAATGTTGTCTTGGCCTACCTGCATTCCATATAAATGGGTTCACTCTCTTCTTAAATATCTGGTTTATAAAGTACAGGTACCTAATTTATAAAAACCCTTTACACATTCCTTGATTATATATACTTTTCTCACAGGAGTTTTTCTTTAAACATGGAAAGATATTTATATAAATTTTTATATTAATAATTATTTATAATTTCATATAAAGACATCCGATAGATTTGGAACAACCAAATCTCATCCCCATTAGACATTTCGAAATTCATAAAATGATAGTTCACATCCATGTGTTAAAATTTACTTCATAATCTCATAAAATAAATTTTTCTAAATATGGATTAATTTTAATATTTTTAATAAAATATTTATCCTTAAAAAAATTATTGGATACAAATTTTATTAATTCAATAAAAAATATTTTTTACATAATATAAATAAGGGAAATTATGAATTATTCAAATGAAATAATTGAAATTATAAAAATACTTGTCAAATTGAATAATACATGTCATAGTATATACATTCATTTTCTTTCATATAATAATCTATACAAAGTATAAATTTCACAAAAATAATTATTAAGTAACAAAAAAGTTCATTATTTGATAATATAAAATATCAATATAAGTAAGACAATGACTAATACTTATTCTCATACATGAATTTCTTTACTGAAACGATTCATGTAATATAAACTGAATGTGTATATATAAACACAAAAAACATATGTTTATTAAGGTAAAGGAACTATTTGAAATTATAAACATCCCTTAAAATAAATAAGAAGATTAAAGTTACCTCCTTAAATAATAGGATTTTTTTCAAATAAGTTACATTTATTTTGGTAATAATCAATATATATAATTTATATATATACTTGCATAATTATAACATTGAATTTAATTATCAATCAAAGAAAAATTAACATTCAGGATATCATATATTGGATAATAATCGTGGATAATACAAACTAAAAAATTAATATATATATATATATATACTTATTTTTACTCACCCTTACAATCAAAAATAAAAAAACAATTCAATTACCATTAAAAATATTCATTTTAGACAGACTAAAACGATTTTGTGTATAACAATATTAAATAGTAATTTTTTTATTAAATATTTGAACAAAATTTCTCTTACCTTAAATTTATAATGACTATTACTATAGTTTGGACACACCATAATCAAATAATAATGGGTGAAGAAGAAATTTCTATCTTATGTAGGATGTGAAATGCTCATGAATGGGGTGTAATAAGGCATGAATCACCCAACCAGTTATTCATAACTTAAGATGGTTTTGAGAACTAAAAAATAGATAAATTGAGAGGAATTGATGCATAATACACTAGAATGAAACACATATTTATATTCTCAAAATAGCTTGTTATGTAACATATATATTAAATTTCACTTTTCATAATGCACATATCAGTATCAGAGAATCCTTCAGAAAAAAGAGAGTAAAAAATATAATTCAATGTAGGAAAATCCATTTGGGGTTTGTTCCTCCCCAGTATAGAACATTCCAAAGTGTTCTATCAAGATAGGAATCTGAAATTACAAACAATGTAAAAATATAATATATATATTATATGTACCACTACAACTGGTCGATTTGATATCATTAGACTACCAAAAATGAAAAATAATTAAGTTGTATTCATAATAATATCTCGAATGAAATGAAACTTATAATTAATAACCAATTGTTATTGAAGATTATAGGGAATGTTTATAACGTATGAAGTATAAAAAAAGTGATGAAATAAATGAACATATTACTCTAATGGATAAATCAATCATTGAAATTGGACCTATGAAAATATTTGACCCCATGAAATAACATAAACACCTACCTCACTTGAGTCGAAGATGACCTGAAATATAAACACTAAACTTGTCAAAAATCACCTAGAAGCAAACTCCTAAACAAGTATCGATCATCTTTCCCACCATAGTTCCTCCATACTCGGCCTCCTGTATCAAGTGGAATCCTTTTGTCAACTCTCTCACTCCGTGATCATCCCTCAATCGATGTCTTGTATCATTCTTGTCAATCTCACATCCACATAGTTGAGACCCAACCTGCAATCCCTAAGATGCTTCTACAACTCTCATAGTATCCTAAAATATTAAACACTTTCATTTCCCTAAAATCGATTATCATGAATTTCATTTAATAATAATATTATTATTATATTTCTATCATTTCATTTCTTATCCTTATATAAATTTTTAAATAACATTATTAATTCAAATTTTTAATAAATAAGAGTTTTTATAGTTATTATATTAGGTTCATAACATTATTAATTTAGATTTTATAGAAGAAATAATTAATTCTCATATGATTATAATAACATATTAATAATTTATGATTTTAGAAAAAATAATTCATAATTTAATATAATCTAATATATTACCTTAATTTTAAAACAATTATTTAATAAATATCCCAATTAAATTATTTTTTTAAAATTTAACATAATAAAAATTTCTTATAAAATACATTAACTTAATAAATATGGTAATAATATTTTAGAAAAATTTATTTTACTAATAATTATTATTTTTATTACAATTATCATTTCCTTTAATATTAAAAATTATAAAAATTTATAATTGAAATATTAATAAGAAAATATGATATATTTTGTTTATTTCAACAAAATGGTAATACATTTATAATAATAAGTGTAATAAATATTTAATAAGATATATAAATTTCAATACGTCTGTGTGTCGAATTATAAATTGTATTTCTCAAACAATATTATTAATATTCAAACGAATTTAGTTATTAAAATCATATTATTTAAATAAAACATTTACATAAATATATTTCTATTAATATATTCTATTAAAAATAATAATACAATAATATATTAGTATTTAAAAACCATCTATTATTTCTTAAACATATAACATAATATTTGAAAACATAAAATTTGTTATTAAATCATAGTTGATGAAATATCATAATTAATAATATATGAATTAGTTTATAATAATTATAAGTAATATTATTTATAACTATTACAGTTTACATTTTAATATTGAAAATAAAATATAGAAAAGTTTTATTTTGATTAATTAAAACACATAATTTCAATTATAAATTTCATAACATAGTTTATTTAAAGTTATAAAGAAGCCATTTAACAAGCCCTAATTAATTTAAAAAAAGTTGACGTCGCATTCTTCCTCCCATAAAATATTTTTTCCATCACAATTTGTTCATCAGATATAAGAAAATATTGAATTTCTGTCTTTAAGAATTAGGAAAATCTAGAATTGATATATTTAATTTATATATCACTTAGATTTTCTTCATATGACAATGTATGTTCTAAAAATTCTTTTTGGACATTGATTTGAAACCAATTCGGAAGACCTAGACCCATGGTACCAGATTCAGTACATAAAATGTTTGTGCATTCTAATTTTTTATAAAACGAAATTTAAATATACACCAAAACCATTATACTCTAAGACTATTTTTTGTCTTTGATTTGGAGAATTAGACAATAAATATATATTTTCTGAAATGATAAAAAATAAAATTAAATATCTAATCTTATTCTAATGTTATTACATCATATCAATGATAAAATAAATAATATTATAAATATTTAATAAAATCATAGGATTGAAATAATTTCCGAGTAAGGGGGATTATAAATTGGCAGTGAAAACATTAATGAAAATTCAATTTCAAAATAATTTTTTAAAAATAAGTTCAAATATACTATAATAATTTGAAAAACCTTTTAAAATAATCATGTGATTTTAAAAAAAATGATTCATGCTTTTTAATGGGAAATCAATGGTCCACTTGAAACATTGATTTATTTATAAGCATACACACTTTGTTTAGGGATGGGTTCTCTCCCCACATCCCTACCATCTTTAAAATGTTCATTCGCCTAATTTATTAAATCATATTAAACATGACATATATATACATACATTTTTATCTAGTGTTTTTTCATAAAAAACATGCCATCCTAATTACATAAATTTATAAATTTATAAATATTTATACATTTATAGTACAAAATATACTAAATTTGGATAATACAAATTTCATCACTTTTAGAAATTGGATAAATTCATGGACTGTTAATTAGAATCATTCCATTAAAATTTAATTCAACAACTAAAATAATAAATTTTCTGAAATTGGTCATAAAATGAGAAACTTTATCATTTACAAATTCATCCTTTGAAAAATTTATTGGATAAAAATTACATTAATTAAATTTAAAATCAAAATTAATACAATATATAATGGTACAGAGTTATAAATTCTTGTCATGAAATAATATTAATTATAAATTTACTATTTATTAAAAATAATTTTATTAAAAATTAATATTTAATTTTTTTAAAAAATTATTATAATATATATTTAAAATATAAAATTAAAAAATTAAAATAAACATTTTATTCAAAAATAATTTGCAATATCAACATGAGTAAGACTACGACTGAAACTAATTTTCATTCAAGAATTTTTTACTCCATAAATTAATGTAATAATAAATGTATGTGTGTATATATATATGTATGCATATATTTACACACAAATACTCATATGTTTAGAATGGTAATGGCCCTCATAAAAATTATATACATCCCTTAACATTATTATAATCCTTAAATTAAATCCAAACATATGTACAGTGTTTAGAAATAACTAACATGTATTCTAGAAATAATCCGTATATATATATTTATATATAATTACATAATTATATCCATTAATTTAGAAGTCTACAAAAGAATAATGAAAATGAAAAATAACATTAATTGGTTCATCTATTTAGATAATATAATTTGAAATTTTAATATATATATATATATACATATATTTATACACTCTTTCCTTAAACAATACATAAATACTGTTAAAATGTCATTATAGAATACAATATAGATGGACTAAAATTTCTTGTTGTATAAATAAAATGAATTCATAAATTGTTATAATTATAAAAATAATCATTTCACTTCAAATAAAACCAACTAGTGCAATTTGTTGGACAAACTAGAAGGAATGTATAAAGGGTGATTAAGACACATCCCTCTTACTCAAGTTGTGCAATGCTCAAGTAGGTTTTGGGAATGGGTTTGAAACACACATTAAGTCATCAAAAACCAATGAAGGGTGTAAAGAACACAAAAATATATAAATATAGAGGTTTTGGTACATAATAATCTCAAATAAAACACATAATTATGATCTCAACATTAATTCGAATATGTTGTATATATAAACAAATTATCCACTACAAAATGTTTTTGGGAGAACACTTTTGAAAAAAGAAAATAAACAAATATAGTTTATTTTATTCCAATACATTAGAGGATCGGTATACATCAAAATAACAATAAACCAAATTATTTAATTAAGATAGGGATCTTAAAATTCAAATTTAGAAATCATATATATATATACATAATGTATCTATAGAACTAGCCGAATTGATATCTACGAACCAACAACCGTAAAAAAAATTATATTATATTAATAAATAGATCTCTAATAAAATTAAAGGAGGATAAAGAAACAATTCTAATTCATGGTGACATGGACCACTGATGTCAAACAACATAGAAGAAAATTGATGAAACAATTGAACATATAACTCTCATGACTAAATCGATCCTTGAAATTGGATCTACAAAAGGATTCCAGACTTAGAATAAAAAATATATACATCTATTATTTTTAATCTGATTTCAATTTTAAACTGTCATCTAGACAGGCATCAGTCATATGCGTATCCCTTACATATGGTTGATCCCCTTTCTGATCTTGGTTCCACCTTACTGGACCACCCAAATCAAGTCAAAGCCTTTTCTAGATTCTTCCTCTTGGTGTTCGACCCCCATCTAGCCATCGATCTCTTTCATCTCGAGCTCTATTCCTCATGGTCATGTCCCAACTCGAGATCTCTAAGCCGCTTACATGCCTCTTGACAAAACCCTGGCCCTTAGAAATAAAAACCCTTGATTTCCATAAAAATGATATTCATGATTTTATTTAATAATAATAATAATATTATTATTTCATTCTTTTATTTTTATCTTTATTCTAATTTTTGAATAACCATATTAATTATTATTTTATATAAATAAAATCATTTATATTTATTATTTTAGTTTAATAACATTCATATTTGAATTTTTTTATAAGAAATTATTACCACGCATTTGACTATAATAACATTTTTTGTATTGAAAATTTAAAAATTAATAAGTCATTATTTTATACAAAACAAAATATAACCTTAAATTAATAAAAGAAAATTAATAGGTCACACAATTAAAACTTTTTGAAAATAGATTAAAACTAATAAAAATTTCATATAAATTAAATTACATTAAAACTAATAATAATTTTATTTTAAAAACATATTTGTTTCAATTAATTTTAATTTTAATTATTATTATCAACACCTTTAATAGTTGTAATTTTTGAAAATGTTTAATTAATATGTTTATAATATAATTTATTATGTTTTATTTATTTCAAATTAATTTTAATATTTTATTTGAAATTGTAGTATTAAATATTGAATTATATATAAAAATTTCATTATATATGTATTTTCTATTTTAGAATGTATTTATTAAATAAAAATATTAATTTTCTAATACATTTAGTTTTTTTAAAAAATATTTCATAAAAAATAATCAGATAAATATTTTTATAATAAAATATCATTTTTTAATAGAATAATAATATAAAACATTATTTATATTTAATCACCTCTTTTGTTTTAATATTATAATAGAAGATCAGAAAAATAGAAATTGGTTATAAAATCTAAATTGAAGAAATATAAATATTTATAAGAAAGGGATTATATTATAATAATTCAATGTAATATAATTTATAAATGTTATTATATAATTTAAAATATTTAAATTAACTTATAATAAAAAAATTTCTATACTGATTAAAACAAAAAATTTCATTTAATATTTTCATAACATAATTTATTTAATGATATAAAACTATTCATTTAATAAGAACTAAATATTTTAATTTATCCATGATGTTACAGCAAGGGACACATTGATCCCTTTTATAAAATAGATTATTCACCAAAAGTGGAGACATAGCCGATAATATCAAATTTTTCTAGAAGGTTGGGGATAAAAAAATATTCAATGTCATCTTCATTGTAGATCAACGTCTAGATTATATAAATTCCCTATTGGATCCAATCATGCCTCTAGAAGGTATCAAAGTACTCGGACGGATACCCCTAGTCGATTTTTTTTAACCTGCCCATTTAGTCAGAGAAAATATCGAGTTATATGGATAGTTATTGTGGAACAAGGAAATATCCCCACATGAGAAACATAATTATTCTCATTGGGATCTAGGTTGTGAAACTTTCTGAGTTGATGATCCTTCTCTCCAAGATAAAGAGAATATTAATTAAATCCTAGATATGGATCCCCACCATGATAGATACTATTTCAAAGGGGACTTTATAACTTCTCTCCCCACTTTCCTCAAGGCCTTGGATACATGACATGTGGCCATCCAACAAGATATAAAAGTGTACTCAGCATGGGTGGATGACATCTGGGAACCCATTGGGTAATAAAATATCATATATTCCCTGTTATGTTGTATGGGTGACCTGCTACTCCACTTAACCCACATTATTTTAATGTGTTGACCTATTTTGTAATCCTCAGAGTTTTATGAGGTCCCCAAGCATTGGTTCCTTTTTCATAAATAATAAGGAATCATTTTCGTCTTGTACCTCATGTTTCCCACATGGTCTATTACTATATAAGAGGATCATTAGGGTAAATTCCTCTACATGTTCATCTCCATAATATGAAATCCAGGTATTGAAGAACACACCCACTACATGCAGATGATGGATATGAAAGTTGCAGACATGTTCACCCTGTGGAAAAGCCTCACATACTCACTAGATATGTCGTCATATTAGGATATGTTTCTAAGGATGTGTGTGTGGAACATTTAGTTAGAGATGGTCCCTACCCTAATCACCAAGATCATTTTAGGTGGATTCTTGGAGTTTTAAAATAAGTCCAACTGTTTGGATGAGTCCTTGCAGTATGAAAGACCTCAGTTTCACATAGTTCCTCTTCCATCTCACAAGAGAATATCAGAAAAAAGAAAATATTTCAACAATCATTCAAACAATTATTCTTGATCTGGTATTGTTATTGGATCATTTTTCATAATATCCTATCCATGTGCAATATCATTATCCTCTAAAGCATCACCCAACATAAAACCATTAGGAACCCCCTTTATAGCTATATTATCCTATGAGTGAAAATGTATCTTTGACCCATCATCAAGGCCGTAACTCTAGAGTTAAGATACGTAAAAGAATGAACAATAAATATTCCATATGGTATTCATATGTCTTGGGTATATTCATTTATTACCTAGAGATGTGGATTTTGAAGTTTCTAAAGTACACGAATCCTCATGTGGAAAATATCACTAGTTTTCCTATTAATTTTCTACAAAAAAATCCACGGACACACTAGAAATTAATTATATGTTTTCAATGATTTTATTGGGTACTAGGTTGACCATATATTATTCTTTTTGTGTCATGTTACATTTTATTTAAATCACTTATCTACCGACCTCAATGGTTACAGTGAGGGATCAAGTGTATGGAAGTAGTATTCTTGTTGTGGGATGTATAAATGTGATGAATGGTTGTCTCAAAAGGAATTTTCATATTACAATGTCTCCATTTGTGGTTTATAGAAAAGAAAATAACCTCTTGTGGTTGTGACAACTTCTTCTGTCATTTCCTTTTCATCCACATAATATCCATCCTAATATCATACGAATAGGTGTTCACAATACATTGGATATTAGGTTTCCTCATCAGTGCCTTTGTAATCTTGCAATCATGTCAATTTGATGCCAAATTATTTTTAAATTGTTCCTAGTGTCATCCAAGCACTTTTTGACCTCAATATTGATATGTAGGAGTACACCTATATGAACTCCATCAAGCTGGTGGACCGCTTCACAATAACCAACTGTGTGGAATTCCATGAAAAACAAATGATTTTATCTGGTCAAAAGAGTTGAAGAAAGTGATGATGAATTGTTAGATGTCAAAATGATCAGGATAAGGCCTAAAAATGAGCCTTACATTCTATAGTTCCCCAGAGGAGGTTTTTTTACATATTTCATCATGTAATGTACTCTCTAATATAGCACTTTCATAAATGCCTCTATATTCGACTGGGTTAGTTGAATATACAATATATCTATGACAATGTCTCCATCATCTATGTCTAACCAGACAGAGATTGTAGCCCACGACAAGTCGTCTAACAATTTTCTATAATTGGTCATCAAATTAGCAAAATAATATTTCCAGCACTAGTTGTAATGCCCCGACCCCAGCTACCTAGAGTCGGTGCATTACTTCGTAACATTGGCATGATCACAAATTATCATGTATTGAAAGAATGATTAGTTTAGTAGCCTTGGAAACACTAGATACATTCATAAGTCTTTCAATACATCATAAAGTAAAAAAACTAAAATAACATGGTCTTCATAGTCCACACTCATATCCCTTTCTGACTATCCCTGCTGGTCAATCATAAAATACTTCTTCACATCCTGGAAAATATTAAAACATTTAATGGGGTGAGCTCAGATGCTCAGTAAGGAAAACAATATTGTAGAAGCTTTCGAAAATAAACATTAACATTTAAGGAAATGTGTATGTAAAACAAAAGCCTTTTTAAACTTTAACTCCAGCATAATATGGAAAAAATAAAATTAAATAATTTCATTTACTTACTCACATGGATATTCTACTAGTCGAATAATCACATGCAATATCTATAACCACTTTCATAATGATGGAATGCATAATGCCAGACTATCATTACCACGTAGCCAAGGCCTCATGCCAAGACCACAAATAAGATTTTGTCAAGGCCTCGTGCCAAGACACTATTTTGTCTCATGAGACCTACCGATGCATCGAGGAGCTATAGCGGGCTCCACCCGTCACTTATTAAGTCCAATGCATTCCTCATATAAACAGGTTTAAACATATCATGAACCATAACATAATTGTATCACATAAAACATGCATAAAAGAAAACATAAGATTTCCACACTTCAATCACAATATATCAATAAAACACATTTATGTAATAAAAACTTTATCAAAACCATTATCAATACCAAAATAAAAGAAAAGTAAAACATGGTATTTATTTTTCTTTTTAAAAAAAATTATTGGTTGTAGAGGAATCTGAAACCCAAATAATGGCCATGGTGGCAGAGAAGTCGTTGTCACCGCATACGTACGACACGAAAGAGATTTCTTTTGAATAAATGTAAAATTCAAAGGGGTATATACACCGTATAAAGGATAGGTGTGTATAAAACCAAATATGACTCAATGAAAGGAGATTGAGACGAAGTCCTTACAAAGATCATTTTTAAAATAAAATAGATCTATTATGTGTATTCACTAGAAGTACGCATAAATAAAGTAAAAAATACAATATAGGACATAATAATATCATGTGATAATTTGAAAGTAGGAGATTAACCCAAAGAGTGGTAATTGGGTTAAGAAGTTCCCTTACCTTGCGTCATGTCTTGACTCGACCGCTATTTAACCTCCTAAATGATAAAATAGAGTTAATTTATAATTTCTTAAGAACATTTTTCAAGTTCATTATCCCTTTTATATCACTTATTACCATGTTATGAACATTATGTAATTATTTAAGTTAATAACAGCCATTTTTTCGATCTTAGGTACTTGAGTCAAAAATACAATTCTTATAATTACAAGTTCTTCATGTGGTGATATATCCATTATATCCAGAATTATATTCATGATATAGATATCATATATCCCATATATATCCAGTATATACATTCATTTATAATATTCCATAACATTTAGAGGTAAGAAATGAAATGCACCGTTCATGGAGACGGTAAGCCGTACGTACACATGAACGCTACTTTGATTTCTATTTCATATTTAATGAAATCATAATGATATAAAATTATATTATAATTCCAGTATAATATTAGATATAATATCATTTACTCCATCCTTTATACATCCCACATATGGTATTAACGATTCAAATCACTTTGAGGGGGCGGTAGTCCGTACTTCCTAAAATGAAAATATCGCGTTTACCCATAATGGAAAGAATAAAGGTATGACATAAATGAAAAATACAGAACATTAAGTAAAACATAAGCATATTATATATCATTTATAAATAGAGTTACATATTAATGTCCACCTTTGAAGGTGTTTTATGAGTGTTGAAAAATCATCATTTTGTGAGGAAGAAATTCGCCATCCACAGAAACCCTATGTTCATTAACCATTAGATGTAGGTGTGTGTAAGTGTAGCTCGAATACTCATTATAAAAACATCCTAGTATATTGAGGATACTGGTGTTGTTACAAAAGAAAGGAATAAAAAGAGTTTAAGGGGTTGGAGAAGCAAAATAAAACAAAACAACATAAGAGAAGACATTACCTTAAAATCGGGTAACTCTTTTGATTTGAACCAAAGGCTTCTTTGGGAAGACTTCTGCCCAAGTTGAGGCTTCTAGGAGTAAGGGATGGAAGTTGGGAGAGTATTTGGGTAGTGTTTTCTGAGCCAAAAGGCTTTGAATGTGTGAGTAAGGTGGTAGTGGTGGCGGCCTTTTATAAGTGGAGAGGAGGGACATTCTTGGAAAGTAATAAAATGTTACTTTATTATACAATGCTTTTCGAATTCTAAAGGTCCCACAATTATATAATTCGAGGATAAGGTGATACGGGTTTGAAATATTCTCATCCAATAGGCTTTGGACATGTGTAATGCTTAGATTTTACATTATCTTTTCATTTTATTAAAATCATTAATTAATGAGGTAATCGCTGCATCATCATGGTGTCATAAATAATGTAATTTATATAATGTCTAAAAATTATAAAAAACTATCATGATGTAGGAAATCTTTTTATATTTCTAATGAATATTTATAGTAAAAAATAAGACTTGTATAACCCCATTTAGAAATTGTTTTAGTAAAACAACTTATGTTTGTGACATTTTTATTTTAACTTTAAATAGAAGTTATTTATTTCATTTTCCTACCTAAGTGGCTCCATGGGGTCCCCAAGTTGACCCATGGATTGTCTTGGTCGGCCATGACACATCCAATAGGTGTAGGACATGTGTAAAGGTATTTTAATATTTTTATAATTTCATTTTAAACTTAAATTTCACTAATTACCTTTAATCGCGATTAAATAAACTATAAAAGTTACTATTCACCAAAAAATTATTTTATTCCCATTGAACCATATTTTACTTCCTAATGAAAACCATATATGTCGGATTTTTTGAAAATCAAATAATAGAAGTGGTAATGTTTCATTTAAACAAAAAATCAGTTTTTTAACTACCACTTAGTGGTTTCACTATTCATCAAAAATTGAAGTTTTTCAGAACAATGCCAAAATTTCACCCTGAGCTATAATTGATATTCTGAATCCAAAAAATGATTTCTATTTTAAAAAATTCCAAACATATAAGTTAAATTAATTAATTTTATAATTAATTCCCGCAGTCACAACAAATAGCATGTTTTTATGAAACAATATATATCAAAAGATTGACCATTGTTTATGTCCAATTTCAAAGTGATATTAATTATAATGATCCCCATTGGACAAAATAGTAAAAATATATTCTAATTACACTTTAAAACCACTAAATATTATAATTTATGACTATAAAATACTTTGATTACAAATTTTTTTTAAGTATTTTTCACTATTCATAAAAATTGGAAGTTCTCAGAAAATTATGAAAAATTCAAATTTGGAAAATTTCGATATTATGAATACAAAAAGGAAGTCAATTTTGAAATATAAAATATCAATAATTTTAAAAGTTGGTATTAATATTCATAACTGCTACATTGATTAGTTGTGATGTGTTAGAACTCGAACTTGCGTAAAATGCAAGCTATTGCATTATTGAAAGAGAGGCGTATCATGAAAGCTCGGGGTGCTACATTCTCCCCTCCTTCAATAAATTGCGTCCTCGCAATTTGAAATTTTTCTTTGAAAATAAAAGGTTGAAAATAGAAAATACCTTTGTGGAAAACCCACATCGGAAATAAGGATAATAAAAATATAACTTTAAAAGAAAGAAAGATAAGTACAAAGGTCACCGAGATAGCCCATACTAGGATTCTATGAAAATATGGACATGGAAGAAAAACAAACCATCATGGTCTGATGGAGAGTTGTAGAAAACTAGATTAGTAGAAAGTTAACCACAAGAAAATCACAAACATGTGATTGGTTAAATGACCATTGAATCCCCAGTTGGAATAGTTAACTGACAATGTTTCTGTTTTACGTTAACTTTGATAATGTTGAGGAGTTTATTAAGGAGATTTACTAAGAATGTAAGGGAATATACATACTTGTCATGTAGACTTTCATTCATAATTTTTTTACCACAAACCCATCTTTCACACTAAATGGTAATAGAACTCAAAATTATTCTATTTATCCTAATTGTATAAGGTTCCAAATATTAACACATACCATTTAGATTAGTAAAACTATTTTGTAATAACCAGGGACTTCTTGTAGACTAGTGGTCGGTAATAATGTCCTCTCGCACTATGGTTGTGGGTTCGATTCCTGCAGCTTTGTTCGACGTGACGGGTTATGCCCCACCCTGCAGGTTGTCCTTTTCCTAAAACTATAGTATTATAATATTAGAAAAATAATCTTCATAAATGATTTAAACTTAAAACATACTGTCCAAAGTTCAACTTAATCCATTCAAACCATTCTAGTTATCCAAAATACCTCCGTCTAGACGTTCTCTAAAAGGTCTCTAAATTCCAAAATCAATTGTATCATCAGATTCCTCAAACAAGGTAACGTTTCTCTTATTGTCACATACAAAAATATGATTACCTTCATCATTATAAAACCATAATGAAATCAACAAGTACTGCAGTACAATCCTTATATATATATCACATTATTCTAATAACCATAATGTAATCCATGAGTCCAAAAGCACCAATACATTAATTATTCCACTTCAACTGTAGTCACAGCATAAGATTGTTTTTGATCCCTTGGCCTTTTCTGATGTATGTTTCCCTGACGCATAGGAAATTCATTTGTATAATGACCCATTTCCCTACAATTGTAGTATTCAACATTGATAGCCTCTTTCATTCCCTTACAATCATGAGCCTTGTGACCTTTTTCTCCACATTTGTACAAAACTCCCATTCCTTTTAGGCAAGTACCAGGGTGATTCTTCCCACAATTATCAAATAATGGAAAATACTTCTTTCCCTTTTTCCCTTAATCTATCTCTTGTTCCACCGTTCTCTTCTTCTCATGCTTTACTTTGTTGTCATATGACCTAGAGAATTCCTTTTCCGTCTTGATAGAACACGAGACTATATCCCCGTATGTTGAGAAATATTGTGATACTAAAGCTCGACGGAGAAATTGTTTTAACCCATCAATGAAACGATCAATCTTACTTCTTGGGTTACGTATATAATCTACTGCATGCCTCGCTACCCTTGTAAAGATAGCCTCATACTTTGCGAAATTCTCATCGTCCTTTTTTCTCAGACGCAGAAATTGCTGTTCCATATCTGCTCGATGGTCATGTGGAAAGTATTTTTCTAAGAAAAGATCTTTGAGATCTCTCCATTCCATACTTGATACTTCTTCATCTTCATTGGTATTTTGAATCAATGACCACCATTGATCGGCATCTCCAGTGAGGCGGTAAACTGCCATGATAACCTTCTCCCTTTCGCTACTCCCCAAGGCATGTAATCTTTTCTCTAAGGAGTTTATCCATTTCTCAGCTACTAATGGATTTTTACCCCCATTAAATGTTGGCGGTTGTTGCCTCATGAAGCGGTCTAACATATATCCTCCACGTTGCGGATTAGGATGCTCCATATGAGTAAGGTTATTATTCATAACCTGAGTGAGTTGTCCCAGTATGGTAATAAGTTGATCAGCACCAGTTGTATCTCCAACTCCACAATAATTATCTTGAGCAGGAGGGCAATCCCTACATGGAGTGTGTGCATTGATACAGCTTCCATTCCTTCCACTAGGCGCCATTTCTAAACAATGGCATAAACTATATTAGTTTATGAATCAAAATACATAATTCCATACTTGTAGGATACTTAACATAAATTGAACTATTTATGGATATAATCCATAAAAATGTTTTCTTTGAGGAATTATATACTCATAAACCTTCAAAGTGATTTGTAAAGAAAATGAGAATTATCCAAAGAATATCCCCCGGGAGTGTCATAACCAAGAGTGGAGTAAGGCCCATTGTAATTCACCAATTCCTGTTCAAGTCTAGCTCAAAGTGGTGTTTTCAGGTTTCACCACTAGGTACATCTGTGCCAGAGCCGCCTTTACCTGCTCGTATCCAGACAGGGATGTATTGCTCGGAAAACACATAACATCTCTACAATACCAAAATTCTGGGATGTTCTTCTATACTAATCCTCAAATTCTATCTTCGAGCTATGTTCTCTAATCAAAGTTTATCTAAATCTAGCTTCTAAAGTTAGTAGTAAACTGCCTCTGATACCAACTGTAACGCCCTGACCCCAGCTACCCAGATTCGGTGCATTACATCGTAACATTTGCATGATCACAAATGATCAAGTCTTGAAAGACCAATTAGATTAGTAGCCTTGGAAACACTAGATACATTTATAAGATTTTCATTACATCATAAAGTAAAAAAAACTACAATAACATGGTCTTCATAGTCCACACTCATATCCCTTTCTGACTATCCCTGCAGGTCATTCATAAAATACTTCTTCACATCCTAGAAAATATTAAAACATTGAAAGGGGTGAGCTCAGATGCTCAGTAAGGATAACAATATTGCAGAAGCTTTCAAAAATAAACATTAACATTTAAGGCAATTTATAACTAAAACAAAAGCCTTTTTAAACATTAACTTCAGTATAATATGGAAAAAATAAAATTTAATAATGCCATTTACTTACTCACATGGATATTCTACTAGTCGAATAATCACATGAAATATCTATAACCACTTTCATAATGATGGAATGCATAATTCCATACTATCATAACCACGTAGACAAGGCCTCGTTCCAAGACCACAAATAAGATTTTGTCAAGGCCTCATGCCAACACACTAGTTTGTCTCATGAGACCTACCGATGCATCGAGGAGCTATAGCGGGCTCCACAAGTCACTTATTAAGTCCAATGCATTCCTCATATGAACAGGTTTAAACATATCATAAACAATAACATAATTGTATCACATAAAACATTCATAAAGGAAACATAAGATTCCCACACTTCAATCACAATATATCAATACAACACATTGATGTAATAAAAACTTTATCAAAACCATTTTCATTACCAAAATAAAAGAATTGTAAAACATGGTATTTAGTTTTCTTTTTAAAAAAATTATGGATTGTAGAGGAAGCTGAAACCCAAATAATGGCCATGGTGGTGGAGAAGTCGTTGTCGCTGCATATGTACGACATGAAAAACATTCCTTTTGAATAAACTTAAAAGTAAAAGGGGTTTATACACCGTATAAAGGAAAGTTGTGTATAAAACCAAATATGACTAAATGAAAGGAGATTGAGACGAAGTCCTTACAAAGATCATTTTTAAAATAAAAAAGATCTATTATGTGTATTCACTATAAGTACACATAATGAAATTAAAAATACATGATAGGACATAATAATATCATGACATAATTTGAAAGTAGGAGATTAACCTAATGAGTGGTAATTGTGTTAAGAAGTTCCCTTACCTTGTGTCCTGTCTTGACTTGACCGTTCACTAAACTCCTGAATAATAAACTAGAGTTTATTTAAAATTGATTAAGAACATTATTCAAGTTCATTATCCCTTTTATATCACTTATTACCATGTTATGAACATTATTTTATTATTTAATTTAATAACGGTCATTTTTTCGATCTTAGGTACTTGAGTCAAAAATACAATTCTTATAATTACATGTTGTTCATGTGGTGATATATCCATTATATCCAGAATTATACCCATGATATAGATATCATATATCTCATATATATCCAGTATATACATGAATTTATAATATTCCATAACGTTTAGAGGTAAGAAATGAAATGCACCGTTCATGGAGACGGTAAGCCGTACGTATGCATGAACGCTACTTTCATTTCTATTTCGTATTTAATGAAATCATAATGATATAAAGGTATATTATAATTCCAGTATAATATCATATGTAATATCATTTACTCTATCCTTTATACATCCCACATATGTTATTAACGATTAACATCACTTTGAAGGGGTGGTAGTCCGCACTTTCTAAAATGAAAATATCACGTTTACCCATAATGGAAACAATAAAGGTATGCCATAAATGAAAAATAAAGAACCTTAAGAAAAAAATAAACATATTATATATCATTTATAAATAGAGTTACATCTTAATGGCCACCTTTTAATGTGTTTTATGAGTGTTGAACAATCATCGTTTCGTGAGGCAGAAATTCGCCATCCATAGAAACCGTATGTTCTTTAACCATTAGATGTAGGTGTGTGTAAGTGTAGCTCAAATACTCATTTTAAAAACATCCTATTATAATTATAATACTGGTGTTGTTGCAAAAGAAATGAATAAAAAGAGTTTAAGTGGTTGGAGAAGCAAAATAAAACAAAACAACATAAGAGAAGACATTACCTTAAAATCAGGTAACTCTTTTGATTTGAACCAAAGGCTTCCTTGGGAAGACTTTTTCCCAAGGTTAGGATTATAGGTGTAAGGGAGGGAAGTTGGGAGAGTATTGTGTGATAGTGTTTCAGAGCCAAAAGGCTTTGAAAGTGTGAGTAAGGTGGTAGTGGTGGGGGCTTTTTATATGTGGAGAGGAGGGGCATTCTTGGAAAGTAATAAAATGTTACTTTATTATATAATGATTTTCTGAATCTAAAGGTCCCAGACATATATAACTCGAGGATAAGGTGATAAGGGTTCGAAATATTCTCATCCAGTTGGCTTTGGACAAGTGTAATGCTTATATTTTACATTATCTTTTCATTTTATTTAAATCATTAATTAATGAGGAAATCGCTGCATCATCATGGTGTCATAACTAATTTAATTTATTTAATGTCTAAAAATTATAAAAAAACTATAATGATGTGGTAAATCGTTTTATCTTTCTAATGAATATTTATAGTCATAAATATGACTTTTATAACCCCATATAGAAATTGTTTTTGTAAAAAAACTTATGTTTGTGACATTTTTATTTTAACTTTAAATAAAAGTTATTCATGTCATTTTCCTGCCATAGTGGCTCCATGGGGTTCCCAAGTTGACCCATGGATTTTCGTGGTTGGCCATGACACATCCAATAGGGTTAGGACAAGTGTAAAGGTATTTTCATATTTTTATAATATCATTTTTACCTTAAATTTCACTAATTACCTTTAATCGCGATTAATTAAACTTTAAAAGTTACTATTTACCGAAAAATTATTTTAATCCCATTGAACCACATTTTACTTCCTAATGACAACCATGTATGTCAGATTTATTGAAAATAGAATCACAGAATTGGTAATGATTCATTTAAATGAAAAATCAGTTTTTTAACTACCACTTAGTGGTTTCACTATTCATCAAAAATTGAAGTTTTTCAGAACAATGCCAAAATTTTACCCTAAGCTATAATTGATATTCTGAATCCAAAAATGTTTTCTATTTTACAAAATTCCAAACATATATGTTGCATTATTTAATTTTATAATTAATTCCTGTTGTCACAACAAATAACGTGTTTTTAAGAAACAATATATATCAAAAGATTGACCATTGTTTATGTCCAATTTCAAAGTAAAATTAATTATAATGATCACCATTGGATAAAATAGTAAAAATATATTCTAATTAAACTTTTAAACCACTCAATAGTATAATTTATCACTATAAAATACTTTGATTTAAAAAAGTTGTTTTTAAGTATTTTTCACTATTCATAAAAATTGGAAGATCTTAGAAAATTACAAAAAATTCAACATTGGATAATTTCAATATTACGAATACAAAATTGAAGTCCATTTTGAAATATAAAATTAATATAATTTTAAAAAGTGGGTATTAATATTCATAAAGGCCACTTTGATTAGTTGTGGTGTGTTAGAACTCGAACTTGCGTAAAATGCAAGCTATTGAATTATTAAAAGAGAGGCATATCGTGAATGCTCAGGGTGTTACACTAGTTAGAACATGGTGGTTCAAATATTGGTAAACTTTTCACCCCTTTATAAAGGGAGACTAGCGATGAGAAAAAAATATTCTTTTTCCATGGAATAAGTATGAGTTGATCAACCTTTCAAGCATTCCCATGTTTATTTTGATCCTCAAGTCTCTCCTATAATCAAGAGAAATGACTGAGTCCCTTATAGAATGTTTGAAAATCCACCTCTAGTTCAAAAATGAGGTATTTGACACAGTGGACTTATATACAGAGGTGGTTGAGAATAGGGAAATTCCATGTTGTCATCTCGTTATATAAGAAATATGAAGTTTTTTGTATGAAGATGAAAATACACAAAACATATATAATATGAAACTTAAATGTAATTGAAATAAATTTTGTCTTGGTGGATACAAATTCCGGGATTATCCTCATCCCAACCTGGATTCTCAATAAGATGGGACTGACCAAAGTTGAATTAACCCCTAACAACCTAAAAATTCAGGGTCGTGGGAATAATGAGATGAAAATATGTATTACTTTTGGACTGAATTCCCAGTTTTTTTTTGATATTGTGAACTGAATTCATGGATCTAATTAAGGATACCATGTACAACACATTGTTGGGTTGTCCTTGATTTTATATTCAGGATTTTTTCTCCTCCTCATATCAATAGTTCCAAAAATACTATCTCAATGGTCGAGTGGGAGTACATTAGGTTGATGTGTACCCCATTTGATTCTTATGAGGACAACTACCTATATTTATTAGACTATAAGAGAGAGGGGATGTAAGGTTAGGACAATATTATTGAGATCATCAATGATAGAAATCATCAAAAGACTAATATAATCAATCAATGGGCATACTTAGATGACTCATTCATTCTATCAATTCATAGGTTGGAGTCCACAACACTGGAATTAGGAGGTTTCTTTGTAGACGTCTAAAAATGGTTTTGTAATTCCTAAGAAAACGTTTCACACATATGTAAAACCTCACTCCTACATTGGGAAAGCTCAATTGATACATGATTCCCCGACTCCCATGACGTTCCATGATGTTGTCCCTATAGCCACCATGTCACAATATTATTACTCGTTTCACATAGAAAGGTGTAATCAATTTAAACATAAATATCACCAATGGTATGACATATTGAATAAACATTAATGCTTATTGTCAAATGGTATTTTTACACCAGTTTCTATATTCATAGTTTTAGTAGAGTGGGAACCCCATACCTAGGATTCCATATCTGTCCATATAGGATCTGGTGCTTCCCCAGATCCAGATGTCTCAGAAGGTCCATACCCAACTAATGATGCTCCTATATCAGATGGTGAAGAGGATTTGGAAGATATCCATATTTCATTTGAAGAGGGTGTCTCCACCACTGTTTATGAGTTAGATCAGGAATACCATGGATTTGGTGGAAGAACTAAGGCTTAAGATAATTATTGTAGCCATATCTCTAGATGAGATGTGACATTATATAGATTTTATGAATCGAAACTATGACATCAAATCCTAGATATTTGATGAGAAGCTAGGGATGGAACCTCACGTTTTTCTCACTATCTATTCCTCTCGGTGAGTCATTGTAGTTTCAATAAGCCTCCCATGAATATTCATCCCTTTCACATTTCTATGTTGGAGGAATATGTTTGAATGATTATCAAAGACATCATTTACTAGGATGTCTAGAATTGTCGATGATTATCCAAAATCATCCCACTAAGGAAGAATAACAGGAATATCATATTTTTCATTGTAATCTAGCACCTCATCTACCATTTCCCAAAGGATGAATTTCCCTATTATGTGAGAGAGTTGTTTGTTGATGATACCACAATGTTCCAGTCCCTCTACTTCATGTAGGGACAGTCCATGTAAAACTAGATCAAGATTTATCCAAATGATGAGGATTCAAATTAAATTAATGCAGCACATTGTAATTATATATATCAGGTGATTCCCTTCATCATGAAAAATGTAGGATTTTTTTATCATTAAGCCATGAACCACATCATTTGAAAAAAATATTGGGTAATTATTGTCCTGTTACGATTGTGAATTAGTGTTCAAATATCACCAAAATCATGACCATGTGAAAGACCTTGAGAAACTGTTTGTCATCTAATAATGCTATATTTGAAAATAAACCACATGATGTTTGAATTCAGGCTTACATATAGGATGTTTATCAACTTCATCATTATATATATGGATAACTATTGACCTAGGGAATATCAAGTAAATTTTACAAATGCCTCCCCTTAGAAACCTTTAATAGCTATAGGGCCTCCATGGATACCTACCTTTCATATTCATATTTATCTCAAATTAGTTATAAAAGCATTGTCACTTCTCCTAGATCATGTATAATGGAACCATTTACCATTAGTATGAATAATTCAAGATCAAGATTAATGATATCAATTTGTATTTTCTATAACCACTGGTTATGATGCGACATGTTTTAGGGTAGCCTCTAGCCCTCTATGTGACATCCCTAGAAGAGTCCCTCAGTACAATTATTTCCATAAAAATTATACAGAAGAGAAAATAATTTATACTATATCAGCTACATGCTCCTCAAAAAGAACATCAGATAGATCAATAATAATAAGAGTTTCTTAAAAATCATTATTATAGTGTAGATTTTGAAGCATTATCTATAGTGTTATTAGATATATATTTTTCCCGTGTTGAACCACTGATGTATATTATAAATCATCATATACTAATTGTATGATTATTCCACATGGTAGTGATCCTATATCATTTTTACATTAGTTTCATTCCAAAGAAGGATCTCAATGATTGGTAATTGAAATAATTTCTAGATTCCCATCTTTCCCCTGAATAACTTCCGATGTTTGTTGATTTCCCAGGTGAGGCTATCTTCTCAATGGGTTGGACTACTCCTGGTAGATTGATAAATTTTGATGGTACCTCTAGGATTCTAATCTATAAATGGATCAACAATACCATGATCGAATGATTTGTCTTGGGGACTATCTTTATCAGTCATGCACGTGTCATCTTCTTATACATGTTATTGTTTTCATAACACTACCCAAACAATTAGGAGGATTATGAGTTTGTCCTTAAGGTTCTTGTGATGGATCTCAAGATTAATGTTCCAAAATTCCAACTAAAGAGAGACTTTTGTTAGTAATCAAATATATTAATGGATATTTTATTATTTGAATGTAATAAATTTCTACCCTTCTAGAATTTACTCACCAACTGAAGGCACGAAATCTACCTCAACCAAAATTGAATCATGTCCCTTTGTTGTAGAATAGTCATTATGAATCCTAGTCTAGTCTAGTCATATCCTATGTAGATCATAAATTGGATGACCTAATAATTATAGTAGTTCATTGGAGGGACATTTCCCTTAATATTTCAAAAGATGATGATAGGAAACAAGTAAACCAACTAGCTATTGAAACATCTATTCGAGGATTAACATGTCCCCCCGTAGTATATGAATATTCTGAACAGAAAATTCCTTTAATTAAGTACCATAAGATGTCATTTTTATATTATTACACCGTGAGAATGAGAAGATCTGTCAATGAGGAGTACTGTTTACCCACTATATTAGGAATAAAATTATGAAGACTCTCTACAGACAAGGGTTTAATTTAATTTTCCCCTATTGTCTCCATAGAGATGAGGTTCCGTAGGGTAAGAAGGAAGACCATTATGGGTATGGTGGGGCCCATAAAGATATATTGAATCACTACCAATAGATATATGGACTAGAGTAATTTTATCTCACCATGGTCCAATACCACATCATGTTTACATTGTGGTTTCATGCATGTTCGATCCATACAATATTCATTAATTATCTACCATATCTTTTAAAAGACACTAAATATTCTTGTCCCTTTTTATTATGGGGACTCAACATCGTGGGGGCCTACCCACCAGTCACAAATCACTATTTCTTGTTTATTCTTACGAAAATGGAATTATTCTCTAAATGGAATGAAGACATCCCCCACAAAGTATTCAAATCATTGTATGTGATCAATTAATTGAGCTCCAACATCATGTTATTATGACAGAAAATAGAATAAACTTCCAAGATCATGAGATGAATAAATCGAATTCAATGTATAATATCATGTTCAACCATATATCCTAAAATCATTCACTGGAAAATGTATTGATTGAGTCATTAAAAAACCATCACCATCATCCTGTAGAATATGGTGGGATAGAACAATAAGAGTTGGTCAGACAGGTTCCCCAATGCCCTTAGGGCCTATCAAACTACATCATAAAATTCCACCCTTGTGATCCCATATTATCTTCTGTATAGAATAAGGGAACTATTTCACATTGTGGTTCAATTTCTATCACTCTGAATAGTTTTCTATGACCATAAGAATCCAAAAAAAATTAAATATTTCTTCTAGATTAGATGAAATACCTCAAAGAGAATAAGAAACATTCATTTCATAATCTAAAGTGGAACTAAAATTGGATAGAGAGAAATTTAAATAAGAAGGATCATCTCTAGTCCTTCCTCCATGGTGACAAGGTTCTTGCTCTTAGAATACCAATTATGACTAACAGAAACCACCAAATATGTAGCCCAATTGTAAAGGATCTTACACCATTAATAAATTCTATTCTAAAAGAGATAACTCTTTGATAATCATAGATGGTGAGTCCATAATTCCTCCGACCAATGCATGATTTATTAACTAGTATTTCATGTTTGGAGCCTCTATACAAGCATTACAATATTAAACTACATTCCAGTCTCCTCATGTTTTTTGTGGTGTTGGGACTCCATGGAAATCAACTCACAATGTGTTTTTCACTCTACCACACTACGCATATCCATTTTTGATACTCCACTATCTGGTCCAAAATCTATGTCCTTAATATAAGAATATGTTACTCAAAAATATACGACTTTAAAATAAGAGCCCATCAGTCCATACTCAATGACTTTAAGCATTGAGTTATGGTCCATAAAAAATGACCCTAAACTATCTGCAATCATTTAAATAATTACAACATTCAATATTTTCCATATTTTATAGTCCATGTATTATTACATTATACTATAATTCTTAATGTATTTATCACATGATGTTAAACAACGATCTTACCCCATATGAAATTGGGATGCCTCTGAATGAGATATGATCATATGATATAAAACTAGAATTCCTCATTCGATAATAAGGATGGAACACTAGATTTCATTCACTATTTATAATGTGCATTACATATGTGAAATGTTTAATATAGTTAATAAACTATACCACATGTCTCAACATCGGATGTCGATGACAACAACGTGATGGTTCAATTCTTTTTACAAAGAGGATTTCCCCACTTATGATGGTATTATATCATATCATGTCATATAACTACATATTTCTTGATTACCATAAATATGGGTTACATAGTAGCACATAGACTCTAGGTATTTGGTCCCATATATGGATTTTTCATCCCTTCGACCACTTAGACCCAATTATTGTCCCAACATTATGAATGTAAATTGTGTTTAGTTCATCTCATGGTGTTCATGTGGTACTTAAGCCTTCTTGCCTTTTTTATATTGGGTATTAACTCTTTCGTGCCTCGTATTACCTTGAGACCAACATCACCCCATTATATGTATCACAACATTAACCTATTCTCCTATTTAATTCTCCTTTTTCTAGGAATTATGACTTCAAATTACGTTTTTTTTTCAATACTAACGTGGTATATTGGAATGCATTCCCTCTTAATTCATGTTGCGTTTAACTCTTTTTATTCCTTGAAATTTTCCAAAAAAATACAATCCATGAATCATAAATTTAATCTATTCACAAATATCTTTGTTGTATGACCGTAAACTGTATACATCATGATTCATTATTTTTTCCTAAGGTGAATTATTTTTTGGATCCATCCGAAATTTGGTTTGAACCCTTTCTCAAAAATAATCCTAGAAACCATTACCCATAGTCCATGATTTAAGACCATAAAATCTTTCAAATATGTCCATGATCCATGAACTCAAACATATATCCCACATCTAACAACTATGACCCTAAACTATGTGCATTAACATATCATTATCATTTTTTTCTTCTTGTCTCCATGAGCCAAGGCATCCAATCTATTTAAAAAAAATTGGTGTCATGATTCTTATCCCAATGGGATATATATTCAATCCTAAACTATTTTTATTTCTCCCTATCCACAAATTCTATACGTAAATATGCACTACCTATGGTCATAATACTCGGAAATGTCTTGTGGGACTTCTTTTAGGAATAATCCAAATTCAATTTCCTTGACAAATTAGTGGGCCGAGATTCCATCATCGCCTTATATGTCTAAGGAATGAATGGGGGGTTGAATGTGTAATCCTTACCAATGTCATCAATGTACAACATTAAACTACCGTCTTACCCCATATAAATTAAGGATGCTTCTTTATGATTGATGTTTTTACCTTGTGTCGTACTAGTATGTCCCATATAATAAATAAGTGATGATAAAATCCAATTTCTAATCAAAACTATGCATAAATGTAGCATGAAACTTTAAAAATTCAAGATTCCTGATATCCAAGTATGTGAAGATTCAATATGCTCATTCAAGAGGATACCCCCCTTTTGGTTTCTGTTTCTTACCATGCAATATCTCAAAATTAATTGTGGATTGATTCATATCATCATGGGATACATAATGATTCTATAATTTCTCATCATTGGAGTATCACCTTCTTTTGACTCTCTATTGCGTATTTCTTTGAATAATGTCATGATGTTGATTAAGGGTATAGATTGTCACTTTTTATAGCAAGGGACTATTAAAAATAAATTCATGTTGTTTTTTCCTATTTCGTGTCACTAAAAAATCATTGGGACACATGTTCCCCCTTATCAAAGATATGTGGGCATAAACTATATATTTACCATATGGTATGAGATCAATGATTTTGAACTAGTAGGATCCATATTCCAAATTTTTGAATTAAAACATTGAAGACCAATTCCTTTAGCACACATCATTAAACTATAGCATTTCCCCATATGAATACATGACTTTTCATATGATAATATTGATATGTTAATAAAATATACCACATTTGAGAATGGGATACCTCCTTGGATGAGTATGAGATGAACCTTACCCCTTATGAAACCAAGATTCTTACAAATGTGAGATGACCTTATACACTCTATATAGAGGACATCACCTAACCAATATTGGTCTCCTATCAAACTGTGTTACATAACTTTATATGAATTGCTTACCCTCCTTATCAAATAAATGGTGATGCCTTATTTTATCATCTCAAGTTGAGCCCAACCATTGAATCACCTCAAGGTCATTCCCTTTTGGGACATGATTTATTTTATCCAACATGCATGTTATTAAACAATGTTATAGCACCTAACAAGGTTCTCCTAGTCTCCCATTTGAGATATTCCCCACTTTTTTTAGCACATTTAACATTCTGGGATTTTGATTACCACAATCCTCTAGATCGAAATAGGCTCCCAAATGGAATGGACTCGTGGAGCACTTTCTCACCTACCATCCTATTACCATGCCCCAAAGGACCATCAGTAGTTGATAGAACATCACTTGTTTTGAAATGGGTCAATGGTAGATCCTATATTAGTTCCCCCACATTTAATAGACATAGGTATAAAACTTGTGTTTGAAAAACCGTTAATTGTTTTTCCCTTATGTTGTTTATTCCCCATTATCTATAATGTTCCTTAAAGTCACAATCTCCATCATGGTATTTTTATCATATTCTTCCCCTCATTTTGGTCTCCCTTGCATAAAATAGGTACTCCATACCGTAAATTGTTTATCTCAACCATCATGTATCATGTGGGTTTAAGGTTTGGGTTTAATTACTCATCATGAATGATTGAGTTGTGAAATATCTCTATATTATGTGATCATTGACCATAATCTAGAAGTCTGCATACATGAATCAAAACTCTCAAACATCTCAATGTTTCCTCCAGAAATATTTTTGAGGTGTTGGCTATATTGGCCAATCAAATCACATCATGTTTTTCACAATAACACACTGAACGTATCGTTTTGATACAACAAGACCATAGTCCATGCATTACAACTCCTAATAAGAGTCGTGGTCTATGAATAAAAATCTTAAGCAACATGGGATTTGTCTTGGGGTTGTCTTTGAAGCATCGACTGGCCTCCTAAAGAATTCCATTCATGCATGATTACCTTCCTTAGAGTTTTCGTATGTTACTGAGAGACATACAACCATGTGAATCATTCATTATGACCGTAATCTATTTTCCATGGACCCATGAATATGTTATACAAAATTTGGCATCATTGTACATCCATTCAAATTTTGGAACTTTCTTTTGAGGTCATGCATGATCCTTTCAGACATGATACACTATGGTTCATGATCGATGAAATATAATAAAGATTCATCACCAATTTATTCTTACCTTAAACTATTTTCTATTGGTCCAAACTCTACGACCTTATACTATGTCATACGGTCCAAGCCTCATTATCGTAAATTGTGTTCATTATACACATCATGTTTCGTGTGGCACATGGCCTCTCTATAGTTACATTCATTTAAGGTCAAAGAATATTCATACCATATATAACAATTTATGGATTACCATGTATGAAAATGAATGACATTAACATTTTATCTAGGAACTATTCTAAGAAACACAACTCAAAATGTGTTCTTTTCCTCTAGGGAATGTATTGTGTGAATTTTAGCCCCATTTTTCCACTATTCACATTGGGTTGTTACTCCACCATTCTACACATATTATTTTTGGATGCTCAACCTATGATCCAGATCGTTGACCTTAAAATATGACTCATGGTCCATGAATCATGACCTTAAAATGAGTGAATCCAAAACATCTACCTCAGATGTTGTATGTCTGGTTTCCTCATAATCCCCTCTATTAACTTCATGTTTCTCACCCCAATTGCACACATATTCCTTATTGTAAAAACTATTGGCCAAAGCATGATGAACTGAAACTACGTGTCACTCTACCTATATTATTTTTCTCAACATAGTGTCTACTATGATTCACTTACCTACTCGGCCTCTACAAGTGGTACCTCCATAATTATACCATCCAATACCCTTCGACAAAATAGAGGGCTCGTATATATTCTTATCAGACCAATAAGAAACCTTCCTCATGATGCTAAACTATAATCCTACCCCATGAAATAAACATGGAATTCCATCTTGACCTATCATGAGGATGGAATAATGGGAATCTCAATGTGCAATCCTGAAACACTATTTCCTAATCAAATGATGATAAAATATGAAATACATCATCCTCATAGTGTTATAATAAACTGGATATCAAAAATCCTCACCCTACATTGTTAATGATTGCCTCTATTTTCCCCTTTGAATGACCTAAAATTGCAGTGCCTCATAGTCCTTTTACAAATAATCCCTTTCCTTCAATTTTTGTCAACTACTTCATTATTCAAATTCTTTTACTATCACTCAGTACCAAACGTAATTCTACACCTTGAAGATTATGTTTTACACCGATACACATATAAAATGTTATCTAATTAATTGTTGAATTATTCAAATATGTTTGGAATTCATTTTAACAATCCATTATATTATCTTTGTGTTTCATGTGTCCGCTTATTTGGATCATCATCTTCCTATACACCGGAAAAATCCCCATACAAAAATGTTTTTTGGAAAAAATCGATCACCTACGATCTTAGTCAAACACCCTATCAAACATAGTTGGACATTATGAGATAGGTTTTGTGTTTTGAACATGTTTATAGGCTTAACCTTAGTTTTTCCCATCATTACGTAAATGGTTAAAAAGAATTCTTTCAAACATAGTTACCAGATATCTTATATTTTCATACAACTCACCTTGAATTCCATATTATCAGTGTAGTAATTTTTTTCCTTCATTCCAATTTGTTCAGGTAGAATTCAACACCATTTTCATAACCCCAATTGTGTGGTAATTCATGATGGAAGATCAATTCAAATGTTTATAGAACCCAATTATAAATCTATATCCCCACTCTACTTGAGCACACGTGGTGACCAATAAAAAGATTCACACCCCCGGTGCTTAGTGTTTTTTAGACACAACTATATAAAGGAAAAGTCACATTTTCCATTTTTTATCACACCAAACAGGACTCATGTGGGCTTAGGTATTGTTTATTGGTTGTTTTCAAAATATTATTGGATTGTGATAAAATAAGAAATATGTTTGAGAATTCAAGATCTAATGCATCCCAATTGATGTCATGGAGTTTCATCCACACATTGGAGCCTCTAATTTAAAAAATATTCTCAAGAGGTTGACCCCAGTAAATAGACACTCGAGTTTAGAAAGCCTCTAAATATCTGCCTATAGAGTTCTCTACCACTACTCCAGATCAACCAACTCCCAGTCAGCATTTGGGTGGAAATCCTCAATCCTAATATATGATAGTTTATGCTAATCTAGACATTCATCCACCATTTATGTCATATCCACTACCATAGCTTCGTCCAAAACCTGTTGGGCCATCATTCTATTGATGATCAAAGCCTGATTAGTAGTGAAAACATTTTTCTTCAGTGCTAGCCCTCCGAGGAGGGAGATCTCTTAATTAGCCACATGTAGTGCGTCGGTTCCCATGTCCTTGTGGTTTTTTCATGAAATTTCAATCTCCTTACATTAAATGCACACATTATCATTTATTAAATCTACAGAATGTGAATGATCATTACTGGAGTCCATTTGATCTAACCTAAGACTTAATATCATTTGTCAGAGAGAACCTCCTCAATTTGGAATGTAATCCATCGAGGTGTGGGTGATGAAGTTATTCACATAACTCAATGCCTTGAGACGAATGAACCATTTCTATTTGGTTGAATATAATATATAATCCTTCAAGAAATTATTTTGTATAGGAACATATGGAGTTATGATCACAAAAATATTAGTGGTTGGATCATCTTTAAGAATCACATTGTGTTCGGGTAGGCTAACACCCAAAAATAGATCCTCGTTAGCCCTCTCACCTATTAATGAAGCCTATGATGGCCCTATTGAATCCATTTATGTGTAAAAAACTATCCACACCACCTCATAATCTCTTATTTATGGATGGATATCAACATTTTATCCCACATCCACTACTAGTGTCTATTTCATACATGAACATCCAAAACTACCACCATTACCAATCTTGCTGCAAATACAGTTCCTACTCCCAAGTGTTAGAATTTAGCTTCAATATTCATCTCTAATAGTGACTCTTTGATAGGGAACTCCACCGCAACCCCTTTGTCCAATCCCTTCAAGGGAACTGTTTAAACCCCCACCATCAAGGGAACTGTTTCAATGGTCCATTTTAGTTTAACCTCTACTATTGGTTTGGCTGCCACCGAATCCCCGACCATTTTTACCTTGAAAATAGAACATTTTTTTGCCACCTTGGACATAGGAACTTCTAACTCAGACGTGGATGTTGGATGTTTAGCTGAGAGAGTAATTTTAACTACCACTAAAGCATAATATAGTAGAAGATGAAAATAAAATTTATTAGGAACATAAGGTGAAATGGGAATGAGTATTACATGATTTATTTATTACCGTGAAGTCAATTTGGAGATTAATGGGTAATTATCAGGGTAATGGAAATCCCCCAATGGCCACTGCCTTAGTCATAAATGATGATTTTACTAATGGATGGTCTCACACAATCAATACATCAAGAAGGGACCACACTTACTTCCCTTTAAGGGTTATGGATCACTCTCCTTAATTTTTATGATCATTGTATACTATTCTCCCTTCTGTTATTTTGGATTCTATTAATGTTTCAAAATAGAATTTAGTAATAATCGTAAGGGTAGAGTTCTACTCAAAAGTTAGAAAAAGATAAGAGCGTATACCTGATTGGTAGAAGGATATCTATATCAATCTGAGTATTAATAAGATATACTTCCCTATAACTCTCCAAATCATATACACTCATCCATTATAGAAGCCACATTAACAGTAATGAAAATCAGTGGGGAAGATATGAAAAAAACTCATCTACATGATCTTCCAATAGATTTGTAGTTCCACGATAATTGACCATCTTCTATAGTTCCACCACACATGTCATCTCATCATTAAGAGGAATGTGGAAACCTCACATTGCATGAAATATCCTATTGAGTAATATCCCATTGGCGATAAGATATTTCCACACTAATTGAGGGGACGTAATATGCTTGTTGATTCCAAAACTCTCACAAGAAATGTTAATGGGAGAGTCTGTTGGAAAATATGAGCAATTTAATAACCTACCTAGGCCTTGGAAATGCACCAGTTGGGTCTCCCCAAAGGGTTTTAATTCAACCCAAGACTACTTTCCTATGAGATCCAAGCTAATTGACACTCCTTTCCATTCATCATCTGTCTATGCTAGGATTGGAACCTCTAGACACACAATTGATTTGTTGCTAACTAATCTAATCGAGTCTCTACCAAAATAACCAACCTCCACTCTCCCTTATACATGTAGTTTAATGTCCTCTCCTTCATTTTCCTGAGTGATTTTTTCCCTAAACGTATCCCTAGGATATGTACTCTCCCATATTAGAGCATAATCACGGGAGGTCCTATATTCAATAGTAGGTCGTGGTTTATCATTTTTAATTTTCCATTTCCCATACATGATCATGCAACAGATATACCTTAGGACTAATGTTTGGTCTCAATCAATCACCTTCCTGAAGGCATTTGGTGTTATCCTATTTAAGAACATAAATAGTCTTACGAAACATTGGATTTTGTACAACTCACATATTAGCTCAAAATCAACCATCACCACATATACACCCCCTTAATAGGAAAAGAGTTATGGTAAATAATAAATTTACCCCATTCTATCCTTATTTAACATCTCTATTGGAATGGAGAATCAGGTGAAAGAAGCTGTGATCTGGCAGCTCGACCCATGGAAACATGTCCACAAGGGCCGAATTGATTGCGATATTCCTAACATTATTCCGAAGAACAGTTTGTAAATTTTTTCTAGGAGGTGAAATGTGGTTTTAATATTCGTTTATCCCCATGTGTGTCGCTATCCTGTTGAAAAATAAATGTAGGAGCCCATATGCACTGAGTGGGGACTTGCCTCATATGATGTGTTAGAGAACATTTTATAGATTCACCAATTCTAGAATAGCCAAGTTAACACACTACCTCATCACTAGAATCTCCACCATAATAAATGTTACTAGACACACTCCCATATGTTCAACCCTCATTTAGATTTTCCTTACATTGATCAGAATTATAATAAATTCCTCCTGCATGTCTAAGGGAGCTTTATGATTTATGTTGTCACCCCAAACTTTCCACTGAGTCCCATCAAAGATATACTAGTATGATTGAACTTTTACAAACTTGAATACCCTAGGTCTTGTATGCATACATCCAGGTATCATATCCCCCTACTCATTTTAGAAATAGCTGAACAATTTCTTGAATGAGATGTTCTTCATCCAATGATTTTTCTCATCCGTTCCTTGTACCACCCACAACAACACCATCGATAGAAATATAATTTTCTCCAATTCTCTCATCACGTTATCTAAAGAGATTCTATCATCATACATGTCGCCTTATATTGTGATCTCAATGATCTAGTGGTTATACAACATGCTAATTCCAAATTCCCCTGAATGTAAATGGATTTTTTTGGTCATTGGTGACCATAAGATTAGTTACTCTGGTGTGATGTCCATGTGGAAGTCAACCTAAAATGGAGAGGCACATGATTCCTTTTAAATACCCACATTATTTATCTCAGAATCAAATTCATATAATTATGGCAAGACCAATACTAGGAGACGCATTCATCTATGATGTTTCATTATTGGAAAATGTCCTCGTATTCTGTCTATCCCTTGAGTGGATACAATAAATCTACCTTGAGAATCATCTAAAAAAGTGGCGGGGTGGGGATTTATCATAGTCTATCTTTTCATTATAAATTTTTTTGCATGGTTCCAATTATTATTCATCCGAAAGGACAAATGGTACTTTTGGATATGGCCCCTGACAGCCCTATGCCACTAGTACTGGCTAGGAATGCTTCTAGACCAGATGTAAGACTCATATTTTCTTGTTGGAAGGATAAATACATCATACCTCATCCCAAACCCAAAGATTGGTATCCTATATCTCTAAGTACATTCTTTTTGATATTATTTTTTCATTTCAATGTGTGTTTCATTGTCATTGGTGATCCAAAAACTCACCTAAACCATTATGTTCCCAGTCATTTCTTTCGGATGTGAAGCAACAGCTTTGGATACCATAGTGACCATTTTGTTCATGTCATTGATGATATTTTGGGTTTGGCTTGAAAATATATTTTTGTAAAGATTTTCTCATGAAGGTATGGTTCATATAGGTTGTTTTTTGGAAGATTTTATTTAGGTAAAAAAGTTCGTGGAGAACTTTTCAAGGATATAAGGTAACAATGAATGAGAGTTTCAAGAGCAATGGATATCTAAATAACAAATCACTCATGAATGGTGTCACATTAACAAATATATGTCACATTATTTACTATTATTTAGAGTCTCTTTGTCACCTTAAGTTCCCCTCCTCTATCTATAGCACTGAACAACCAAGGATTTTTAGATCTTTCATCAAATTGCCTTTGTGAATGTTATTCACAAATGAGGACTAATAGCCAATTTTTGGTGATTTTCCTTTAGAATATGACTTTCCATTTCCTTATTGTCTCTAATCGTTAGGGGTTATTATTTGATGAATTAGTAAGTGTGTCATAGAAGTGTTTGAGGAAGGAATTTATGGTTCATTGAGAATATAAGAAAAAATAGCCCAAAACATTTTCTAAGGGTCACTTTAAAAAATCTCGCCTACATTATGAATGAAAGAGGATCATGAAGATCTAGAATTCGGGAGATACTTTATGAATTTATGATGTGTTGATAGTGAAATTCATGAATCAAAAATACAAATTCATGATGAAATTAACAACTAAATAGGGAGTATATGATAATCACTTCGCTATAACATTCGGCCACAAAGATCTCATGCACTCACGAATCTCATGAATCATCATCAAAGTCTCAAATATTCATGAAAAAATACACTAAAATTAGAACATTATATCCAAATAATTTGGGGAGGTGTGAAATTTTGAGTTCTAAAAAAGGTACCAAATTCAAAAATCTCTTATACCAAATAAGGAGAACTTGAAAATGGATCCCTTAATGTATCTATTAATCAAAAAACAAACCCTTTTATAATTAAGAGCCACCAACTAAAATAGTAATTATTATCAAAAAAGAATTTTTCTTTTTCATACAATAAATAACATTTTGAAAAATTATGGATTTCTGAGGAATATGTTCATTATAGAGCCAATCCTATGGGTACAATGACTACACTCCAAGGATGGGTCACCATGTTTCTTAAAGATTACTCCTTCGTGAATCCCATAAACTTAGTGAGGCACCTCAAATTTAAGAAACCAATATATATAAGACCCCATGAATTAAAAATAACCTTTCATGGTCATATCCATAGTTCCTCCCTTGAGTTGAATCCCTTCCAAAAATACTGAGTTCCATGTACACCTGTAAAAATCCAAGACATCTTTTGTTGCACCTTGAATCCCCATGTGACCAGTACCATCAAATCATGTGTGCACCCACTTCACATAACGTCTGTCATGGGCCTCAATCATTCTCTCTTTTTATTATCATATTTAAGATCATTCCCATTTAATATATGAATAGGGACCCTAACATCAATCTCATAATTGACCGCGCCTACATGGCAGTGCGAACAGAATGTCCCACCTAAACGCACATGAGCAATGGTCATGTAAGACCTAGGAGTGGAATATTTGAGGGAAAGTGTGCACCAATATCAATGATTTTTATTTATGAAGAACCTTACTCCCTCCTTTCCATGGTATCCCTTTATTAATGGGCCCAACCTCATCTGGGGTGCATGGTGTTAAACTCCCTAGATAAACATCATAATCAGACGATAGTTAGCTACTCGATAACATCCTCATAACATGATGTAAAACAAAATCCTTTACTTGCATGATGTGTTATATATTCATCATTTATTATTTTCATGGGATGCCAACCTATAACAAAATATAGCACAATATTCTCTTATTATGCTATTTCTACACATAATCCCTACACCATCCCACTTCGATACTCCTTCAGTAGAACGAGAATCAGTACTATATGATATTAAATTGTATATTTAATTCCTATCACATTAACCTAAACCACAAAATCAATAAATGTGGGTTTTGATCCCTATCATTAAATTAGGTATATAGGACACATCTAAGAGGTTCAATCCTGACATCGGTAAACCTAGGTGTGATATCTTCCTTCTCAAGGACAATCCACTATGATCCAACTAAAAAGGGAATTCTAATATATCCATTATGGACCCACCACCAAGTGTAATTAATTTACATATGTAAACATTGGTGTGACATATTTCCTCCTAGGGGAATACCTCGTACATTCATCTGCATGGGGAATTTTGATCCGTTGGTAAACTATGTTATGACATATTTATACTAAGGTACAAACCTCCAAGATTTTTCTCCAAGGGGTGTTCTTATCAATCCATTCTGGATGGGCGAACACCGAGAATTTTGATTCATTAGTAAACCCATTTGTGGCATCTTCCCTCCATGGTACACAACTCATGGATCCACCCCCCTAATGTGTTATAATCCATCCATCTTGGATCCACATCCACAGGGAATTCTAATCCATAAGTAAACCCATGAGTGGAAAATTACATCCTAAAGAAACACCTATGATATCAACCACAATTGGGTGTTCTAATCCATATATTCCATATCATCCTCTACAGAACCTTATAATAAATCAGTAAACTGATTTGTTACATATCCCCTCCTAGGGAAACACCAGCCACATCCTCCTCGATTGGTCATTATAATTCAACCATTCTGGATCCACCTCCATGAGGTGTTCTAATCCATCAGTAATCCCCGTTGTTAACTATTACCTCCTACAAGAACACCTCTTAGATCTAAATCCACATGCAATTAAGATCTATCCATTCTATATCTATCATGACATTGAATTCCGATACATCAGTTAACATAGGTGTGAAATCAACACTCCTATGGAAAATCCTCCCAGATTTTCCTCCATAGGGTGTTATGATACCTCTATTTTTTATCCTCCTCTATGGGGATTTTTTTCTATACAATCTAAATTTTAATAAAAAATAGTTATGATCTATCTACAAACCCAGGTGTGACATCTTCTATCATTGGGACACACCACCTAGATCATCCTCCATGAGGTATTTTGGTCCATTCATTCGTAATATGAATCGACATGGAGTTTTTATCTATCAATAAAACCATGTGTGACATCATACATCTAAGGGACGAACCCCTTAGATATGACTCCATGGGCCATTCTAATAAACAAGTAAACACATGAGTGAAATATTATAACCTAGTGACACACATACCGGATCCACTTCCCTAGTGTGTTATGATACATCCTTTCAAAATTAACATCCACTGGGCATTTTTATCTGTCATCAAACCTAGTTTTGACAAATTCCCCCCTTGGGGACCACATCCAAGATATTGATCCATGGGGAATTCTGAACCATACATTCCAAAGCTTCCTCTAGAGGGTGTTCTGATGCATCGATAAAGCCACATGGGACATATTCAAAACAGGGGAAACACCACTAGGATCCACCTCCGTAGGGAATTTTAATCAATACATTAATGATATGACTCCATGGGGTATTTTGATACATTGGTAACCCAATGTGTGACATCATCCCTATGATGGACACAACATTTGAATCCACCTTTATGGGTTATTTTGATCCATATATTTTAGATAGACCTTAATGGGAATTCTGATCCATCAGTTAATACATTTGTGAAATATTTTCTATTAGTAAGAACCTACATCATCCACCTCACCAGAGTTATTTGATCAACCAACTTCTCCCCACATGAAATTAAGCCTATGCCAATATCCATAAGATGTTATCATCATCCCTTAATCTATCTCAATGTGAATGTCAGGACTATAATCACATGATGTATAACTTGTGACATGACCCAAATAAATACCATAAGATATAAATAATACATATATTAATAAAATAGAATCAGATTTGTTATGTCCTAGACAATAATTACCTCATGAATAACATATAATTCATTATGATTCATGACTAAGATGAATCATATAAGATTCCATCCATGGAATAAGTTTTACATGTGACCAATGTACCCAACATCCATACATGACTAGATATTTCCCACATGAATAATCTCTAATATAATGTATTCTGCCCTATCAATATAGAAGTGTCGTAATTAACCAAATTCATCATAGAGGTGGAACATGGAATGGGTTCCGAGAACATTACTTAATAGTCGTGAGAGACATGGACTATGAAACTTACTCCATAGACGAATATATGGAAGGATGAACTGACAAAAAATCAACCCATTTCAATTAACTAGTAGGATTCACTTGTAATGATTTTGAAACCACCTTTAAGATCCCATAATTTTCTGCAGTCATCTCGAAAATGTTTTTAGGTATCTATTTTATGATTTTATGTAACATTGATTTTTATTATTGTCTTGGCATGCATTGGAGTGATTTTTTTGGGAAAACTAAACGACAGTGGGATGTGCATGGCATGGGAATGGATTGAAAAACTATGATTCTAATCAATGCCAACAGAGAGTTCCGCACGGTTTTCACATGGTTTGAAAAATCATGCAACTAAACCCTTCAAAACATGGAAACCTAGAATGAAAGGTCAGCACAGTTGGCATTCAAATTTTCCAAACTGTGCACCTTTTCCCAGGAAATCGTGATTGTGGAATTTAATATCAAAAAATACTTTTTAAAACCACCAACACACCTTGAGAGTCCAATATTTTTAACCTGTCTCGAGATTGATAGTTCTAGGTCTTCCCAAATCCTTTATGAGGGATTCCAATGTGATATGAACACCAGTTTTTGAGATTGAAAGCTCATATTGAAGATTATCTCTATTCTAGGGAAGTTGACATTATCTCATTGCTTATCCTATTCATTCATGTATCCTTCCTTGATATTTCCTTGAATATATCTTTTTTTTTCAAGGATCAATACATATGAATTGAGATATAGATCTAGTATTGTGTATCTAGATCTTGATTATCATGATCTTGTTGCCTTTAATCATAATTCTTGTGTTGGGATTTAAATCTGATGCTTGATCAACAACGTTGTGCTACTTAGATATTGTGAATATCTATTAGGATAACATCCATCTATAAGCTGAGGTAGGTCATCTAAATCTAACTCCCATAGTCAAGATTTTTGTATGTGAATGTGAGTTTATGAATTTTCAAGATACTCTTGTTGATTGATTTCTAAAATTGGATTAATTAGGAATGTGAAATTGGATTGTGATTGCCTTGGTGATTATATTTATAATTGAATCATATATCAAACGAGGGGAGGGGGGGTTCCCAAATATATGTTTTGGAGATTTTTTATGGATACGATGTTTTAATTGAGATATTGAATTTACCGTTTTATGATAATTAATTGTTGGAAATTAATTATGAAATAACGTTTGCCTATGTAAGATAACAAATTCTAGGAATTGCTTATGGGACATGATGTTTTCCAATGATAATTAATTGTGAGAATTAATTATGTTCCATTATATTGATCAGAGTTATTTAATTTTATGTTTTATTTATGACATGTTGATAATTTATATGGATAATTAATTGTGTTGAATTAATTATTGATTTAGAATTGCGTTGATTGCTTAATTAATTAATGAATTAATTAATGGGTTATGTGATTAGTTAATTGTTGAGTTAACTAATGGACAATGAAAATTTTAACTAATAATTGGATTAGTAATTTACTTATGAAGATAATTCTTTTTAATGAATGAATGATTAAGTGGATGTTTTTTGTGTATGCTAGACATGGAGTTCCTCCCCAATAGTTATCCAATCTTGATATTATAAGGTTCATGGAATGAATACATATACCAAATGAGATATAAAGGGACAGAAATAGAGAACTACACTTAATGAGATTTGGGGTTCTAGGAATGAGTACATACACATAATGAGATTTGGGGTGCAAGTCTTGACGTACAAAAAAATGATTCATAATAATGAATAACGATTCTAATGGGTAACATGGACTAAAACATAACATAATGTGACTATTAAATATTAATGTATAGTGTGATGAATGATCAATTATTCATTTTTTTTATTACTTTATAGAACAAAATGCACTATCATTGGACTACACTCGTCTTAAACACCATTTGGGGTGTCCCACATAGTTTTATTGGCACCTAATCAGGGTCGCCTGATTGGAAACCAATTAGACTTTGTTATTGCAGGTCAAGATAAGGGAAGGCCTTTGGATAGGTTGTGGTTTGGGATTGGAACATTGTTGAGGGAACTGGACATGGTTTTGGACCCACATGGAGTTGTTGTGTCTTTACATTGAGTTGCTATGTAGACACTTGACACTTTCATTGTCATAGCATGTTTCACATTTGAGTTGAGTATTGGTTTTTCTTGTTTGACTATCTTATGAAATGTTATTAATATCGTTATTTATATGATTCCGCACATGGTTATTATTATTTGATTTTTTGGTTGTTTTTTTTATAAAATAGGGTATAGTATCCCTAAGACTAACTTACAAGACCCTCGCTGGTAGTTAGCACACTTGGGAAAGGTAGACATGAAACTAGGAAGACCTAAGGCTTGGTAATAATATAATGCATGGGAGTTGAAAACCCATGTACTAGGGGAAATCTAAGTCCCCAGGGTGGGATTGTTATTATTGATGGTTTTTACTGGTGAATATTATTTCACATTGGGTGATGAAATTATAGTGTGGTGTGATTTTTTTTGAGAATTGTTGAATTTTGAATTGCGCCCTAATGAGGCATGATACATGAGTCTGTATACATGAATCTAGAAACTCATGATTGTTGTGACACTCATCACTCTAGGAACTCACGAGAAATGAGTTATGGGTATGTTGTTGAACATGAATATTTTTCCATGTTTTGAGAATGAAATAATGATGAAAAATGATAATACATTAGTGTATAATGAGAACCCTGATTAATGAAATGTGTAATATTAGTTAATTAATTAGGGAATTAATTTATTCGATATAATGTTATTATTTAATGGTAGAATTAATTAATGATAATGAATGTAAACGTGTTAACCAAGAACTACGAGTTTGATGGTTAAGGGTAGTTATAAGGCCTCTATGTTGACCATGTGGTAATAAAAAGTGGGAAATGATATGTTAAATCTTCTTCTTCTAGTTTTTCTTCTTACGTAAGTTTTATAAGGATGTGTTATGAGACAAAAGATGTATGTTTGGGTTTTTAATGATTTTCTTCCACAATGTTATTTGAGGGGAATACTAAGGGGTATGGCTCAGAATGAACTTCTAGACATGGAAAATAAGTCACCATTGGTGCAAGATGAGGATAAGGGGGCATAGTTCTGAGTGAAGTTTTCTCATTTTATGTGGTTTATATAGAAAGACCCAGGTTCGGTTATGAAAAGCATGTCTGAGTTGACAAGAGAGTATTAGTTGCAGCACCCTCCTAATTATACTACTTATAGTTGAATTGAAGGATCTAAATTCCGGATTGAATCCATAGATATTATACATGGCGATTTGGAGACTATGGTTGGCGGTAGGGTCATGTTGGATGCTTATATGCTACGGGGATCAGTGGAGTACTGGTGGGACATTTTATGTACGATCTAGACAGACTGATGAGATGTTATGGAAGAAAATTATATAATGTTCCTAGAACATTTCTATACAGAGATGAAGTGACAATATATGTCTTCAGGGTTTATGTATCTTCCCTAAGGAAATATATCCATACTGGATTACGTCGGACGTTTCATATATTTACATCATTTCTCACTAACTTTTGTTGAAGATGATGTTGATTCAGAAAGATGATTTCATGTGGGCTTTGGTGTGAAATTAAGTCTCATGTGAATATCTTTAGGATAAAAAAGTTCATAAAAGTGGTTAATCAGGCTCTAATTTTAGAAGGGAACCTAAATGAGGCTTACAATAATAGATATGTAGTTGTCACTAGATGTGGAGTCTATAAGAGGGGTGATGAATATTGATACACCATTGTGAATATGGTCTAGGGATATATTTTTATCAATGGTATATTCTCTACAGATCATAGAATATTATTTTTTTAGAATATCTATGTCCTCGATACGCTGGCCATTGACATAATTTTGGGTATGGACTGTCCAGTCGCATATCAAGCCCATAAATTGTCACCACAAGAGGGTTAACATTGTATATCCTAAGGGTGAAAAGTATTTTCATTATGTATAATGAAATATCAATGAAATTTGAGTTATGAAAACTACATAGAAACTGAGAGAGCTCACATCCCACGTTTCTAGTATTTTGTTTGATGATTGGCGTGGTAAGAAAGAAGTCCTTATACATTTATTAGAATTTTTTTAAGATGTATTTACTAATGACTAATCATGGTTTCCACCTGATAGGGATGTGGAATTCAATATTAAGATAATGTTGGGGGAAAGCTGGTATTTATTCCACCATACATAATGGAACATACAATGAATCAAGAGCTCAAAACCAAGTTAGTGGAATTTTAAGATAAAGGGTTTATCCATCCCTGTACATCATTGGGGATCAAATATTTTTTCAAAATAAAGGCTATTAGGGGTTTATGCTTTTTTATTACCTGAAGTTAAATAAAATGATCATAAAAAACTGATATCCAATTATGAATATCGACGATAACTTTGACCAGGTGAAGGGGGTTTTTATGTTCTCAATGATCGATCTGAGATCAGGATATCATCAAATGATAATTTGGGATTCTAATATACCATGAAATAATTTTAGAAGCATGTATTACCTTTATGAGATTATTGTAATGATGTTTGGGTTGAAAAATTCTATAATAGTTTTGATGGCCTTGATGAAAAAAATATTTAGTCCATACTTAGATCAGTATGTTTTCATGGTTGTGGATGACATGTTGGTTTACTCTAAGACGCATGATGATCATGATCAACATTTTTACATAGTTTTTCATACACTGAGAGTTCATTGATTACATTGAATGCTATCTAAATTTTAGTTTTGTATTGACTGTGTATTCTTTTTGGAGCATATAATCATAGAATAAGGTTTGGAAGTGGAACAAGAAAAAGTTAAGTCATTGGTTTCTTGGGAGCATCCCATGTAATTTTTTTATTGAATGCTTTTTTGAATTAGTTGGATATTACTAGAGGTTCATCGATGACTATTCCCGATTATTAAAACTACCATCATGTCTAAAAAACAGTGGTTTAAAGTTTGAATAGATCGAGTAATGAGTGAATTATTTCCTGGAGTTGAAGATGTACTTGAAATCAGCACTAATTTTTATCTTACATGATTTTGGTGAGGAGTACATAGTGTATTGTGATGATTCTAATATCAGACTCAGAGCTATGTTGATCCAAGGAGATCGAGTAATTGATTATGGGTCTCGGAAGCAGAGGCCACATGAACATAATTACAATACACATAACCTCATGTAGTCAATAGTGGTTTATTCTATTATTTATTGGTAACACAATCTTTTTGAAGAAATTATTATAGTATTTATAGTTCACCAAACCATGAGGTATATCATTTCATAGTGCAACATGAATCTTCGGTAGTGAAAAGGGGAAGAGTATGTGAAGACTTTTGATTTTGAAATTTCATATACAAATGAATAAGGGAATAGTGTGGCTGATGCCTTGAGTATGAAATCATAGACTTAGTTGGTACATGAGTGAGTTTATAGTGGAAAAAGATGACCTTAATGATAGGAATGAATTTGGTAGTTCATGAGAATAAGGGGAGGATTACTCTGGTTTCTATAGCAGGTAAACCTACACTCTTGATACAGATTTGGGATAGTCAGTATAAAGATCCAAAGAGTTTATCCTTATGGAAAATCGTTGAATCTGTGTATACACCGTTATAATGAATAATATATGAGGATGAGAACATCATTGTAAAAATTCACGTAGTTACATCTACAAGTATGTGAGAAAAACTCATGTGAGAATTTCACATCACACAAAATGGTAGGTATGTCCTGATGTAAAAATGATTTATCATGGCCTACGATGATTTTTTTGGTGGCCAATCATGAAAAAGGAGATAGGAGGGTTTGTGAGATGATTTTTCGCATGTGAGTAGGTGAAGGCCAAACATCAACAGTCAGGAGGCCTATTACAGTTGTTACCTATTTCGAAATGGAAGAGGGATTACATGACTATGGATTTAATGGTAGGACATAAAAAGGATATCAGGAATAATGTTGTTATTTGGTTCAGTGTTGATTGACTAAAAAATGTATCACATTTCATGCCTCTCAGGGAAACCATTACATTATAATAGTTGGGAGAAATGTAAGTACGATAGATTGTTCTTTTGTATAGGGTGACACATACTATATTTTCATATCATGATTGACACATTACTTCACTCTTCTAGAAGGTTATACAGAAGGATATTGGTAAATAGGATTTGTTATTTATGACCTTCTACCTATAGACATATGGGTATTCAGAGCGTACCTTACACGTTTTAGAGGAAATGTAGAGTGCATGTGTGCTTTCAATTGGCGGTTCTTAGGAGAAGCACTTGAATTTGGTGAAGTTCTCCAATAAAAACAATTATAAAGAAACTATACAGATGGAACCATATAAGTAACTTTATTGAAGACCTTGTATATCACCACTATGTTGGCTAGAGGTAGGTGAGGTAGAGATATTGGGACCAAGTCTCGTTAATGAGACATTGGAGCCGTTGTAGTTGATTACGAAATGTATAGTTATGGCTCAGAGTTGTAATAAGTCATATGAAAAAATACATAGGCAACCACTACATTTTACAAAGGGCGACCTTGTATTCCTTTGGTTTTCACCTAGATAGGATCACCCTAGGATTCAGAGGCAATGCATGTTGGTGCCAATGTTTGTAGGACATTTTGACGGACATTAGAGAATCAAGCCGGTGGCATACCGATTATCTCTTCCCAAAATATTTAGCACTATGAATTATTTTTTCCATGTTTCACAACTATAGACGTATAACCCTGACCATTCTCATCTGATTGATGGAGAATTGGATGACCTCAAGATAGATTCTTCAATTTAGAAGCATCTAATACATGTTTGGGGTCGTAGTGAGAAAGTTTTATAGGGAATGTCTATGTCATCAGTTCATGTTCTTTGGAAACATGGAAGGGTTCAAGAGGAAACTTTGTAATGGAAAGAGAACATGATGGATCAATCGCTTAATCGTTTTGGCTCAGAATCTTAGTGAAGTTTTAGAGTGCATATCGAGAAAGAGAAATCATAAGGTGGGGAGACTGTAAGATCCCAGCCTTTTCATCTCGGGCACATTTATATGTATTTTTTCAATATTTCATGTACCATTATTGTTTAGTAGTGGATAGGGGAGAGTTTGGGGCAATTTTTAATGAAAACTAAAGTATTTTGGGTTGGGCCCACTTTTTGAATGGTTTTACAAATCGTGTGGCTAAACCGTACAAACAGAGAGGTCCCCTATTTTGCACATGTCTTGAATGACCTTCTGACAAATATGTGCCAACCATGAAAACCCGGATAGAGTGATCCACATTGTTGGCACACAGTTTTCCTTAACAAATCACCTCTTCCCATGAAGCTGTGCACACAGAATTTAACATTGTAAAATCCTTTTTAATTCCACCAGAACCCCCTTTGACTCTCATATTCCTACCTTTAAATGGGATTGAAAAATTATTAGTGTTCCCAGAGCCTTCGTGTGGGATTCCATTGTTATCCAAATACCATTCTTCGGGATTGAATTCCCAGATTGAAGATACTCTCTTTTCTCTGTAGATATATTTCATCCTGTTTCTTCTCCCGTTCATTCCTCTATCTTCCCATGAACTTTTCATGAAAAATATCTCCAATTTTCATGGATCTAAAACAATGAATTGAGATATAGATCTTCGATTGTGTAAGTAGTTTTGGATTTTCCTGATCTTGATTATATTGATTTTAGTTGTGGTTTGGGAGTTAGATCCAAATATTGATCAAAGACGTTGTGCTTCTCTAATTTTGGGGATTTCCATTAAGCTGACATCCATCAATAAACTAAGGTAGGTGTTCTAAATCGAACTCACATATTCGTGATTTTGATAAGTGAATGTGGGTTTATGAATTTTCTAGATTCCTTTAATGGTTGATTTCCTAAATTGGATTAATTAATAATTTTGAATTGACTTGTGATTTAATTAATGATCAATTGATAATTTAATCATGAGACAAACAAATTGTGGTTTCCGAAATAGATATTTTGGAGAATTAGTATGGATAAGATATTGTAATTGAGGTATTTAATTGATTGTTTTCTGATAATTATTTGGGGTGAATTAATTAATAAATGATGTTTGGTTATGTATGATAATTAATTGGGGAAATTAATTATATGACAAGTTGTTGTCCAAAGTTAATTAATTGTGAGAATTAATTATGTTCCATTATTATGATCAAAGATAATTAATTTTTAGAATTATATCTAAAAATTTGATATTTGATATTGATATTTAATTGTGATGAATTAATTATGGAATTAAAATAGTGTTTATTCATTAATAAATTGATGAATTAATAAATGGGTTATGTGCTTAGTTAATTTTTTAATTTAAAAATTGCCTTTGAAATGTTTAACTAATAAATCGATTAGTAATGGAATGATATTACTAGTTCTTGTGAATTAATTAAAGATTAAATGGATGAGATTTTTGTGAGGCTAGACATGGTGTTGTTGACCGATTAGAAGATGGGACCTAAACATGGAATTTATCCCCAATATTTATCAATGAATGAGATTATGGGGTTCTAGGAATGAATACCTAAAAAGAATGAGATATACAGTGATAGGCATGTGGACCTACATTTAATAATATTTGGGGTTTTCGACATGATGACTTACACCTCTTGAGATTTGTGGTTCTATGTATAAAGGCCTAAAGAAAATGATTAATAATAATGAATGATGATTCAAATGGGAAACATGGATTGAAACAGGACCTAACGTGATGATTAAAGATTAAATGAAAATTTCGGAAGAGTTTAATTATGCATTATATTTTATTTCTTCATAGAACTACTTGCATTATCTTTTGACTGGACACATTTTAGACAACATTGGTGGTTTCATACTAAGTTGTACTCACACCCTATCTATGCCACCTGATCGGTAATAGAGTAGACATTTTTTTTGCAATATAGGATAATGGAAAGGCCCTACGATAGGTTTCGGTTTGAGATAAGATCATTGGTGAGGGAACCAGAAGTGGTTCGGGACCCGTAATGAGTTTTTGTTTATTTACATTGAGTTTCATTGTAGACACATGACACATGAATTGTGATAACATTTTTACCTTCAAATTGAGTATTGTATTATACTGTTTTACTATCACATGACATGGTATTAATCTAGTTATTTATACCCTTTCATTCTTGGATATTTTTATTTTTTTCTATTGGTGTTTTTTATTATGATAAAAGAGGGTATAGTCTCCCCAAGACTGACTTACATGACCCTCAATGGTTTTCGGCACCCTCTACCATATATGTGGACGTTCTTGAGGGAATTTGTCCAACCATCTTGAGCCACTGTTTAGTGTCACCCAGGTTGGGATGTCACATCATCCCATCATTGGAATGTGAGAATATGGGGAATCCAAATTTGATTACTCATTCAATATATTGGTGGGCCCTAGAGAAAGTGTTTGAAACATGATTCAAGGATTATTTTGAAGATTTACTTTCATAATGGTATTGTAGTTGTAATAGTCATTAAATAATTATGTATTATGTTATTTTTGGAATCATATATGTCTCTATATAAGATTTACTTAAGAATTACGGATTTAATAATGGGAATATAGGTGTAATGTAGATAATAATTTCAAGGTTTATGAAACCGATAATGTGGTTTTATATTATAATATCTTATGAAGATTAATGGTAGTTTAGGATACATTAAGAGCAATAAAACCCTTCGGTTTGGAGGTGTAATTCCATTTTTTTGACATATGATGAAAGGTATTGGTAACGTTTTTGGATTATTTTATCATTGTTGTGAAGGTAATTTTTAGTTATTGTAATTTTAGGACATTATTTTCTACATAGTTTTGGAAAAAGGATTTCGTTCAATATAAGAGGAAAATAATGAATCCAAAAATTCCATGGGGCTTGAACCCTTATTTGAGGGGTTACAATTTTATAACACCAACCACTATCCAATATTAAATATTAATTATGGAGGGAAAATATAAATATAAATATTTTTATGTATGTATATCATGTTTTAGTAATTTTCTAATCCAATTATTGAATAAGAGGGTCTAAGAGGATGCAATGGATATTATCAATATCATAAAGGAAATTAGGACATCAACATGAGTATTTATATTAGACTCCCCACAACATATAATTGGAATAATTATACTTGGATTTTAGTAATTCATTGTATGAAGTGATAAATATTAATCTCTATCATCTAATATTTCATGTGATATATTTTTTAAATGATATGACTCATGAAATTAATAAGGTTTCATATAGTACCATATTAAATTATACATGACTGGTATCTAATGTTGACTTTGATTTCTAGGTGATGGTTTCAACTAACATTTAATATAGATTTATGTTTTAAGAATGAGAAAACATATTTAAAACGTATAAAATATTCAAAAAAATTGGTCAAAGGTTTAAATAGGTGAGTGGGATCACATCACTCTCTAGATTAATTTTACTATAAAAATATACCTCACTCATGTATTTAGATTTATCCTTAAGAAGCCCTTTAAATTTATTGGGGTGATGTTCTAGAAATAAATAAATTGGTACAAGGTCTAGATGATGAGATGGTATATATGGTTAGATTCAATCTGTATGATGTAAGGAATGAAAAAATTTGATATATATTATATGATGATAATTGTTGATGTGATCACTAATTTTATGCATCTTGGAATTTCTCCATGTACATATAAGAGAAATTTAATCCCTAGATAAATCTATCTAGTTAAAAAACATTATCATATCGGGACATTAAATTATCATTTGGTTCTTCCAGCAAACCCCTCTCAGGTTCATGATGTGTTCCATGTATCTCTCTTTAGAAAGTGCATAGCTATTCCATCACATTTACCAAACTCAATGAACATACCACTAGATAATGATATTTTTATTAAGGAACTAATTTTAGAGATTCTAGATCAGATAGATAATATTCTACCATACAAGTAAACATGCCTAGTCATCGTTTTATGGAGAAACCAGCAATTTGAAATAGTTCCATGGAAAAAATAGGATATGTTGAGATATAAGTATCCTCAATTGATTATATTGTAGTGATGAATTTGAATGTTTAATTTCATTTTAAGGGCGCATATTGTAACACCTCATGTTTTTATAAATAATTATTTTGAACAACTTTAATTTAATTTATATCTTGACTTAAACAAAACCCAAAGAAAATATTTCACTAGACATACCATTAAGATGGATTTAGATACATCCAATTCCAATTTAATAATGTCCTTTATGCAACATTTGAATAGTTAGGGTTACAAATGACACTGTATTTTAGAAAAACCGCAATATATTATTAATATCATTATTTAAACACAACCACTAAAATAAAGATGTTAAACATAGATATTTGAGTGGTAATATATAATTTTTAAATATTAATTATAAATATTTTACAAAAAATAAATATATGGATAAAATATACTTTTTTTTTCATTAATTCCTTCATTCATTTTGAAAATACTATTTTGTTAAAAAAAATTGAACATTACAAAAATTAAATATTCACACATTTATAAACGATTTTTTTAAATATAAACTCATTTTTGAAATAAATGTCTCAAAATTATATTGTAGTATTGTTTTGGAATTTTTCTGAAAAGTTTCATTTTTTCGAAAAATAGTAATAAAATGATGAATTTTAATTGAAAAATGCATTTCTGATTTATTTTACTTATATAGATAAATTATATTTTTAATTCGTTTTGTATTTAAATTACATCAATTATATATCCCATAAAAATATTTAGGTCATTCTAATTAATCTAAAATTGAATAAAGATATAGAAAAATTTAAATTTTATTATCATTTTCACTTTAAAAATCCACTTTCTCTTTTCTTCAATAAAAATAATTTAATATTATATTTTAACATATATAAGAATAGAATTTTGAAAAATGAATTCTATATTTGGAATTATATTTATTTATGTTATCTAATAAGGTCAAATTATTTTTTTATAGAAATGAATAGTAACAACATTACAAATTATTTTTTATGGTTAAGAAAAAAATGGGTTTACTCAGTGTTAAAAAAATGATGTTTTAAAAATTAAACAAAACTTTTAAAAAAATTAATTTTATGAAATGATATAGAATATATACCTTATTTAATTGAGAATAATATATCTGGTATCCTTGTGGAAAGAGAATATTTTGGGTACATATTTTTCATTTCCTAATATTACAATTGTGTCACTCACCTCACTTATAAATGGCCACTCACTCCCCTCTATTCCTCAAAACATCAGACACATTTTTCGGAAAATACATTCCCAAATTAAATCCCTACTAATATCGTATCATTCTATAATATATACATTGGAGAAAAATCTGACATATAAGGCATTATTTGAAAACCTTATGAGGATACACGAAAAGGACGTAATGTTCACCAATGAAAATTTTGGTTTTATTTCGTCCCCCACATCATTAATTTCTTATTATAACATTATGACATAATAATATAATTATATTAAATAAATATATATGTTTTATTATGTTAATGGATTACAACCATCTCCACTTCCACAAATGGGTTATGAAACAATTATTTGTGTCTATGACTGACAACCACCTTGGATACTAAGGCCATTCGTTTTATCCATTAAAACATCCCAAGGATGGGTATGATGATGGATATAAATTATATATGATACTTGATAAATTTTTATACATCTTTATTTATTATATAATATATATATTTCTTAATTCCATTGCATAATGTATATGATAATTTTGTTAATGTGTACGTATGACTACTACTTCATGAAGAGATGTGATTCATTTTCACTAACCCATCACATAGAAGATAACAAGGGTAAATATAAGATATATATACATTCTAAATGATATAATTATGATATTAATTAGAAATTAAAAATTATAAAAATATAATATTTTGTTTATTTTCAATAATTTTCAGTCACTCAAAGATGATAACATCTTTATCATATATGTGGACTACTTCCTCTATAAACCGATGTGACTATCTATTATCATCACCAAACACCATTGAAAATATATATAATAATATTTAATAAAATATATTGATATTTATTTTATTATGCTAATAATGAAAATATAACATATTACTTAAAACTTTTCCATAATGTCCATTGAAAAATGGAAATGTAAATGCATTCGTAGGACTTACAATATCTGTCATCGTAATGTACTTCATTTCTCAAAACCTACATTCATGATTGATAATAAAATTAAATATGATATAACCATTTTATAATTATATAATTATTAATATTCTATATATTATGTTGATTTGATCAATTTAAGAGGAATTAAAATAAAAAATTAAAATATATATGAAAAACAATGTAGTTATGACACACAACATGTCATTAACATGGTATTATTAATAAAAATGTAATAAAAGGGAATAAGTAAATAATATATGGAATTATTTGTGTTGTTTCGGTTCTTTAATTGATTTAAAATAAACAAATATTTTTTATATATGTTCTTTAGTTTCTTGTGAAGGTAGTCAAGTCTTACGTTAAGGGATTTTTAGTCCTTGCTCAATTTATGGGGTTCATATGAAAAATAACTAATTGTTTCTTTTTTGTGGTGTATATGTTGTATATTTGATGAGATATATAATGAATCAATAACTTTTAATGACATATAATGTTTCATAAGATATTATTCATTACTGGTACTTCTAATTTTGAAGGCTACTAAAGTATTAAGGGTTTCCCAACTCACATTTTACTTTAGTAAGTCACATTCCCTATTCACCACATATTTATATTTTGTGATGTATATAATAAAAATTATTGTATTTTATAAGGATTATCTGGAAGATTATTTGGATTTAGATATACATTTTATGATCTCTCTTTGATGGGGTGTAGGTTTTAATATGTACAAATTCAATAATGGATTTTTTTTTCTTATCTTTCCTTTTTTGAGAAATATGTTATGTTATGAATGTATATTCTTTTAAAAGGATTATATACAGTGCATATTTCATTAAATACCTTGAATTTACTTATACTTTTGAAATTTAAATTTTCATTTAATGATGTTACTTCATGGGTATTGCCTATAAATGTTACTGAAGTGTTAATGATTTTATTTTACAATTTCATTTTTCATTGGGATTTATTATAACTATGTTTTAAATGGTAAAATATTATGACAAATTTCTCAATAAACACAAAAATATTATTATCCTATGTTTTTTCAATTAGAATAAATCATTTCCCTTAATTTTTATCTCTCTATCTATGCAAGATTTAAATATAATGGTTTTTAAGAAAATTGTCTTTCTATCTCATATTAGTCGAAAACCTTTTTTAGTTAAAAAAGATATTTTCTAAAAAATATCAAAAATAATTTTAAAATTTTTGAAATTATTTTCCTAATTAAAATTTTGAAAATATTTTAATTTTTACCAAATTTAAATAATGTATCCTTCATATTGTTTTCTAGAAAAATTACATTTTGTAGTTTACTAAAAAGATTAAAAAAATATTTGTTTTATCATTTACCACCTGAACAATATTACATGCTTTCAAGAGAAATATGTGATTTCAAGCATCATTTATACGTTTTCAATGTAATTTTGAAGGAAATTGTTTTCCTTAATATTTGGAAATTTTTTGGATTTTAAATAAATTATTTCAAACTGAAAATGAATTTGAATGATTTTTATGTATTAAGAAGTGGTTTTCAAAAGTGTAAGTATATTTTCCTCAAAAATGGTTTTAGTTTATTTTTAATTTTATGAAATTGGATTTTAAATTTTTTATATTTATATGATTATTTTGAAAGAAAATTTAACTTCTTTTTGAGAAGTTCAATTCAATTTGTCTTTAAGAATAATTTTCCAACAATGATGTCATCCATTTATGCAACAAATACAATACTGGGGATATAAAAAAAGTATAAAATTATTACATGTTATATCAATCCATTATGTAAACAAGATGTTTATGAAACCGTTTTATATTCATTAGGTTATATCATGATAGTACTATTATGAAATCATATTCTTTTTTAAACAGGTTATGATATATAGAAATTATGAAACAATTATCAAATGTCTCTTTTCTACTGGTTACAATATAATGAAATATTTGTGAAACCCATTTATTTTACTATGTTATGTTGTTATTAATACTTTGTGTTTTTATAGAACCCAAAAATATGGTTTTTATTATGTGATAGGTGGGTCCTATATCTCCCTATAATTCATTGGATATTGATTTATATCCCATGAGATATAATGGTCTAAAATATAGAGTGATCACAGTTTAGTATGGGAATTTTTCAGTTATTATTGCATTGGATGTAAATCTTGACAACTATGATGGTTTGTGGAGTGAACTCATTCCAATATTATAGATGTGGAAATGATCCTTGACTATAATTGAAATTATTTTTTATGTTTATTTGTAATCAATAAAGTTATGTCTTCTTCCAATGATATTATCATATTAAAAATATTATTTTTTCCACTTATTACTAATGTCATATTAAATGAAAATATTTATTCAATGACCGAATATTATAACTTTTGATATTCAAGTTATGGTATTCAATTGAGAGGATCATGTTCTCATACACTTTTGATCATGCTATTCTTATATATCAACCTTGTTTACCCTTAATGAGAATCCATGCTCACCATTTCTTATATTCAATTTTCCCAATTTATGAAGAATGTTTTTTATATAGGTGTGGGAAATGGGAATATCATTTTGGGATATGTAACACCCCGAGCTTTCACGATACGCTTCTCATTCAATAATGCAATAGCTTGCATTGTAAGCAACTTCGAGTTCTAAAACACTGCGATTAATCAAAGTAGCCGTTATGAATAGTAATAACCACTTTTTAAAATTATAGAAATTTTATATTTCAAAATGGACTTCATTCTTGTATTCCTAATATTGAAATTAGCATATGTTGAATTTTTGTAATTTTTTGAGAACTTCCAAATTTTTATGAATAGTGAAAAATACTTAAAAACAACTTTTTTAATAAAAATAATTTATAGTGATAAATTATACTATTGAGTGGTTTTAGAGTATAATTAGAATATATTTTTACCATTTTATTCAATTGTGGTCATTATAATTAATTTAACATTGAAATTGGACATAAACAATTTCCAATCTTTTTATATAAATTGTTTCTTAAAACACACTATTTGTTGTGACAGCAGGAATTAATTATAAAATTAATTAATGCAACTTATATGTTTGGAATTTTTTAAAATAGACATCATTTTTGAATTTGGGATATCAATTATATCTTAGGGTGAAATTTTGGCATTGTTCTGAAAAACTTCAATTTTTGATGAATAGTGAAACCACTAAGTGGTAGTTAAATAACTGATTTTTCGTTTAAATGAAATATTACCACTTCTGTGATTTGATTTTCAAAAATCTGACATACATGGTTGTCATTAAGAAGTAAAATGCGGTTCAATGAGATCAAAATAATTTTTTGGTGAATAGTAACTTTTATGTTCTTAATCGCGATTAGAGGTAATTAGTGTAGTTTAAGGTAAAAATAATGTTTTAATAATATGAGATGAGCTTGACACTTTTCCTACATATATTGGATGAGTCATGGCCGACCAAGACAACCCATGGGTCAACTTGGGGACCCAATGGAGCCACTTTGGTTGGAAAATGACATTAATATATATTTATTTAATGTTAAAATTAAATTGACACAAACATGAGTTGTTTTACTAAAACAGTTTTTAAGTGGGGTTACACAAGTCCAAATTTTGATAATAAATATTCATTAGAAAGATAAAAATATTTCCTAGATCATTGTATTTGTTTTATAATTTTTAGACATTAAATAAATTAAATTAATTATGACATCATGATGATGCAGCGATGACCTCAGTATTTAACAATTTAAATAAAATAGAAAGATAATGCAAAATCCAAGGCATACACTTGTAAAAAGCCTATTGGATGAAGATATTTCTAAACCTTATCACCTTATCCTCGAATTATATAAGTGTGGGACCTTTAGAATCCGAAAAGCATTGTGAAATAATGTAACATTTCAATCTTTCCAAAAGTGCCCCTCCTCTCCACTTATAAAATGCCCCCACCTCTCCCACCTCATTTACACTTTCAAGCCATTTGGCTCAGCCAAACTCTGACCAAATACTCTTCAAACATCCCCCTCTTACTCCTAGAAGCCTCACTTTGCGCAGAACCCTTCCCAAGGAAGTCTTTTGCTCAAATCAAAAAGAGTTACCCGATTTTGAGGTAATGTCTTCTCTAATGTTGTTTTGTTTTATTTATCTTCTCCAACGCCCTAAACTCTTTTTATTCATTTCTTTTGTAACAACACCAGTATCCTCAATATACTAGGATGTTTTTATAAGAAGGATTCGAGCTACACTTACACACACCTACATATAATGGTTAAAGAACATACGGTTTTTGTGGATGGCGAATTTCTGCCTCACGAAACGATGAATTTTCAACACTCATATAACACCTTAAAAGGTGGCCATTAAGATGTAACTATTTTTATATATGATATATAATATGTTTATGTATTACTTATGCTTCTGTATTTCTCATTTATGGCATACTTTATGATTTCCATTATGGGTAAAAACGTGATAATTTCATTTTAGGAAGTGCGGACTACCGCCCCCTCAAAGTGATTTGAATCATTAATGCCATATGTGGGATGTATAAAGGATGGAGTAAATGGTATTATACACTATATTATACTGGAATTATATTATACATTTATATCATTATGATTTAGTTCCATTAAATATGAAATTTAAATGAAAGTAGTGTTCATGCGTACGTACGGCTTACCGTCTCCATGAACAGTGGATTTCATTTCTTACCTCTAAATGTTACGTAATATTATAAATGAATGTATATACTGGATATATATGATATATATGACATCTAAATCATGAATATAATTATCGAGATAATGGATATTCTTCCACATAAACAACTTGTAATTATAAGAAGTTTATTGTTGACTCAAGTACCAAAGATCGACAAAACGACCGTTATTAACTTAAATAATTACATAAAGTTCATAACATTGTAATAAGTGATATAAAAAGGATAATGAAATTGAAAATGGTTCTTAATAAGGTATATATTAAATCTAGTTTATTATTCAGGAAGTTAAATAACGGTTGAGTCAAGTCAGACACAAGGTAAGGGAACTTCTTAACCCAACTTCCATTCTTTGGGTTAATCTCCTACTTTCAAATTATGTCATGATATTATTATGTCCTATTTTGTATTTTTACATTCTTTAAGTGTACCTAGAGTGAATACACATAATAGATCTATTTTATTTTAAAAATGGTCTTTTTAAGGACTTCGTCTCAATCCCCTTTCATTGAGGCATATTTGGTTTTATACACAACTTTCTTTTATATGGTGTATAAACCCTTTTGACTTTTACGTTTATTCACAAGGAATCTTTTTTATACGAAGTGTTTTGCTAAACGACAAAAGGGAATGTTTTTCTTTCCGTACTTATGCGGCAACAACGACTTCTCCGCCGCCATGACCATTATTTGTGTTTCGGCTTCCTCTACAAGCCATCATTTTTTTAATGAAAAATAAATACAAAGTTTTAACTTTCGTTTATTTTGGTATTGAAAATGGTTTTGAAAGCGTTTTTATTATATAAATGTGTTGTATTGATATCTTGTGATTGAAATGTGGAAATGTTATGTTTCCTTTATGCATGTTCTATGTGATACGATTATGTTATGGTTTATGATATGTTTAAACCTATTCATATGAGGAATGTATTGGACTTAATAAGTGACGGGTGGAGCCCGCTATAGCTCCTCGATGCATCGGTAGGTCTAATGAGACAACTAGATGTGGAATTGGCTGAGGCCCTTTCCCAATTTGATTTATGGTTTTGGCCGAGGCCTTAATCATTTTAGACGTCTTGGCCGAGGCCTTGACAAAATGTTTCAGAATGTCCGGCATTATACATTCCCTCATTATGAAAGTGGTTATTGATATTTCATGTGCTTATTCGACCAGTAGAATATCCATGTGAAGAAGTGAATGGCATTATCTCATTTTAGTTTTGCCATATTATGTTGATGTTCATGTTTAAAAGGCTATTGTTTTAGTTATACATTGCCTTAAATTTTTATGTTTATTTATGAAAGCTTCCGCAATATTGTTATCCTTACTGAGCATCTGAGCTCACCCCTTTCAATGTTTTAATATTTTCCAGGATGTGAAGAAGTATTTTATGAATGACCTGAGGATATGAGTGTGGACTATGGAGACTTTGTTATTGTAGTTTTTCACTTTATGATGTAATGTAACGTTTACGAATGTATCTAGTGTTTCCAAGGCTACTAAACTAATCGGTCTATCGAGACTTGATCTTTTGTGATCATGCCAATGTTACGAAGTAATGCACCGACTCTGGGTAGCTGGGGTCGGGGAGTTACAGTTGGTATCAGAGGCAGTTTAGTACTAACCTTGGAAGCTAGATGTAGATAAACTCTGATTAGAGAACATAGCCCAAAGATAGACTTTGAGGATTAGTATAGAAGAACTTCCTAGCATTTTGGTATTATAGAGATGTTATGAGTTTTCCGAGCAATACATCCATGTCTGGATACGAGCAGGTAGAGGTGGCTCTGGCACAGATGTACCTAGGGGTAAAACCCGAAAACACCACTTTGAGCTAGACTCGAACGTGACCTGGTGCACGACAACGGGCCTTGCTGCACTCTTGGTTACGACACTCCCGGGGGATATGCATAGGATAATTCTCATTTTCATTACAAACCACTATGAAGGGTTATGAGTATATACTTCCTCAAAGGAAACATTTCTTTTTATGATTATGGATTATATCCATAAATAGATCAATTTATGTAAAGTATTTTACAAATATGGAATTATATATTTTATTTCATAAACTAATATAGTTTATGCCATTGTTTAGAAATGGCTCCTAGTGGAAGGAATGGAAACTGTATCAATGCACGCACTCTGTGTAGGGATTTCCCTCCTGATCAAGATAATTATTGTGGATCTGAAGATACAACTGGTGCTGATCAACTTATTACCATACTGGGACAACTCACTCAGGTTATGAATAATAACCTTACTCGTATGGAGCACCCTGATCCGCAACGGGAGGATCAATGCTAGACTGTTTCATGAGGCAACAACCACCAACCTTCAATGGGAGTACAAATCCTATAGTAGCTGAGCAATGGATAAATTCCTTAGAGAAAATATTCCATGCCTTGGGGAGTAGTGAAAGGGAGAAGGTTGTCATGGCAGTTTACCGCCTCACTGGAGATGTCGATCAGTGGTGGTCGCTGATTCAAAACACAAAGGAAGATGATGACGTATCGAATATGGAATGGAGGGAGTTCAAAGAGCTTTTCTTAGAAAAATACTTTCCTCGTGACCATCGAGCAGATATGGAAAGGCAATTTTTGAGTCTGAGGCAGAAGGAGGATGAGAATGTCGCAAAGTATGCGGCTAACTTTACAAGGTTAGCGAGGCATGCTGCCGATTATATATGTAACCCAAGGAGTAAGATTGATCGTTTCTTTGATGGGTTAAAACCATTTCTCCATCGAGCTTTAGTATCAAAATCCTTCTCATCATATGAAGATATTGTCTCGTGTGCTATCAAGACAGAAAAGGAATTCTCTAAGACTTACGACAACAAAGTAAAGCAAGAGAAGAAGAGAACGGTGGAACAAGAGACAGATAAAGGGAAAAAGGGAAAGAAGGATTTTCCATTATGTGATAATTGTGGGAAGAATCACCCTGGTACTTGCCTAAAAGGAATGGGAGTTTTTTATAAATGTGGAGAAAAAGGTCACCAGGCACGTGATTGCAAGGGAAAGAAAGAGGCTATCAAAGTTGAATGCTACAATTGTAGAGAAATGGGTCATTATGCAAATGAATGTCCTAAGCGTCAAGGAAACTTATCTCAGAAAAGGCCAAGGGATCAAGGCCAATCTTATGTTGTGACTACAGTTGAAGCGGAATAATTAATGTATTGGTACTTTTGGACTCAAGGATTATATTCTGGTTATAAGAATAATGTCATATATTTATAAGGATTGTAATTCAGTACTTTTTGATTTCAGTAAGGTTTTAATATGATTAAGGTAATAATATTTTTAGTATGTGACAATAAGAGAAACTTTTCTTTGTTTGGGGAATCTGATGTTACAATTGATTTTTGAATTAAGAGACCTTTTAGAGAAAGTCTAGACAGAGGTATTTTGGATAACTATAATGGTTGGAGTGGATTAAGTTGATCTTTGGATAGTATTGTTTAAGGTTAAAGCATTTCTGAATATTACTTTTGGAATATTATAATACTATAGTTTTAGGAAAAGGACAACCTGCAGGGTGGGGAATAACCCGTCGCGTCGGACAAAGCTGTAGGAATCGAACCCACAACCATAGTGCGATAAGCCTTTATTTCCTACCACTAGCCTACATGAAGTCCCTGGTTATTAAAAAATAATTTTACTAATCTAAATTGTATGTGTTAACATTTGGAACCTTATACAATTAGGATAAGTATAATATTTTTGAGTTCTATTATCTTTTTGAGTGAAAGATGAGTTAAAGGTTGAAACTCTAATTGTCAAGCATAAATATATATATACTTATCTCTTATTCAATGAATAATTAATTCTTAAACTATTGTAAAGGGATATTAAAACAAAAAAATGTGTTATCCTAATACCTTATGTCTTGTTGAACTGATGATGTTTTAAATCAACATAGATTATAGGCTTTGAGGCACTCAATTTGAAAGTTGATTGTGATTGATGACCTCAATCACTCCCTACAAATATTTACGTTTTACTCCAATTATATGTCTTTAATTGCCACCAATGTTCTCCTAATCGAGATCATAATTGGGTGGTGACTCATTCATTTCCCTTTCCCTCTTATTAAGGCTAAATTTTAGTAATCTTATTTCTGATGTGGGTTTTTTTTCCTAAAAGGTATTTTCTCTTTTCAACCTTTTATTTTCAAAGAAAAATTTCAAATTGCGAGGACGCAATTTATTTAAGGAGGGGAGAATGTAACACCCCGAGCTTCCATGATACGCTTCTCATTCAATAATGCAATAGCTTACATTGTACGCAACTTCGAGTTCTAAAACACTGCGATTAATCAAAATAGCCGTTATGAATAGTAATAACCACTTTTTAAAATTATAGAAATTTTATATTTCAAAATGGACTTCATTCTTGTATTCCTAATATTGAAATTAGCCTATGTTGATTTTTTGTAATTTTTTGAGAACTTCCAAATTTTTAAAAATAGTGAAAAATACTTAAAAACAACTTTTTTAATCAAAATAGTTTATAGTGATAAATTATACTATTTAGTGGTTTTAGAGTATAATTAGAATATATTTCTACCATTTTATCCAATGTTGGTCATTAGAATTAATTTAACATTGAAATTGGACATAAACAATTGTCAATCTTTTGATATAAATTGTTTCTTAAAACACGCTATTTGTTGTGACAGTAGAAATTAATTATAAAATTAATTAATGCAACTTATATGTTTGGAATTTTGTAAAATAGACATCATTTTTGAATTCGGGATATCAATTATAGCTTAGGGTGAAATTTTGGCATTGTTCTGAAAAACTTCAATTTTTGATGAATAGTGAAACCACTAAGTGGTAGTTAAATAACTGATTTTTCGTTTAAATGAAATATTACCACTTCTGAGATTTGATTTTCAAAAATCCGACATACATGGTTGTCATTAAGAAGTAAAATGCGGTGCAATGAGATCAAAATAATTTTTTGGTGAATAGTAACTTTTATGTTCTTAATCGCGATTAGAGGTAATTAGTGTAGTTAAAGGTAAAAATAATGTTTTAATAATATTAGATGAGCTTGACACTTGTCCTACATATATTGGATGAGTCATGGCCGACCAAGACAACCCATGGGTCAACTTGGGGACCCCATGGAGCCACTTTGGTTGGAAAATGACATTAATATATATTTATTTAATGTTAAAATTAAATCGACACAAACATGATTTGTTTTACTAAAACAGTTTTTAAGTGGGGTTACACAAGTCCAAATTTTGATTATAAATATTAATTATAAAGTTAAAAATATTTCCTAGATCATAGTATTTTTTTTATAATTTTTAGACATTAAATAAATTAAATTAATTATGACATCATGATGATGCAGCGATGACCTCATTATTTAACAATTTAAATAAAATAGAAAGATAATGCAAAATACAAGGCTTACACTTGTCCAAAGCCTATTGGATGAAGATATTTCTAAACCTTATCACCTTATCCTAGAATTATATAAGTGTGGGACCTTTATAATCCGAAAAGCATTGTTAAATAATGTAACATTTCAATCTTTCCAAAAGTGCCCCTCCTCTCCACTTATAAAAGGCCCCCACCTATCCCACCTCATTTACACTTTCAAGCCATTTGGCTCGGCCAACCTCTGCCCAAATACTCTCCCAACTTCCCCCGCTTACTCCTAGAAGCCTCAATTTGGGCAGAAATCTTCCCAAGGAAGCCTTTGGCTCAAATCAAAAAGAGTTACCCGATTTTGAGGTAATGTCTTCTCTATTGTTGTTTTGTTTTATTTTTCTTCTCCAACCCCCTAAACTCTTTTTATTAACTTCTATTGTAACAACACCAGTATCCTAAATATAGTAGGATGTTTTTATAAGAAGGATTCGAGCTACACTTACACACACCTACATCTAATGGTTAAAGAACATACGGTTTCTGTGGATGGCAAATTTCTGCCTCACGAAACGATGATTGTTCAAAGCTCATATAAAACCTTCAAAGGTGGCCATTAAGATGTCACTATTTTTATATATGATATATAATATGTATTTGTTTTACTTATGCTTCTTTATTTCTCATTTATGGCAAACTTTATGATTTCCATTATGGGTAAAACGCGATAATTTCATTTTAGGAAGTGCGGACTACCGCCCCCTCAAAGTGATTTGAATCATTAATTCCATATGTGGGATGTATAAAGGATGGAGTAAATGGTATTATACACTATATTATACTTTAATTATATTATAAATTTATATCATTATGATTTAGTTCCATTAAATATGAAATTTAAATGAAAGTAGCGTTCATGAGTACGTACGGCTTACCGTCTCCATGAACGGTGCATTTCATTTCTTACCTCTAAATGTTACGTAATATTATAAATGAATGTATATACTGGATATATATGAAATATATGACATCTAAATCATGAATATAATTCTGGAGATAATGGATATTCTACCACATAAACAACTTGTAATTATAAAAGTTTATTGTTGACTCAAGTACCAAAGATCGACAAAACGACCGTTATTAACTTAAATAATTACATAAAGTTAATAACATTGTAATAAGTGATATAAAAAGGATAATGAAATTGAAAATTGTTCTTAATAAGGTATATATTAACTCGAGTTTATTATTCAGGAAGTTAAAGAACTGTTGAGTCAAGTCAGACACAAGGTAAGGGAATTTCATAACCCAACTTCCATTCTTTGGGTTAATCTCCTACTTTCGAATTATGTCATGATATTATTATGTCCTATTTCGTATTTTTACTTTCTTTAAGTGTACCTATAGTGAATACACATAATAGATCTATTTTATTTTAAAAATGGTCTTTTTAAGGACTTCGTCTCAATCCCCTTTCATTGAGGCATATTTGGTTTTATACACAACTTTCTTTTATATGGTGTATAAACCCCTTTGACTTTTACGTTTATTAAAAAGGAATCTTTTTTATACGAAGCGTTTTGCTAAACGACAGAAGGGAATGTTTTTATTTCCGTACTTATGCGGCGACAACGACTTCTCCACCGCCGTGACCATTATTTGAGTTTCGGCTTCCTCTACAAGCCATCATTTTTTTAATGAAAAATAAATACAAAGTTTTAACTTTATTTTATTTTGGTATTGAAAATGGTTTTGAAAGCATTTTTATTATATAAATGTGTTGTATTGATATCTTGTGATTGAAATGTGGAAATGTTATGTTTCCTTTATGCATGTTCTATGTGATACGATTATGTTATGGTTTATGATATGTTTAAACCTATTCATATGAGGAATGTATTGGACTTAATAAGTGACGGGTGGAGCCCGCTATAGCTCCTCGATGCATCGGTAGGTCTCATGAGACAACTAGACGTGGAATTGGCCGAGGCCCTTTCCCAATTTGATTTATGGTTTTGGCCGAATCCTTAATCATTTTAGACATCTTGGCCGAGGCCTTGACAAAATGTTTCAGAATGTCCGGCATTATACATTCCCTCATTATGAAAGTGGTTATTGATATTTCATGTGATTATTCGACCAGTAGAATATCCATGTGAAGAAGTGAATGACATTATCTCATTTTACTTTTGCCATATTATGTTGATGTTCAAGTTTAAAAGGCTTTTGTTTTAGTTATACACTGCCTTAAATTTTTATGTTTATTTATGAAAGCTTCCGCAATATTGTTATCCTTACTGAACATCGGAGCTCACCCCTTTCAATGTTTTAATATTTTCCAGGATGTGAAGAATTATTTTATGAATGTCCTGCAGGGATTGAGAGAAGAGGATATGAGTGTGGACTATGGAGACTTTGTTATTGTAGTTTTTCACTTTATGATGTAATGTAATGTTTACGAATGTATCTAGTGTTTCCAAGGCTACTAAACTAATCAGTCTTTTGAGACTTGATCTTTTGTGATCATGCCAATGTTACGAAGTAATGCACCGACTCTGGGTAGCTGGGGTCAGGGCGTTACAGGATAAAACATATATCTTTCATGAATTGAAAATATTTTTTTCCATGTTTCCATAGGAAATAGAAATTTATAGTAATATGGGATAATTTTTTTTATTTATTAAATATTAATATATAAATATGTAACATAAATGTATGAAAAGCATGGGTAACTATTTGTGGTTTAAAAAAAACAATGATGAAAATAAAAAAATGTATAACCCATTTAAAAATTCACCAATGATATAATTGGAAAAAGATTTCATATATATATATAATAATATTTATAAACCAATCAAAAAAGAAATTTACAATATCACAAGGTATATCAATGGATAGAACTATTTTATAGGAGAACCTGCATTGTTTGAAAAGGAAAATTAGTTTCCATTGAAAACATATGTTGGAATTTGAGAGACCAACTCCTCATATTCCAAGATTAACATGGTGTAATAACACAATGAATAGAATCACCCTAATATGATTCTAGACAAGTTAGAAACAAAACACCCCTCTAATAACTAGAATATTGTTTAATATGGAGGAATAATCTATTTTAGAGGAGTGAACAAGTTAAAAATGAATTAATACAAATCATTAATGTTTCTTGTGGCTGAAGTTACCACCCATGGAAGACCAAGAACACTTTTTGAAATTTAAAAATAAAAAAACCATGTAACCACATCCAAGTGATACCTAACATGTAATCATGTCTTCACATATTAGATAGCCCATGACGGCCATCCATGACCACCTGTAGGTATCCAAGTTGGTTTGGCCCGACTATGACCTCCATTATAGACTGGTGTGGTCCTCCAGGCCAAGGAAAATATGTTTGACCCCATCATTATTCACCCCATGACATTCCTAGATTTTAACCATTTTGGATATGGCCATTTTATATATCATTTTTAATGGTACAACATTGATTGAAAAAAATTTTAGGTCCTGAATATTTTAAAATATAAATACTAAAACTACTTTTTGAATCAATTATGCGTCTGTAAGTATAAAAAATTTAAAATCTAAAGATAAATGACTCTTTAACATTATTTTTTATTCCTTTATGTGGTAACATATATATAAATATATTATGATTTTTAATATAAAATTATAACTAATATTTATTGAGGCATTGAAAAAAGTTTGACCAGTATTTTAGAGGGAAAAGGTTTTAGTCGATACAGATTTGTCTAGTGTAATAAACAAAGATCTATATTTAAGTAAAAAATAAAAATTCATTAATGTATATAAATTTAGGAAACGTTATTCATTTATATCTGATGAAATTTAGTGGATATTGAAAATATTGAAAAAAAGTAACATTCATGATCAAAAATATCATTTAAATTTTCGAAATTATTAATATAGTATGTTCTGAAAGATCATCTATGATAAAAAAGGGGATGTTTTCATTGATCATTTATTTTAGAGGAATTTATAAGATGCTTCAATAATTTTAGTGAAAAATTAAATGATTTTGAGAGACCATAATTTGGAAGATTGATTGATATTAATATAAACTAATACGTGTTACAAATGTTTAGTACATATATAGGACTATGTTATGAATATAGAGATTCTATAATATATTATTATGTTCTAATTATTTTCATCCTATACAGGTTCATGAAGTTTATTATATTTTACTTGGTGAACAAGACTAATGGTATTGACTGTAGGGGATCAGTTTTTCATGACATCTTACTTTTTGTTTTTTGATGTTTAAACATTTTCATTGGGTCGTTAAAAGAATGGATATGGTTTTGATCTAAAATATCAAATATAAGAGTTTTTTGTTTCATTATTTTGTCAGTTAAAACAAGGAGTTCATTATTATGTGATGATTAATGGCCCTTAGAAAGTCAAATTAAGGCACAGTCCTTTCTATTATTATGTAGTCTTTTCTGGGATATGGTTCTTGTAGTGTGTGCATGGCCTATATGGTATGGAAGAATCAGATGACATAATTAAGTGTATATATTAATTTTAAGTAACCTATGTTGTAGATATGGGTTTCATAATAGAGATTATGGGGATGCAAAAATTTCTCCCAAGAACCTGAGGGGCCACTAATGTAAGGTCATAGGATTTTTCATAGATCCTATGGGTTAGAGTTCAATCATCTTTATCAAATGTGTGGGAGTGTGGGTAGGGGTAGTATAAGTGTTTTCATTAGTTTCATCACATTCATACCCTATATTTTTGGTTAATTTAATAAATGTATTGATTATTGGGAGAATGATTATATTTGGAGGTTAGATTAGTGCCTATAAAACGCAATTATTTTATGACATATTTCTCTTCAAATTAATTTAATATCTTTAATAGCATACGATATATATATCTCCAAGTGTAAATGGAAATTTAAATAGTATACCATTACAAAATATTTGTTAAATTAGTATATTGAATAGTGATAAATAATTTTTTAAAATAATGATTATTTTTTATATAAATCAAATATATTTATAAATACGTACAAATTTTCAATTAAAATCTTTATAATCCTACAGAATACTTTTTTACTTGAATTTTTTTACTTTTAGGCGAAGATTATGTATTACTATTTTTTCTCACATTAGAAAATTTCTTTGAAAAAATTAATTTCATTTTGAAATAATAGTTTAAAAATTATCATAGATTTAAGTTTTGTTAATTTATTTGAAAATATTTATTTTCAATTTAAAACTAAAAAAATTTATCATTTTTATTTAACGGTTTATTTTAATTAAGTTTATTTAAAACATAAATTTTATATAAAAATGATTTAAAAATTAAAATTATGTATTTAATAAAATTTTGAATCCAAATATGATCATTAAAACTAATTTTATGTTGGGTTTTTTTATAAAACCTTATTATACGGAAGAAAATAGTTTTTCTTACATGATTATTATTATTGCATATTACAAGATTAATTTTAAAATAAATCCATCCACTTAGATGAATTTATTTTTTAAAAATGCATTACAAATTTGTAATAATTATTTATATGTTTGGTAAAGAGGAAAATTTCAATTTTTTAAATAAATATTATAAATAAAAAAGTCTCCATTGTTAATGTTAAGATGGGTTTATCAGGGATGTTAAACCCAGAGATTAGGGTATGTCTTCCAAAAAATGAAGATACTTCGTATTTTTAGGTAATATATCACAATAATAATACCATTCATTATTATATATGGAATATTTGAATAAATATGATGTAGAATGAGATGGTTATATTTTAATCCTTTAGAAAATTTCTAGTGTGTAATCTCCCCCACATATAAATTGACACCCCACCATTCTATTCGTTATATCAATTTCAACCATCTAGAACAAGAAACCACTAAAAATTTATATTATAAAATTATATATCTATTAACCATGGGTCCTTTTATTCATAGAAGACCAATCTATAGGTCCTTTATAAGGTATCTAAAGAAGGTCAACCAAAGGGGAGGTAATAATCATACCCGACATCGTTCAAATAATTTCTTCTTCTACCTCCTCTAAATCAGTGGTATTGATCATAATTTAAAAAATTAATTATCATATGTGTAAAAAAAATTTACTATTATGTAATGATAACATGAGAAAATATTAAAGGAACACCATAAAAGTTATCATATTCTACCCACATCACAGAGTTCAAACATAACATGATATAATATTAAAATTTTATCAAATTATAATAGATATATTGTTATATATGTTAATTAAGTGGGTATGAATAATATTAACTACTCAATGAAAAAAATTACAATATAATGTTGTTGATATATTCTTAATAAGAACTTCATTTTTTAAAATTTTATTTTCTTTTATAGAAATATGTTTCCTTTAAAAAAAATTATGTAAATATTATAAATAAATAATAGAAAATATTAAAATAATAATTTATAAATTTAAAAATATTTTTTAAATAATAAAATAAAAAAGTATTTATGGCTAGTTTTTTCTATTTTTCAATAATGCCGACTTGTCATTGAATAATGAAAAATTGATTTTTTGTAAAACTATTCATATTTTATAAAATATAGTAATTTAAATCATCTTAATATTGGATTTTATAATATGATTATTGTTAGTGTTTAAAAGGGTTTTTTCTGAAAAATATACTAATGTTCAGGAAGATTCTCTATTTAAATTAATCTAAATAAGTATTAATTAAGACTGAATTGAATTAAATTTATTAATTATATATCAGTAAATATTAATTAGAATAAATTTAATTATTATTAAAATTTATATAGTTATATTATTATCATCTTATGCTTGAAAAATAAATATATGTGGGACCTCTTTTCGGAACATCTTTGATTTTATTTTTAAAGTACAATCCTATACATAATTATATTTAATTTGATAAAATATCATCCATATTATTAATTTTAAAAATAGATAATATATAAAAATATTGAATTAATATATTTTCATAATTAATTGTAAAAAAATTATAACCCATTTACCTTATTTAATGATAAAATTGGGAGGCAAAATAATTACATAAATGGAAAAATTGATTAAAACAAGGTTATTTCTAATTTTATAAGAGTTTATTGGCCTCATTACTTTCACACTCATTTAATTTTTAATTTTTCCTTCACATGTCTTGAGAGTGACATCCCATTATTTAATAGTGTTGGGTATTTACAATAATGTCAATCATTATCCCTTATAAAATGGAATACCCTCTTTTCTATATTACTCAGATTCAAAACCCATTGGTATAGAAAATTTATAATAATAATGGTTTCATAATTATACCCACACATTCTAACATATATATTTTTACCATAAATCAAATCAAGTAAGTCTTTAGGTATAATCGTAAAGAGGTTGTCCAAAGAATAGGTGTCGTTTTTAATAAAGAATGTTTGTTTTCATTACTCTTAATACTACAGAAAATCATACTAAATAATGATTATAAATTAAAAAAATTACCTACCATATATTAATATGTTATTATTTTAATGTCCAAACATAATTATATTTGCACTTCCATTAACTAGAAAAAGAAATCAGCATGCATGTGCATGATGAATAACTTCCTCATGAACCAACCTAACTCATTTTACATTATAACCTCTCAAGACTGATCTTGATTATGGATAATATTTTGATATATGATAAAATTTAAATATTATCCATTATTAAAAATTAATAAATCATATTATTTTTTACCATATGATCAATGGGAAAAAAAGACATTGATGCACATATTTAAAGCAGACAACCCCCTAGTATAACGATGTGATTTATTTTTTATTACCCAATAAAATTGATTGTATATTTACATATATTTAACAAATCATTATATAGAAGATATTATAATCATCATGTAAATATAAAATTACCATACCTTCTTTTCACCATGATCATTGAAAATATTGAAACATTACACATACATACGAATGACCAATCATCTCCATGATGGTAACTATGTACATTTTTAAAAAAAATATTTCTTGTTTTATTTATAGTATATTTTATTTAAAAATTTTAATTCTGAATTTTGTATTCTAGAAAATAAAGAATATTGATCCATTTGACAATGGTCAACACACTGATGCCTTTTCTCAATTATGAAAAGTGAATCCTGAAAACACCCATAAGAGATTATGTAATAAAATATGTTATTAAAATAAATGATGTATATGGTTTATGTATAATGGATTAAACCTATAAAAGGTTATTAAGAAAAATAGTAATTTATATTTGTATGTTATTCATTATATAGAAGTCATACACTACAAAATATAAAATTTAGGTAATTATTTCATCTCAGACAACAATCATTGTGATACATGTTCTTTTATGCAGATAATTTATTTTATATAAAATATATACTACCCCTTAAAAATTTATAATAAAAATTCATAAAACATAATGTTATTTTTCTTATGATTCATGTAAATAAATTATGTATGTTATGATTCAAACATTTTCTAAGATTTAATGGTTTCTGTTTCTTTCTGATTTCAATCGATATTATTTATGCTTGAAATTTCTTTATAAGAAATTAGTTTGTAATTATTTAATAAAACCTTGTAATTTATTTCTCACATTTTTATTTATAAAATTTTTAGGTAATAGTATCATTTCCTTATCGTTGGTACGTAATATTATTGAGAATGTGTTATTAAGATTAAGTAACATAAATTATTTCTTTAGCTAAAAATAAATTATTATTCCATATGAATATTTTCAAAAAATATGTAATTTTTTTAACAATCCCAGAAATATTTATCAATGAAATTTTGTACAAATTTCAAATTTTTTACAAAAAGGTTTGAAATTATTATTCTCTTCGTTTTCTAGATGAGGAACTTTTTGACCGATATACTATAGTGTGAGAGGAATAATTCCATCAACATATATGGTATGTAAATAAAAACTCCCCACCATAAACCCATAACTATTATAATATCTTTTTTATGATTTCAATGTTTCTTTAAATATAAGATTTTTTCTATAATATTTTAGAAATTTATATTTTATTTCGATGTGCTTTCAATGTGAAAATTCTATTTTCTCAAGAATTATTCTATGTAATGTATTATAAAAAATTTCACCAATGAGGAAAAAACATTCAGGTTATTGATTACTTATTAATTATTTATATATGTGTCTCGAATATAGAAATAGTATATTCTCCCAAAATTTTATGTGGAAATAAATTCCTTATGTTTGTCTCTCAAATTTCTTTTTGTGAAATTTATGTTGATTTTATTATGAGAAATGGTTGGGAAACCTATAATCATTTAGTTAGTAATTCTTATGTTATTCCTTCTATTTTATATCATTTTAAAAAATTCAAGAACAAGTTATGATGGGTGAACCTAGGGAGAACGGGTTCATCCTCATATTTCATATATAATGTTTGTTCCCAGATAGATCTCCAATAATTAGGGAAATCCTTAATTCCATAAGACATAATAAATGGGATTATGGAGTAAACCCAATCAATGCTTGGACGCTTTACACCATGTCGTGTTGTCTAGTAAATTTTCCTTAACTTGTGTTTATTCAATGTTTTGTGTTTTTACCACATTTTATATGATTCCATGAACTTATCATAATATGTTGTTTCTGTTATGAACCAATGTATTCACTGTTAATCTGTATATTTTATGATAACAGATTATACATTTGAATCACATGTTAAGAATTCTTATCATGTTTATTAATTTACTAGCCTTTTCAGGTCAACCATTTTATATGAATTCCCAATGTTATCCATTAAATATTGGAAGCTCAAAATGATTTATGATAACATTATAGGAATTAAAATAAAGAATATATATTTTATCTCACTTTTATCTATTATGAACCTATCCTTAAAAAGACTCTAGATGTCATGATCCACATTTTTAATGTATATTAATGAAAAAAATAACCAACAATAACTGTAAAATGCTTGAATCATTACTGTTTTTATCATAGTAATGGTTTAGTTTTCCTTTCAGAATGAAGAAGAGAAGACTTTCATGAGAAACCTGTAAACAAGAATAAAGGTTAGCATATGTATAGAAAAATTTATTGGAATTTTGGTGATGTTTATATCAAAGGTTTTCAAAGAAATTAAATATATGATTTTATTTTGTAAGTGGATGTGGCTCTATAATAATTTTATATTGGGGTAATAGTAACAAAAATGGTACATTAGGATTTTACACGATCATCACCCAATTTCCAATAATGGTATCTGTTTCACAATAGGTTTGACACTCCTTCGCGAGTTATTTATGAAATTTACATTCTATTTGTAAACCATCATGAAGGACATTATTCGAATATAATAATTGACAAACTATGTTAAGCCTAAAGTATCATTGGTTTTTAATTATATGGTTCATCAAAATTATAAATTAATATGTTACATTTTTAGGTTTTATTTTATGGGATTCCATGATGATTAAGAGACTTTTGGGAGGCATTTATTGTAACATAACCTTTGGGTTCAGAATGGGATTTAGTAAAGAATGTTTTTTTGAGGAATAACTCCTTTATATTTTATAGAAATAAGTTTCATGGTATTTGAATATTTTATGTTTCATCCAATCTGTGATGATGTTGCAATTCTATTCAAAAATGTTTATTTGATATTTTGTGAATAAAATAAGTTATATAAAAATATTTAGTGGATAAAATCAAATTTGATTATTACTGTTATTTTGAGTATGTTCATCATATTTTTTCGAATATTACAGAAGTTATATTACTATAGATTTGTAAAAAATAAATATTGTATATCGGATGAAAACTCATCACATTCGCCAAGCACTTGTGGTTAGAACATAGATCCAAAAAATGATAAGGGGGAAATACCCACCACTGGCATACAAAATATACTGGTTATTATGAATTTTGTTTTACATATAAAATTTCATTGATAAATTTAAATTTTATTTTGAGATACATATTATAGGATCAAATAATTTTATATTTTAGATATTTTTATGTGATTAATTATATTTTTCGAATCTTTTTATTAGGTTGATATATATATACTCCTTATTTTTAACATTAAGGATTAATTGGGATGAATTCTATTATATTTTTTGATATGAATGTTTGATGTTATGAGATAACCTTTGATGATTAAACTTCTTTTCATTTGAATATTATTGAAATTTTTTTGGTAATATGGTAACTTATTTATATGATGATCTATGTTAATGGATTTTAATTTTATTAATTTTGGAGATTAATATATTATGTTTTATTTTCAGTTTTATCATACATTGTAATAAATTTTTTGGGTTTTTATTAGAATATTTGGAATAAATTGATACACAATAATGGAACATCAGATATGTTAAAAGATATTTTTCATACTACAAGAATAAAAAAATAATTTTTTATATTAATTTTGTAGATTAGTAACTGAATTTGAATTTTTTTAAATAAAAAATATATGATGAAACTATGTATATAAAATAAAAATATAACATGTAATTATATTTTATGGAGCTTTGTATCTTGATGTAAATGAATCCCATTACATTGGGAAATTGATCTTGAAATTAATATGTTATTCATTCTTGATAAGTCAACGTTCTATTCACACTTAAAAAATTTATAATGTTATCTCTTAAATGGTATTCTTCCCAAATTCATGTTTCCATTTTCCACTAGTGTTCTCTTATATGAAAACCTAGTAATGTAATGACATTCCTTTTTCTATTACCTAATTTTTATAATAATGTTTTATTTTCAATTTTAGGATGTGAGTTTTCCAAAAATGAATCTTTGAATGTCAAACCCTTAACTACTGAGAATATGTTAAAATTATTTGGGAGTCAATTTATTTGTGAGTGTGGATGAATGTAACACCTTCTAGTTTTATAATAACACTCTATATGATGTCATATTTTACACACAAACAAGAGTTTAAACAAAACCCAATTAATAATAAAATATTATTATATAAATTTGACTGATTTCAGATAGCCATTAAATTAGAGGTTATGAAAAGTATTAACATAATTATTAAACACAAAAAAATTACTATAAAATGTAATGATAAATTCTTAATAATCACTCTAAATTTATCAAATATATATTATCCAATAAAATATACATTTTCATAAAATATTATTTTTATTACTATTTATGATAAAATATTATATTTAATTTATAAAAAAATATCACAATTTTTTTTATAAAATATTAAAAAAATAAATTAAGTTTAAAAAATTTCTTTATGTTGAAATTTTGGCATCTTATGAAAAAATATTTATTTTTTATTGAATTCTGAAAAATAATGATTTCTGTAAAACACACATTTATTTTAACAAATTCAATATTTTAAAAGTAATATTATCAATTTAATTTGGTATAGAATTAAAATATTTACTTTTTTTAATCCAATTATTTACTATTAAAGAAATTAATATTGTATTTTTGTATAATATTTTCTATGATTTAAGATAGATATATTATTAAAATGAATTTAAAGCGTATAATGATTTCACAATTTAACCAATTCAAATAATCACTAATGAGGACTAATTTAAATTAAATATTATATATATATATATATATTTAATTTCATTTTATTATGATTACTTTTCATATATCGTTTATCATATTATCATATTCTTGATATATGCTTTCACTGAAAAAACATTTCCTCAAAATGTTTGTTGGTTTAATTTAAAAATATATTATACCACATTTGTGAATTTAATTTTTATAACATGGAGTAAATATGTAACACCCGAGACTTTTATAAGAAAAATTCGGTTTTTATGTTATATAAATCATCAAAGGAATCATTCACTACACACAACACTAGCTTGTCTTGCTTTACATGCAACTGCGTTCTTCCTCGATGGCTTGTGTCGTACGCAATATCGAGTTTCACTAAACAATGATATGATATTAAAATATTACTAAAACTAGCCTTTATGAATAGTACTAACTAAATTTTTAATTTTATAACATTTTAATTCAACTTTTACATTTTCTAGAATGAGGTATAAAAGCAAAATCAATTTTTTTGGAGAAATGAAATATTTTTCAAAAAATACCGTTTTGCCACTTTTTGATGGAGCACCCACATTAAATCTTGTTTTTGAAATTTTTATAAGTTCAATTTGAAAAAATAAAATTCATCTTTTTAATCAGGGTATAAAAATTTACTTTGGAAAAAATTTTGATATTTTTATGATAACTTTCATATTTTGATGAATAGTAAAAATACGCTAATTTTTATTTAAAAACAACTTTTTTCATTGAGATAATTTATATGGATAAATTATAATATTGAATGGTTTTAAAGATTAAATGGAATATATTTTTACCATTTAATATAATTTATGTCATTATAATTAATTTCATGTTGAATTCATAGGTAAAAACATTTCAATCATTGGTAATGTTTTAACTTCTAAAACCCATTTTCATAACAACGGGATTTATATTAAATTAATTACTGAAACTTATATGCTTTTAATTTTGAAAAATGGATTTATTATTCAGAATCAGTGGGTCCAAATTATGTTAATAGGATAGTTTTTATTTTTGGTCATTATGAATAGTTACTACGGTAAATTTTATTTACCATAGTTAAAGGTTAATCGGGTAATTAAGGGTAAATATAAGATTATAAAATTACCCTAACACCTGCCAAAATCCTATTTAATGACTAAAAGTAGATCCATATCACCTAAGGGTCTGATTAGATTCCTATAATGGACTTTTTTCCATGAAAATAATTTAATTATTATTAAAACCAAAGAATGTGACAACATGTCACTTTCTTAAATATTATAAGTATAATAATTTTAATTTGGTGATAAACTTAATGAAACTTAGAACATAAATCGTATCCAGAAATCTAATACAATTTTCTACATCATAGGAATTTAATTGTATTTTTTAGGGATTAAATAATTATCATTAATTATGACACAATAGTGATGTTGAAATTATTTTATTAATTAAAATATCAAATAAATAGTTTTAAAAATATTAAAATAAATATTATATGAACTATTTTATGTTCTACACTAATTTTCAAGATACATATGACATTTTATGAATCTATTAAAGTTTTTATTTAGAACATATATTCTGTATATATTTTATTTAAATTCAAATAAATGAATAGTGTCAAAATTGACACTATTGTTATTTTATGAATATTACATATTATAAAATTGTTTAAAAATCACAAAAATATTTAAAAATTATAAATTAAAATATATATGGTCTACATTGTCATAAAGTGTCAAATTATGGAAAATTCACAAAACATATGTAATTATTTATAATAATTTAAAATTTAGAATATTATTACCACAAATAAAATTAAATTGATAAATAAGGATAAATCAAGTTGATAATGTTTAAAATAAAATCCTAACATGTCTAAATTTTATTGGTTGATGCTATTACAACCCTATCTCATCTTATATTCGAATATGAGTCATTTTTGGAGGTTTTTATGTGGGGATGGAATTTAATATAAACAGATATTTCTTATATTTCCTAAGGTGCCCCTCTCCTCCCTTATAAAAGGGAACGCCCTCCCTCTCTTCCTCACACAAATTTGAGCCTTCAAGATCGGCCAAACCCTGCCCATTTCACTTCCCCACTTCCTTAGAAACCTACTAGAGGTACTGGTCTTATCAAAAGACCAACTCTAAGGCCCTAAGACAAAGTTTAAAGGAGGCACTTCGAGAAAGAGGTAATACCTTCTACCATTTTCGTCAAGTTCCATTCCTCATCTACTCCATCTTATTTAGTTGTTTCATTATGAGGTAATAAAATTAGTATCACTCATATACTGATATGTTATTATAAATATGAAACAACCCTATTTCACCTCTTATCCATCCTACGGAAAATGAAATCACCGCGCGTGCGTACGTACGGAATACCGTCTCCACACCGGGGTGTAATCTATTTTCCACCACCACCTTACTTGGATGGATATAAAGGTGAAAGTAATGAATATATATATTATTATTGTAAAGTGTTATTGATTCTGAAATAGTATACATACACTCCAATACAATTCCATGATCATGGGAACAATATAATCGCTCGTGCGTACGTACGGAATATCGTCTCCACGATGTGATGCAATTCGTTCTACACGATCTTCTTTGCATAATGATTATATAAATGAATTGAATGAATGAATATGATATATATTACACTAATACCATTCTGTAAATGAGTTATCTATAACCTAAAGAGAAGAATAAGAATTAATTTGACAATCACGCATAAGAACAAAAAGTAATAAACACCAGAATAACAAGTAGTAATGAAATATTACTAATAAGAAGCTAATAATATTACCATATATGATATCATAAAAATAAATATGATTCTGGAATAAGTCAATAACATTATTTAAATCATTATACATGAGTTTCAGACACTTACGAAGAAAATCGGACCTAAGGTAAGGAAAATATCACAATCTCATTTTTATCCGAGATTGTTTATACTTTGGCAATTACTGGGGTGTATTTTATCATCCACATCCATGTTTCCCCAATATGTAATATTATTTCCATCCACATACAATAGTTTATATCCAATTTTACCCTTCGGTGAGTTTTAATAAAAGATATGAAATGAATCTTTTGTCGTTTTTTCTACGAGATACTTTTTGACTTTTCTGACAAAAGTACGTGAAGAATGTTTTTTTAACTTATACGGCATAAATGGAATTTTTTTAAAACATTATTTCCAAGAGGAATCCTTTAAAATTTTTCATGTTTAGTTTTAATCAACTTCTTTTTGTTTAAAATTGTATGACATGTTAAGAAAGAAAAAATGTTTTTGAAGTAGAAATGATATTTTCCTCAATAATGGAGTTCAAGAGTTTTATAAAAATTATTTTCCATCTAAGATAATATAGGGTTCTATTTTTATCCCTATTATTAAATGGATTTTATTATGTTGTGATGGAAATATTTTTATGAATTGCTTTATCTTATATCAATTGTTTTATGATGTCACGATGTTTAAGATTCACATTTTTATTACATGGGTTATGATATGATGTATGGTTTATGATTTTGTGGCACACATAAGAACGGTATCATTAAGAGATGGGTGGGACCTATATCTCCCTCCAATGCATTGGGTAAAGATTTTATATCTCATGAGATAGACATGGCTGGATTGGCAGGTTAAACTGGTTTAGTGAAACAGGACTGAAACGAGGAGTGAACTCGGTTTAGAAATGGACTTTTTCCACTAAGATAGTCTTGGAAACGAGTCTTGTCTAATAATTAATGATTCTCTATGATTATGTGTGTATGCCACAAAGTTTCATGTTTTATGTTATTATTATTGGGATTTTATTTCACTACTATGATTTATCCCATGTTATGAAATTATTCTCTCTTTTACAGGTTAAGATTTCCAAAATGTTATGTTCTTATGAATATTATGTGATTGATATTTATTTTGTTTACCCTTACTGAGAATTTGAGCTCACCCTTTTGTATGATTTATTTCCCCAGGTCAGGAAGATGCTTATTAAGTAAGATATGCCAAAAGGGACTACAGATATGATGAAATAAATGGGAGACAGTGTAGACGCATTATGAACCAGTTGTTTATGTTTCCCGGTTTCTAAAGACACTATACCTATACGGTCCTTTCTTGGTTTTGTTATATGTTTTAATAATTATTCTTCAATTTTGAAGTAATAACACTGTATGTAAAGTATGGGTCATTATAGATGGTATCAGAGGAAAGGTATAGTTAACCTTTGGAATGTAGGATGCGAAAGCCTTAGTAAGAACTCTAAGGAAAAGTCTAAGCATAGAACACAATCTTAGTGTTTTAGAAATGACCATGAATAACCTAGGATAAGACATTATGTGTGAAATTTTATTCATGATTATGTGGTTTTCCTATTATAATTAGTGTCGCTCACAATATTCTTATTGGTTTTAGTCAATGGCTGAACCCGAAGGAACCGTGTTAATTCAGAATGCGATGGGAAATGCAATGATTGTCCCCCTGAACAGCCAATCGTTATGGGATCTGGAATGCAAAATATTGTAGCCATGCTGACACAATGTTCTCAAGCTATGAATCATGCAGGACTTCCAAACGAGCAAAGGAAGGAGCAACATTCTGTTGAATCCTTCACGAGGTAGCGTCGACCTCCTTTCAGCGGGTCTACTGATCCATTAGTTGCTGAACAATGGATTAGTACTACTGAAAAGATATTTTCAGTTCTTCAATGTTCTGAACATGATAAAGTAATCCTAGCAGTGTATCGTTTGGAAGGAGATGCAGATCAATGTTGGAATATTATTAATAATATGAGGCAAAGGGATGAAATTGAGTCCATGGGATGGGACGAGTTCAAGTACTTATTTTTCAATAAGTACTTCCCATGTATTCTCCGAACAAACATGGAGAAAGAGATTCATGAACTGAAGAAAAAGGATGATGAATCTATTGGTACCTATGAAGCAAATATTACAAGACTTGCATGGTACGCTTCTGGTATTATTATCCAATAAGAGATTAAGATCGATCGATTCTTTAGTGGCTTAAAACCAAGTCTTCAAAGGGCGTTAGGCATAAGGGACATCAAAAGCTACGAGGAAATCGTTCGACGTGCTCTCAAAGTCGAGATGGAGATTGGAGTAACCCATCAGTCATATGGGTTTGATAAGAAGGGGAAAATGGAATTCAAAGGAAAATCTAAAGAGCACACTGAAAAGAATATGAGCTTTCCCTTATGCTCAAAGTGTGGAAAGAAACATGTAGGGACTTGTCTTAAAGGGACAAGTAAATGTTTCAAATGTGGAATGGAAGGTAATCGGACATTTGAATGCCAAAATGATGGGAAAAAGATTTCTAATGATGCAAACAAATAAAGGGACACACAAAAGGAACCTACTACACTTCAATGTTTCAAGGAAAAGGAAATGAGGCATTATGCCAATAAATGCCCTAATCCAAGGGTTGTTGATGATGATCGACATCAACAAAATCTTAAGACTAAAGACAAAGGAAAGTCACAAGAAATTTGTATCAGCGATGTGGAGTACGATAACGATGTGATGAAAGGTACACTTACCATCCACTCGAAAGTAGCAAATGTTTTAATTGATTTTGGATCCACCCACTCTTTTATTTCTGAAGATTTTTCTAAGGGTATCACTGTATTACCTCAACAATTAGATGGTGAGTAAGTTGTGACAACACCAAATGGCACAACAGTCGCATTAGAAGTTTATAATTCTTCCCCGATTGAAGTTTGTGGGAAAGTGCTTCCTACAAATCATGTGATCCCTCCTATAGTGGAATTTGATGTGATTCTTGGCATTGATTGCATTTCTTTATATGGATCTCATATCAATTTCCAAAAAAGGGAAGTCAGATTTCATATTCCCGATCAATTTATGATCGGCTATCGATGCAAGGATAAACATAACCTTCTAGTGGAAATTTCTTCCATCATATGGGTCTTGATTCCACTTAATGAAGGTTACTTATCTCAAATGGTTGGTGAGAAACTCACAATTAAGAATATGCCCATTTTACGGGAGTTTGATGATGTCTTTCCAGAGGAATTGCTAGGTCTTCCACCAAATCGTGAAGTTGAGTTTTCAATAGAAATTGTACTGGGTGCTTTGCCTATTTCAAAGATACCTTATAGAATGGCCCCAATTGAGTTGTAGGAATTGAAGAAGCAACTCCAAGAGAATCTTGATAAGGGATTCATACGCCCTAGTGCGTCACCTTGGGGAGCACCTGTTCTGTTTGTTACGAAAAAAGATGGATTAATGAGACTCTGTATTGATTATCGAGAACTTAACAAGATCACTATCAAGAACAAATATCCTATCCCACGCATTGATGACCTATTTGACCAACTACGCGGAGCTCAATACTTTTCCAAGATTGATCTTCGTTCAGGGTATCATCAATTAAGGGTCAAAAGGGAGGATATACCAAAGACGGATTTCCGTACAAGGTATAGACCCTATGAATTTATAGTGATGCCATTTGGTCTTACTAATGCCCATGCTATCTTCATGGATCTGATGAATAGAGTCTTTAGAGACTACCTTGATCAATTTGTGGTAGTCTTTATAGACGATATTCTTGTCTATTCAAAGAGAAAGGAAGAACATGAAGATCACTTGAGAATTATATTGAAGACCCTAAGAAATGAGAAGCTTTATGCCAAATTTACCAAGTGTAAATTTTTGCTTCAAAAAGTTGCATTTTTGGGTCACATAATCTCAAAAGAGGGGATATCTGTGGATCCAGCAAAAACGGAGGTTATCGAAAGATGGTCGAGACCAACAACAGTAACTGAGATCCGATGTTTTCTTGGTTTGGCTGGATATTATCGAAGTTTTGTGAAATATTTTTCACGATTATATAATCCACTCCCCAGGTTGACTCGAAAAGGAGTTAAGTTTTTATGGACGAATGAATGTGAATAGAATTTCAAGGAGTTGAAAAGAAGGTTATCCAGTGCACCTGTACTCACACTTCCTTGTAGTGGAGAAAGGTTTGTGATCTACAGTGATGCATCCAAGAAGGGACTGGGATGTTATCTCATGCAAAATGATATGGTGATAGCTTATGCCTCACAACAGTTGAAAATCCATGAGCAAAATTACCCAACTCATGATTTTGATTTAGCTGTGGTAATATTTTCATTAAAGATTTGTAGGAATTACCTTTATGGTGAAAGGTGTGATATTTATACTGATCATAAAAGTTTAAAGTATATTTTCACACAAATGGAGATGAATATGCGTCAAAGAATATTGTTAGAGCTGATTAAGGATTACGACTGATCAATTCATTACCACCCTGGGAAAGCAAAGAAGGTGGAAGATGCATTAAGTCGATAAGACCATGCCATTTTATCCATGATGAGGATCACAAAAGATCCAATATTTATAGATTTACAAATTATGGATCATGGAATTATAATGGAAGGGGGAAAATAGTATCTTTATCAAATGAATGTTCAACCATCTATACATGTGATGATTAAAGAGGCACATAAAGAAGATGTAGAGTTACAAAAGAAGGTGAGAAATGTTCCTGAATTCAACCTTGATTGTGATGGGATAATAATGTTCCATAATCGGGTTTGTGTTCCTCTCATCCCCAAATTAAAGAAGTAGTTGCTGGATGAGGCTCATAGTTCTTCATTCTCTATTTATCCTGGAAGCACGAAGAAGTATAGGGACCTGAAAGAGTACTTCTGGTGGGATGGCATGAAAATAGATGTTGCTGAATATTTCTCTGCAGAAAATCATTCTAAACACAGAAATATCATAGGAAAAGAAAAATGGTAATATGTAAATGCTATATCATTTCAATATTACCATAAAATAATTTATGGGTATTAATTTAACAATATTTAAACATCTAAAGTTGTCTAAACAAAGCTCTGATACCAAATATAAAGACCCGACCTAAAAATATTACATAATCTTGAATTAGATGAATAATTCAAATTGAGGATCTTTTCAGGTTTATAATTTTTTAGAATTAAGTCATAACTATTACATATTAAAATATTAAAAATTATACACTTCTATTTTGTTTCCATGTTTTCAAAAAATAATAACTCTTGATAGAAAAAGATTCATGTCAAGTTCCATGTTTTAAACAGCATGACTTTTCCGTGAATCCAATCCTTGACCCTATTCATCATTATGTCCTGTAAAAAACATTTCAAAACATGGGATGAGCATAAAATTCTCAGTAAGGGTTATAAAACAAATAATGAAAACATTATTTCATCATAACACAATATCATTAACATACCTCATTAAATCATAAGATTTATTATTAACATAATAGAAAACATAAAGAATAAATGTAACTTGTGGTATCCATATCATACTTACATAATATCTATCACAGCTACATATGGAGTTACATTTGGAATACCCATCACAACATATTCCCTAAATATATTAGGAGAAACATTCATATTTTCCTTAGTCACATTACCCAATGCGTTGGAGATCTATCTCGGTCTCACCCGCCCTAGGTTTATCATAGAATGACATATATGCATGAACAATCCCTAGGAACCATAACATATTCATACAACATAAAATAAAAATAAAGGAAAGATAATATTTCGACATTTAAATCACAATATAAAATTTATATTTACTGATATAACAAAACCATTATCAAAAGCATTTTCAATACCAAAATATGTAAATAGAGTATATGGTATTTTTTTTCCTTTTAAAAGACGTTACATCTTGTTTAGGATGCCAAAGATCAAATAATACTCACAACGGCGGTAAGGTTTTTGTCAATGCGTACATTAAAAAGAAACATTATTTTTTGTAGATTAGTAAAACAATTTGTATAAAAGTATTACCTTTTTATGAAATGAAAATTCAAAGGTATTTATACATCATATAAAATAAAGTTGAAAATAATAAAAAATATGCCACAATGAAAGGAGATTGAGATGAAGTCCCTTACCTCATGTCCGACTTGACTCGATCAATATTTAATCTCCTGAATAATTAAAAAATGATAATTTCTACTTAAATAAGAACCTTCTTCATGTTTATTATTATTTTTATAACACTTTAACTGTTTTATAAACATTATTAAATCATTAATGTTGTTAACGGTTGTTTCGTCGATATTTGGTAATTGAGTAAAAATGACCACATTATAATTACAAGTTGTCCATCAGGTCAAATATACATTATCATCATAATGATATTAATGATTTAGAAATCAAATATATCATGTATATTTGTAACGTCCCGACCCCTGTTACCCAGAGTCGGTGCATTATTACATAACATTGGAATGATCACAAAAAATATCAAATCTCGAAAGACCGATTGGTTTAGTAGCATTGGAAACACTAGATATATTCATAAAGTTTTACATTACATCATAAAAATGAAAACTACAACAACATGTTTTCTTCATAATCCACACTCATATTCCCACATACTATCCCTGAAGGTCATTCATAAATTACTTCTTCATACCCTGGTAAAAATAAAACATAGAAAAGGGGTGAGCTCAAATTCCCAGTAAGGATAACAGTATATCAGAAACTTTCATAAATAAGAATAAACATTTAAGGCAATGTATAACTAAAAAAAATGCCTTTTAAACTTGAACTTCAACATAGTATGGGAAAAGTAAAATGAAATAATTCCATTTACTTATTCACATGGATATTCTACTAATCGAATAGTCACATGCAATATCAATAACCACTTTCATAATGATGGAATGCATAATGCCATACTATGATAACCACATAGCCAAGGCCTTGTGCCAAGACTACAAATAATATTTTTCCAAGGCCTTGTGCCAAGACACTAGTTTCTCTCATGATACCTATCGATGCATCGAGGAGATATAGCGGGCTCCACATGTCACATATTAAGTCCAATGCATTCCCATATGTAAAGGTCTAAACATAACATAAACATTTGTGTTAATACTATCATACAAAATGTCAATACTTTCACCATAAACCATGAATGGTATAAAAATAACACATACAAAGTCAAACATATCACAAAACCTTCAATACAATATAGATGTTTTGTATCATAATAAATCAACATCAAAGAAGCGTAAAATCCATCAAAAGCTGTTGACATAGATGAAATCAAAACTCTTTTTAGAGAAATATTTCTTTATATTTTGAAATCATTTAAGAGTTATATATTTATAAAATAAAACATTTTCTTTGAAAATATTCTTATAAGATTTTAAGGAAAGCTTCGACGATTTTATAACGGTGGAAAATAACCGCACCCACCGTATAAGTTAAAAAAACATTCTTACCTTAATTCTGTCGAAAAGGTTAAAAAGCACCTTCTTTGGAAAATGATGGAATGATTCCTTTATAAAAGTATTATAAAAATTCAAACAAGGGTATACATGACTTTAAACCATATTCTTTTAAATAGTAAAAATGTTTTGAAATACATTTTTAAGAAACATGGATGTGGATGTTAAAGATGTCCCAGTAGATTATTACGTGTAAACAACCTCGGATAATGAAGAGATTGTGAAATAAACCATACCTTGTACTTCTCCTTTGTTGGGGTAGGTTAACCTCCTATATAATAGTGAAATAATTGTTATTAAATTATACAAGAATCATATGCATTCATATGATATCATATATGATCTTTTAACATTGCTTTGTTAATAATATCTTAGTATTATCGTTGTTTCGGGTGATAACTTACTCGTTTTCTTTTATATGTTATGTTACGTAAGCCATGTTTGTAATGGATAGGTTGTATATTATTCATATCCAGAATAATATCAAGTCCTTAAACATCATATTTAAATCATCAAATGATAATTATACTTGAATGGATACGATGGAGAATGAATCTCATCGCGTTCGTGGAGACGGTAGTCCATACGTACGCACGAGCGACAATATCATTATTTTGACATCAAAATAATATATAATTTGATAATATATCATATATACAGAATCATTATCATGTTATATTTATTATTTACCTGAGTTACACATCATTATTATACCCATCCAAATAATAATATAGTGAATGACAATTACACCACGACGTGGAGATGGTAAGCTGTATGTACGCACGTATGGTGACATGTTATTAAAAGGGTGGATAGAATACTAAATATTGTTTTAACATATTTATAATAACATCACTGTATATATAAGATACTGGATTTATTGTTTTAGAATGGAAATAACAATGAAAGAAGAAGTGGATGAAGAAAGGAACTTGGAAAAGGGTGGTGAAATCAATACCTCTTCTTCGGGTTCTTCCTTTTGATTTGATCAAAAGGGATCTGTAGGTTGGTTTTCTGATCAAAATAAGGCCTCTAGGTTGTAGTGAGGGAAGTTGGGAGAGTATTTGGGTAGAGTTTGGCCGAACCAAAAGTCTTTGAAGGTTTGAATAAATGAGAAGGAGGAGTTCGTTTTTATAAGAGGGGTGAGTGGTACCTTTGGAAAAGCTAGAAATATTAATTTATAATAAATTCATATTTGGTTTCTAATGGCTCCATAGTTTATAATATAAATTTAAGGTGGGGATGGGTCGAAAACAACTCAACCAATAGAATTTAGACAGGTTTGGGTACTTATATTATCCTTATCTTTAAGTATTAAATCTAATATAATTAGTTTCACTTTAACAATGTCTCTTAGTATTTTTATATTATATGGTTAATAAACATACCATATACATCCAAGCAACCCCAACTGGTCCATTAATGATAAAAATATCATGATATAAGTCTCTTGGCCGATCATTAGATTTTTAGGAATTTAATATCAATTAATAATATAATATTTGTTTTAAAAACGCTTTTATGTCAATTTTGACACTATTCAATAATTGTTTTTTGCGAAACTCATAACATAATTATTACTTCGACCAAAGTTAATTAAATCCATCCTAACATGTTATATTATCCTAGAAAGTTATTTTAATTCATTAAAAGTCTCAATTTATTTTTATTTGGGAATTTTTAATATCAATTATTTTAATTTGTCACAATTATGGTAATTACTGCATCATCATTGTGTCATAAATAAATTAAATCATTTAAAGTCTAAAAATTATAAATAAACTATCCTTATGTATTAAATCTTATTATCTTTATAATGAATACTTACAATCGAATTTATCTTATGTATAACCCTATATTAAAAATGTTTTAGTAAATAAACTTTGATTCTAACTCTTTTAACTCTTCTTTGAATTAAATAATAATAAATGTTCTAATCTAATCAAAGAGGACCTATATGATAATATTTTATTCCTAAGGTTGTAATTGGTCGAGATACACTTGTCCAATAGAATTAGGAAATGTGTTATGGTAATATTAATATCATTTTTACCCTTAATTACCTTATTTTACTTTTAACTGTGGTAAATAAAAGTAAAAAGTTACTATTCACCAAAAATTATTTTCATCCCATTGAACCACATTTTACTTCTTGATATTAACTGTGTCTCTCTGATTTTTGAAATTCTATTCACAGAAGTGGTAAAATTAAGTTTTATGAAAAATTCAGAATTTTTAACTACCACTCAGTAGTTTCACTATTCATCAAAAATTGATGTTTTCAGAACAATGCCAAAATTTCACCCTAAGATATAATTGATATTCCGAATTCAAAAATGATGTCTATTTTACAAAATTCCAAACATATAAGTTTCATTAATTAATTTTATAATTAATTCCCATTGTCCCAACAAATAGCGTGTTTTTAAGAAAGAATATATATCAAATGATTGATAATTCTTTATGTTCGGTTTAATTGTAAAAATATGTCCAATGACCAACATTATATTAAATGGTAAAAATATATTCTAAATATACTTTAAAACCACTCAAATTCATAATTTATCACTATTAATTATTTTGATTAAAAATTTTGTTTTTAATTAAAATTTAGTAATTTTCACTATTCATCAAAATATTAAAGTTATCCGAAAAGTACCAAAATTTCACCTTAGGCTAAAATCGATATTCCGAATCCAAAAATGAAGTACATTTTAAAAAATTAAATATATATAATTTCAAAAGGTAGGTATTACTATTCATAACGGCTAGTTTGATAGGTTATGGTGTGTTAGAACTCGGTGTTGCGTACAACACACGCTATCACATTATTCAAAGAGAAGCATACGGTAGAAGCTTGGGGTGTTACATTCTCCCCTCCTTCAAATAATTTCATCCTCGAAATTTTTAGAATACTTATCACATGAAAAGACTCGGGTGGTTCTTCATCATATGTTCCTCGGGTTCCCACGTTGCCTCTTCCATCTTATGGTTTCTCCACAAAACTTTTACCAGACGTGTCGTCCGGTTTCTCCGTACATGTTCTCTCGTATCAAGAATCTTGATGGGATCTTCTCAATAAGACATATTGGGTTCCAGTTCTAATTCCTCATAGGTGAGTACATGCGTTGAGTCAGGCATGTATTTCCTCAACATAGATACGTGGAACACATCGTGAATTTTGGAGAGACTTGGCGGCATTGCCCATCGGTAAGCTATAGCCCCAATTCGTTCTAGAATTTCGAAAGGTCTGATGTACCTGGGACTCAATTTAACATTCTTACCAAAACGTATTACTCCCTTCCATGGAGATACCTTTAGGAAAACATGATCACCGACTTGAAATTCCAAATCCTTCCTTCGATTATCGGCATAGCTCTTCTTCCTACTTTGAGCTTCTTTGATGTGATTTTGGATTACCTTCACCTTTTCCATCATTTCCTCCACCAGTTCTAGACCTACATGTTTTCTTTCACCAACGTCATCTCAATAGGTTGGTGTGTGACATCTCTTTCCGTATAACGCTTCATATGGTGCCATATGAATACTCGAATGAAAGCTATTGTTATAGGAAAATTCTACCGGAGGTAAATATTGATCCCACATACCCTTGAAGTCAAGTGAGCAAGATTTCAACATGTCTTGTAAGGTTTGAATAGTCCTTTCTGATTGTCCGTCTGTCTAAGGGTGGTAAGAAGTTCTCAAATGATGTTCAGTATCCATGGATTTCTGAAGACTTTTCCAGAATCATGAAGTAAAACAGGGATCACGATCAGAAACAATCGATGGTGGTACTCCATGAAGTCTCACAACTTCATTAATATATAGTCTTTCTAGACGTTCCAGGGTTAGATCATCCCTTATAGTAAGAAAATGTGCTGACTTCGTAAGAATATCAACAATAACCCATATTGCATCGTTCCTTCTAGGAGTCTTTGGTAGTCCCATGACAAAGTCCATTGTAATATTGTCCCATTTCCACTCCGGTATTGGCAGAGGATGCATGACTCCACCAGGATGTTGCCTTCCAGCTTTCACTTGATGACAAACCATACATCTTGACACAAAATCACCAATCTCCCTCTTCATGTTTTCCCACCAAAAATGTTCCTTCAAATATCTATACATTTTGGTGCTCCCAGGATGTATAGAGAAATTGGAACTATGAGCATCATCCAGAAATTCCCTTTTTAGATCAGGTATATCAGGAACAAAAAGTATCTTCCCAAATTTCAAAATTCTATCTTCATACACAAAGTCTCTCAATCTCCCATCATTCACAGCTTTAATCTTCTTTTGAAATTCTTCATCATCGGTCTGAGAAATCATAATCCTTTCTAGTAAAGATGGTTTGGGAAACATTTGAAAAAGCATTGATGTTTCACCTTCCCTGGTTATTCTCATGTCCATCTTCACTAGATCCATCAAAATTGGATCCCTTTCAATTCTCATCACGTTCAAAACTCCATGGTCTTTTCAGATCAAAGCATCAGCCACCCTGTTTGCCTTCCTCGGGTGGTAGAGTATCATGAAATCATAATCCATGAGTAATTCAAGCCATCTCCTTTGCCTCATGTTGAGTTATTTTTGTGAGAAAATATACTTCAAACTCTTGTGATCAGTATAAATCTCACATTTTTCACCATAGAGGTAGTGCCTCCATATCTTCAAAGAAAATATCACAGCTGCTAACTCGAGATCATGAGTAGGATAGTATTGTTCATGAATTTTCAACTGTCGTGATGCATAGGCAATAACCCTATCTCTCTGCATAAGGACACAACTAAGTCCTTTCTTCGATGCATAACTATAAATAACGAACCCATCATTCCCCAATGGTAGAGTCAATATAGGAGCATTGACTAATCTTCTCTTCAGTTCTTCGAAACATTCTTCACACTCTTTTTTCCAAACAAATTTATCCCCTTTACTTGTGAGCTTCGTTAATGGGTTAGCCAATCGGGAAAAATTATGGACGAATCATCGATAATAACCTGTTAAACCAATAAAACTACGTACCTCAGTTATACACGTAGTTGCTGGCCACTCTTGGATTGCCTTGGTCATAGAAGGATCAACAAGGATTCCATCTTTAGAGACAATATGGCCATGAAAAGAAATCTCCTAAATCTAGAATTCACACTTGCTAAACTTCCCATATAATTCATGTCTTCTCAGAGTCTTCAAGATAATGCGCAAGTGATTTTCATGATCTTTGTAGATTTTTTAGTATACCAAGATATCATCAATAAATACCACCAAAAATTCATCGAGATACTCCTTGAAAACTCTATTCATCAGTTCCATGAACACAGAGGGTGCATTAGTCAATCCAAAAGGCATTACAGTAAACTCGTAATGCCCGTACCTGGTTCGAAATGTTTTTTTCGGAATGACTTCCTTCTTCACACACAACTGATAGTATCCAGATCGAAGTACGATCGTTGAAAAGTATTGACCTCCATGCAGTTGGTCAAATAAATCATCAATTTGAGGTAGGGGATACTTGTTCTTTATTGTTATATCATTGATATACCTGTAGTCGATACATAACCTCATAGATCCATCTTTCTTTTTAACAAAAAGAACAGGGGCTCCCCATGGAGAAACAATAGGGAGAATAAATCCTTTATTACTCAATTCCTCTAGTTTTTTCTTTAGCTCGACTAATTCTATAGTGGTCATTCTATAAGGGGTCTTCAATATAGGCCTTGATCCAGGAATTAAATCAATGGAAAACTCAACTTCTTGTTCTGGAGGATGTCCAGGTAAATCTTCCGGAAATATATCTACATATTCTTTCACAACTGGTACATGCTATATTTGAACATTACTTTCCTCACCCATAGTTATTTCATTATATTCCTCCCCAATAATTGAATTTAGTTCAGCTACTGGGGGTGAATCTAGATAAGAATTAGGCGGTGATGATTCTACTTTAAAGATAAGGTATTCCATATCATCATCATCAAGAATCGTAACCACTTTCTTCTTACAATAAATTTTTGCATCATAGTCTGAAATCCAGTCCATACCGAGTATTATATCAAACTCAATCATAGGTATGACGATGAGATCAGTAGATAAAGAGCATTTATGTGCTCTAATGGGGACTGATTCACAAAACTTTGTTGCAATGATACTTCCCTTAGGAGTTTTAACTGACAACACCCTTGTTAAATCAAATTGGGAATATCTAATTTTCTTAGAAAACTGGGATGATATGAAACAATGCGATGATCCAGAATGAAATAATGCATTTGCTAAACTTGAAGAAACCATTAAATTACCTGCCACCACGTCTTTCGGAGCTTCTACCTCAGCAGTAGTGATAGCATAAGCTTGGCCTTGATCCCTTGGCCTTTTCGGAGGTATGTTCTCCTGGAGCTTAGGAAATTCATTTGCATAACGTCCCATCTCCCTGCAATTGTAGCACTGAACATTGGTAGCTTCCTTCTTCCCCTTGCAATCACGATCTTGGTGGCCTTTTTTACCATATTTGTAAGAGACGCCCATTCCCTTCAAGAAAGTACCGAGGTGTTTCTTCCCACATTTACCACAAGATGGATATTCAAACTTTCCATTCTTCCCCTTATTTCCATTCCCAGATTGATCAGCAGGCCTCTTCATATCTTGCTTTGCATTAAAGTCATAAGACATAGAGAATTCCTTTTCGGTCTTGATAGCACATGAGACAATGTCTTAGTATGATGAAAAGGATTGTGAGACTAATGCTCAATGGAGAAATGGTTTTAACCAATCAAAGAAACGATCAATCTTAATACTTGGGTTATGTATATAATCTATAGCATACCTTGCTAACCTTGTAAAGTTAGCCTCATACATTGCGACATTCTCATCCTCCTTCTGTCTCAGACTCAGAAATTGCCTTTCCATACCTTCTCGATGGTCGCGAGGAAAGTATTTTTCTAAAAACAGATCTTTGAACTCCCTCCATTCCATATTTGATACTTCATCATCTTCTTTCGTGTTTTGAATCAATTACCACCATTGATCAGCATCTCCAGTGAGTTGGTAAACTGCCATGATAACTTTTTCCCTTTCACTACTCCCCAAATCCTGAAATCTTTTCTCTAGGGAACTTATCCATTTCTCAGCTACTAAGGGATTTGTAATCCCATTTAATGATGGTGGTTGTTGCCTCATGAATCGATCTAACATTGATCCTCCACGCTATGGATCAGGGTTCTCCATACGGGTAAGGTTATTATTCATAACATGAGTAAGTTGTCCCAGTATGGTGATTAGTTGATCGGCACCAGTTTCATCACCAGATCCAATATAATTATCATCAGTAGGAGTTCAATCCCTACATGTATTGTGTGCATTGATATGGTTTCTATTTCTTCCACTAGGAGCCATTCCTAAACAATGGCATAAACTAGATCAGTTTATGAATCAAAATGCATAATCCCATACTTATAAAACACTTAACATAAATTGAACTATTTACGGATATAATCCATAATCATAAAAATGTTTTCTTTTGAGGAATTATATTCTCATAAACCCTTCATATTTATTTGTAAAGAAAATGAGAGTTATCCTAAGAATATCCCCTGGGAGTGTCGTAACCAAGAGTGCAGTAAGGCCCGTTGTCGTGCACTAGTTCCCGTTCGAGTCTAGCTCAAAGTAGTGTTTTCGGGTTTTACCCCTAGGTACATATGTTCCAGAGCCGCCTCTACCTGCTTGTATCCAGACATGGATGTATTTCTCAGAAAACTCACAAAATCTCTACAATACCAAAATTCTAGGACGTTCTTAAATACTAACCCTCAAAGTTCATCTTAGGTCTACGTGCTCTAATCAAAGTTTATCTAAATCTAGCTTCCAAGGTTTGTACTAAACTTTCTCTGATACCAACTATAACGCCCCGACCCCAGTTACCCAGATTCGGTGCATTATTACATAACATTGTCAGGATCACAAAAATGATCAAATCTCGAAAGACCGATTGGTTTAGTAGCCTTGGAAACACTAGATATATTCATGAAGTTTTACATTACATCATAAAAATGAAAACTACAACAACATCTTTTCTTCATAATCCTCACTCATATCCCCACATACTATCCCTGCAGGACATTCATAAATTACTTCTTCATACCTTGGGAAAAATAAAACATAGAAAAGGGGTGAGCTCAAATGCCCAGTAAGGATAACAATATAGCAGAAACTTTCATAAATAAGAACAAACATTTAAGGCAATGTATAACTAAAACAAAATCCATTTAAACTTGAACTTAAACATAGTATGGAAAAAGTAAAATGAAATAATTCCATTTACTTATTCACATGGATATTCTAGTAATCGAATAATCAAATGCAATATCAATAACCACTTTCATAATGATGGAATGCATAATGCCTGACTATCATAACCACAGAGCCAAGGCCTCGTGCCAAGACTACAAATAAGAATTTTCAAAGGCCTTATGCCAAGACACTACTTTGTCTCATTAGACCTACCGATGCATCGAGGAGATATAGCAGGCTCCACCCATCACATATTATGTCCAATGCATTCCCATATGAAAAGGTTTAAACAGAACATAAGCATTTGTATTAAAACTAGCATATGAAATGTCAATATATTCACCATAAACCATGAATGGTATAAAAATAGCACATCCATAGTCAAACTTATCACAAAACCTTCAATACAATATAGAATTTTTGTATCACAATAAATCAACTTCAAATAAGTGTAAAATCCATCAAAGGATGTTGACATAGATGAAATCAAAACTCTTTTTAGAGAAATATCACTTTCTATTTTGAAGTCATTTAAGAGTCATATATTTATAAAATAAAACATTTTCTTCGAAAATATTCTTATAGGATTTTAAGGAAAGCTTCGACGATTTTATAACGGCGGAAAATAACCGCACCCGCTGTATATGTTAAAAAAAATATTCTTGCCTTAATTCTGTCGAAAAGGTTAAAAAGAACCTTGTTTGGAAAACGAAGGAAAGATTCCATTATAAAACTCTTATAAAAATTCAAACAAGGGTATAAATGACTTTAACCCATATTCTTTTAAATAGTAAAAATGTTTTGAAATACATTTTTAAGAAACATGGATGGGGATGATAAAGATGTCCCAGTAGATTATTACGTGTAAACAACCTCAGATAATGAAGAGATTGTGAAATAACCCTTACCTTGTACTTTTCCTTGGTTGGGGTAGGTTAACCTCCTGTATAATAGTGAAATAATTGTCATTACATTATAGAATAATCATATTCATTCATATGATATCATATATGATCTTTTAACATTTCTTTGTTAATAATATCTTAGTATTATCGTTGTTTCGGGTGTTAACTAACTCGTTTTGTATTATATGCTTTGTTACGTAAGCCATGTTTGTAATGGATAAGTTGTATATTATTCATATCTAGAATAATATCAAGTCCATAAACATCATTTTTAAATCAGAAAATTATAATTATCCTTGAATGGATACGATGGAGAATGAATGTCATCGCGTTCGTGGAGACGGTAGTCCGTACGTACGCACGAGCGACAATATCATTATTTTGATATTAAAATAATATATAATTTGATAATATATCATATATAAAGAATCATTATCATGTTATATTTATTATTTACATGCGTTACACATCATTATTATACCCATACAAATAATAATATAGTGAATAACAATTACACCATGAAGTGGAGACGGTAAGCCGTACGTACGCACGTATGGTGACATGTTATTCAAAGGGTGGATAGAATACTGAATATGGTTGTACAATATTTATAATAACATCAAAGTATATATAAGATACTGGAGTTATTATTTTAGAATGGTAATAGTAAAGAAAGAAGAAGTGGAAGAAGAAAGGAACTTGGAAAAGGGTGGTGAAATCATTACCTCTTTTTCGGGTTTTTCCTTTTGATTTGATCAAAAGGGCTCCATAGGTTGGAATTCTGATAAAAACAAGTCCTCTAGGTTGTATTGAGGAAAGTAGGGAGAGTATTTGGGAAGATTTTGGCCGAACCAAAAGGCTTTGAAGGTGTGACGAAATGAGAAGGAGGAGTGCCCTTTTATAAGAGGGGTGAGGGGTACCTTTGGAAAAGCTAAAAATATTAATTTATAATAAATTCATATTCGGTTTCTAATGGATCCATAGTTTATTATTTAGATGTTAAGGTGGGGATGGGTCGAAAACAACTCAAAAAATAGAATTTAGATAGGTTTGGGTACTTATATTAACCTTATCTTTAAGTATTTACTCTAAGTTAATTAGTTTCACTTTTACAATGTCTCTTTGTATTTTTATATTATATGGCTAATAAACTTACCATATACATCCAAAAGACCCCCATGTGGTCCATTAATGATAAAAATATCAATATATAAGTCTCTTTTCCGAACCATAGATTCTTAGGAATTTAATATCAATTAATAATAAAATATTTGTTTTAAAAACTCTTTTATGTCAATTCTGACACTATTCAATAATTGATTTTTGTGAAACTAATAATAGAATTATTACTTCGATAAAAGTTAATTAAATCAATCCTAACATGTTATATTAGCCTTGAAAATTATTTTAATTCATTAAAAGTCTCAAATTATATTTATTTGGGAATTTATAATATCAATTATTTTAATTTGTCACAATTATTGTAATTACTGCATCATCATTGTGTCATAAATAAATTAAATTATTTAAAGACTAAAAATTATAAATAAAATATTATTATGTAGGAAATATTATTATAATTCTAATGAATATTTACAATCTAATTTATCTAATGTATAAACCTATATTAAAAATGTTTTAGTAAATAAACTTTGATTTTAACTCTTTTAACTCTTCTTTGAATTAAATAATAATAAATGTCCTAATCTAATCCAAGTGGAGCTAAATGATAATATTTTATTCCTAATGTTGTTTTTGGTCGAGATACACTTTTCCAGTAGAATTAGGACATGTTTTAGGGTAATATTAATATCATTTTTACCCTTAATTACCCTATTTTACTTTTAACCGTGGTAAATAAAAGAAAAAAGTTACTATTCACCAAAAATTATTTTCATCTCATTGAACCACATTTTACTTCCTGATATTAACCGTGTTTCTTGGAATTTTTAAATTCCATTCATAGAAGCGGTAAAATTATGTTTTATGAAAAATTCAGTTTTTTTAACTACCACTTAGTAGTTTCACTATTCATCAAAAATTGATGTTTTTCAGAACAATGCCAAAATTTCACCCTAAGCTATAATTGATATTCCAAATTCAAAAAGGATTTCTATTTTACAAAATTTCAAACATATAAGTTGCATTAATTAATTTTATAATTAATTTCCGCTGTCACAACAAATAGCGTGTTTTTAAGAAACAATATATGTCAAAAGATTGATAATTGTTTATGTTCGGTTCAATTGTAAAATTATGTCCAATGACCAACATTATATTAAATGGTAAAAATATATTCTAAATATACTTTAAAACCACTAATATTCATAATTTATCACTATTAATTATTTTGATTAAAAAATTTGTTTTTAATTAAAATTTAGTAATTTTCACTATTCATCAAAATATTAAAGTTATCCGAAAAGTACCAAAATTTCACCTTAGGATAAATTCGATATTCCGAATGAAAAAATGAATTCAATTTTGAAAAATTAAATATATATAATTTAAAAAAGTAGGGTTTACTATTCATAACGGCTAGTTTGATTGGTTATGGTGTGTTATAACTCGGTGTTGCGTACAACACACGCTATCACATTATTCAAAGAGAAGCATACCGTAGAAGCTTGGGGTGTTACAATATCCATTTTATACATGTATTTATAAAAGTACATAACATTTGTAGGTAGGAAATGAAATGCACCATTCATGGAGATGGTAAGCCGTACGTACGCATGAACGCTGCTTTCATTTACATATCATATTTTAATGGAATGAAAAAAAAATGATACATATATATATTATAATTAAAGTATAATATCTTAAATAACATCAATATATCCATCCTTTAACCATTCCACATAAGGAAATAATGAGTCATATCACATTAAGGGGGCGGTAGTCTGCACTTCCTAAAATAAAATTATCAAGTTTACCCATTATGAAAACCCTAAAGGAATGTATATAAATGAAATATATAGAATAATAAGGAAAAAATAATCCTATCATATATCATATATAAATACAGTTCCAACATAATGGCCACCATGAGAGGATATAGGAGATAATTGAACAAGCATCGTTTCGTGAGGTGTTATTTTCATATCCACAAAAACATTATGTTCTTTACCCATTAGATGGAGGTGTGTGTATGTATAGTGAGAATCCATATCATAACAACATCCTAGTATATTTATTATACTGGTTTTGTTATAAAATTAGTTAATAAAAAGAGTTTATGGGGTTGGAGAAGTATAATAAAATAATAGAACTTAAGAGAATATGTTACCTTTAAATCGGTTAACTCTTTTTGGATTGAACCTAAATGGATTCTTGAAGTGCTTTCTGCCAATGGTAAGGCCTCTAATATGATGGGAGATATGTAGGGAGATTAATGGAGATTCATTTGGTCGAACCAATAGTCTTGATAGGTGTAAGGAAATGGTTATATGTGAGGTATTTTTATAAGGGAGAGGAGGGACTCTTTACGAATGTTTGTAACAATTATTCTATTATAACCTCATATTCTGTTTCGAAAGGTCAACCATGTGTTATTATAAAATTTACGATTACTCATGGTGGAAATAAATTAATCACAAAAGAATTGTATAGTTTTTGGATAGTTTTTTAATATTTATAATCCTAATTACATAAATCATTTATTAATGAGTTATTGATTGCATCATTATTGTGTCATAAATAATTTAATTGATTTGATGATAAAAAATTATAAAAAAACAATGATGTAGGAAATAATTTTATATTTCCAAATAATATTTATAGACTAAAAGATAACGTATATAACCCCATGTAAAAATTTATTTAATAAAGGATATTTTTTTCTATCATTTTTGTTTTTACCTTAAAATTAATTTATATTAAATGTCATTATTACTCCCATGTGGCACCATGGGGTCCCAAATTCAAACCAAGGATGCTCGTGGTCGGATATGTATCAACGAATAGGATTATGACTCATGTTAGGAAAATTTAATATTATAATAATATTATAATTTACTCATATTTATTATTTTTTCTTATTTATCATGGTAAATAAAATATTTACTCAAGTAAATATTTAAAATGTATAAAAATAAATAATACATATATAAAAATTTTGGACCTACTGATCCAAAATATGGAATACATATTTCCAAATTTAAAACATAGATGTGGCAGAAATTAATTTAAAATTAATTCCGTCTTTTAAAACAAATAGAATGTTTTTATGAAATAATAACTATCAAAATATTGACACTTGTTTATGTCCAATTTCTATGTAAAATTTATGAAAATGTCAATCATTGGATTAAATAGTAAAAATATATTCTAATTTCACTTTATAACCAATTTAATAGATAAACTATCCATATAAATAAATTATATTAAAAGTTACTTTTGAATAAAAATACATTATTTTTCACTGTTCATTAAAAAAATGAACATTATCAGAAAAATACCAAATATTCATCCAAAGTGAATTTTGATGTCCCGATTCTAAAAAAGAATTTTATTTTGTCAACTATTTCATATAAGAGTGAAAAAAATTGAATTTAAGAAGGTTTTTCCATTAAAAGTTGTTAAATCGACCTTTTATAGAATATTAGAGTATTTATGCTTAGATTCATTTACATTTTGAGCTTATAACATTTATTGGATAAATGTAAAAACATTTAGAAAACATGTATAATAATATTTTAGTTTATTCTATTCATTAACAATAATAAAATGGCTAGGAATTAACTATCATTTAAAATAATAATATTATATTATTAGTGTGAAACGTATGATTCCAATGAAAACCAATGTTGTGTATCAGGTACGCTATCAAACCGATCATCCCCTTTAAAGTAAAATTAATATTAAATTATAAAATATTAATAAAAATTCAAATGTATTATTATTTATTTCCTTCTGATTTTACATATATCACTTATTACCATGTTATAAAAAATACATTATCATTTATGTTAATAATAGTCATTTTGTCGATATTTGGTTTTTGAGTAAAAATTGAACATCTTATAATTACAAATTGTCCATGTGATTAAAATTCCATTATCTAAATAATGATATTCAGGATTTAGATATCATATATATAATATATATATTTATTATATATATTTATTTATAATAGTACATAATATTTGGAGATAAGAAATGAAATGCAGTGTTCAGGGAGATGGTAAGTCATACATACGCATGAACACTACTTTCCTTTCTATTTCATATTTATTTGAATGAAAACATAATTATACATTGGTATATTATAATTATAGTATTATATCATATTTAATTTCATTAACTCCATCCTTTATATGTTCCATGTATCGCAGGAATGAGTCATATCACTTTGTGTCGGTGGTAGTCTGCACTTCTTCAAATTAAATTATCGTATTTAACCATTATGGAAACCATAAAGGTATGATATAAATGAAAAATACAGAAGTATAGAGACAATATAAATATACTATATATCACATATAAATATAGTTCTATAATTATTGACACCATGAGAGGAGATAACAGATAATTTATCTACCATCGTTTCATGAGGCAGTAGTTCGTCATCCACAGAAACAATATGTTCTAAATCAATTAGGGAGAGGTGTGTGTAAGTTTAGTTTGAATAATTCTCATAAAAACAACATTGTACATTGATGATATTGGTTCTGTTATAAAATTATGTAATAATATGAGTTTAGGGGATTAGATAAGGAAAATAAAATAAAAGTACTTGAGGGAATACATTACCTTTAAATAGGGTAATTTTTTTTTATTTAAGCCAAAGGGATCCCTTGAATTGCCTTCAGCCTAAGGTAATGATTTTAGGACGAAGTAAGGGATGTTGGGATCTTATTTGGGAATATTTTTGACATGCTATTCATCTTGAGAGGTGTCAGTAATAGGTTAGAGATAATGTCCTTTTATAAGAGGGATGGGGGGCTCATTTGGAAAGCTGAAAATATTATTTTATTATAAAGTTGTTTTCTGTATCAAAATGACAAAAATTCTTAAAATTAAAATATAAGGTGAATATTGGTAGAAATAAAATTGTCCAATATGAATTAGATTGGTTTTGATATTTTTTAATCATTATCGTTTTTATTTAACAGTTTCTTATCTTATTTAACTTTTACCACATCTTCTTGTATATTCAAACTATATGGTTAATATATGTTCAAAAAAATTCCAAGTTACCCAAAATGGATCATTAATGTCATTTTTAACAAAATATATTTCATTTGGACGAATCTTATATTTTTAAAACAATTTTATAATTTAATAAATTATTAATTGAGTTAAAAATTCATTTATGTCAATTTCTACATTATTCATATCAGGACTTCTTAAAAATCCATAACAATGTGATACAATAAAAAAACACATTAATTTATAAAAAAATGTCATAATAATACCTAAAATTATTTTATGTTATAAAACATTACAAAATAAAATTATTTTAATATTTATAATCCCATTTCTTTAAAACAGTCATTAGTGAATTAATCATTACATCATCATTGTGTCATAAATAAATTTATTTATTTGATGTATAAAAATTATAAATAAAATCCCATGATATAGGAAATATTTTAATAATTCTAATATATATTTAAAGTCAAATATATCAATCATATAACCCACAGAAAAATAGTTTTATCAAAACAAATCATGTTTATGATATTTTTATTTTACTTTAAATAAAATGTTATTAATGTTATTATCATACCCAAGTGGATTACAAAGCACAAAAGATCAACCCAAGGATTTTATTGGTCTTGCAGGACTCATTAAATAATCTAGGACAACTTTTAATGAAATGTTATATTATGATAATATTATTTTTACGTTGAATTACAGTAGTTACCTTTAACCTCAGTAAATAAAAATCAAACGTTACTATACAGAAAAAAATTATTTTCATTATACTGAATTACATTTTACTTACTGATGAAAACCATGTATGTTGGATTTTTTAAATAAAATTTAATGAATCCATAAAATTATATTTAAATGAAAAAAGATTTTTTTAACTACTGTATAATGTTTTTCAGTATTCATCAAACATTAAATGTTTTCATACAAATAAAAAACATTCGGAAAAGGTAATTTTGATATTACAAATTAAAATTTGATGTATATTTTTAAAAATTCAAAACATAATAATTTTCATTAAATAATTTAAAAATTATTTCTATTTTTAAAACAAAAAAACATGTTTTTAAGAAGAAAAAAACTAAAAAAATACGGACATGTGTTTATGTCCAATTTCAAAGTGAAATTACATCCAATGACCAAAATTTGATTAAATGGTAATAATATAATACAATTGAACTTTAAAATAATTTAAGAATATAATATAGCCATATAAATAAAATAGATGAAAAGACAGTTTTGACATAAAATGTAGAATGTTTCACAATTCATTAAAAAACAATCTTTATCAGAAAAATATCAAAAATATACCCAAATTAATTTTTATAACCTTCTTCTAGAGAAAAAAGTTTATTTTCTAAAATACAATATAAAAGTGACAAAAACATGATTTAAAAATGATTCTCCATCAAAATTCATTATAATGTCCCTTTCCAGAATATTAGAGTATTTCATTCTTAAAATTTGATTCATTCTCATTTTATGCTTCTAAAATTTATTGGATATATATAAAGACATTTAAAAAACATATGTAATCATATTGAAGTTATTTATTTTCATTCTTACCAATAAAATGGTTAGGCATTAACAACCAATTAAAATAATAATATTCTTATATTAATATATGGTATAGCACAAAATTGCTTGAAACATAAGATTTTATTGAAATATATTGTTTCGTGTTGAGTATGATACCAAAAATTGCATCCACTTTTAAATAAATTTAATATTTAATTAAATAATATTAATAAATATGAATATGTCATATTATTTATTTACCTAGGATGTTACGTCCATCCCCCCTTTTGGAAATTGCTTCCTCGCAACATTATTTTCTTATCAAATATATGAGGGTATTAATCCCTTTTATCGTTTTCATATTCCCAAATTGCCTCTTTGACCAAATGGTTTTTCCATAAAACCTTTACCTGATGAGTAAACTTATTCTGCAACACCTTCTCTCTTTGCTCAAGATTCTAGACTGATTTTCCTCATAAGAATGATTGTTCTCCAACTGAACTACCTATGGACACCATTCAATAGATAGATCTAGAATATACATTCAAAACAATGAAACATGAAAAATATTGTTTACATGGGATGAACATGGATGTAAATCCACTCTGTAGGAAACTAATCCAACTTTTTTCAGGATTTCATAGGTTCTAATGAACCTCAGAGTCAACTCTCTCTTCTTACCAAAACAAATTACACTTTTCCATGGAGAAACATTGAGAAAGATATGACCCCCTATGTCAAAAAAATCCTTCCATTTTTATCTGCCTAAATTTTATGCATGTGTTGAGTTGTCCCCTTGTTCTTCTATATCAACTGATCTTTTTCTGCCATCTCTTCTACTAATTCAAATCACATCATTTTACATTCACCAACATCATCCTAAAAAGATGGAGTTTGACACTACTTCCAATCTAGTGGCTCAAATGGATCCATCTATACACTGGAATGAAAGATGTTATTATAAGAAAACTCAATCAAATCCAGATTTTGGTCCCAAATTCCCTTACAATCCTTTGAATAAGAACATAGAATATCATTCATGGTATGAATAGTTCGTTATAAATTTCCATCTGATGGAGGATTAAATGTTGTAATAAAATTTTATTCAGTACCCAAAGACTATTATGAAAAATTTCATCAAATATATAGTTAATGGATCTTGTTCAATACATTACAAGGTTAATGTAGCATTAATTTTTTTGATTCAAAATTTATAAAAACATCAAATTCTTTTCAATAAAGCATCACTATAGGTATCAAACTCCATATTTACGGACGGAAGTTCCAAAATTAGATCATTCAAAAATATTCTTTTCAATTCCTAAAAACACTCACCACATTATTTTGTCTAAATGAACTTATCACCATTTCTAGTTAAAATAGTCAGTGGGCTAGATAACCATGAAACATTCTAAAAAAAATTTGTGTAATAGCGTCCCAAACCATTAAAACTATGAATCATAGTTATATTTGTGGGTATTTCCCATTCTCAAAAAACAATTGTTTTAGCAGGATTAATAGTTTTTTCAATTATTGAAACAATGTGACCGAAGAATGATTTTTTTGTAACCCAAATTCACACATTCTGAATTTCCCATTCAATTATTTTCATTTAATGTTTTAAAGAAAAACCTTAAATAACATTATTTTCCTCCATACTTTTAAATTATACCAAAATATCATCCATAAACACAACCACAAACTTATCCATAAACTCACGGAATATTCCATTATAAGTTCCAGGAATATGGCAGGTTCATTGGTTAACCCAAAAGGCATAACTAAAAATACATAATGTCCATTTCTAGTATGCAATGTGGTAATCATAATGTCTGCTTCCTTTACTTTCAAATGATGATACCCCAACCTCAAGTCAATCTTCGAAAAATAATGAGCTCCTTGTAGCTGATCAAACAAATCATCGATATAAGAAATAGTATACTTGTTATTAATAATCATATTATTCAAGGATCTATTATCAACGAAAAGTATCATTGAACCATCTTTCTTTTTTAAAAACAGCACAGAAGAACCCTATGGTATTGTGCTTGGTTGAATTAATCATTTATCTAATATCTATTTTAATTTCTTATTAAACTATAAATGATAAATTTGTGCCATTCGATAAGGGGCTGTTGAAATTTTATTATCATTAAGAACTAAGTCTATATTATATTCATCTTCCTAATCAGATATAATACTTGGGAAAACATCAAAAAAAACATCAAGGTACTCATTTACTATTGGAATATCATTATTATGAATAGTTCCTTTGTTTTCAAAAATATATTCAATGTAACATGCATTTCCATTATTCACTAGTTTCTCAGTTTCCTGATATATTATCAAAAATAATGGTTCATTCTTTTTACAAAAAAATAAATTCTATCAAAAGAGAAACATATTTACCTCTACAATAATTCTTAGCATGGTAAACAAAAACCCAATCCAGACCCAACATAATTTTAAACTCTACTAGAGGATAAACAATAAGGTTTCCTTGTTGATTATTTCCACACATAAGGATAAAAAGGTACTTATAATGTCTTTTTGTCTTAACATTTCCTCTGATTGTTTTTACCATATTTTGGGGATTTATATCTCGATATTAAAGACCTATTTTACAAGAATACTTATGAAATATGAAAGAATGTGTTGAAACTGAATCAAAAAACATATTGGCATAATATGTATACACAAAGAGAGTACCTGATGCCACATCATTTGATAGACTCACATCAGCCTTAGTAGTAGAAAAATATTTTCCCCCACCCTTTGTCTTTTTATTTGTCTATTTTCCACCCTATTTAATAATATTTTGGAACACATTAACATAATTCCCAAACTCATTACAACTAAAACATCTTACCAATGGATTTTCATTTCATTCTTGATCATCTTCATTACAGTTAAGAGCAATATGTCTAATCTTTCCACACCAAATTACCTTCCCATGCATTGATAAATATTCTCTAGGATGCTTTTAACAACACTCCTCACAAGATGAAATTTTTATTTTCTTCCCTCCAGGCTTCTATAATGAATTATTTCTTTTTTTTCTTGAAACTGGACATCTTATTTTTCTTTTCGTCATAGAACACCAAATCATAAAAAAACTCCATTTCAACTTTCAAATATCATCTAACATTCTTCACATAGCTTTTGAATTAATGTGAGGCTAATTTTATACGATATCGTGGATTAAGTATTATGTAAAATTGATTTATCTTACTATCATGATCTCAGATGAAATATGGATAATACCATGCCGGACGAGTGAAATGTTCTTCATACGAAGCCACTGGATCATCATCCTACCTCAATTAAATTAATTGTTTTTCCTTCCTAAGTCAATCCACCTTAGGAAATTAGTTTTTCAGAATCATACCATTGAATTCATCCCAAAAAAAGTCTTGGTCTCTTCATTGTACCTCATATTTTAAACCATCAAGACCCACTGATTGTCTTCTTTTTCAAAATGATAAAAATCAAGGATAACCTTTTGGTTATCCGTATAACCCATTAAATCACAAATATTTTCTTGTGCTTTGATTCACCCTTCATCTAAATTAGGGTCAGATGATCCTCAGAATTATAGGGTGTGTTTCCTCATGAAATGTTGTACTATATACATATTCTTTTGCATTTGATCTGGTTGATCTCATGCATGGATACCACCATAATTTATTTCCAGATCCAACTATGCCATTTCTAACACTCGTTGTTCAATTCCCATTCCAACCATATCAGGATGCTGATTTGTACGGTCATTCTCCATTGTATGCATTACCAACTATATGGCCACAACTTTAAACATTACATAATATTGAATTATGTTAATATTTTACATTGATGATATTTGTAGGTTTAGATATTTAGATAATTAGTTCATAACCTATACATAACAACTTGAATATTACATATAGACACTTCTACTCAATATCCTTTTTTTCATACAATATAAACATATAAAAAAGAAACATGTTTTGTTCCGTGTTTTAATCATCGTGAATTTCCTTCGATCCTATCATTGACCCTATTCCACTTTATATCCTATGAAAAACATTTAAAAAATCTGGAATGAATATTAAAGTCTTAGTATGGGATGCACAACGAAGGGAAAATGTTTGTTTTTCAAAACAATAAATAAACCTTGAATAATTTATCATATGTAATACTTTTCACCATTATGCAGTAGTTTATACTCTTCACTGAATAAAATTTCAATTCTTATCCGTTTGTAACCAAAATATTACCATAAAACCCATAGAAAAAATATGTATCCAATAAAGGAAACTTGGGAGATAAACACACATAAATGGAATAAATATATAATCTATTTCCACACATATCACTAAATGGAATAGCCGTACGGCTAACTTCCATACCCAATGCATTGGAGGTTATGACATTACCACCATCTGTAGTTTATAATGACACCACCCATCATTTGGTTTATCATGAAACCACCTGTGAAATGTCCATGTACGGTTATATAACCATTGAACATAAAATATTTAAAATATCAAAATTTCACTAATAACATATCATTTGAAATATGTAGAAATTCATTCAAGATATTGAAATAATTAATCCATTTCCAAAACCATTTTCAATATCAAAACACCCACAAAGAGAATAAGTGCTCTATTTTAAATTTAAAATCACTAATGCTTATAGAGGAATCCAAATAACGGTTATGGTAGAGGATAGTTCATTGTCCCCAAAAATGTTAAAAACATTATTTTTTTCGTTTAGTAAAATGCTTCGTAAAAAAATATTCCCTTTGAATGAATGTAAAATTGAAAGCGGTTTATAATACAATGTCTAATATTATGTGGAATATATTATCAAAACAAGCCTCAATAAAAGGAGATCGAAATGATGTCCCTTAACTCGTGTTCAGCTTGACTCGTTCAATCCTTAATTTTTGGAATAATAGACTTCTCGTAATTTATATTTGATTAAGAAACTTTTTAAAATTTATTTTAACTTTTATATTACTTATTACCATGTTATAAATATTACATAATCCTTAATGTTAATAATGATAGTTTTGATGATATTTGGTACTTGAGTAAAAAATGATATTCTTATAATTAAAAATTGTACATGTGGTCAAAATTATATTATCTCTAGAGTGATATTAATTATTTAGATATCATATATATCATATAAATACATAATATATATTTATTTATACAAGTACATAACATTTGGAGATAAGAAATGAAAATCACCGTTCATGGAGACGGTAAGTCGTACGTATGCATGAACAATACATTTGTTTCAATTTTATATTTAAAGGAATGAAAACATAATGATACATTGGTATATTATAATTCCATTATGAAATCATATATAATTTTCAGGACACCATCCATTATACGTTCCACGTATGGCATGAATGTGCCATATCACTTTGAGGGGGCGATATCCCACACTTCCTCAAATGAAATTATCATATTTACCATTTATAGAAACCATAACGGTTTGATATAAATGAAAAATAGATAATAATAAGGAAAATATAATATATAATATATATCAAATATAACTATCATTCCATCATAATTACCACCATGAGTGAGGTTAGGAGATAATTGAACAATCATCGTTTCATGAGGTAGTAGTTCGTCGTCCACCAAAATAGTATGTTCTAAATCCATTAGATGGAAGTGTTTGTAAGTGTAGTTTGAATACATCTCATAAAACAACTTATTATATTTAATATATTTTATTTGTTTTAAAATAATGGAATAAATTGATTTTATAGTTTTGGAGACGGAAAATAAAACAATGCAACTTGAGAGAAGACGTTACCTTTAAATAGGGTAACTTCTTTTTATTTGACCCAAAGGGATCTCTTGAATTTCCTTGTTCATAGGGGATGTAATTTATGAGTAGCGGAGGGACATTGTGAGCTTATTTTGGAATATTTTTCCCGTGACAAAGGGCTTGATTGGTGTGAGTCATTGGTTAAAGGTGGTGTCCTTTTATAATATAGTGGTAGGGCTCTTTAGGAATGTTTAACGTATTATTTTATTATAAAAGGAATCTCAGTATGAAAAGGTAAAAAATTCATTATTTTATAACATAATATGAATATAAGTCTATGTAGAATAATCCAATAATAATTTGACATGTTTTGGATATTTGTTAATACTTATATTATTTATTTAACCCTTTGATAACTTTTTTTAACTTTTTCCATGTATTCTTGTATAATTATACTATAAGGATTATTTATTTACAATAAAATTTAAAGAGACCAAAAATGGATCGGTAATGTCATTGTTACCATCATATATGTCATTTTTCTGAATCTTATATTTTTAGGACAATTTTATCATTTAATATAATATTAATTGATTAAAAGACTCATTTATGTAAAATTTAATACTATTCATATCATGACTTTTTAAAATTACATAAAAACATGATCAATTGGAAAAAAATTCATTAATTCAAAGATAAAAAGTCATAATTATCCATAAAATTCCTAGATAGAGAATAAGGTTTCCAAATATATTTATTTTACTATTTATAATCACATGTATTTAAAACATTCATTGATGATTTAATCATTACATCAGAATTGTGTCATAAATAAATAAATTTATTTTTTGTTTAAAAATTATAAATAAAATACCATGATGTCTTAAATTTTATTAGAATTATAATTAATATTTGTAGTCAAAGATATCAATTATATAACTGAACATTTAAATTGTTTTAAAAAAACAATACAAGTTTATGAGATTTTTATTTTTACTTTAAATAAAAATTTATTAATGTAATTATCATTCCCAAGTGGATTCCAATTGACAATTTACTACCTAGCGATTGTATTGGTAGGAAATGACTCATCCAATATGGTTAAGAAAAGTGTTAAGGTAATTTTATTTTATAATAATATTATTTCTACCTTGAATTAACCTATTTACCATTAACCGTGGTAAACAAAAATCAAGTTACAATTCACCAAAAATTGTTATCATCATTTTTAAACACATATTACTTTCTAATGGAATCCATGTATGTATTATTTTAGAAACTCAATTCACAGAAGTGGAAAAATTTTATTTAAATTAAAAATTCAGTTTTTAAACTACTATCTAATGTTTTCATTATTCATCAAAAATTGAATGTTTTCCAAAAAATACCCAAACATCAACAAATGTTAATATTGATATTCCAAATTAAAAACTGATTTCTATTTTACAAAATTCAAAACATATAAGAGTTATTAATTAATTTGAAATTAATTTCTATTGTAATAACTAGAAAGCGTGTTTTTTAGGAGTAAAAACCACAAAAATATTGACATGTGTTTATGACCAATTTCAAATTGAAATTACATCCAATGACCAGAATAGTATTAAATGGTAAACCTATAATCTAAATACACTTCAAAACCATTTAAAAAGAAAATATATTCATAAAATAAATTATATGAAAAGACTGTATTGACTTAAAATTTAATATTTTTCACTTTTCATTAAAAATGAAATTTGTTAGAAAAATACTAAAAATTTACCAAATGTAAATGTTTATACCCCACATATATGGAATAAGTTTCTTATTTCCATCAAAACATTAAAAAGGGACAAAATTTATATTTAAAAGGGTCCTCTATCAAAAGGTGGTAAAACAACCCTTTAGAAAATATTAGTGTATTTCATTCCTAAAACTGGATTAATTCTCATTTAAATCCTCTAAAAGATATTAGATAAATTTAAAGACATTTAACAAACATGTATAATCATATTTTAATTATTTATATTCATTCCTTTTAATACAATAGGTAGGTGATAACTACCATATAAAATAATAATAATATTATATTATTTTTCAGTATAACAGAACATTGTGTGCAACAAACGATTTCAGAAAAATCCATTTTTGTGTGTTGTGTATGCTATCAGAAATATCTTCCCCTTTTAAGTAAAATTAATATTTAATTCACAATTATATTTAAATATGAAAATGTAATATTCTTTATTTACCTGGGTTGTTACATCCTTCCACCCTTTTTGAATTATATCCTCACAATTTCATTAACATATCCAAAAAGTGGAAATATGTATCCCTCATAGCATTTTCAGATTCCTACATTATCTCTTCAGCCATATGGTTTTTACCCAGAACCATTACCTGATTAATTACCTTATTCGGCAACACGTGACCTCTTTAGTCAAAAATCTAGAATTTTTTTTCTTCTTATGAATGATTTTATTACAACTGAACTACATATGGACTCAAAATCTGAGATGGATCCTGAATATAATTTCTCAACATTGAAAGAATAAAAACAACATGTACCTCGGACAAACATGGAGGTAAAGCCACTCTGTAGGATAATGATCCAATTTTTTTCAATATTTCACACGGTCCAATGAACCTACAACTCAACCTTCCCTTCTTACAAAAATTTATCACACTTTTCGATGAAGAAGTTTCGAGAAAGGCATGACCACTTTCTAAAAAGAAAGATCCTTACTTTGGTTATGTGTATAACTTTGCATCCTTCTCTGAGATGTCCTCATGTTTTTTTGTAACCACATATCTTTCTTTTCTATCTCTTCCACCAATTCTGATCCAATCAATTTCCATTCACCTACATCATCCCATGTCATGCCTCAAATGGATCCATATGTATACTAGAATGAAAAATATTATTATAAGAAAAGTCAAACAAAGAAATATGTTGGTCCTAACATCCCACGTAATCCATTTAACAATCTTATAGAAGATCCTCCAAGGTCTAAATTGTTTGTTCGTACTACCCATTATATTAGGGATGAAAAGATAAACTAAAATTTAATTCTATACCAGAAGATTTCTATTCCAATGTTCATAAAATCTATAATATAAGGATATTGTTCCAAATACAAAAAGGTTATTGAATAATTACTTTTTCTAGTCAAAGCATCAACAATTTTTTTTTTCTTTTCTTGGACTGTAATAAATTATGCAATCATAATACTTGAATAATTCTAACTATCTCATCTATCCAATTTTTAATTTTTTATATGTAAATATATAGTTCAATCTTTTTTGGTCAGTATATATTTCACATTTTACTCCCTAAATATGATGACACTAAATTTTTATATCCAAAAAAACATTTCATTCCAATTCATGTGTAGGGTAATTTAATTCTTGAGGTCTCAAAAGACGTAATGCATAATAAATTACTTGATCATTCTGTATTAGTACACAACTATGTCCTTTCCATGAATCTTCACAGTAGATAACAAACTCATCATTTTTTGAAGGCAATTCCAAAACCGGAGCATTCAACCATCTTGTTTTCAATTCTTCAGTACATTTAACCGATTATATTGTTTGGATGATAATAAAACCGTTTTGAGTTAACTTAGTTTATTGGATAGATAATTGTAAAAAATTCTCTAAAAACCTTCTATAATGGCCTTCCAAACCAATAAAACAATGAATCTCAGTTATATTGGTGGGTCTTGGCCATTCTTCAACAGCATTTTTTTAGTAGGATCAACAGTTATTCCATTTTTTAAATAATGTGACCATAGAATGAAATTTCTTGTAACCAAAACTCACACGTGCTAAATTTCTCATAAAATTTATTTTCTTTTAAAGTTTTCAAGACATCCCTTAAATAAAATTCATGTTTCACTTTAATTTTGGAATATAAAAAAATATTATTAATATTCACAACCCCAAACTTATCCAAGACGACATAGAAAATTATATTCATAGGATCCTTGAATACAGCCGATGCATTGGTTAACCCAAAAGGCATAAATAAAAATTCATAATAACAATATCTAGTACGGAACTCGGTCCATTCAACTGATGGTACCCCGACCTCAGGTTAATCTTCAAAAAATACTAGGCTCTCTAGAGATGATCAAACAAATCATGGATATGAGTAAAAGGATTCTTATACATTATAGTGATATAATTCAAGGCATGAAAAAAATTACTCATCTCATTTAAACATATAAATTAATCAGAAGAAAATATAGTCTTGACATAAAATGAATATTTTTTAATCTATTAAAAATTGATCTTGATCAAAAAAATATAAAATATTTAACTAAATTATATTTTGATATCCTACATCAGAAGAAAAAGTTTCATTTCTTAAATAAAACATAAAAAAGTGACAAAAACTAGATTAATACAGGGTTCTCCATTAAAAGGTGGTAAACGACCCTTTAACAAAAATTAGAGTATATTATGATTAAAATAGGATGCATTCTCATTTTATACCACTATATTTTATTGGATGAATGAAAATACATTTAACAAACATGAATAATAATATCATAGATAGTTTTGTTCATTCCCACAAATACAACAACTAGGAATTAAATACTATTTAAAATAATAGTATTATTATGTTAATTTTTTGTATAACTCATCATTTTGTGAAACCTATGATTTTGGAGATATTGTTTGTGGTGTGTTGAGTTTTCTATAATACATAACATCCCCTTTTATATATAATTATTAATTAACTCCCAAATATTCAAAAATATGAAAGTGCCATATTCTTTATTTACTTGGGATGCTATAAGGATTCTGGTAAATCTTATTATTCTATCTTGAGTGGAATTTGTTTTTATTTTTGGAATGTATTATATTTTTTTGTGCAAATCCCATGTCAATACAATAGGATGGGTTTATGCATTTGATATTCTAAACCAATCTATGATCATCTATCCGTGTGATGATAAATATGATATTATAAAGAAAATTAAAAAAATTATATAGGTATTCATTATTATTAAAAAGTTGAGTATAACATAGATAGATGAGGAGATGAAAAAATAGATGATATTACATTTAACAACCTTTGTATTTATTGAATATCTTTTTAATTTATTAGTATTTTTATTTAAATAATAATTCATTAAATAAATAATTTATTATATGGTTATTTATTTAAATTGTGAATTTCTAAATTATAGAATATTAATTTCACAAAAATAATTTCATTTTTGAATTCAATATTTGAAAATTATCTTAGTTTAAATTGTTTAGAAATTTTGGAAAAGGTTTGATTTTTGTTGAATAGTAAAAAATATCCTTTTAAAAAATTGGAAATTTTTTGTGTATCCATGAATACATAATTATAACATTAAAGTTAAAAAATATATATATTGAGAAATAAATTTCATTTTATAAGAGATATATTGTAGAAAAATAATTTTTAACATGGAAATTATATTCATTTCATGTAAAATATAAAAATCATTGTATGTAATGATGTTGTGCCTACACAACGATGAAAAATTCGGAATTGCAGAATAATTAATAATGGTGTTTTAAAAACTATTTTAACTTATTTTTTATTAATGATTTTGTAAAATTTATTTTTTAAAAGTTATTTTTTAATTTGAATGTTATATTACATTAATCTTATCCAAATTCTTTTTTAATTCTTGCACATTGCATGAAATGAGAAAATAATAAATTTAAGAATATTTCATGATATTTATTTGAATGAATATACATAATGAAGAATATAGAATATTTGTTGAACCCTAGTAACATTTTTTTATGATATTGATTTATTTTTAGTTTTTATATATGACATAATGAAATTTAATTCTTATGAAACAGTAATGGAGTTCTTCTGTAATTATAAGAAAAGAAAATATAATGTTATTAATTGAAATTTTAAGAATTATTAAATGAATCATATTTTGGATAAAAATATTTGTATAAAAAAAATTTGACCAATCCTTGGTTTTATTTGAATTTTGGACATTCTGGAAAAACCTGAATAAGTTTAAATATATTATAAAATTTTATTTCAAAACGAAGTCAAGTAGTCAGATTATTGTTTTAATTTGTATAATATTTTAATATGAGGTTTTCTATAATGTTTACTCAAACAATATTAGTATTTTGAAATAAAATAAAATTATCTTTCTAATAGAATTTTTCTTTTAGTTTTTAGAAAAAATAAATAAATATCCCAATGGATTTTACAAAGATTATGTAGTATTAATTTAATTAATGAAAAAATCATATTAATGATAATAAAATAAATAAAATAAATATAATGTTTTATTTTTTTAATTAAAAAATTTCATTGATGAAAATAACATTCCTATGATATAATAAAAAAATTACTCAAATTTAATCTTTTATTTGATGTCTTAATGTCATTGATTTGAATAGTTTTTATTTTGAGAAACATTATTTTAATTAATAAAATATATTATTTAATTATATTAAAATAAAAAAATAATTTAATAAGAAAAAATGATTATATTACTCAGAAAATAAAATCTAATTTATATTTTATTATTTTTTGGAGTCTTCAACCTGAAAATAGATTTATTATATTTTAATAATTTAAGCAATTCTTATGTTAACCCTCTCTCACATATAAAAGGGGATCCTTGTTTCCCAAATAATAATAACATTGAACCTTATTTCTCGACTATATGTAGAAAAATTCCATTCTCCCTATCCATTTCCAAATCAATATATCCATTTTTCTCCAAAATATTACTTCCAAGAACCTTGTGGACGTTATGGAGGAGAAATTTTGAAAATGTAAGATCTATTTTTCTTCACATTTAAATTCTATTACACTTCTACCATAACCTCACATCCTTTAAAATGTTTTATAAAAACTTCAGTATCATATATATTCTGTAATTTTGTTGTTTTTATGGTATATTAATCATAAAATCTCGCATATTCTTCTTTTATTCTTAAAAATGAAATCTCTATCTGGTGTGTGTTAATTCCCTACGTTCATGGATGATGTTTTTTAAATTACCTTTTACCAAATTCATGGAATGATTAAATTCAAATGAAAATTCTTAATATTAAAAATATAAATATATATATTATCACTTATATATTATTATTTATTTTTTAAATTAAGACCATAATAATCCAATCCTAAAAAAACATGAAAATAACAAACCTTAAACAATGGAAATATAAAAATATAGTTCATAAATTGGTGGAATATGTTATAAGATGATTATGTAGGGAATTATAATCATGATTTTCGTTCTGTAATAAATTAAATATATTATCTAAACCATTATACTGAAGGTTTGAACTCATTTTTATGGAATTCATACTTATGGTAAGTGACATTCCATTTGAAATCATTTAAATGTGTCTTTTATAAAAATTCAAAATTATTTTCTTCATTATATACGTAATGAGAGGATTCTCATTAATTCATGAATATTTTTTATTATAATGCTTTCATTAATTTTTTTCATTGTTATTTATATAGAATATAGTTTAATTATTTTGATTGTGTCTTTTATATTTATAAAGAGATTTTTACGAAAAAAGGGTATTTGGATATCTGAACGTATTTTACACAAGGGTTTATATAATATATCATTTGTTTTATTCGAGATACGTTCCTTGGAAATTGGTTTTTATTATTTGAGCCCATTATATCCCAAAATTTGTTGTTTTCAGCCAAATAAAGCTGAAGATATGATGTATTGATCCCTATTAAAGCTCAAAATAAGACGTGTGGGTCCCATTATAGCTCTCCAATGCATTGGGTACATCAAATATAAAATTTGACCTTATGGTTATTCCATTTAAATGTGTGAATGTAAGTGTGATATCATTATAATTTCCTAGGATTAATGTACTATTTATATATGTATTCTTATATGTTTTCATGAAAAAGTGTTTCTAATGGATATTCTTGTTTTCATTGGACTAACGATTTTATTTCATTGTGTCCCTTATTTAGATTTTGTTCCCATACAAAGTTTTTAATTTCCCCATAGGTTATAAGGACATATAAGAGAAAAAATGTTGTCAAGTTAAATTTTATGAAACAATTTCAATGAAATCATTTTGTATATTAAATGATTAATAATTTTTGATAAATGGATAATTTTTAGAAGTTTCCACTCTATATAAATATGGTATGTTAGGCATGTATTATATTCTAACACTATGAAGTAAAAAACGTTAAAGGATCTTTATTGTGAATTAAATATCATTTTTACTAAAAATAAAGATTGTGTACTATTTTAAGGATGGTTTCTTAAAGTTGGAATCCAAGGGTGGTTTGGATTACATATGTGTTAGGATAATTTTAATAGAATAACATAATTTTATTTTATATTTTTTATTTAATTTAAAATAATATATCATTAGAATATTAGCATGTTTACTTTTTTATGATATGTCTGTTCATTAAGGTTTTTCCCAGATGAACTAAGGAAGATGATGAAGGAAGGCACCACGTGGATAATATCCTTCCGAATTTGAAACCTGGAATGATGGGAATTGTAAAAAATAAGTTTTTGATAGTAATCAATTAGTTGAATTAGACAATAAATGGTGGTGGTATTCATGTTAGGGAGGAACCTAGTCTACTATGATGGAACCCGACTTTTGTGGTGGATTTGATGAGATAAAATCACCCATCTTTTAGTGGATCATCTAAACTGATGGTAGTTGAACGGTGGATCAATGATCTAGAAATGATATTTGATTTCATGGGAAATTCTTAACATCAAAATTTAACTTTCAATTTTTCATTATGAAGGTTAATATGATATATAGAGGTATTTGGTTAATAATACTAGTGAAAAATAAGTTCTTCATTCCATTTAATATGAAACATTCAATTATATATTCCTTCATAAATATTTCCTAATATTTTTTGACATTAAATGGAAAAAAAAATTCTGGAATTAAGGGAAAGTGATAAATATTTGATAGATTCATATAAATAAAACATCACATGATTGGCTAGGAATATGATCGATTTTATTCGAGATACTAATAGAAATGATAATTATTTTTAATCATGATTGAATCATTGTTTATGATGTTCTATGGATGAAAGATAACTTCAAATCTCAGAGAAATTTGTTCATTGTACTGGAAAGGTTGAAATGTTGTTTCTGGTGTATATATTCATCATGATTACAAGAATAAGAATCATCCAGGTTGGAAATATTTGGATAAAAATTCATCAATGAAATCTTGAGTTAAGAAAATAAATTTACTTTTTTGTGAAATGTGTGATAAAAAGAATCCTAAAGAATGTCTTATAAATTCTTGTAAATGATACTGATATGGAATTTTTGGACACATTGATCCAGATTTAAAGGAATATTATCAAAACAATGATGATATTTCAATGGTTAGATGAATTTAACATAAGGATTCTATTCATAATGATAATGTGTGTCTAATTGTTTTCACTCAGGAAGAAATTAGAAATATTAGATATATAAGATTGTCCAAAAACCAATCTTGAGATCAGTTGGACTGCACTGAGAGATCATCAGTAATATCACAATCTCACAATGCGACACTTTTGGATGGATCAGATTCACTTCTTGGGTCTTGTCTTCTTTGAGATAGGATTATTAGTGGACCCAGAGAAGGTGAGGGAATTAGTTACCTGGGATAATCCCAAGAATGTCATTGAGGTGTAGAGTTTTCATGGGATGGATGGTTAATACATTAATTTCAAAAACGAATTATCATGGTTAGTATCACTGATGAAGGGCTTGAAAATGAAGGCTGTGAAGTATGTATAGTCAGATTCTTGTGAGAATTAATTTTTGGAGCGGAAAAGGAGTTTAAGGTCAGCACTGATACTGTTTTTTCCAAAGTCAGGCAGAGTTATATTGTGTGTTATGACACATCATATATATATATGGGAGTAGTTCTTATACAAGGAGACCAATTCATTATGTATGGCTCTCCAAAGTTGAGTCTGCATTAACGGAGTTACCCAACACATGATCTTGAGTTATTTGAGGTTGTTCATGCCCTATGTTGTTGGAGACATTACTTACTAAGAGAATATTTTTTAGGGTACACGTATCCCCAACTTTTCAAGTATTTTTTTACTCAGTGTTATTTGAATATGAGGCGGAGAATGTGGGTATAATACCATTAGTCCTTTTACATTCGCCATACCTACATGATTGGGAAAGGCAATGCAGTGGCCAATGCACACAATATAAGGAATAAGATAAAAGTTGTGCAGTATGATAGTAGCGAGTGGCTGTTGGTGGTGTTGTTATCTATGATGAATCATGAGGTGCATGATAGGTAGGGGCCAAAATATATTACATCTTTATCTATTATATCTACATCACTGGACATTGTGAAGAAGAGATAGATATCAGATTCTAAAGGCATTGTTTTTATGGGAGAGTATTTATGTATAGGACCCTCATCATTGTTAGACCATAAGAAAGGATGAAGGTATGAGGTTATAGGGTCGCGTATGGATTTCAGCTGATATGTGTGAGGAGATGATGCATGATTTTCATGCTTCAATTTTCGTATTGCATCCTGGTATCACCAAGATGTTTTAGTGTTTACATCATCATTACTGGTTGCAATGTATGAAGGGAGATGTAGCTGGTTTTTCATGAGTTGTTCCACCTGTCAGTAGGTGAAGGTGGAACACCGAAGACTAACATGGCTTTTTCAGTAGCTACCCATTAATTAGTGGAAATGGATTGATGTCATGGTGGATATTTTTATGGGTTTAACAAGGTCAACCCTAGGTAATTATTTAGTAAGGGTGGTGATTGATAGGCTTATAAAGTATAAAATTTAATGTTATTCAAGGAAACCATCAATGTTGATGAGCTTGTGAGGCTGTACATCCAAGAGATTGTATTACTACACAGGGTTCCTCATATTATAATTTTAGATAGAGACTATAATATTACTTCTTTTTTTGGGAAAGGGATACAGAGGGATTTTGGTACATAGGTGTTATTTATCATAGCTTACCACCCCCAGATAGATGGAAAGAAAGAGTGTGAAATTCAGGTGTTAGAGGACATGCTTCAGACATGCATCTTATATTTTAGGGGTTTATGGGAGACACAAGTAAACCTTTTTGATTTAACATACAATAATAGATTCCCAGATACAATTTATATGTTTCCATATTAGGCTTTGAATGGTAGGCCATGATGATCACCCTTATGTTAGTTGGAGGTAGGAGACACAATAATTATGGGACCTCATTTTTTTCCAGTATATATATTAGCATATTAAATTGATTTGAAAGTGAACTGATACTACATAGTCTCATAAAATATTGTACTCTGATCGCTTCAGATGACCATTATAGTTCGAGGTTGTGGATTGTGTTTCCCTGCCTGTCTCACTGACGTTGCTACATAAGAGGATTGAGAGATACAATAAGCTTTCACCAACATACATCAGTTTATAAATGATTCTAAAGAGGGTCAGACCAGTTTCCAATCGATTGATGTTTCCTTATAGTTATAGGGATACACACAAAATAATCTAAATTTATCAGTTGTGAGGTTAAATTTTGGACCCATCTCACAATTTTCATCTTGAAGAAGTTGAATTGTAGGAAGCTGTGTACATTGACCAGCATCATATTCATATTGTGGAGCATAACATGACTGTTCTACGCAACATATCTATTACTTTGGAACATGTGTTATGGAAGCATGGACAAGTGTAGGGCGATACATAGGAGAGGTTGTTTGATGTACAATCACAGTGGTTGGAGTTGTTCTCAATCATATCTTCATCATCCATTGAAGGGAAATTAAGCAGAGAATTATATAAAGGGGGGAATTTTTTCAGACCATGGTTGTTCTTATGAGTTATGAGTCTTTCCCATTAAATTTATAGTTATGAAAATGTGGAAATTTTTTTAGTTTTTTGTTATAGACCTGCTACATGATGTGATTGGAAGTTATAGACCATATATTTACAGGTACACATCGTGTAAATAGAATTACATGTCGTGAATCCCAGTACACATCCATGTAAAGGTCAGGCCAAGAATTATATGAAAATGTCTTGTAGTCTCAAATACAAGCCATTTATGTTATTTATTAAATTGGTCAGTAGCATCATTTTAGGTAGACTGGATAGAAACATACCTTGTTGGAAAAAATAGTTGTCCTGAGAAGTCATTTTTCATCATGATTATCCATTTGAACCCCATTTTGATCATCATTGGATATGTTGGAACCCAATTAGAAAACTCTAGACTTCCATTAGTTCATTCTTCAGGATTTCTACTCTCGACTGATTTTTGAAAGGTTGATAATTTTTATTGTTTTTGTAGATCTACTCTGATTTCGGTCGAATAGAAGAACAAAACATGTTGATGAGAGTCATACTAACACGAGGTAGGTGGTCTTATGGCTTTTGAAAATATTCATGATGTTTATATATTCCAGAGTTTAACAAAAACTCTTTTAGGGTGTATATTTATTTAAAAAAGAATGAAATTATTGACTCTTGAAAATTAGGTGATTAATTATAAGATTCGAAAGTATGTTTATGGTTGTGAACCTTGATTTAGGGCCCCCACATGGGCATGCTTCCATTGGATTGACATTTGGATGAGAATTACACTGAAGATTAACATCAATTACGATTATTAGGTGTTTTAAAATATATTGATCATTATATAAATTTCTAATGTGTGATACTTATTATGTTAATCCTTGTAAATGATTAAATTGCAAAGTAGGGTGGTTATTTGTTTTTCCAATGTGACTTACCCTTTATTGCCCATGTAATAGTTTATTTTACATGTTTTGGTTATTATGTAATCTTTTACCATCTTATTGGATCTTTTTAAATCAATGTGATAGTTTAATTTGCATATATTTATTTTGATATAGAATAACTAATTAAATAAAATGATAAAAATTTTCAATTCTAAATTAGAGAGCCATAGTCTCGGTTAAAATACATGGTCGGGATCATGTTCCTAGTTTCAACTTATATGCCATGGTTGAACCATTGTCTTGGTTAGAATAAAATATATGGGCTCTATAAGATAATTATATAAATTTTAAGAGAAATCCATAGATAGGGTGGTTGGGCTCATTGATTATAATTTTAAAATGTTATGAAAACCTAGGATCCATTGGGGATTCCTAGGTGAGGATATATTGGAAATTGATTAAATAAGATTTATGTCACATATAAATGGTTAAATTAATACGGGGGGTCATCGGGACATTGTCGGACATCGATACATTTTTATAATTCAAGGAACATGAAAAATAAATTGGATGACTTATGATACATCTTCCAAGACAAAGCTCAAGAATGGATTTGGTCTTCACTTATACTAGTTTATATTTTTCCAAGACATATGTTGTTCTTGCTTTTGAGTTCCCATAGTTTCCTTTATTCACTATTGTACACTAATGTATTTATATATATAAATATATTCATATACTGAATTACACACACCTTGGGTGGTTTCCTATTTGGATTTTGACTGACACCCTCTTTGGGTTATGCATTTTTTCCCAAACAGAGTATATGATTGTAGGTATTGTTTAAGGAAATCAACTTACTACAAATACATGATATGCTGCTTAGGAGTAGGAGAGCATGGGACATGGATGAGGGTTGTGATTCTTTCTAGTATTTATTTCATTATTTTATTATTTTTATATATATTTTGTGTATTACTAAATTGTACCTGTTTTTAATATTTTCATAGAATATATACCATCCTACATCATTTCTTGTATGGAATTATTCTTTGTTTTTTATCTTATCAGTTTTTCACTCTTTATCTTAGTTTTATATTGATTACTGCATACACTATTGTATTACTATTTGTCAACTATGTTACATTATGACAATAAGGGAATTGTTTCCCCAATATCACACCATAGGCCCTTACTGCTAGTCATCATTCTATGGAATTTGGTGAGAGGCATTTGAAGACATGTGGCCAACCTTGTTAAAATAACTAGTTGAATAGCATTCGGATATGAGACATTACATATTCCAAGAGTTATTGGATATATCTATTGTTGTGTTTTTATGACATTTTTGATTATTATAAAAGTAAATTTTAACATTAAAGGAATCCAATGTTTGTTTTTAAATCCATAAATGAAAATAAACTGCATAGAACATTCAGCCAATATGAATTTGGTTTATAAAAAAATTTATTCAACGGTGTCATTTATTCTAAATATGACATAATTATTGATCCAAATAAAATAAGATTTGTTAAATAATGTAAAATACACTCAATTATAACTGAGATTCATAGTTTCCTAACTTTGACAGTCTATTATGAGAGATTATTTGGAAATATTGCTCAATTATCTAGTATAATGATTATGTTATCTCAAAAATGTGTTTACGTTATCTAGAAAAAAGAATGTGATAATTATTTTTTGTAATTGAATTGAATGATTTTGAATTCTCTATTTGTGCCCCATCCTTCAAAAAATATTGATTTTTTCATCTAATGTAATAATTCATTGAAAGGGATTCATTGATTCCTAATATTGAATTATCAGGTAATTGGTTCTACTTCATGACAATGGAATCCTACTGAGTTAAATTAACCTAAACATGATTGGGAATTATCTACTGTTTTTTATTAAAAATTTGGGAGCATCATTTATATATTGTAAAACATTAAATATATATTGAACATAAAAGTTTAAAGTATATATTTACTCATAAGGAATTTAACATGAGACATATAAGATGGTTGGAACTTATTTAGGATTATGATTCCAAAATTAATTGTCTTCCTGTAAAAGAAATAGAGATTAGTCGATAATTTGATTCCTATAAGTGATGAAAAATTAACAATTTTTTTGTTTTGAACATGACCATTTGTCCATCAATATGATGAATTTTGTATTTAAAGTTGTTGGTGTGGGAAATTCCCCTGTTTTGTTATATGTGTCTGTGTAGTCATCTTTGCCAGGAAGAATTATGCAAGCACAGAGTGAAGACTGAGTGTTACAGAAAATGGATGGATTGGTTAAAAAGGGTGGGAATCATGAAATTAACATTGACGTAGATTTTTTATTGATATTTAGGATAAGATTATCTGTGTCTTTTGATTCATATTTTAAATAAATATTCTTATTTGGAGCTTATAATTCTCTATTTTTAGTTCATCATAGAAACACTAAGATGTATAGGGATCCTCAAGGCACAAGAGCATAAGCCCAGTTGGTGAGGACCCGCTAGGTGCATCCAAGAGACCTGAGATCAAATCTGGATGGAGACATATTTCTGGGGTACTATGGCAGTACTATAGTAGGTACTATAGTAGGCATTGTTCGGTTCTGTAGCAACCGGAACTATTCATCCATATGGGCCTTTGGGCCACCAGTATGGTCCTTCGGTCCTGCAAGGCTTTCAGGCCACCCAAGGCATACAGGATAGTTGCTTATCAAGGCATTCGGGCCACCTTAAGGTCTTAGGGTCACCTCAGGGCCTTCAGGCCACATGAATGCAGGCCCGAGACACACTACAAAAAAGGAGCAGCCGCATAAGAGGATTCAGAGTAGGTGCACTCACTAGAGCAGAGCCATATAGATTCTTAGAATGATAGTGTATGACTATGCCATCGGTACCAGCCTGTGCTTGCATGGGATGCCGAGCCAGAAGAACATGCAAAGGTAGAGAGCTACTATCCGGATGCAGATGCTGGGGAGGGGCAGTTCCTTGTAGATAGACTGGTTTAATTCCCTAAGACCTTCAGGTCATGTAATATCCTTAGCCTACGGTCCATGTAATCTATGAGCCTATGGGTCTTGTAAGGGTTCCCCCTCATCCCTTGAAAGGGGGGTTATCAAAAATTAAGAAAAATGAAGGCCTTCAGGCCCTTCAGCTATAGGGATCCTCAAGAGTATTACTGGTGGCATAAAATGAAATGAAATATTTCTAATTTCACCATGAAATATTTAACATATCAAAATGTTAGAGAAGAGTTGAAGATTATAATGGCGATGATACATACTTTTCCTATGTGAGAGTAGAAATGAGAAAATATATCCAAAAAATATGTAGTGGGACTACCAATGATATATCTATGTAACAATGAAGTCTGGGATATTGTTGATTGTTTGACTAAATTTTCTCATTTTCATCCTATTTGAGATACGCTATAATTAGACCGAAATTATCTATAGTACCTCAAAGATATTTCCATGTTAGATGGAGTTCCTCTCTATATTGTATATGATCATGATCCATATTTTTCTTCTAACTTTTGGAATGTCATTCAAAAGTCATTGGGAACTGAATTAAATTTTAGTTTTCCTATAAAAACAATTCTCATTTCAAAATAAAAATTGAATCTTTTAAAGTAGTATATGGAATGTGGGGCCAAACTATAGGATTTTTTGATGAAGCTAGGTAAGGAGAATTGAATGGACCAGAATTGGTAGAGGATATTCTATATGAAGTAAAATTGACACATGGAAATATATGGAAATCTTAAAGAATGATGAAATTTTATGAAGATAATATGAGAAAAGACCCATTTTTTAGGTAAGTGATCATTTATTTTTCAAATATTCTCCATGGAAAAGCATTATGCATTTTGGTAAAAAATGAACAATGATTCCATAGTTCACTGGACCATAAGAAATTCTTGAATATGTTGGACATGTTGGGTAAAAAGTAACCTTGCCTCTAAGATTATCATTGGTTTACAATGTTTTTCAGGTTTCGATGTTAAAGAAGTATATAAATATCCATCTCATGTTTTGAGACTATAAGTAGATCATATGGAATAGAACCATTTTTATAAAGTGTAAAATGTTCATATTCTTAATCATAGTGAGCACGTATTGTAGAATAATGTAATTTAGAAAGTTATGTTTTTGTAGAGGAACCACATGGTTGAAGAACATTCATGGGAATCAAAAAAAATTTATGTGGGAAAAATATCCCCATTTTTTAATAACTAAATTTTTTTGGAGGACACTATTTAGAAAGGGGGGATGTAACAACCCATGTATTTATAAAATAAATTATTTTTGTTTTTATTAGTATTTGTTAATTAAATCTAAATTCATGAAATAAATAATTAATTATATGGTTATTTATTTACACCATTAATTATTCATTTAAGGAAATTTAATTCTAAGAATTTAATTTAATTTTTTAATTCAAATATCATAATTTTATTGGTATGGATTGTAGAGAATTTTTATTGAAAAAGATTAATTTTTGGTGAATAGTAAAAATATAGTCTTTTATAAAAAAATGGCATTTTTTGATGTCATGATGACCAAAAAATGATATAAAATTTATAGAATTTATTGAAAAAATAATTTATGATTTTTAAAGAGATATATTGTACGTAAATAATTTATAAAATAAAAATTATATTTTTTCATGATTAGTATAAAAATCAGTGTCAATACTGACGTTGTGCTACGTAGCACAAACAATGTCGAAAAGGGTAACTCATTAATAATGGTGTGATAAAAATTATTTTCATGAATATATTTAATTAAAATAATATTTGATATTTTTAATGTTATTTTTTTTATTTCAGACTTATATTACATTAATCTTAGCTAAATGCATGTCTAATGCTTTCACAAGGAATGAAAAGACAAAATAACAAATTTATGAAATTTTCTTGTCATTTATATTAGTGAATATACATAATTAAATAATCTAGATTGTTTTTTCAAACCAAATTAATTTATTATTTTGATTTTATTTTTTTAAAAAATAAATGTCATAATTAACATTATGTTTGACACAACACTAATTCAGTACTTGGGAAGGCATCAAAAAAATAAATAAAATGTTTTTAATTAAAAACAATAAATATTTTTAATGACCCATATTTTCGATAAAACAATTTATATAATCATATGTTTAGTATTATATTTTTTTTCGATTTTGGTACATTTTGAACCCCATGAATCACTTTAATTCCATTATAATTTTTTTTCAAATGGTTTTCATGATTTCATATTATTTATTTTAATTTGAATAATATTTTAATATGTGTTTTTAGATAATTTTTTTTTGAAAAAAATATTATTCTTAAATCCTATTAAATTATAATTCTCAAGGAATTCTATTTTTAATTTTTACGTAATAAGCATATATAATAATGGATTTCATGATGATGATGTAATATAAATTTAATTAGAGAATAAATCAAGTTAATGAAATTTAAAATAGTAATATAAATAAAATTTCATATTACAATGTTAATTCACAAATTCCATATATTTATACGACATGCCTATGATATAATAAAAAAATATTATTCGAATTTTAATGTTTTTTAGATGTTTGTAATTTCCTAGTTAAATTTTTTTTATTCTGAAAATATATTATTTTTAATGAATAAAATAATTTATCTAATTATTGAAAAATATAATGTTTTTTAACAAGGTAAAAATGAAAATATTCCTTCTATAATGAAATCCCATTTTGTTTTTAGGCATTTTTTCATGTCAGAACCCTATAATTTATTTTTTATATTGTCTAATTTGAGTAATTGATAGGTTACCCCTCACCTCAATTATTAAAGGAGGATTCTTCCTTTATAAATATTTATCACCATAAACCTTATTTTTTCACTACTAACTGAAAAATTCATTTATCAAAATTCATTTACACATTATAGTTCTTATAGTCTAACAGTAACACCACATATAATGACCTTGAGGTGGTTCTCAAGGGGAATTTTTAGGAAGTATGATTTTGTATTCTTCTCTATTAAATTAATTTTCACTTCTACCTTATCCGCTCTTCCTATCCAATTTTTCATAAAAACTCTTATTTCATTTGTATACTAGAATGTTTTTTATGGTATATAAATTAAAAAATATCTCAAATTCTTCCTCCATTCAAAAAAATTAAACTGCCATCTGTGGTGTGTCAATTCACCACCTTCATGGTAGATGATATTTTTTTCCCTTATACCAAAATCAGGGAAATTTTAATTTCACATGTAATTGTTTAAATAAAATAAATATATATATTTTATCACTTCTGGATTATTATTTCTTATTTACAAGGAATACTATAATAAAATGACATTGGAATCCTTGAAAAGAACGCACCTGAAACAATGTAAATAGAAAAATATTGTTATTAAATGGGTGGAAAATGTAATAAGAAGATTATAAAAGGTATTATAAACATGATTCTAGTTCTATAGTAATTTTATAACACTAGTCAAACCATTATTTATGAGTTTTGAACAAATATTTAAGGATTTCTAACCCATGGTAAGGGACTTTTGTTTTGAAATCTTTTAAATGCCTATTTTACCATAATTAAGAAAGATTATATTTTATTGTATACGTTATGAGAGTTTCTCATTATTTCATTATTTAATATTATTATAATATTTTTTTATATTTTTTTATTGATTTTTTTTACAAATATTAGTTCTTTATTATGTGCATGGTTTTTTATTTTTAAAGTTGTTTTTTATGAAAAAATGTTATTTTGGAATCTGCATGTATTTTTCTCATGGGTTTAAATGAGTTAGCGAGATTTATTTTAAGATATATTCCTTAGACATTTTTTTTAAGGATTGATCCCATTATATCTCAATATATGTTTTTTATCCCATTATATCATGATATATGATGGGCTGATCACCATTATAGCTCAAAATATTTTGGAGCAAGCCCATTATAGATCAAGATATTGCTGGTGATCCCCATTATATCTCTATAATGATTTCATTACTACAGATATTGAATTTGGATATATTGTTGTTCCATATTTAAGTGTTAATGTTAGAGTCATATGAAAATGATTTTCAAAGGTTACTGCATAATTTTTATATGTATGCTTATTAGTTTTCACGAAAATGGGATTTTAAGGGATTTTCAGGTTTTCACTTGACAAATGATTTTTTTCTTAATGACCCATTCTGATATTTTTGTGATCATATTTTATTTTCCAATGTTATCACCTCTTATAATGATGCGTAATAGAAAAAGGATGTCATGTAATATTTTATGATGATTTTTGAAAAGTCAAATTTTATTTTAAATGATTTATATTTTTGAAGAAATTGATACTGTTTTAGTAGTATCCACTATGTATAAATATGTGATGTTAAGTATGTATTATGATCATGTTATCTAAATCTATAAACCTGAAAATATACTCAATGTGAAATAAAGAAAATTTATGAGTTGATTTCAGTATTATATAATGTATTAAGGCTAGGTCCTTATATGAATATTGTATATAAATATTTTTGAGGTATTCTGGTTGGATTTACTAGTCTTCATATGAAATGTAAATTATATTTTTCAATCAAACTCTAACCTAGTGAAACACCAATTTTAGAGGGTCCATATCGTATTTCCTTAATAAACCTACATGAAATAAAGAAGGAATTGATGCGAATATTGATATTAGATTTACTCATCCAATCACAACACCTTTGATGGAACCAATTATTTTTAATAAGATGAATGAGGGATCAATATAGCTACGTATTTCGTATTAGTAACATAAAAATATATCAATCAAGAATAACTATCCTAATCCTCGTATTGAATATTTTAATGATCTATTATGAGGATATCGATATTTTTTTTAAGAATTTTGTTGGTTACAAATGAAATTAAATAAGGGTAAATAATGAATAAATAATAAGTAAATTATTTCATAAAATATTATGACATTATGAAAATATAGTAATTCCATTTGGTCATACAAATTACCTAAAAATATTCATGGATTTAATGAATAATTACTTTAGAGATTATCTTGGTTATCTTGTTATAGTCTTCATATAAGACATTGATATTATATGAAGAGAAAATAAGAGTATAAATATTACATTATGAATGAACCTACCATTATAAGGTTAGAGAATCTATATGAAAATTTTCCTATGTGTGAATTTTAGTAAAAAGAATGTTTTATTTTTGGGTCATATATTCCCAAAAGAGGGTACATCTTTGGATACTTAAAATAAAAATGTTATTGAATGTCGATCCCAGAAAACCACTATAATTAAGACTTGTAGTTATCATTTTTTATTGATACAATTTATTATTTATGGAGAATTTATCAGGTATTTCTAATCCAACATCATGTTAAATCGAAACGGATCTAATTTCCTTTAGATAGTTGATTGTGAAGAAAATTACATAGAATATAAGACAATTTCAATTAGAAAATCTCATTATACACTATATATATTGGAGAAGGTGTTTTATCATTATTTATAAATAATTGAAGTTATTTTTAAGCAACATTATGTAGAAAGATGTAGTGATGTCTTCTGTCTCACAATAATTGATGGTTCATGAGAAAAAATATATGAATCATCCTTTGGAGAAACCATTAGAAATTTTATAAATTTAATATAAGGTGGGATAAACGTTATAGAGGAACTTGTGACAAATATACGAATCATAAAATTTTAAAATACATATTCACATAGAAAGAGATGAATATGAACTAGATAAAAAGGCTAGATTTGATTACAAATTATATATACTCAATATATTACTGTTAAAGTAATCTAGGATGAATATTCCATTAGCATAAATGATTATATTATCTTATATACTATGAATATCACAAAACATCCAATATTTCTATATTTTAAAATGCTAAACTATGTAATCTAGAAATAAGGGGTGAAATTTTCACTTTCTAAAATCATTGATCAACCATCGATCAATGTGAAAATTAATAAGGCATAGAAGGATAATGTAGTCTTACAAAAGATGTTTGGAAATTTTCTAGTGGTTTATCTTGATTTTGATTAAATGGTTTATTTTATAAACAATTTATATTTTATATGCCAACCAAATATTAAAAAATATATGTTTCAAGAAATATCATAAATAAACCTTCTATATTCATCCCAAAAGTATGAAGATTTATTTATATATAAAAAAGAATATTTTTTATTATTAAACATGAAGACTGTTAATAATGTTTTTTTATATTCATTCTTGGTATGTATTTACATTAATTCATAGTGACAGATATTTAAGGTGATTCTACAAGTAGAAACAATACCATTTTGAAATCGGAAAAATCCCTATGGACTTTTTCATAAAACACAAAAAAAAAAAGAAAAAAATGACATAATAGATTTTGTTTTGTAACATATCAACTTATAAATTTATCACATTTCATTTATATTGGATGAAATTTATTCTACATCATACTTCCATAATAATGATTCTAAAATTGTTCCATTTTCGGGTATTACCACATAATATTATAAATAATTTCAATCAATGGTTTACCTCGATGTTATGGAAAATTCTTAAGTATGATTTATATTCATAGTTTTTTTCAAGTACTACTAATCATTCTTATATAAATGGTTAGTGTAAAACAGTCATACAAACTATATAATATATGATAATGTAATTCCCCCAAGATTTTAATGGTGGTTTGAATGAACACATTACTCTTGTTGAATTGTATTATAATAATAACATTAATTTTAGATATTAGACAGAATATTAGTAAGACCTCAATGGTTATAAGTTTATACCTCCATTGTGTTTGTATGAATTCAGAGAATTTTTTTTATTATGATCTGATTAAGATAAGGAAATGATAGTGATGAACAGTTCCATTCACCATTACATCAATTCCTCCCAGAGTAGAAAAACATTCTACTAACAATCACTGTTGAAATCTAGAATTCAATATTGGTGAAAATATATTTTGTTTAATTTCTCCATGGAAGAAGGTTTTGAGATTTATAAAATAATGGAATATTGATCATAGGTATATTTTCCACTTATGGAATCAATATCATGTTTGGATTGTTTCTTATCACATGGTTTTTCTACTAAATGAACCTAATGTTCATGATATGTTTAATAAATCTACCAGGAGTAAGTACATACCTCATCCATTTCATGTACTAAATGTGGAGGATATACAACAAGATAATTTCCATTCATACAATGAGAAAGTAATAGAAATCATTGATCATAGAGATAATGTTCTATTGAAAAAGGATAATCACCTACTTAAATTCATTAGGGGGAATCATAAATTATAAGATGATGTATAAGAAACATAAGATGTGATTAGATAGATATATCATCAATTTTGTGTTTTAGTGTGATGAAATTTCGAGGTAGAAATTTTTTTAGGGTGTATAATTTAAGACCTTGATATTTTATAATACCCTAGTACCCCACCTGTGCATACGCACGATGCTATAAATAAAATTTTATTTTTAAAAACCGTATTGCAAGACAAGAAAACTGTTCAGCATGAAAAAACATCCAGCATGAAAAACGTCTTGTATGAAAAGCTGATAAACCTGTAGGAAACTCATACTAAAATGTCCATCATGAGAAATCCCAAATACATCAGTCTTTATAATAGACGACAGTAGAAATAATTTTGAACTACATGTAGATTTTAGTATTAAGAATGAATGGAAAAACTTATAACATGTATTAAAAATGTTGAACAACATGTACAGATTAGAACATGTAGAAAAAATTTAGAAACAATTAGACCACAGTGGAGCTATATGTTTTCAAATAGTTAATGTAATATCAGACAATGAATAGTGAATTTTTATAGGTACATGTACTAATTAGTTCATGTATAAATCATTCTGAACAATATGCATATTTTAGTACTAATAATGAATGTAGAAACATGTATCATGTATAAAAAATACAACTAAAAAAATGATGTGAAATAGATTTTATGTACATAAGAACTAGTGATTTAAAATCTGGGTAAACAGGAATTTGTGCAGTGGATATGATATACAATGTCAAACTAAAAAACAGTGGGGGAAACCATTGGAATAAAATCTAGGTTAACTCAAATGTATGTTATTATGTATAACCAAAAGTAATCACTATTTCTTCTAATACTGAAAAAAAATTACATTGTTTTTAAAAAAAGTAATTATCATAGTTGAAAAATACATTAAAACATATAAAACATATAACCTGATGATTTTTCAGTGATAAAAATGAAGCATCCATCAAAGGTCACACCGCATGCATCCCTTCAATCGATGTTTGAGATCTATGTATATTATATGTCATATTTCTGATCTGTTTATTTGATTTATTCTGGGTTGAAATTATTTAGCAGGTTGGAAACGCACAACCCCTCATTCAGTGTACCTTTCAAAAAAAGTAAGAGGAGGGATGGGATCATGGGATGAGATATGAAGTTAAAAAAATAGAGAAAAACTTATATGAATATTTCCTCATCACAAAAACATGCTAGAATAATAATATACCTATCAATCAAGGCTTCAATACAGATATTCAGGTTGTAAGCATCATTTTCGGAAATTTTATCATAGTAGAAACCATTATAGTTATTAATATGAAATCACATAAATGAAAAAACAAAGGGAAAATAATTATAATAAGGCTTAGTAGTAACAATTAAACATAACAAAAATATATACAGTTCTCACAGATGAGTAAAAAAATTTGTAGGAATGAACTATTTGGTTAAGCCATAATGAAATATTAAAACAACATTATATTGACATGTAATAGTTTTTGAACTATTACTGTACAAGTTCTATTCAGTAACTAAACAATATGGTTTAGTAGTAATGAAAAAAGACATCAAAATGAATAGGAAAGTCTAGGTCCACTGCGAACATAATGAATTGATACAGATTCTAAAACTAGGAAATAAAACATCATAGAGGAAACTGTCGAATATTTATGGAAAATAAATAAAATATATTTGTAATAGGAAACCATTACCAGCAAAACTCCACAATGGTGAAAACTTGTTCATGCAATAAAAGTGTAGTCCCGGTGTGGACAGAAACCTGAATCGAAAAACCTAAAACGATAGGTGACAAAAATTACAATAGAAAAATATTAGTTCAAAAAAAGATAATTTCAGTTCCAAGCGTTATTTAAACTATACTTGATAATTATAATCTCATTTTGATGAATTATAAAATAAAACAAAATTAACATTAAAATTGATGGTACATATACAATATGTAAACATATATGATAAAATTGTTGGTTGCATGGGGAGGGGTTGACTACAATACTATACAACATAGGTGTGATCATATTATAATCTTTTCGTAAATATTTGAGGCTAATATAGAGTCAATGTAGTATAAATAAATTATTGATAACTAACATCATAGGACAACTGTTGTGTCTAAAATAAATTAAGGACCAGTTAAAAGGTCTCAGTATATCCCAATGAATGATCAATTCACATTAATGTGTGTGGATCTGTTACAGATGTTAACATAGTGGTAGAATCATTATGGGGGTACACATTTAAATGCAGGTCATATGAGTTCTATTTTGTATCAAATTGTTAAATATTTCGGAAGAAAACTAAATATTTGTATTACTGATCCAATAAAAACCACACATAAGATGCAATTAAATTGGTGATGGTGTATTCCATGTCAATGAAATTTCATTGAAATGTGTTAGAAGCCTTCAAATTTAATTGAAATCAAATAATGAACAAAAATATGCTTTCATATATATGTGAAATATGAGTCTTCATATTCAAATACAAGCTTACATATTAAATATAATAAATAACAAATACATTCCTTCATATTCAGTAAGCTTGCATATTCAATAAGCCTACATTTTCAACAATCCTATATATTCAAATATAAGACTGCATAATTAAGCATGCATATTCAATATAAGCATTAATATCTAATAATCAAAAAATATAACCCTGCATATTCAATATAATAATGAATAATTTCTATTAACCAGTTACTACACGTACAAAAAAATAGAAGATCAATGGAAAAATGGTGGATTCAAAATGAAATCATAATATAAGTAGACTTATATAATAAAAACATCGCTTCCTTTATTACATAGATTCATTCCAAAATAGAGAACAATATAGAATAATAATTATAAAATAAAACAATGCATAAAAACATAAAAACATACCAGCAGGAAGACTAATCTTGTCACCTGAAATAGAACAAACTGAATATGATTCAAAAATTTTACAAAACTGGTAAAAAACAATAATAAAATAAAATTTTTCATCAATGAAAAATTACCTTGGATATTTGTTATCATTGTAGTAAAAAACTGGTGATGGTTATTAAGAAACCAAAATGAAAGAAGACATGTTACCACATTGTGAACTATTACAATGATCATGAAAAATACAAATAAAGAACACTACAATGATCATGAAACCTCTGAAAACATGGTTGAAGGAATAAACACGTATGATGGTGATGCAAAGTGAATTTTCCAAAGGTGTATAAGGCCTCCATAAAGTCTTATTAATTTGAATAAGTATTGTTCAATTAATTGGTATTTTTATTCGAGATATGAATGTTTGAACATCCCTAAGACATGTTTTTGTATATGGAATGGGACCTGGTAAGTGTTTCAGATTCTTGGTGAACTATCAGGGTAGTTTTGTAGTGGATAGTAGCTAAAATTTCAGCTGCATAGCAGTTCAGACCATGACCAAGAGAGGTCATTCCATGGAGGAGGCTGGTCAAGGGGTTGTCCCCTATATCAAATCTACCTGGTTGGATGGACCAACTATAATAAAGAGGCTTCTATTGGTTATAATGCACTTCGTTTCATAACACCATAAGCACGCATGTCTGTGCTTTGTTTCATAATACCAAATCCAGGACTCTTAAGCAATTAATCATATGAATGATTAAGTTATTTTTCCATAAAATTAGTTGATTCATGATATCCTTCTCCATGACACAACAATGTTTTAGTTCTAGATTCATTTATTTATCCACTTCTACCTTTGTGTCCTGGCATATACAGTGGTGATTTGATTCAATATTTAATTGCTTTTAAAAGTAGAGTTTTTCTTATGTACATGTTGATTAAATTTTCTTGTGATGAACTTAATTGAAATGAGATTCAACAAACACAATAAATGATATCATTGGTTCCAACATGTAATAACTATCCTCACCAGGCATTAATAGTATTTATACTGTATTGTTTTACTTATTTAGGGCGTGATTAACCCACCCACATAATTCAGTGGTATTTCCATTTTATCACACTCAATGTTATAAAATTTCTCATCAATGTTTTTCGTTATTGAATGTGATCCAGCATCATCAACATCTTCCGCAATTAAAGGCTCCTCATTAACAATTTACCCATTACATTGTTTCTCATTAATAAACAAAAGCATTATTAACATACTCCAAAGTCCCACTTAGTGAGGTGGTTATGCATTTATACAATCTTGAACTATCATAAACTGAGAATAAGTTTACTCTTAGAAAATATATAGTGCATGATAAATTATTATTTCAAATTATGATTATAAAGTTATGTTTTTCTTTTTATAACATGTTAAAAATATATTGAAGTCTGAGATTTCATTATTGTAAATCAAAGAATGAAAAATGAAAATAATATATTATATCAGTAATAATACAAAGTAATCGTATAAATCATCATTAATAAGATGAATATGTTGAATACTAACATTTTTTGGAGTAAATTTTGTAAAAGTGTTGAGTAATGGTATACTAAAAACAATATCCATCTATTCTACTCAATATGGGATTGAAACATTTAAGTTGGTAGTAAACAAAATTTCCATTTGTAAAGAAGTAAATGAAGAAAAAAGAACATGGACGACAAAGTAATTGGTTGTGGTAAATAGTTAGATAAAATATTGAAAATTACCTATCATGTATTCTTTAAGAACATTCTTCTCAATGATGCTAACCAAAGGAGAAAAATTATGTGTAGAAACTGGGAAACTGGTTTGGCAGTTAGAGGGGACTACTGAAAGGGAATGAGAAAGGAGTAAATGAATGAAACAATGAAACCCAATGAAAATAAGTAACAAATTCGAGGGGACTGGAATATATAATGAAACCCAATGAAAACTTTTACAACACTCTTTTAGTTCTAGATTCATTTGTTCATCTACTACTACCTTTGTGGCTTGGAATATACACTAATGATGTGATTCAAAATTTCATAGCTATTAAATGTAGAGTTTTTCTTATATAATTTTTTATTAAATTGTCATAGACTCTCTTAATGGTAGACTCACTTAATGGTGTGGCGAACTCAATTGCATTGAGATTCAGTCTAAATACAGAAAACTTCAAATTTATTCCGGGTTATTCCATGTCATCTCTAAGTATATCTAACTCTTGTATTATCTCATAATTTCTCTGATCAAACTTCCATTCATTTATGATCATGAATAAGCACAATAGTTCCATCTTTTGGTTCCATAATTCTACTATTTGGTCCAATAAACACAACCAGTGATATCCTTGGTTCCATTATTCATTATTTTGATGATCCCAGCTTGGTTTTGTAGTTTAATTATATCTTAATGAGTCTTCACATGTTTGTTGTTTCATTGACAATCTCTAGAGAAAGAAATGTGCAGTAACTTGTCAAAGATGGGAAACTCATCCTTAATGTAGAAACATCTAGGATTTATTCATTAGTACCTTGCTCCTATGATCCAAATCGGTTGCATGGGAATGATAAAATTTTCCTTAATAGAGATAATGAAAAGGAAGTCAACTGACATACCCAGAAAATACATTGTATCAAGTTGAAAATTATTTTGTTAAAAACAAAAGATAAAGATGAATATATAGAAATGAAATGTAATTCCAAAAACCTGATATTTATAATTTTAATATAATTTATTCAACTCTCTATAGTTTGAATTTGAAAACTCACTGCAATCAATAGAGGTCCATTAGTTATATTTTTTAATTCCTCTAAATTTCTAGCTATGTAACATTTGCAAAAGGTTCCCTGTATAAGCCATCACAAAATATTAATAAACCATACTATTGGTAATCAATATTGACAGTCAATAGAACCTTTCTCTTGAAACTTATATGATCTAAATCCTGTCATCTAGCATGATGCAAGAATTTGTAAAATTTTTGACACGATGATATGATACATTTTGGGGAAAAACTTAAAAAAGATTCTACAATTATAAATTTATGATTCCAGTGAATTTCAAGGGAAAACATAAATATACACGTTCAAAAGCTTTGAATAAAAGTGATTATAACCATCACAAAATTCATTCAATTAAATCCAATGTGACTTGAGAAGTATATCTATACATTACCAATAATAGGAAACACCTGAAAACATAATGTATATTGTATATAAGTTTATTCATATTAATTCCTTTAAATTTATGATACCAGTGAATTTCAAGGGAAAACAGAAATAAATTTTTTCAAAATCATTGAATAAAAGGGATTATAACCATAAAACAATTCAGTCAATTAAATCCAAAGAGAGTTGAGATGTATATCTATACATTTCCAATATTAAGAGACAACTAAAAACATAAAGTATCATGTATATAAGTTTATTCATATTAATTACTTTAATGAAACAGATCAAGAATAGTTGATGGGTCATGGACTTCAAAATCATAGACAAAATATCTTCTTGTAATTAACCATAAATACTTCAATAACAATTGCATTTGAATGTGAAAAAATTTGTACCTGAATTGAAGGATCCCTGGTGAAGTAATTTTAATAACCTATAGAAAGGCCTCCTGAAACATGCATATTATTTGTACTTTAACAGGAAATAGAGTTTCAAACAGCTTATGGATCACATGTATAAATTTATGTAGTACCTGAATATCATGACATTAACAGTACAAATTGTGATTGCCTATGTAAAAGTGCACAATCATTTTATTTATCAAAAACTAACATGACGGAAACCTGATGCAAACATGAGTGGATTGATGAAAGTAGTGCCAATAATTGTATTTGGGAATTCATTCAATATTAATTGAAATGAACCAAAAAAAAATATGAACAAATAAAAATATGAACCCATGTAACAAAAATAAACATGTTAAAAATATTAACTTTTCAAAATTTGAACCGTGACAAAAAATATCAACCCTAGAAAAGAATATGAACAAGTTACAAAACCTAGATGCATGCCAAAACCTATAACAGACCACAAAAGAGGTTTTTTTCCAAACATGAAATGAAAATTCTGACAACAAAACATGCTGTTTGATATCAGCATGCATAACCAAAATGAAATTGAATTGAGTTTCAACGCAAATATTACAATAGACCATAGTAGAGGTTTAATTTTGTGAGATAGGAATTGATAAATCAGACAAGAAAATCTGTATTTGGATATCAACATTGTTAACTGAAATGAAATCTAAAAATCTTGCTAGGAAAATCCTACAACAGACAATAGTAGAAGTATATTTCTTTCAAACAAGAATTGAAAAATCAGAAAACATTATATGAACCCATAAGATTATACAATTGAAATTGTGTGAGTAATGGAGACGCACAGATTTAGGTTTATCAATAGGTAACTAGGCTCATACATTAGGTGGGAAGACGCTACGGAAGGGAATATGAGATGAAGGAAGCGAGCCGAGAAAGGTAGGTGACATCAGTTGAAAATACAAACATGAATCCCATGAATAGTTGTATAAAATATCAACCTGGAGGGGGTTCGTAGGGATGGAGTTCCAACGGATTAATGGAGATTTTAAGGGATTTAATGTAAATCGAAGGAACCGACTGAGACTTGAGGAAATTTCCATAACACTGTGGGATTGGGTCTTAAGGTATTCACGATCTGTAGATGAATGGAAGGTCATTATGAGAGGGATAATGAACACGACGGAGAGGTAAAGAGTAACCGGGATAAGGAGGAAGATAAGGTAGGAGAACGATGGGCTGCAGTGAAACCGTGAGAAGGATGACGCCGCCGTCAGGAGTTTGCGGAAACCCTAGGTCAGGTGGAGGTGATTCCCAATCACAAGCGGGAGAAGGAAGACCGTGGATAGTTGAGTTCAGAGCTGAAGGAGGGCGTCGAAGAAGGAGGGGGACAGATTGCAAGTTGTATGGGACATGAAGCACAATGAAGGCGAGGGTTCTCAGGACTATTAAGTCGTGTGATGCGTTGAGGCCCGAGTAGGAGCAGGAGTGCGAGGCTGACATAGAATGAGAAAGGGAGTGGAGGGGTGACGTTGATGAACAGACGAAGTGCACGTAAGGAAAAAATGATGTGGAGGATTATGAGATGGACTCGTGTCATGGAGGAATGCTAGGATTAGTAGATATAATAGATTTCTATTCAAATAAAATTAATTTCTTTTATAGAATAATATGAGTTGAAACTATTGTATAAATGAACGATTATATTGAAAATTTATTAAAAAATGAACATAAATTTTTAAATCATTATTTCAATTTTTTGTTCAAATTTTATAAATCTTTTAAAATGATTGATCATCCAATTATTAATGTAAAATATTAATTTTTATTGAATACTATTTTTTCATTTAAATTATTTTTGAATTATATTTATTTTTCAAAATTATTTAATAGGTATAAATAGTTTAATAAAATTATTACCAATTTAATTACGGTCATTATAATATATTTTAGGTTTTATTTTGGTATAGAAACATTTTATAATTAGTATTTTTTTATGCATGTTTTTCATCAAAATTTTCATTTTTATATTATATTTCAATTTATCTCCTATATGAATATAGTTTCGTCCAATAGATTTTATACTTTGAATCATCATGGCCATATTTTTTAATAATTCGACATTCATTTTTCAATGTAATGAATACCAAAAATAGTAAAAAACAATTCACTACAATTTTTGTTTAAATGTTTATCATGGGAGGTGAAACAAAGTGATCGGGGTTAATTTTCCAAATAAACATTAATAAATACTATTTCATGGACATATATAGATATAATAATATCCCAAATTATGAGATATATCCATTTTTAATAATTTTTCCTGATAATTTAATTATTAAATTTTAATTATTTAAAAATTCAAAGTGTGTTCTCTCTACCCATGTTTTCTCTTATTTAATCAATCATGAGATATATATCGTAACCAAAACCATTCCAATTATCTTCTAAAATTATATATTAATGAATTATAGGTTATTTTATTCTTAATATAAATTTATAGTGGTCTATAACAATGGATAAAAAAGAGGTAGCTGACTTAGACGCGATCATCCTACCAGACCTCTTTCAAATTTTTTTTATACCTCCTATAAATCATTGTTATTCATACAAAACTAATAAATAATATATCCTAAAAAAATTTATGGATACTAGGTTTCTGGATGGACAATTATTCGCCCACTATTCCACAAAATTAGTTGGGAAAATATCCCTCATGGGTACTTTGCACTACTCACTCAATGCATCGATACAATTAATTTTCTTTCACTATCTTTAGGACTGGATTATTATAAATATATTAATGTTTATATGTTATTAATATTTTATAATTATAATTTTTTCAACAATAATAACATATCTACCTTCCTAATGATAATCCATTATAAAACGATAATATCTCTCATATGTACGTGTGGACTACCACCTCTATAAAGCGATGAGATTCATTTTTCACATCCAATTTACTAAGATGGTAATAAGAATGGATTTAATTAATATATATAATATATACATATAAATTATATTTATTATTCTAAACATGTGAATTTTTATTTAACATTTCCATTTATTCTAAATGTAAAAAAAATGTTAATACATACATAAGGCTTACCAAACCGAAATGTTCATTTAAAATGAAATAATTAGCTCCGAGAAATGATGATTCTAGTAAATAATTATTAATAAATGGGATTAGAAATGTAATAATTGGATAATATATGATTTTATATTTATTTCAATTAATTAATTATATATTTAGAAAAAATTAAATTTTATTATATAATAGGTTACATTTCACTCAAAAAAATATGAACATGAGGTCAAGGATTTATTCCTCATTAATTTTTATGAGACACATGCTATATTTGGAAAATGTTTCATTTTTTGTGGTGTATAATTTTTCCATGAAATAGTTTCTTTTTCTCAAGAAAATTATGCTGATATAAATATCCATATATGGATTTCTCATTCAAGAGGTGATTTCAGATATTTCCAAATCAGAATGATTTATTCCTCTCAATATTGATTTATTGAATCATGTTTCTTACGATGATCATATATTTTTTATGTGGTGTATATAATACCACATTTGATATGATATTTAATTATCATCCTTATTTTAATTATATTTAAATTTTTATTTAAATTTATTTTTTCTTGGGTATTATGTTTTAAATGTTATCAAAGTGGATACTAATTTATGTTTTGATCTTATTAGATTTTGGGATTTTTTATGATTATGTTTTTGTTGGTGAAATTTTTGTGAAATTATTATCATAAATACCAAAATAATGTAATATTATAGTTATTTTTTATGTTAATATTTTCTCTTTCAATTTCCTCCCTTTATGTACTCATGATATCGATATAAATTTATTATGTAAATGTAGCTTTATTTATCTATTCGGTCAAAAATAAATTTTCTTCTAAATCCATGTTTTATAAAACTATATTCAAGAATATTTTTTATATTAACATAAGATTATATCATGTCATTTTTCACATGATTTAAATTGTTTATAATTTGGATTAAAAGTAATCTTCTTTTTATTATCGAACATTTTGTGATTTTTAATGTTCATTAAAAATGTTAATGTAATAGTTATTTTAACATAACTATTTATAAAAATATGTCTATATCATAGCCACACAATGATTTGAAAATTCCTCCACAATATTTCAATATTATATTCAAAAGAAATGTTTCTATATAATTTGTTAAAAAATTTATATATTAAATATTTTATTTCAATATAAGAAGGGGATATTCCACACTAAATGTTCAAGTGATATTTTAATGGATTTTTTTCATCTATAATTACCTTATTTTTGGTTAATTATTCTTTAATGGGGATATAAACAAATAATACTATCATTATTCTTTTTCAATGTGGTTTATATTAATACAATGTGATTTTTTTAATGCAATTTATGTTCCATGGGTTTTTTAGGAAATTATTAAATATTTTTGAAAAGTGATTCTTTCTTATGAGTTATGTTATACCATTAATGCTTGATGATGTTGTGTGAAACATATAGATTTATTATGATTATGAGATTCGGGTACATGAAATTTCATAGTCCTCCAATGCGTTGGGTAAATATTGATATCTAATCAGATAAAAAGGACTCGATTGGGGATTGAACCTAATTTAGTATGGTACATTTTCTATGATGATAGTCTTGATATTAAAGATTGAATAAATATATGATAAAAAGGGATGTGAACCCAATCCACTATGATAGTTTTTCCAGTGAACATAAAATTAGGAATTGATTTTATATAATTATGTGTATTCCATAAAATTGTGTATAATAAATATTGTATACACTCATGGATCATGTTATTTGATTCCATTATGATTCATGTCTTATAAACTACGAATAATTATTCAATGAATCAATATTGCGATATATGATATGATGGGAATGGTTTTTGTATAATAATATCATGTTCTCATACCCATATTTTCATGTTAAGATTAAGTGATCATTGAGTTCTTCTTTTTATACCCTTACATTGAAACTAACTTCACACTTTCTTATATTTTATTTCCCTATTTTTTATTGAAGGGTTTTAAGTTGATATGTCTAGGAAGAGTGCTCTTTTTGAATAAATTTGTTGAGGATGATGTGGATCTCTTATGATCATGTTTTTTATGTATCCATGTTTCCAAAGACTACAAACCTATATGATTATGATGTTGATCATTACAGTATATATTCAATATTCAATTAATAAGATGTAACATTTATATATTAATTGTTTGGGTCATTGTAGGGTCCCTTATGGTTTTGGATTCCTTTTTATTATATACTTTATTTGAAATACCTAGGAGATATTTCATAGTCATGGGGTTGCATCATAGTTCTATTAAATACCAACTTGTATAAATTATTTAATTTCCATTGAAACCATATTATATTATAAATTATTCATATAATTTTAGACCACTTGATGTCAAATTTTAGAGATTATAACTGCCCTTGGATTTGATTTTTCCTCAAACTTCAAGAAAATATCTCTTGGTGGTTCAAGGTGACGTTCTTCTTCCCTGAATGGTTTTGGTATCCATCATTCTCTCTTTCAGTTCAATAGTAGTTAGTTTACATTTGTTCTCATGGGTTTTATATAATTTTTTGGATGTGGATCCACAAGGGTATTGTAACACTAATATAGATTCTGATAATAATATTGTATTTGATATCTTATGTAACGTGTAACAAAATTCTTAAATAAAACATAATGTATATTTATTTAAATTTAATATCTTTGATTGATTATGGAACATGCATCCTAGAGCATAAATGATCAATAACATATTATACAGATAAAAACAATCCATTAATTGGTTGGTATGAATTGTATTAAAAAATGATTAATATTCTTTTATACGATAATAATTAATAAAATAATCTACTAAGACAAAAATATTATTTTACAAAAAAAGTGCATTATTCTAAAAAATAGTTTATTAGTGTTTTGTTCAAATAATTTAAAATTAATTTCTAAGACATTTAGAAAATTTATTTCATTAAATTAACATTATTTTTGAATTAATAATATCCAAATTAGATAAGGAAAATATTTTAGGGATTTTCTTGAATTTTTTTTAAAGAAATGATAAAAATATGGATTTGTCATCAAATTTTCAATTTGATTAAAATATATTACAATTCCAAAATGTATGTTAAATTAGATTTAAGGTAAAATTTATTCTGTAAAATTAAACATTAAGTAATTTATGTAATATTAATCAATTTCATAATGAACATACAAATTATAATATTCTACACTTATGAGAGTTTTCACATTGGAGACTCGCATTTCATCAGGCATGAAGTTATGAGTTTAATTTAGATTCTTCCACAAACATGAATCGAATTTTAAAAAATGTATTAAATATTATTAATTAAAATAATTTATATTATATAATATGTTGAACTTAATAGTTTACAATTATGAATTCTAAAATAAGTAAAAATTAATTATAGAGATTCACGTAAAAACTGATTTATCATGGGCTTAAACTAAAAACATAACGGTTAAGAAGATCATCCAACTCATCAAACAAATATTTTATTGGAATATTTATAAATTATAAACTATAATAGGTCATGTAGGGCCCATTTTTTATTCCCTTTCAACAATATTTTTTTAATTGATTTTTTCAAGAATTTCATGCGTATCATCACACCCCATTATAAAAGGCCACCCCTATCCTCCCCTATTAAAACATACAAAACCATTTGACTCAGCCAATATCCATAAATGTAACATCTTTAGTCCCATAAAAACACAATAAATCCAATTTTTTGATCGTAAATAATTAATAGGAAGGAATTTGCTGAAATCCTAAAGAAGATGTTTGAAGAATAAATTACATTGTTAAATTGGATTTTTTTGTTTATTCTTCCACATCATTAATATAACATTAAATCAAGATTATATAATAAAATAGATTCCCATATATATTTATTTGTTTTTATGATAAGGTAATTACCTATATCCATATATTATTTCATCAAATGGGAAACAAACTTGTCGATCGTTTGAAATAAATATTATCTTCTCTTGTACAAATGTTACTCATTTTCCATCAGCATCATTAAAGGAGTAATATAAAAATGGATTTAAAATAATTATATGATATTTATCATATTATTATACCTTGTAAAATTTAATATAAAATATTACATCTTACTTACCATTCCATTGAGATTTTGATAATGTCGTTCATGTGTACGTCTTACTACCACCTTACAATGTAATGTGATACATTTTTTAATTTTATATTACATGGAAGGTAATAATGAATAATTTAGTTTATATATGATATATATATGAAATAATATTTGTTTTAAATATTTTTAATTTCACCCACATTTGTACCCTTTCACCCATTAAGGAAATGATAATGTCACACGTACGAATGTGTGGCCTACCGTCTCACATAAGCGATATGATCCACTCTCAATATTCATATTTCAATAATGATTACAAAAATTTACCTAATGAAAAATTAATATTCCTAAAAATAATATAATTTTTTATATTATGTGCCTATATAACATGTTAAATAACTAATGCTTTCATAATAAAACTCTCATGAGAAAACAAGAAAATTAATAGAAAAAATAAAGAATGTAAAGAAATATTATAAAAAGAGATTTGAAGATGTTATAAGAGTATAATTTATGACATAATATGAGTATTTTTCTATTATAAATTTATTAAATTCATAAAACCACTACACAATAGTCTAAATAATGTCCAACAAAAAGGAAGCGTTAGGGTTGGGGGTTTGTCCTAATTTCCCATCATTGAGGCATACTAAAATGTTGTGCACCTAATTTCGTTTATATACTATATATAATACCCATTTGTTATGTAATATAAAGATTCAATAATAAATCATTCTATTTTATATTTCAATTTTAATTATTTCATCCACATGTTTCGACTTGAAAATTACCATATGTTAATGAATTTCATAACTTAGTTTATTTTCAGTGGGTTATTTTACTTCTTCATTGACATCGTTAATATATGATTATGTTAATATTTAAATTTTAATATTTTTTATATAAACATGTTTTATATGGAATGAAATATGATACAAATAATTTATTCATTGGTTTATTGTAACTTCATGTTATTATCTTTTAAGGTATTTTGCCCATCTAATTTTAATCAGGATTGTTTATTCATGAATTTCCATTTTATGAAATTACTTAATCAGTTGATAATAAAATCTTTTAATTTTATTGAAAATGGATATTCATTATGTTTTAATATAATAGTTAAAATAGTTATCTGTTTTCTACATAAAATTATTTAGAGAATGTTTTTAATAATATATTATTTCATTTCTCACATCGGTCAAAAATCATTATTATACCAAAACCAGTTTTTTATAAATAATATATATAAAGTATATTTATAAATTTGAAAAATATTTTTAATGTAATTTATACCCATTCAATAATTTTTTTAAATTTTTTTAAATTAATCCCCATGTCATTATTTAAATATGTCAGATTATATATTAATCAAAATGTGAATAAACTCTTTGTTTTAATATTTATAAAATGTATTGAATTTACACATTTACTGGCAACTAAATGTCATAATTAGTCCTTTATAAGTTTCAATGATTATTTTCAAATAAAATTATTTTGCAATTATTTTTTAACCATATTCTTTCATGAATATTTATAATGATAAAATTACCTTTTCTCCAAGAATGTGTTTAATGAAATTCTTTTGGTAAAATTTTCTTCAACAAAAACAACCCATTATTTTAGTTATACAGAATTGGAGATATGTTATATTGATAACATAATTAATTATTATAAGGATGGTTTTTGAAAAAATTTCCCATGTAATGTATTGACATTGACATTCTTGATTATTTCTATAGAAATTAAATTTCCATAAAATAGCCACATTCCACTGATCATTAGACATTAAATTTACCCTAATGATACAAATTATTTATCAACGATATTTTTATTTACTAAACCATGAATTAAATATACATATCAAGTTCTATATTAAAAAAAATATCTAGTTAAATATTGATAAATATATATTCTTTACTAAATATGGATATTTGATAATATGCCACATTATTCATGAATTAAATATATTATTATATATAAGTGGAATTATTTGGAAATGAAATTATGCTTGTGGCCACGAATTATATATCCCCTAAAATAATCAGGGGTATCATGAGGTGAATAAGATTGTAAACTTTAAATGTGTTTTTACCTATTGTTTTATACCTTTATATAAATGGTCTTGATGATTAAGGAATCATGATTCATGGGATCATGACTTATAATGATTAAAAATTTCATTCTAAAGAATTCAGTTATTATTATAAATGAGATATTCACTACGGTATTATTAATAGTTTCCTTTCAATTATAGTTTTATTGATTAAATTTAATGTGATTTAACTTATTTACCTTTCCATATTTAATAAGCCTTATCTATATATGTGATCTATGTTAGGTAAATTTAATTTATGTTCAGTTACTTTCCTTTCTATATTCACTATAATTTATCTTTTCCGGATATTAAAGGTATTTATTTAATCAAATTTATGTTAGGAAATTTACTTAGACATATTGATGAATGCATATCTATTCACAATTTTAATGTCATTTTAATTTATGTTTTAATTTATTTACCCTACCCTATTATAAGCATGTTGAATCATGATATTTTAAACTTTATGTAACTCTTACTGAGTATCTAAGATCACAATTGTATTCTATAAATTTCCATGAATGAATATAGTGTTCTATAAAAGATATTGAAGGATGTAGTTGAGGGAATACTGATTCTCATGAAAAAAATTATGTTACAATTTTTGAATTAAAATGTAATATTAGACCCAAGAATGTATCCTATTTTTTTATTCCACAAAACTATATGATTCTTTGATATGTGATTTCATATAAATTATTCCAATGTCGTAAAGAAGAAACCATCTCCAGGTTACATGATTTTGGGTTAATAAAATTTTTATTAGAAAATTTATAGTTGAATATATGGAACCTAGATTTCATAAAACATTTATTAGATAAAAAACCCCAAGATAGACATTAAGGATAATTATAAAATAACATCCTGAAATTCTAGTGTGGTAGATTTTAAGTGGTTTCTCCAAGAAAAACATTTGTATCTAGATAATACTAGTGGATGTGGTTCAATAAAAAATGTACCTAGGGGTAATAACTCTAAAATATGTGTATTAAGGTTGACTCAAGCATCACATTATTCTAGATAATTTTTATTAATATGCACCTATATTGGAATAACATGGGTATATGATTTGAAAATTCAAAATATCATTAAAACTGATTTTTATGGATTTTTAAAAATGATGAAAATAAATAACCTAGGATAACCCTGTTGTGGAGTAGACTAAATATAATTTTCCTTGATTCAAATATCAAATATATGATTATATGTTTTTCCCACTATGAATAATGTTTCTCAAACTCTAATATATAGATTTATTCATTGGATGTAACACTAATGAATTGTGTTAAAATTATTATGAATGAAAAAGTGTTTAAAAAGAGAAAAAAAGGGACAATGATAAGAGTGAAATATTTTAGGATTGTGACTACTATTTTGTCATGAAATATGATTAAATATATATACCCTAACCAATTTTTAAATTCAACAAAGAAGAGAAAGATAGATTTCCCTAAGAGCTCGAGTGGTTGAGAACATAAAGGAAGTAATGATCGATTTTTTTCCTATAAAAAATTTGGAAATAGACACTCATGAATGAGCCTGAATGGAATTCATCGATGTTTTATGTGTGGAAAGTAGGTGAATTAAGTGGTGAATTTCCACAAAAAAATGGAGAATATGATGAAAGGAAACAAAAATCATCCAAGAGATGAATTTATATTTATTTTTCCAAAATTTTGTAAATCATTAAATTATCTATATTATTCAAAGTAAATAAAGGTTAACCCCTTTGAAAATTAAAGAAACATTTTTAGATAATATAGATGAATAATATATGTATTAGAAATCAATGACTGTATCATAGAAATATTTATTACAAATTTATTTTTTATAAGACCCGGGAAATATATAAGGATTATGATATATTTTAGATGAATATATCTCTTTAATAGTGTAATAATTATGGATACAATCATGTGATTATATGGTTAATATTGATAATAATTTCAATGTCCTCAATACCCCATTTTTAGTTTCTGTGTGATTGGATTTTTCCTATATTGATAATATTTTGGGCGAAATTTACAACAATAAAACCCATTGGTTTTGTATTTGTATTAGTCAAAACATAATTAATGGAATAAATCAAATATTACATTGGGAATATATATTATGGTTCTGGTAAAATTTTGGGGTTATCATATCCTAAATTTTGATGTTATTATTAGTTATTACACTTTTATAATATTATAATAATTATATTAATATGGTTTTAGGAAAAAGGAAAAGTCACATGTCGAGTGAAAACCCATCATATCATGTAAGGGAACATGGAATGAACCCATAAAAAGGTGAGAAAAATGTTTATTTCCTAACATATACTACATGATATTTTTGTTAATATTTAATTATTTTATAACAGATTTTATGTATAGAAATTAATGATGAACCAGTGATGTTACTATTGATATTTTAAGATTAATGTATTATTTCAGAGAATGTGTGTTGACCAAATTTATTTATTAAAATAGTTAGATATTAATGAAAATCCATTTAACTATTTTATGTATCTTAAAATCAAATTAAATTTAATTTCAGTGTATCATGCATTAAAATTCTTTTTTGGATATTAATTTATATGTGTAGACGATGAATTGGAAATTGATTGAAGTGAAACCAAGGGATACAATTATGCTTATGAAAATAGAATGATATCAGATAAATATATTTCTATAAATTAATAAATAGTAAATTAATTCCTTGACATCAACTAAAATATATTAATACAAAATAATCGTCTTATTTCCTTAATATCCAATGAACCAAATTGTCATTTTATTCAGTAGCGGTTTATGGTTTTGAGGTCCTTCAAATTCCATTGATATCTCCCTTTATTAGGATCCATTACCTCCTACAGTCACAATAAATATATACAATTTTCATTTATGCCAATATCATCAGTTTCATACAGTGTTATCCAACATGGAATTCTAGTCTGGTGTTATTCTAGAAAACCTATCATTTTTAACTTTCCATATTCTCTGAATAGGTTTTATTAATCAATTTATGATGTGGGGTTTTCAGTAATGGTATAACAAAATATCAATCCACTGTTAAATGAGATAAAATTTAAATTATGAGGATTAAATTTATTAAATAAGGGGAGTATTTAACTTCTTGATATATTAAACTAGTAATATTGAATTTCATTTTTTATTTGACATGCAACACTTGGATAAAACAATCCATGGAATATATTTCACTAAATTTCTTCTCTTTGATATCTTATAGAACATGAAGGCTCGAGCCCAAATGAATCATAATATAGTATACCTTTATAACATAGCCATTAAATTTTTGTTTATTAATATTACGAACTATATTTCTACAATTATTATAATCTATTGATTATAAATATAATAAAAAACAATAAAAATAAAAAGATACTTTTTTTAAAATAATATTTTTCTAAAAAACATTTTATTCCAAATTTTCACACATAATGTAAATTTTTTTTTTAAAAAAACTAGGAAATTAAATTTTTATTGTGAAATTCAATTTTTTAATCATCGTATGAAAACTATATTTTGGTAATTTTTGTGATTTCTCTAAAATGATTCACTTTTCAATGAAAAGTGAAAATACTGAATTTAATTAATCATTACCTTTTCATATAAATAATATTAAAGGTTAAATTATATTTTAAATTATTTTTATGTTAATAATTGTTCAATGAAATTAAATATTAAATAATTTTTTTATACTAATATGTTTATTATGAAATTATAATATTAGAACCTTCTTAAATTATATGATTTTTTTTGGAAACCTCCTTATTCATCAAATCATTGTGTATATTATTAAATTTTATTCTACCAATTACATGAATAAAATTTGAAAAATTGATTAAATATTTGTAATAATTATAATTTCTAATATCAAATATTAATAACATAATATTTCTCAATTATTAAAAGTAAAAGATGTAAAAATTAAGCACTTTAGTTAAGGTAAAAACTGATTTAACAGGGATGTAACTAAAAAGATAAAAGTTAATATGACTTAAAAAGATATGAAACACACATTTTTGGAAATATTAAGACCTTATAACCTATATTTTTAGATAACTAACCATTTTTTTTTTGCTTCATTGTAAAAATATGACTGAAATTGACTCCTTTTAATAATTCCATTTGTTTTTTCTCCCCCACATATAAATGGACACACAATCTCCAACCTACATCACACATAAAAATTGATTTATTTAATCCAATAAATTCCAAAATCACCAACATAATCATATTTAGAAATATTAAATTCCATTATTTATTTTAATGAAAACCAATAAAGGGTTTTTGTGATAACATAAAGTAGTTGTTTAAATATGAGTTAACGTTGATGCAGGTGTGTTTTTAAATTATTTCTTCTTCCACCTACTTAAAATAAATTTAAAAAATTATTATATAATAAAATAAGTATCTCAATTATAAATAGAGTTTATTATTATATTTTAATTACTTATATCCATCCCTACTTCCAACAAATGGGAAATGAATCTGTCGATTGTGTATGCATCAGATGAACTCCATTGAAATGATGAAATTTATTTTATAAACACATTTTAAGGATAGATATAAAAAATTATTGAAAAATATAAATAATATTAATTATTCTATTATATTTATTAATTTTTAATATCACATATAACATTTTATGATTCATTCTTTTTAATATATGATAATGTCATTCGCGTGTGTCAAAGACAACCTTCTCATGAAGAGATATAATTCATTCTTCACACACACATTACATAGAAGAAAATAAGTAATAATTTAGTGAATATTTGTGATATATATAAATTATATTTGTTTTTTAAATATACTATATCAACCACTACCATACCCTTTCACCCATAGAGAAAATGATAACGTCATTTGTTCGTACATTCGAGCTATCGTCTCCACGAAACGATGCGATCCATTTTCCATGATAAAATTTATATTAGGATTCAAAAAAATTATATAATTAATAAAATGATATTTATATCATTAATATCATTATTGATATTATTTTGATATATAATAACTGTAATAAATGTATATTTCAAAACAAAATAAGCATGAGAAAACAAGAAAATCAACAATAGAAATAAATAAAATAATTAAATGTAATTAATTAAAAGGTGAAAAAAATTAATAAGCGGATCATATATGATATTATATGGATCTGGTAATGGTATAATTAAATTAATTTCTTAAAATCATTATATAAGAGGTTAATACATGCTAGTCCAAATGTCTGTGTAAGGTAAGGTATGTCATCCCAATTTCCCTTTATAAGCTATGTTATAATTTTATAAATGAATTTAATTTTATAGAGTTAATATAATTCCCATTTTAAATATTAAAAATTTATTCATTAATAATTCATTGTATTTTATGTTTCAATATGAATTATTTAATCCAAAGATATTTGACTTGGAAATTACTAAGTGGTGATGAATTAGATAACTCAATTTCTTTGTATTGGGTTATATTACATATTTTTTTTTTATATTCTATCATTATGCATGTATTTAAATTTACTATATTATGTTTCATATAAAAATTTTTATTTTATTTTTATTTAACTCAACTAATCAATTAATTGGTTAATTTTTACTTTAATGTTTGGATCTTTGTAATTGTTTATTTCATAATTTAATTTAAATCGAGATGGTTTATGCTTGAATATCCATTAAAGGAAATTATATGATTATTGGATAATAAAAAACATGATTTTTTCTTTTTCTTGTTTATTCAATATGCTTTCATTTATTATTACCATTTTCAACAATTTGGTACTTACAATTAAGTATAATATGTTTTTTTAATACAACTTTATTTCCCACATCGGTAAAAAATCATTCTTCTTTTAGAGCCATGTTTTCTAAAATTGGTTTGAATTTTTTTACATTACCCAAATGATTATTTAATGTTATTTTTATCCATGTCAAATTTATTTTAATATTTTTTAATTTTTATCTGGATTTCATTATCCCAACAATACTCATTTGGATTTTACTAAAAATGTTAAAGGAATATTTGTTCTATCATATACGACATGAATGGAATTTATTTTCGTTATAAACAATAAATGTTCTAAATATTTCATTATATGTTTGAATGATGATATTAAATAAATTTTATTTTTAAAATATTTTTTGAAATATTACTTTTAATAATATTTTTTAAGTAAAAAAGTGATAATTTCAGAAGATTTTTTATTGAATTTTTAGAGTAGTTCTGTTCTTCATTATCAACATCCCTTTATTTTAATTATAATATAATTGGGATATGATGTAATGATACCGTACTTATTCATTATGTATATGTTTTATGGTCATTTTAATAATGAAATTATTGAAATTCCCTTTCTCCATTCATTATAATATTAAATAAATTTACATTAAATATTCACTTTCATGTTATCCATATTTGTTTACATTATGCTATATATCCATAATATTTATCATGGATTTGTTTATCCATTAAACTAAATATCACATCCACATTTGTTAGTATATATTGAAAATTATTATTTTTAATCTATGGAAATATTAATATATATGAATTATTTACTCAGTAAAGATAATTGAGGATAAGAAGCATTATTTATGATTTTTAGTTGATTACTCAATATATGAGTAATGATTTAGAAATTTTGTGATGTATTTTTCCTTTAATTATATAGCCACTTGATTCATAACTAGTCTCATGAGACAAATCTCTTAGGAATAATTATACCGGTTTCTGTATGTAGACTTCATCCAACTATTGAAAGGCCATAATGGTATATGTATCATGATTTTTTAGATCATTACCTGTAATAATTAAAATTTTCCTTCATTGATAATTTAGTAGTTATTATTCGTGATATATTTTTTTGTTATATTATCTCTGTGTGGTTTTCATTCTTAAATTATTAATAAAATTGAATATGTTTTTAGTTATTTAAAATTTCATATAAATTAAGATTTATAAATTATTGATATTAATGTTATTTGAGTGGTATGAATTTATAGTTATTTACCTTTCCATACTAATTATCTCTTATATAATTTGGTTAGTCATTTTATTTATTTAGTGGAATGTGTGTTCTGATATTTACCTTAAAATAATGATTAATCCTTATATATACAAAATAGTCATGTTATTTAAATAAATTGTGTGTTTATTTATTTATCATTTCATGTTTAATAAGATTATTAATTCCTGATATATTCAGCTTTAGATAACTCTTACTGATCAACTATGATAATAATTATTTTCATCCCTATCCCAGGAATAAAGGATGTTCACTATGAATGATATGAAATTATAATCTTGATGGAATAATGATATTCTAGTAATAAAATATGTTTTTAATTCCTATATTCAAATGTAATATGGGAATCATTTTTTATCTAATTTTCCAATAAAACTATGCATTTTGTTCTATTGGGATTTAGTCACTTATATCTAGTGCTATGTAATAAAGTAGACACCAACTCTAGGATATAGTGGTTGGGGTCATTATAGGGATATCTGTAGGTATCAATGGTTTCTCATGCGAGATTTGATAAAAGATATATTCATATCCTAGTGTTATTTCTTATAAAACAATCAATTCTCTAACTCACGGTATGAGATTCATTGCCTTTATATTGTTATGTGAATGTTTTGGATTCTCATGACATACTTTATCTTGATATTAATATTGGAATTTTATTGTTATTTTATTTATTATATTGTTAAAATATCTCCATTATGAAATTAATTTGTCAAATATCATTTTTTTTAATTAGATACATTTTTAGAATTATCATTTAAATATTAACACGGAGAATGTATCACATCTCATTATAGACATAGTTCGTAGTAAGTATGCTTGAGTGATGTTAACATTTCATTAATGGGTAAATGGATAAGAAAGTGGGTGATATATAAATTTCATTTAATGAATTTATTGACTTATATTTATCATATATTATCTAAATTTATATTTATCATCTCTTGTATAATGCATAAGTGAAGAACAAATTACATCACTTCACGGGGAGGTAGACCACTATATACACGAGTGGTTTTGTTTTTTTTAAAATCAATGGAACATTATTAGTTCTATATGATATTAAAATTACATAATTTTAAAAATATCATAAACATAATATACATGTATTTAATCCATAACAATATCTATCCTTGAATATTGGTGATGAAAAATAAATTTCATCTATTTGTGATGCGATAGTCAACCACACACATAATCGAGAGTTTCTTATCACATTTTTGGAGTAGGATATGGATATGGGTCATTATATAAATCAAATACACCCAAATACATTTACAAAATATTTATATGTTTTATGTTTCTTCTAAAAAAATTACCACTTGTAAAAGAACATCTATAAATTAATTATTCAATCACAATATATAAATATAGTATCATTTTTATTTGAACATAATTCCATTCTTGGTTGAGGGAAAATTTTTTATAATGGATAATTTACATGAATATTTTATAGGTTTAACATATTAAATACAAGAAACTATAAATATATCCCAAGGTTGATATTAATTTCCTTACATCATAGTCTAAATTTTTATTTAGCAATTCATCAGTTTATTAAATTATTTTTCTCATAAAAATATATTTCTCATTCCAGTTATGTAAATTTCAGGGTTCCTATTTCCACATTCCTACCATGAATTTCATTAATCCTTATCTCCTCCATGTTATCCATGAATAGTGCTTTTTTTCGATCTCTTTCCATATCTTATATGGTTAGTCTAAGAGTTTGGTATGGTATTGTATGTTAGTAATATTTCAGGATAACTAATTAGGCACAATCATTATATAATTCACTCATACCGGTAATTATTTTTTTTCTCAAAGGCAACAGATTTTCCATCACAGTCAATATTTCACGATTTGTTCATTTTCCAGTTATTGACTAAAACATAATATCAAAGTGTGAGAAATAATAATCCTAGTGGAAGAAACATATAATTATTTATAGTATGTTTAAATTATGACACTCTTTCATCAACTTTAAACACATTAGGTTACAACTAGGTCATTCATTATCATTATATTTTAAAATTGTACATAGTGGTATGTAAATAAAATTCTAATTATCAAAGAATATCCCATAAGAGTGGTAAATTAAGATATAAGTAAAACCAATTTTCATGTAACATGTTTTGATAATGTCAAGATAGACACACCTTTTTTTGGATATATTATCACTAGTTACATTTAATTGGGCCCTCCACATGGGGCCTGGACGTGACTACCTAAAGCCCGACTTCCATAGGTAGGGGTTTGTGACTAGCACCTGAAGGGTTTTCCTGAATCGGGAAGGCATTTTCATAGAGATATATACACACTCAAAAAGGGAAACTGAAGTAAACTACCAAAAAAAGTAAGGTATAATGAAGATAGGAAAGAACAACCACAAGTACAACTATAAACTGAAAATAGTAGTCCATTATAGAAGCCCTAGAAACTGAATAGAAATTAAATAGTTGGTCACATCTACCCAAGAGCTCTACCTAGAGGGTAGTTGCTATAAGAATGAATTCGAAGAAGAGGATATTTACTGCTCCCATCAAACCAAGATCCACCAAGTCTGAACCTCAATTGTCTGCCTCAGAGCATCAGTAGTCTGCAAAGACAAACACGTGCAGTCAAAGCCTGTGTATGGGTGAGTATAACAACTCAGTATGGGACCCCGAGACCCCCAATGTCTCTCAGTAATCCACATAGGAAAACATCACAAGAAATACCACAAAGGTAATCTCAGAATCATTGTATAAATCATGAAGCACAAATAAAAAAATACATCTCACTTTGACGGTATAACATCAAGGTTACTGGGATAGGGATGACTAGTAGTAATTCCAGATCATCCTATCTATAGTAACTCTACTGCTGACCCATATAGGTCACTATATGCTGACATGTATTGGTCTCTAGATATTGAATATTATTGGTTGTCAGTGTTGACCTGTATTAGTCACTGGTGATGACCCATATTAGTCTCAAGTGTTGACCTGTATTGGTTGCTGGTGTTGACTCATATTGTTCATAGGTACAAAGATAGGGATGATTAGTCATAAAGCAAGATCATCCCGCTCTTGAATTTATGATGTTGACCCGTATTAGTCACCCCTCTTCATCATGTCACTTTTAACCATTGGATTCCTGCACAAAGCATGCCAGATCTATGAAAGATTTTTCTCCTCATTCCATATGTAATATATTAACTGGTACTAACCCACGAAAAAATCAAACCCAAGGGACCGCCCCATAATAGGGGTCCCAACGTGATAGACAGCATGTCCATAGGATGCCCGATCAGTGAGATATAGGTACTATTTTAAAATGGGCACAATAGGATTCAAGTCTAATCCAACCTAGGTCACACGTCAAACTCTTTCAGATCTCAAATATAGTATCTCCAAAGTAGAAGCTTGTCATAGGGGTCCTTATTCCATAGATGGTGCATCAATAAGATGTCTGATCTCTTAGTTACACCCCATTCCCTGAAACAGAGTTGATCTCACCTCGGTCCAGCCCGGATCGTCCGGGCCCACCAGAATATGCCAAAGCAATGATTCCCAAAAGGGGTCCCAACACCATTGATGGTGTTTCCAGCAAACACTCGGTTCGTTTCGTACGGACGTTTCATTATTCGGGGGTCGTATGGGTCTAGGCCTGGTCTTACTCTATCAGTGTGGCCCGACACAATGGGTCATGGGGTCTACCTAACCCCACCCAGGTCCGACCTGTTAAGGGTCAGCCCTGTTCACTGGCTCTAGTATGTTAGGGTCGGAATGACATGTTCATGGGCCTAGGATGTGGTTGGCCGTGCACATTGCATAGGTCCGACTCGGTCCGCCTTAAGACAGATCACATCTCCTTCTATCCTCACTGATGTGGGGCCATTTTATCCAGCTGGTGGGGCAATTCCCCACAACGTGAAATGTTTTTCTAAGTGTCCCACTAGAGTCTAGCAGACGTCGCGTGGTGCGGGGCTATCCCACCTTCACCTGTCATAGCCTGCTGGCTACGGTTAATATCTCTAGATTCGCCTGTGGGCACCAACCATCTCCCATGAATCATGATCGGGTCAGTTGCCTCAGGCCAACATTGCGCGACAATGCGCGTCTCCTTCCCATTTCCCGCAGCCAATTTTCGTGGGCCTCCCCTTGCCACCACCGGCAGGGCGCAACAGCGTTTTGTTCCGCTGGCCAATAGATGTGCTCTGGTGGTCCGTTCATGGTGCTGTCTAGGCCTAAGAGCCTCCTAGACTAAATTCCTCACATTAGGACCCTCTATCTTACATTTTCATAAAAATTGAGGAAACCCATCTCCGAAAAACGCAACACGATTTATGTGGCGGAGGGTCCAAGCATTGTTCATTCGACCTACACCCTCCTTGTTAACATGATAACAATAGGGAGGATATTTATGAAACATTATTTATTAAATAAACTCATTTCAATATTTTTAAATCAAAACAAAACTTAAGCCCCCTACCTTGAGAACAATTGGAGGTGTTGCTATTACGGTGGGTGGAGCATTCATGTTGGATGGAGTCACCTACATTCATAGATCCCAGATTGTTACCACCAGAGCATTAATCATATATTGGTGAATGTTTCTGTAGAACTCTACCAGAGTTTCCTTAAACATAAGAAGGTGTGCCAAAACCCCACCCTGATCTCTACATAAATATGAGGGTGATAAGTGAGTAACATGTTTAAGAGTTTATAAGGTTCAAGAAATGATTTAATTAACCTCATTTCATTCACAATGGTGGAGTTAAATAGTTGATGAGTCAATCCATTAAATTTCATGACAATTCATTGTCCCCCACTGCTTTTCAACCGTTGGAGAAAAATAAAATAAAATAACAAGTAAATTTTATTTTATTTTTCATTAAAAATTTTAAAAAACTAAATTATTATCTTAACCTACATCGGTCAAAGTGAAGCCTCCCTTAAGGAAATCCTGAAATTGTGGATTCATTGGTGTCCTTGGATTTTAAATCTGAGCACTAGTTCAAAATATATAAAATGTTGTTTGTGCCTTTAAGGAACATACCTTAAAATGATCATAAATTTGTTCTGGGAACACCGGGATTTGGAATCACGTATTTTTAATTTTCACATAATCTAAGTATCCCAAATAATTGAAAAAAACATGGAATTTTCTAGGACATAACATTCTCTCCGCCTCTGGGATTTAAGTGCCCGAAAGTCAAACAGGGCTACACAAACAAAGTGGGGTACTGGGAATTCATATAAGCCTCTCACTCTCCTATTCCCTCTATGAGATACACTTGTTGTCATAGAATGCATACTAGATGTGTCTACTGCACATGAAGGATATGCTCATGCCGATCTTCTATCTCTACTGGTTACTTGGTAAATGTCAGCATGCCGTCAATCTCTAGCTCGTGAATGTTGATGACCTGAAATGGGTCATGAATGTATCTCCTCATCTAGGATACCTGGAAAACATAACAAACCATCTCAACCTGCAGTGGCAGTGCCATGAGTTACACCACCTTTCTAATTCTACAATGTATCAGTAATTTTCAAATAAATATCAGTGAGAGTTTGTCACCTCTAGAAAATCTATGTAGTCCCTATCGAGGGGAGACTCACAAGAATACTTCCTCTCCCTCCTAGATCTTGGGTGGCCTCTATCTCCTTCCATCATAGATCTTTCCTCAGCTCCATGCATTCTTCATCTTATCTCGGAAGACCTACACCTTCTCTATGGAAGTTTGTACCATCTCTGTCCCCACAGGTGCTGGCTCTCTGGGATCTATCCCACACAAGATTCATCTTCATGGTCATTCATACCATTCCTCAAGAGGGGCCATACCAATGGTGGAGTGATAGATTTTGTTGTACGCGAACTCCTCCAAGGGTAGGTGGTCCTCCCAACTGTGACCAAAATCGTGGACACGTGCATGAAGAATTTCATCCATGGTCTAGATTGTTCGCTCAATCTCACCATATTTCTACTGGTGAAAAGTTATTCTCAAGAGAAGCTAAGTCCAAAAAGTGTCGTACAATCCATTCTAAATCCATGATGTTATGTGTGTTATGTGGTTTGAGACTATCGTTGAAGTCAACCCGTGAAGTCTCCTGATAATTTTAACATAGAGACATTATAATTTCTCTACCGAACCCTTCACCCAAATAGAAAATAACTGGGCTGACTTGGTGAGTTGGTAAATGATCATCCAGATGGTATCATGCCCTCAGGATGTACATGAAAACCCCTTCATGAATTCCATTGATATCCCTTCACACTTCCAATCTGGTATCTCAAGGGGTTGGGTCTAGCCTGTTGGTACCTGGTTCTTGGACTTCACTTTTTGGTATGTGAGGCATCTAGAAACAAACTCCGCCATATCATTCTTCATATCTGGCCACCAGAACATACAACGGAGGTCCTGAAACATCATTATCACACCTGGATGTACATCCAAGGGTGATTTATGGAAATCCCTCAGCACATCCACTCATAACACCACTTGTATAATTGTACGTCCTTTTTAAAGTATAGCATGCTCCCCACATTTAGAATATCTGTCAGTAGCATGGACTGTGGATATTTGAGAACATATTGACTCACAGCTGTAGACTCCCAGTTGTGCCTCCCTGACTCTCTGAAGTAGTGGAGGGGAAAATACCATTGACATTAGGTATACTATCTCATTTCTATCCCCGTAGGATTTCTGAAGAGTGGCTAACTACTCTAAAGCCTCATTCAGTAACTATGAACATGATCTCCTGATAATTGCATCTGCCACTATGATCCCCTTTCCAAGAGTATAGACTATCTCAATATCATATTCATGGTGGAAATCATTCCAATTTTTTTGTCTCTGAATTAGATCGTTATGTGTGAAGATATATCTGAGACTCTTGAGGTCTGGGTAAAAAATGAACCACCCGACCATCATGTAGTGTCTCCACATATTCAGTAGAAAGACTATTGCTTACAACTCCAAGTAATGAGTTTCATAATTCTTCTCATGAGTCCTCATCTATCATGATCCCTAATCAATCACTACATCATCCTGTATTAGGATGAAACTAAGTCCAGACCCTCCTGAATTACCGTAAACCATGTAGTTAGTGCTCTCCTTTGACAAAATTAGGATTGGAGGACAAGTCAACCTCTACCTCAACTATTGAAAGCTCTAATGAAATGACTCTATCCATAAGAATGGTTTCACCTTCTTTGTCAAGGATGTCATAGGTGCTGCTTCTTTGGAGATATTGGATACAAAACTCTGATAGTAGCATGCTAACCCATGGAAGCTTCGCACCTTAGTAACCCTCTTGGGTGTCTCCCATGAAAGTACCACCTCAATCTTCGTTGGATCCCATACAACTATAGCCTCTGAGATTTTTTGTCCCATAAAGTGGGTATTACATATAATGAACTAAAATTTCGAGAGCTTCACATATAACTGCTGCTCCCGGAGTGTGTCTAGAACAATACTAACGTGTACAACATTCTCTTCCTCAAACACTGAGCACACCAAGATGTCTTTAATGAATACCACTACATACTGATCTACGTGGGTCTATAATATCATGTTCATGAGACCGAAGAACACTAAATGGTTGTTATTCATGCCAAACAACATTTCTTGGTATTCATTATGTTTGTTCCGACATCTGATGGTTGTCTTTTGGATGTCCTCATCCCATAGATGAAGCTGGTGATATCCCGGTCTGAGGTCTATCATCAAGAACCACTTCTCTCTTTTAAACTAATCAAAAATATCATCAATCATCAGTAGAGGATACGTTTTCTTCATGGTCACCTAGTTTAGGTTCCATAATTCCATGCATAGCCTCAAAATTCTATCCGCCTTCTTGAAATACAACACAGGGGATGCCCATAGGGAAACACTAGGCCTTACAAATCCATTCCACTATAAGTCCACCAAATGCACCCTCAAATCCTAGAGCTCCATAGATGCCATCCGATATTTTGGTGTAGATATCGATGTTATTCTTGTGAACATTCCAATGCAAAAGTCTGCCTCCTTACGAAGAGGTAGTACTGAGTAGTTTTCTGGAAAGACGTCCTTATACTCATCCACCACCGCTGGGAACTGTGGACTCGCCTCATCCATCTATTCAGAGGTAATGCCAACCAGATGATATGTAATTGGATGCACCATCTTGAGTGAATGTTTATCTCATACAACACTATTTTCCTTCCCACCAACAGTGGAAAACTGGACTCCATCTCTACTCGTACATTGAACTGTATACCTCAAGCAGTCAATATGTCTTAGAACTTTTGATAGCCAGTCCATGCCTAAATTGGCATTGTAGGACCTAAACATCACTACTAGAAGATCACATTTTAAACCCTATCTGCTAAGAGTAATAACGTATTGTTAGTACCAATGTGTGACCACTGAATTTTCTCTCGTAGGAATATTCAATCTCAAAGGTCGAACTGAAAGCTTAGTCATAATCTCAAAGTCCGGAAATAAGTATTCAGTAAGGAATGAATGGCTAACACCTATGTCGATAAGAACTAATGATAAAGTACTAAGGATACATATCATACCTCTTATCATCTATGGGACACCAGTATCATGAGCCTCTACTGCCTGTAGCTAGTTCTGTCCTGGTCCTCCTGCTCTGTGAGCTCGTAGTGGACCGCATGGGGGTGGTGGTCGTGCTAGGTGGCCCCGACCACCTCCCTCTACACATCTTTCTCCCCTACCTCATCTTCCTCCTGGATGACACTCATGATCCAACCACTGCCTATGCCTTGGTGGCCCCACCACCACCTTCCGAACAACCAGATGGTGAGTCTGATAGTCACGAGCTCTGTGACCATGTCCCATGAATGAAAATAGATCATGTCTCACTGGTGGATCCATGAGCCTCTTGTTCCTTTCACCTCTAACCATGAGTCCCTGGGTCACCCCCCAGAAGTTCCAACCCTCTTTTTCTTCTGTGTCATCTGTCTACTACCAGGTGCAAATGACTCTACTACTTATCATCCGATAGGGGCTCTCTCTCTCGGTGCCTGCTCGCCTTGGAAGATCTCCATTAGAAAATCTTGTTCTATCACCCCGTCCTGCATTGGGATTCTATGAGAAACTATCAGTGCTCTAATTTCTTTTCGGAGCAACTATAGAATGGTATGGCCCCTGAAATACGGGTCATGTACCATGTTGGTGGAGTATCAGGAGAGGTCAATAAATCTCACTGCGTACTAATCCGCAGTCTGGATGCCCTTCTGCAGATCTATCAGCTCTTGAATACACACAGAGTGTAGTGTCACTAGCACGAAATCTTCCCTGAAATGGTTTACAATTTCCTGCTAGGTTAGGGTCATCTCCTCATTACACTAGAGCGTCAATACCAACCATCTTAATGTAGATCCCTAAAGAAGGCATGTGGCCCTGGTCAATATCTGCTTATTTGGTGTCTCTATTAAAAGAAAGAAACGTGAAATTGCCACAAGACAGTACTATACTTCATGGGGGTCTGTCTCAATTGGAAACCATGGAGGCCACCTCATCTGAAACTCATGAAACAGGCTTAGCTGGCATGCATGATCCACTGGTATCCTCTTCTACTCAATGGGTGGTTGTGCTTCAGGTACACCACCAAAGAGTACCATCACTGCGAGTGGTCCTTATTATAATGACTCATTGGTCGGTCGGCCACTGTCATTATCTCTAACCGAAATCTTGGCTACCTATCTTCATGGGGGCATAATATAATAAATAGATGCACCATTGTTAATATGTTATACCTAGTGAGCAAAATCAAGAATGGTGAGGTAAACATTTCAAAACACTACCAGCCAGTGTTTACATATACCCAGTTGAAAAACAGAAATCAGGTTCCTAGTGTGTTGATACATTGGCCACCACACCAACACTAGAATCCATGTACTAAAACATGAAATCAACACACTGTACAACAATTCCTCGTTAATATTAGACTCTTAGTTCATATGGTAGAACTGACCTCTCTCTGATACCACATTGTCACAACCTTTCCCATGGGTCTCGAACATGACTACCCCAAGACAACCTTACATAGGTCAGGGGTTTGTGACAAGCACCTTAAGGCTTTTACCAAATAAGAAAGGCCTTTCCTTAATGATCTGTACACACTAAAAATGTAAAATGGATATAAACAACCAGAAAAATTAAGGTATAATCACGTGAGTAATGTTTGAAGACAAGTACAACTGTAAACTAAATATAGTGGGCCAGAATAAAATCCCTTGAAACTAAAAAGAATGTAAACAGATGTTGCATCTGCCCTGGAACTCTACCAGGAGGGTAGCAGCTGTATGTATGAAGATGAAGAAGAGGATATCAACTACTCCCATCCCACCAAGCTCCACTATGTCCGAAACTCCAATTTCTACCTCAGTATAACATCCCTCCTTCTTATCACATAAACATTCATTACATTTTTCAAAATCGCGAATCTTTATGCTTTAGTGTCTTGGAAACCAGGAACTTTAAACATGAAAACATAAAAAGATTCTTCATAAAAACTTGAAAGGATTATCTTTATGTTCATCATAGGTTCATTACTACATCTCATAACCTGGGGACATACATCAAAAGAAAGGGTGAGCAGAAGGCCCAGTAAGGGAATCAGGGGGAAACATTTAACATGTGATCTTGTGATACATCAATAAAGTCATGAAAAATAACTTTATGGAATGAGAAATAATTCATGAGGAATATCATAATAAAAATAACGTATTTCATAACATGAAGATGTGGCTAAAACATTTAACATAGACAATCATTTCCATTTCACCAAGGTCCATCCCTAAGGTGTCATTAAAAATTACCAAGGTTATTCACCAAGGCGTCATTAAAAATGGTCATCTCTAGAGATTAATTCTTTACCCAATGCATTGGAGGACTATAAGGGCACACCCTTAAATTTTCCTTTATAATCATGTGAGACACGTATATAATCATCAAAAATTTCATAAATAACCCATATAGCATAAAATAAATTGGATTCCATTCATAATCATAATGTTTTAAAAACTGCATTAAAAACATGATCTTTATGTCACTTTAAACCCATAGAAAAGGAAAGCGAGTCTCATGTATGTAAATCCCAAAATTTAAGATAGAAAATTTTGATATATAATTGAATACCCTTATAGAAGAATGATATTTGAGTATTCACTAAATTAAAAAAAAGAATTTGTGAAAAAGATAGAGACATTTTGAGACTGAAATTCAACACTATAACATCTATGTTTTAGGGTTTTAGAAAATATTGAAAAGAGAGGGGAAATGGGTCACCCAATAATAAATGATCTATAAAATAGTAGAGGGACAGAATATTAAGGATATATGAACATGGTAATGAAATTTTAAAGACATACAATATGAAATGAAAAATATGGAAGGAAGACAAAAATAAGATTTCTCTTATGAAAATTCGGTAGCCTAACGACGTCACATAAAACATAAAAATGGGAATTGATGAGATCAAATAGGGTCTCTAATAATATGAACATAAAAGATCAGTATGATTGACATAGATATCATACCCCAATATAATAAAATGGAACTTGAAAGACCTGACATGAAAATAGATCTTGAAAACGAGAAGGGTGAAATAATCCCTTAAAAATTTTCCAGCCTAACGACGTCACATAAACATCAAAAAAATGAATTGATGAGATAAAATTGGGTATCTCATCATATGAACATAGAATATAAGTATGATTTATATAGAGATAATACCCCAACATAATAAAAAGGAACTTTAAAGACATGACATGAAAATAGATCTTGAAAACAAGAAGGGTGAAAGAAAACCTTAAAAATTTGGCAGCTTAACAGCATCACTTAAACCTCAGAAAATGAATTGATGAGATAAAATAGGGTCTCTCATCATATGAACATAAAATATCAGTATTATAGATATAGATATCATACCCCAACCTAATAAAAAGCAACTTGGAAGACTTGACATGAAAATAGATCTTGAAAACGAGTAGGGTGAATGAATCCCATAAACATTTGTCAGCCTAACGACATCACTAAAACGTCAAAAAATTAAATTGACGAGATAGAATTTGGTGTCTCATTATATGAACAAAAAGTATCGGTATGATAGATATAGAGATCATACCGCAACATAAAAAGGTACTTGAAATACTTGACCACAAAATAGAACTTGAAAATTAGAATGGTGAAAGAATCTGTTACAAAAAATATCGGCAGCCTAACGACTCCTCTTAAACATTCATAAAATGAAATGATGAGAGTAAGAGGGAATATCTCATCATATGAAGATGAAAAGGGAAGTAAGTGGAATATAAAAAACATCCTCCAACATAACAACATGGAGCATGAAAGAAATGACATAAAAGTGAGTATTTGAAATGAAAGAGAGAGTTTAGATCCCTTACCTTAAAACATATGTCTTAAAACTCAAAGATTTGGACCTTGAGGGCTTGGGGGCACCTTGGGAGAACTCTTTGAGATGTAATGAGACCAGAGCTTTATTGGGGGAGATATGGGAGTGAAAAGTAAATGAGGAAAGGGTGGGAATTTATTGGGAAAGTGAGGGGACAAGACATTAATGGCCAAGGGACACCTCATTGGTGGTATTGGAAACACCACCGGCTTTCCCATGGTATTGGACACTTAGAACACCTCATAAAATAATTCATCCCGTTTAGTCGACCATCCCTGAAAATATCTCTTGATATCATCATGATGTAGTCATGATGTCATTAAACATACCGAAACCATAAAACTATATTTTTATTATTCACTGAAAATTTAACATTTTCAAAAAACTCCCAAAATTTCCCCTTATCCAAATATCGATTCTCTAATTAAAAAATTGAACTCCATTTTATAAAAATATTTTTCTAAATACTTTTAATTTCATTTTTAAATAAATATACTATTCACCGAAAATTGATTTTTTTCAGAAAAATCCCCAAAAATTACCTTAGCATAATATCGATGTTCTGAATTCAAAAATATAGTACATTTTAAAAAATTAATTTTCTAAATTATTTTAATTTAATTTTTAATTAAAAACACTATTCACCTGAAAAAACTAATACTTGACTAATAATTTATGAAAATGTTATTTAACCATTTTATTGAATCAGATTACTTAATAAAGGTGCCCAGATTATGTTAATACTTTCTTTAAGTGGGATTACTAATCCATTTGGTCACATTACTAATCCTAAGAATAAAATCACTATTCATAATTTACTATTCATCAAAACATAAGTTGATCTTATTAGACTCTAAATTTCATACTGAACGTAATTATAGAAGACCACTTTTTGAAAATCATTAAACATTTTTAATTATTTAAGGTTTACATAAACATTTATTAAAATAGTCCTTCTCTAAAATTCAACAAAAATATGCATACTATATTTATCCAAACATTTGAAAATTCATAAACGTCATCATAAGATGAAATCAAATTTTATTTAAAACAAAGGAATACACAAGTCAGTTAGGGTCTCCTTACATAACCCTTTATAACCATAGCATATAACCTAAGTGTATGGTGTGCTAAGGTGATAGAATCTGAGGGCAGCTCAGCAAACATTGCACGAGTAGTAATTTCTATCAGTTTAAACTTCTCGTGAAGGCGATTCCGTTCTAGCTTTACACGATGAAGTTCGGCTTGGGTTTGGCCTAGTGAAAAGTCCAGAAGTTCTACCTCTTTCTCATGTTCCATTAGATGGGCTTCGATTGGCCCGAGACTACTGGATGAGGCCATCAAATCTTCTTTCTATATTAATTTACCAATATCACTTTCATTTAGAGAAAATAATCAAGAATTTAATTTATAGCGGTCATATTGACAAACTGTCACATAACAGTCAAAACACAACAGTCTCATTTTAATTATAATCATGTTATCAAATAAAATAGCTTTTTTCAGTATAAAATAAAATAACACACAAAATTATGAAACAAGATTTATTCAAAATTTCAGTTCGTTACATTCTTCCCCCCTTAAGAAATTGTGTCCTCGCTATTATTAATATTGGGATTGAAAATTTAATTGAATGTCCCACATCAAAAAAAGAGTCAGTAAAACTATTACTTTAAATGAATGAAAGGGAAGTACAAAGGTCATCCGAGTTAACCCACACTAGGATTCCATGTAGGAAAACATGGACATGGAAGTGAAACCAAAGGGTCAAGTTCTGAGGGGGAGTGATAGAAAACATGATTATGAGAAAGTTAACCACCATAAAATCACAAACTTATGATGTGTGTAAATGGTCTTTGATTACCCAGTAGGAAACATAAACCCACAATGTTTTTGTTTTACATTACTTTTCATTATTTTGAGTAATTCATTTACTACATAGAATAAAAACATACCGAAATACACCAACCTTCGAGTAGAGTTTCATCTTTTAATAATTTTCTACCAAAACTAATCTTTTTTCAAAATGAGGAGAATTAAAAAACACATGGTCTCATCAAAATCACATGAATCAACTTCTAGAGAATCACATAATCCTCAAAAGATTAACTATCTATTTATTCTATCTTAAAATATTATCCCAAAAACAGAAAGGGTAAGATAAAATGACTCTTCAAAAAGAAAGAACCCCATTGGAAGGGAAACTACTTCTAAATCTTCAAAATTCCATAGTACTACCCAAAGTTCAACATAGACCATTCCATAAATAATTTTCCTTAAAATTCCTCAAAATAAACCAATCTACGATTGAAACCCAATTATAAGAATGATATCATAATGTAGTCTTCGAAGATAAAATTTATCGTTCATCTCCAAACAAAATCAACCAATCTTATCTTCTTATAAAAAAATTAACTAACCTAGTCACATTTATCCCAAGATAGGTTAATAATTTCCATAAGTAATCTAAATTACCATAAGTTCACCATTATTTCATCGATTCTTCAATATATAAGTCAACCATTACTCCTTTATGAAAATACTTTAGTAATCTATTTACCTCGATCAAATAGGGTTCCAAAAATAGTGAACGCCTTCCAAAATAATAATCATATTTAAATCCCCTAATCAACTTTATCAGTTGAACATCCTTGATAATTTGTCTTCTTCTTCCTTGATGAATTTGATCATTCATCTAGGTACAAATTATTAATTGGGATTTTTGATAGCCGGTTTGTCATAATCACAATATATTCCACTTGATCTCCTGTCATCTTTGTAATATTAATATGGAAATCATCACATTTCTTATCACATTGGTTTTTGGAACATGTTCTTCCATTTCTCGTCATTAACTAAGAAATGAATGTATAATTAGGGGGCTTAAATACTTATCCAATAATCATGAAAAGGAAACTTAAAGCATAGAAGGATAAAATTGTATAAGAAAAGTATACCCTAACTTGTGATCCCCTAGGTTCCAGTCTTGGTTAACCATGATCATATATTCTTATGTAAATCTTTATTTTATTTTATCTTTGTTCCTTTCATAATGGTTCATACTAAGCTTATGAATATTCCCAAGCATATCCACAGGGAGTGTCACAACCAAGAGTGCAGCAAGGCTCATTGTCGTGTACCAGTTCCCGTTAGAGTTTAGCTCAATGTGGTGTCTTAAAGATTTACCCCTATGTACATCTGTGCCAGAGCCACCTCTACCTACTCGTATCCAGACAAAGATGTAATTTCTTGGCAACCACTTATTCTATACTCACCAAAATACCAGGAAGATTTTATATATTTAAAAATTTCTATAGGTTTCTTCCTAAGGTTTTCATATCCTAATTTCCATAAATAACTAAACCTTCATTTGATACCAACTATAATATCCCGCCTTTTTATCACATAAACTTCCATTATATTTTAAAAAACCGAGGATCTTTACGGTTTAGTGTCTTGGAAACGAGGAACATAAAACATGAACACATAAAACATTCTTCATAAAAACCTGAAAGGCTTCTCCTTATGTTCATCCTAGGTTCATTACTTCATCTCATAACCTAGGGACATATATCAAAATATAGGGTGAGCAGAAGTCCCAGTAAGGGAAAGAAGGAGAAACATTTAACATGTGAACTTGAGATACATCAATAAAGTCATGAAAAAGAACTTTAAGACATGAGAAAGAAATCATGAGGAATATAATAATAAAAATAACATATTTCATAACATTAATATGTGGCTACAAGATTTAACATATAAAATCATTTCTATTTCACCAAGGTTCATCACCAAGGTGTCATTAAATATTACCAAGGTTATTCACTAAGGCATCGTTAAAAATGGTCATCTCTAGAGATTAAGTCTTTACCCAATGCATTGGAGCGCTATCAGGGCAAACCCTTAAATTTTCCTTCATTATCATGTGATCCACATATATCATCATGAAAAATTTCATAAATAACTCATATAGCATAATAGAAATGGGTTTCCTTTCATAATCATAATGTTTTAAAAACTGCTTTAAAAACATGATCTTTATGTCAATTTAACCCCACAGAAACGGAAATAGATTCTCAGGTATGTAAATCCCAGAATTTAAAATAGAAAATTTTGATATATATTTTAATACCCTTATAGAAGAAAGATCATGGAGTATTCACTAAATAAAACAAAATAATTCGAGAAAAAGAGAGAGACATTCTGAGACTGAAATTCAGTAGCATAACATCTATGTTGTAGGGTTTTAGAAAATATTGAAAAGAGAGGCGACATGGGTCACCCACTCATAAATGATCCATAAAATAGTATAGGGATAGAATATAAAGGATATAAGAACATGGTAATAAAATTTTATAGACATACAATATGAAATGAAAAACATGGAAGGGAGACAAAAATAAGATTTCTCTTATAAAAATCTGGCAGCCTAACGACGTCACTTAAAACGTCAAAAAGGGAATTGATGAAATAAAATAGGGTATCTCATCATATGAACATAAAATATCAGTATTATTGATATATATAAAATACCCCATAATAATAAAAAGTAACTTTAAATACTTCACATGAAAATAGATCTTGAAAACGAGAAGGGTGAAAGAATCCCTTAAAATTCGGCAGCCTAACGGCGGCACTTAATCTTCAAAAAAATGAATTGACAAGATCAAATAGGGTATCTAATCATATGAACATATAAGATCCATATTATTGATATATATATAATACCCAATCATAATAAAAAGTAACTTAAATGACTTGACATGAAAATAGATCTTGAAAACTATAATGGTGAATGAATCCCTTAAAAATTGGGCAGCCTAACAACGTCACATAAATTTCAAAAAAATGAATTGACGAGATCAAGGAGGGTATCTCATCATATGAACATAAAGGATATGTATGATAGATATAGAAATCATACCCAAAAATAATAAAAAATAACATTAAATACTTGACATGAAAAGAGATCATGAAAATGAGAAGGGTGAAAGAATCCCTTAAAAATTCGGCAGCCTAACGACGTCACTTAAACTTCAAAAAAATGAATTGATGAGATCAAATAGGGTCTCTCATCATATGAACATAAAATATAAGTATGATAGATATAGAGACAATAACCCAATATAAAAATGAACTTGAAATACTTGACAAGAAAATGGAACTTGAAAATGAGAAGGGTGAATGAATCCGTTACAAAAATTTCTAGAGCCTTACGACGCCACATAATCATTCATAAAACGAAATGATGAGATTATGAGGGGATATCCCATCATATGAAAATTAAAATGGATGTAAGAGGAATATAAAAGAACATCATAAAACATAATAACATGGAGCATAAAATAAATGGCTTGAAAGAGAGTATTTGAAAAGAATGAGAGTGTTTGAATCCCTTACCTTAAAATGTATCTCTTAAAACTCAATGGTTGGGACCTTGAGGCCTTCGAGGAACCTTGGGAGGAATATTTGGGAGGTAATGAAACCAGAGCTTTGTTTGGGGAGATATGGGAGTGAAAAATAAAGGAGGAAAGGGTGGTTATTTATAGGGATGATGAGGGTACAAGGCATTAATGGCCAAGGGACACCTCATTGGAGGTATTGGAAAAACCATGGGCTTGCCCATGGTATTTTCCCATTGTATTGGGAACATGGGACCTCTAATACAATAATTCATCCCCTTTAGTCGAACATCCCATAAAATATCTCATCACATCATCATCATGTTGTCATGACGTCATTAAACATACTGAAACCCTAAAACTGTATTTTCACTATTCACTGCAAAATTCAACTTTTTCCGAAAACTCCCAAAATTTCACCTTTACCAAATATCGATGCTGTAATTTCAAAAATGGACTCCATTTTATAAAAATATTTTTATAAATATTTTTAATTTAATTTTTAAATAAATACACTATTCACTGAAAATTCATTTTTTTAAAAAAAATCCCCAAAAATTACCTTAGCATAATATCGATGTTCTGAATTCAAAAATAAAGTACATATTATAAAAATAATTTTCTAAAAAAATTTAATTTATTTTTTATTAAAAAACATTATTCACCCGAAAAAACTATTACTTGACTAATAATTTATGAAACCATTTTTTAACCATTTTATTGAATCACATTACTTAATAAAGGTGACTAGATTATATTAATACTTTCATTAATCGAGATTACTAATCCATTTGGTCACATTAATAATCCTAAGCATAAAATCACTAATCATAATTTACCATTCATCAAAAATTATGTTGATGTTATTAGACTCTAAATTTTCTACTGAACACAATTGTAGAAGACCATTTTTTGAAAACCATTAGACATTTTTAATTATTTAACATTTACATAATTTTTTTAAAATATCCTTTCTCTAAAATTCATCAAAAATATGCATACTATATTTATCCAGACATTTGGAAATTCACAAACTTCATCATAAGAAGAAATCAAAAAATTTATTTAAAGAATACCATTACACAAGGCAGATACGGTCTCCTTACATAGCCCCTTATAACCCCAGAATAGGACCTAAGTGTATGGTGTATTAAGTTGAGGGAATCTGAGGGCGGCTCAACCAACATTGCACGAGTAATAATTTCAATCAGTTTGAACTTTTCGCGAAGACGATTCCGCTCTAGCTTCACACGATGATGTTCGGATTGGGTTTGGATTAGAGAAAATCCCAGTGGTGCTAACTCCTTCCCATGTTCCATTACATGGGCTTTGATTAGCCTGAGACTATTGCATGAGGCCATCGAATCTTCTTTTAATATTAATTTACAAAGATCACTTGTATTTAGAGACAATAATCGAAACATTTAGTTTGCAATGGTCATATTGACCAATGTTCATATAAGAGTCAAAACCCAATGGTCTCATTTTAATTATACTCATGTTATCAAATGAAATAGTTCTGTTGGGTAAAATATAAAATAACACACAAAATTAGGAAAAAATATTTATTCAAAATTTTGGGACGTTACACTCAGTGCATAGGTAGTCTACACCAGACACACATGTGCAGGAAGAGCCCATGAAAGGGTGAGTATAACAACTCACTAGGGAACCCGAGATACCCAAAGGTATCTCAGTAATCTAGAAAGGAAAACATGACAGGAAACACGACAATAATAATATCACAAGCATGATCTAAATCATGAAGCGCAATGAAAAAGCGACAGCTCACTTTAATGGTATAACATCAAGGTTATAAGGAAAGGGATGACTTGTCATAAATCCAAATCATCTTATTTATAGTAACTCTATAGTTGACCCATATATGTCACTTTATAATGACCTGTATTGATCTCTAGATTATTATCCATATTGTTCAATGGTGGTGACCCATATTGGTCGCTGGTGCTGACCTGTATTGGTCGATGGTGTTGACCCGTATTGGTCCCTAGTATAGAGGTAGGGATGATTAGTCATACAGCTAGATCATCCCACTATGGAGTTACTGATACTAACCTGTATTGGTTTCTCTTCTTCTTCAGGTCACAGTCAGCCACTAAATTCCTGCACGAAGCATGTTGGATATCTGAAAGATTCTTCTCCTCAAGCCATCAGTCATATTTCAATTAGTATGAACTCACCCAAAAGGCGTACCCAAGGTACAACCCCATCATAGGGGTCTCAAAGTGAGAGATGTTAGAAAGACCAGATGCCCGATCTATGAGATATGTGAACTTTTGTAAAAAGTCCCTGGTTGGATTAATGTCTGATACAACCAAGTTCACTGGTCAAACTATTTCAAAAATCACATTGAGTGTCTACATAGGTCCTCATTATACAAAGGGTCCTTATTCCATAGACGGAATGTCGATCGGATGTCCGGTCTATTAGTTACACCCATTTCCATGAAAATTGGGTGATCACACCTCGGTCTGACCCGAGTCGGTCTGGTTGGGTCTGGGCCTGGCCCGACTCGATCAGGTCAGCCCGACGCAACAGGTCCCTGAGTCAACCTAATCCTGCCTAGGTCTGGCCCGTTAAGGGTTAGCCCGGTTGACTAGGTTTGTCACATTGAGTTCAACCCAACATGTTCGTGGGCATGGGCCATGGTTGGCCCGACCCACCAAATAGGGGTCGACCCAACCACGTTGGCCCGCTGGGTCGTGGGTCTGGCCCTGCCCGCTAGGTGGGTCTGGTTCATTCAGATGGCCTACGTCCGGCCCTGTCTGCTTGCTGGCAGACCACCACTCCTGCTGGCCCCGCAGATGTGGGTCTGTTTCATTTGGATAGTGGGCACTACCCAACCATGTGCAATGGTCAGCCAGGTGGTTGACCGGACGCCCACTGATGCAGTGCAGTGCATGGCCGTGTTGCCCCCTCCTGTTGCGGCCCGCTTTCCGTGGCTTCTACCTCCTGCAGTGCCGCCCATCTAAGGCATGGATAGATTGTCCTGGCCGACTCTACCCACCAAGGCACGCGGCGTCACACCACCTTCCCATCTCCCTTGGCCAGTTTCTGTGGGCCTCCTCCGTCCCCCGCTGGTCACCGCTGGCACGGCGCACTGACAACCCTTTCCGTGTTCCACTGGACGTGCTCTGGTGGTCCGCTCATGGTTTCGTCTACACCTACTTGCCTCCCAAACATCCTTCATCACAGCGTGACACTATGTCTTACATTGCAATCAAAATTGAGGAAATCATTCCCCAAAGAACATAACATGAACAAATCCGCGGAGGATCTGTGCCTTGTTGCTTCACCCTGTGCCCTCCACGTTAAAATGATAACATGTGGTAGAATATGTATCTAACATTATTGATTAAATAAACTCATTTAAATAATTTTAAACCAAAACCAAACAAAATACCATACCTGAAGATCTGTTTGAGGTGCCGCCGTTGCGGCAAGATGATTGTGCATGTTGGATGGAGTCGTCGTCGTTTGTCGATCCCAGATCGTCGCTTCATGAGCTTTTGTCCTCCGTCGGTGGATGTTACTATAGAACTCTACTAGAGTTTCCTCACTTAAAGAAGCTGTTCCAGAACCCCACCCCTGGCTCCACATGAATAAGAGGGAGAAAGGTGATTAAAACGTTGAGGACTTTATGAGGTTCCTTGAATGAATTAATGAGGATCATTTAATTCACATCATTGAGTTACGTAGTTGATGAGTCAAACGATTAAATATCTTAACATGTCATTGGACCCTCCACTACCACTCAAACATTGGAGAAAAAGAAAATTAATAACAACTAAATGATATTTTAATTTTTATTAAAAACTCTAAAAAACTAATTTTTTCTCCTGACCTACTGTGGTCGAAGTGAATCCTTCCTTAAGTGAATCCTAGAACTATAGATTCCACGGTGTCCTCGTATTTTTAATCTGAGCAATAGTTAAAAATATATAAAAATGATGCCCTTTCATTTAGTGAACGTACCATAAAAAATGTTCATAAATTCATTCCGGGCACACTGGGCCATAAAATCATGTGTTGTAAATTTTTATAGGCACTTAAAAATCCCAAATAATTAAAAAATTCATGGAATTTTTAGTGTCATTACAACAGTAGTTATAAAACAATATCCACTTATAGAATCAATAAATAGATGTCTTTATAGGAAAAACTACATAATATATACTATTCTAGAACAGAAGGATGTTCTCTTATACATACCCTCAAAATCATTAAAATTTTTATGTTTCCTAATATATTATATCCTTAATCTAATCCCCAAGGATTCTATTAAACATTTTCTGAAAACAACTATAATGACCCAAAACATAGTAGCTCTGACCTGGTGTTTTCTTTATTATCATGGTAATAAATACGTGTGATAACATCCTAAAATACCAAAAAAATTCAATATTGGTAAACTAGAAACATATATTATTGTAATATTTTATTTGAATACTAAAAAAACATAATTTGTTTTCAATAATAACTGTATTCCCTATAGAAAATAATTTCTTATCATTCATAGAAAACCTCCTACATTCCTGAAAAAGTACTTAAATATGATTGAGAACAAATTATAAGCAATGGTTATGTACAATGATAGCAATCATGAGACAATAATAATAATCAAGATGTAATGACAAATAATTTAATAGTCATTTCATTAGATTAAATTTAATATCATAATTAGATATGAAATATTAACCATGAAAGGTAAATAACTGAACACAAATTTCATTTAATCGGTAATTTTATTATTAGGAAAATATACTCCAAAATCAAAATGGAATGTGAATTAAATAATGACACAATAATTTTAAACAATAATTAATAATGGAATGCATCTGGGGATATTATCATTGTGAAAATATTATGGAAAATAATAACTAAATTCCAAATGAATGAAATTTTTAATTATTGGATGTCACAATATCAGGCATCATGATACATATACATTCAAAACCTCATAGGATGGTTTAAAAATACATGTATAAAATTAGTTAATGATATCTTACTGATTCACCTCATGAGACTACTGATACATCAATGGTGTATATTATTTCGGGTCCTATACATCATTAAATATCCAATTAATTCATCTAATATCAAATTATCCATTAAATTCACGAAAAATGTTCTTTATCTTCACATATCCATATTTATTAAAGGATATATATTTATCGATATTTCGATATGAACAAAAATAATTTTCATTATACTACAACATTATGCATAAATTATATAAAATTTCAGATATAAACCTATCCCAGATAAATAATATTAATATCTTGAGGATTTTAAATGATCAATGACCATATGAATTCAAATATTTCAAGAGAATTTTAATGACTCAACAAATGAATCATTTAAGTGTTGTTGCTGCTGAAAATGATTTTTTATTTTAAATTAAAGGCAAAAGCCTTACACGGAACCAACATGTCATGGTGGCCTATAGTGGTGAAGGCTTAAGCATTTCCTTGCACAAAAAAATTACATTCATGGGATAATGAGACAAAATGAGAGTAGATAAGCAAGGGTTCCTCTAGACTACCGCATCTGGGAAGGGAATCCGCAGCAAAGTTGGCTTCTCTTGGGACATGCCGGAGCACACATTCTCTGGGAATCATTAAAATGCATTTACGAATCAGAGAGATCAAAAACCAAGGAATCTCACCCTTAGCTGTGATCACCGAAACTAGAACCTGTGAGTCATATTTGATTTCAGAACAATCCAGGAAAAATCTGCTGAATAGTGTTATACCTATGAGAAAAGCCCAGATTTCTACTTCAAGAGAGCAGCCCAACCGATGGTAGCTGCTGAATTCCAGAACAATAGAGCCTTTCCCATCACTGGCCATCCCTCCTCCTTGCATCTCTCCATGAAGAAGTGACCCATCCACGTTGAGTTTAAAACTGTTCATTGGAGGTTTCCAACTAATCCTAGAACCAATAGAACATGGAGACCCAACCGGCCTGTTGAGGAAACTGCAGAGGGCAGGGTAATACTGACATTTCATTAAAAAGGAGCCAATATCCTGTACCAGATTTCCCAGCCTCAGTTAGAGCAGGAAAACCGAAGGTCATTTCTTAATACGATCCATGTTCCTAGCTTCCCATATCGTACAAAAAACCACCATAGATGTGATTCACCTAATCTTTTCTTCCATCTGTTCAGGTGATATACCTGAGAACCAAACAAAATGTATTTTCTGAATGGAATTGCATGTCCCTGCTGAGACTCCCCCTCTAGACATGCTGGACCAGAGTTTATTCGCCCACTCACTCTGAAAAAACAGGTGAGTAACCGACTCCACATGAGGAGTGACATAGCAGTATCATCTCAAAGCCATCTGAACCCCCTTCTTCTAGACATTATCGTTAGTAGAAAGAGCATAATTTTTGCTATGCCTAACCAAAAAAATAAAAACTTTGTTGGAATCTCTTTGCACCCCAAATACTTCCCCAGCTCATCCAAAACACTATCTTGGTGGATCAGTAGGCGAAAATCTCTCCCATTGAATCACCCTGACATTGCCTCCGTAAAACATAGTCGATCATCCTCCTACAAGCGGGTAATTTCCTTAAAAGACTAAAACCAGTCCCTGTTCAGAATGGTTTCCATTGAGTCTAGTGTGGGTTGAAGCCTATTTTACAGAGAAGTATGGAACCAAACATTATGGAAAATAGATTATCTCTACAATCTAATTATCCCTCCATATGTTGACATTCCTATGACCCAAAACCCACCTGTCGGAGTCCTGAAGAATCTCTATCTGGGACCTGATAATTTACCCCAAGTTGGATAGCTTTCTAACCTCCCACTCCTCCCAATGTTTTCCATATATCTTGCTAATGGCATGTCCCCACACCAATATACCCTCCGAAAAATCCCATGAAAGCCGAGCTTGCATAAGTTGCAAGGCATCAGAAATGTCCCTCAGGCCTACACCACCCTGCTCCACACGTTTATCCATCTAAGACTAAACATCCAAATGTTCCCCTCCCACAAAATTATCATCCCAAATGATATGGTTCATCACCTTCTCCGTTGCTGCAATCGTCCCCATGGGAGGAGTAATAATAGATAATACGTGCTTAGAATTGTAAGATACCACACTGTTGATCCAAGTCACCCTTCCACCAAAGGAAAGGAACTTGTTCTTCCAATTCAAGATTCTCCCAGTCATTTATCTATGAAGATCCTCAAGGAAAACCTTCTTCACTCAGCCCTTTGAAATAGGATCCCTAAGATATGTCATGGAAAACTGCATTCAGTTAATTGCTAGAATGGCATTAATTTCCCGAGCTCTTCTCCTTGAACAATAATGTGAAATAAACACATTAATTTTACCAGAATTCTCCTGCTGCCCACTAAGTGAATTTCAATAATTGTCTTGGAAAAATGACAATAAACCATCCATGTAATGAATAAGTATGGAATCAATAAAACATATCCCTATTAGACTATATATAAAATAATGGATTATTGACATTTATAAGTATAAGTAATCTAAAAACATCCTTAATTTTATTTTTTGGAAAATGTCATTTTTTATATTTAGTAAATTTTTAAAAGTTAATGTTCAAAAAATATTTTAAATTAATATTAAATGAAACAAATTATTTAAATATTATAATGTAATATTTAAAATATTGTGTTGTCATGAGGGGATTGTATTTTATATATTCCTATAAATATAGAAAATTATCCCCTTCACCTTTTTGGTAAAATACCAACATGCCTTTTTTGGAAAAGGACATCAAGATTTCTTACAAATTGTTTTTTAAAAGTCAAACCTCAGAAACAAATTCTTTAATAAATCATTTTTATAAGGATAAAAATATCATATAATTATTTTAGAAACCATTTTTTAAGAAGAGGTGTTTTCAACCGAAGAGTAAAAAGAATCAAGATTTTATTGAATACATTTTATCAGTCACATTCCACACAAAAGAGTGGAAAAATATTACAATTATATTAAAACCTAAAGAATAAATATTATAAAATAAAATTAAATGGTTTTATAATCAATGATAAAATAATCTCCTTCGATGTAAATCATTGCCTAAATGATCAAGATTAAAAAGATATTATGAAATGAACCTTTAAAATACCATCAATTGATGTGAGAATTATCCAATTAATGATTTTAAAGAATCATATATAAATAGAAAAAAAATATAAATAAAATATAATATAGTCCAATTTATATAGAAACGTAATCACGAAATATTAAAGAAATCAATGAATTAATATAACCCAATGAAATGTAATTGAGTTATAAAATTTAGTTCCACTTGATAGTTTTCATTCCAAATCCCCTTAGATGATATAATTCAAATTACTATAATTAATGAATAATGATATTATATTTCAAATTGGATTTTTTCAAACCACATAATTGAAGTTAGGTGCGTGATAGTTCAATATGCATCAATGAAAATTCATTGAGACAAAATACCTTAAATTACACATCCTTGGGATTTAATATTATTTAACTTCATGTATAATTGTTTTAATTATTTAATTAATTTATACCAGAACCATATTTATATAATATCATATATAATACATCAAATAAACATAATTATCATGAAAAAATGCATGAGAAAACAAGTCAATTAACACCTAAAATGATGAAAATAATGAAATATTATTAAAAAATAATTGATAAAATTTTATAAGATGATCATATATGATATTAAAAGAATTAAATTCTAGAAGAAATTAATTACATGCTAAATTACAATATATTTGTGTTTAAAGGATGTCTAACAAAAAAGAAGTGTATGAATAGGGACTTCGTCTCATTTTCCATTTATTAGAGAAAACTGCAATGTTATGTACCTTATTTAGTTTATATGGCATATATACAATCCCATTAACATGTAATATTGTCATTAAATAATAATTTATTTAATTTGATTTTCAATTGGAATTATTTCATTCAATAGGATTTGACATGAAAATTACCATGTAGTAATGAATTTCAAAAATCAATTTCCTTATATTGGGTGATATTAATATTTATTGATATTATATAGTTAAGTTCTCAATTAATTTTTACTATATTTTGATTAATTACTAATTATATTATTCTAATTTCAATTTTATAAACTTAATATACCCAATGATTAATTATTTTAATAATGTTATGATATTTCTACAGGTTTATTTTACAATTCCATTTTAATTGGGATTATTGATGCTTGAATTTCCAATAATACAAACTATTTGATAATTTTATAATAAAACAAATTAATTTTATTATCGCATGGAAATTCATGAATTTTTGATGTCATAATACCATTTATCCACTATTTTGATCATTGTATTAATAAGAAATTGTTTTTAAAAAAATTGAGTTTCATTTATCTCTTTGGGTGAAAATCGGTTTTTATGAAAATACATGTTTTCAATATGATTTAAATAATTATTTATCCTTTTAAAAATTATTAATTAAATATATTTTTATCAATTTTCAATTTATAAAGAATAGTTTTAATTAAATCCCATTATCATATTAAGAACGATCCTCATTTGGCTATAAATAACAAAGTGAAAGGAATCATTTTTTAATGTGTAAGGAATGAACGAAATTTCTAGACATAATGACCCCAAAATGTTTGTAAATATTGTTTTATTAGATGAAAATATTATATTCAAATAAAAAACTCAATTTTTTTATGATGCATTCATTTTAGAAGATGCATTTCAATTTGAAAATGTTATTTCGTCATGATTTTTTTAGAATATTTTAATCGTATATATGTCCATCAACAACAATGAATATTTATTTGAGTTATAATCCACTAGGAATATCCTGTATTGATAATATCGATATAATTTATAAGGAAATATTATGATATGTTTGAGAATGTAATTCAATGATATTTACTTACTCTATTCAGTTATGTATTCATTAACATTCAATTTTAATATTCAAATTCATGTCATAATTATAAATTAAATTTACACTACATATCCGTATTGATTATCAAGGGTATGTTTATTACATAAACCTTATAACATTTCAACATATGGTGTCCCAAAATGAAATTTATTTTTTATTTGGGGTAATATTTATTAATTAATATTCATTACTAAACACATATATTTAATGATAAGGAAAATTAGTCATCAATTAAATATATTATAATGTATTTTAGGAAGTTACCACCTATATATTGTCCCAAAATAATAAACCATACATTGAATCCTAACTACTATGCTCAAGACATATACTAGGATTTCCATATGGATTATTGGTTCATTAACGATGATAAATTGATTGCATTCATTTAATTCATAGAAAAGGTAAAAAGATTCATCTCATTGTTGGGAATTAATAACATTTATTTACATATGTTAAAGTGTGATATTACCAGGAATTAGTTTTATTGGTTTGTAGTGTTATTTAATTAAAGGAATACAATAACTAAAAGTATGAATGAATCAAAAGAATATAACAACATATAATTTGAAAAAATTAATTGATTAGTGAAAGATTCATATGAAATAAATTATCGTAATTATATAAAAACTATTGAACCCAAAAGTGTTGTTTGAGAATTTTTAGTACCTATTTTTTCAGTAATTACCTTCTGAATATTAGGATTTCTATTTTTTAATCCTATTCAAAATTAATAAAATTATTCAAAATAGTAATGAAAATTTATTTCACTAGAGGTAAATATAAGAGGTTGTGTGTGCCCATCCATGTATGTTAATGGCTTTTTGGACTTGGATATATATCCCTTTTTGATCTTTTAGTCTATGTGATAAAAATAAATTATTTTAATGTATAATTGTTTTTCTCTGACCCATATTTCGAATTGGTATGAACCTAATAGAGTTATAGTAGTATGAAATGGAAGGGTGACACATGTTGAGAGATGTTATTTTATGATGGCCATCATTAAGGTTGGGGTAGATGGAATAGGTAAATTTTTGGTCCTGGCCCTTTTCTATATTATTCTATAGAGTTTATTTAGGGGTTTATTTATTTGGATTGAGAGAAAAGAATTCCAGATTTTATTATTTCATTTTGCCAATTTTTCTAATTGTATTTTTATATTTTCAAAATACCAGCTATAGATTCATTATTCATAGGGATTTCTTCTTCCTTTTTGTAGATTTGGATGAGTATTATAGTAAATGAAATTATAGAGTGGTAAATAAAATAATAATGAATATATGGAATGTGTGTTGATGTTAGAAATGTTGAATAATGGAATCCATGGGGTGGTTCAATTAATACTCTTTGAGGATGAGATGCAATCAGGAAATTGCAATGTATATTTTAAATCAGGTTTCCATAAGATGAAATAACATGATTTTAACCCAATTTGTAATGAGGTAGACAAGATGGTTATTAATTGACAATTATGATATGAATATTATTTATATTTTTTTATAATGGTGATTCTTTTCATTATGAAATATTTTTTCCTTGGACATAGTAGTTGACGTCCTGATTCATATGAAAAGTGGTATGATCTGAGTCTAAGGATTGATATTTTAACTTATTGTGTTTGTTTCTTTTACCTTCTAATTAAATTTTATAATTTCATTTCATTCACCACTAAATTCAATAAGGCATAAAATGCACAAATGTTTTGTGTATGGTTGTTTTTATTAACATCCATGTGAGCGAGGGAACCAATGGTTGAATTTTACATCTCTTCATGCACCCCATTAAGAAAAAAATAATTTATATGTGTATCATTCCAATAATGGCGTACGGTATTGGGTATATTTCTACATAGACTATGATAGATCTTATTTATTCTACCTATGTTGTTGAATATTTTGTATATAGTATATACCATATTAAGGATGGTGTAATGGTTATATTCTATATGTGTATTAATGTGATACAATCATTAAAAAATAATTATTTCATCTTACTAGTTGAAAATTCATTTTATATTCTTATGATCTATCTGAGAATCAGAAGATTTTTCATCTTTAGAATCATGGATACTTAAAAAATTGGTACATAAAAGATAAACATCATATTCAACAATTTTATTCCTAACTAGAACCCTTCTTAGGCATATCAAACATAAATATCTTATTCATAAAACAGGGAGAAGGAAACATGATATTTTTTACGATCAGATTCGGAATAAATATAAACATTGTAGATATCAACAACAGGTCATTTATATTCGTATTAAGATTATAAGGGTATGATAACATGATATTAACAAAATCGTACCCAATAATTCATACATTATAATAGTAAAATTATTCTTTGGATGATCATAACACATGAATCATTGAATAATCAATTATCATGATCCATTAGAGCATATCATACGAATAAGAACATGTCATAATTAGTGGAATAAAAAGTGTGGAATAATCATAATCTAATAAAATTTGTATTAATTATACCATCCAAGTCAATTATCATATGTTTGGATTTACCATAAAACTGTGTACCTAATTTAGGTGTTGGATAACCACTTATTTACCTACTTTTGGGCAAGGAAAACCTCATGTGTGCCAAATATTTTATTGGAATAACATCCCATTAACCCTTTTTGATTATAAAAAATAATCTGTACACTATGAAGTGCATGTATATAATGTTCCCACCTATGATATAATCATAATCCATTAATATGAAACTTATAAATTTTGTAGAAAAAATTTATTTCATCATAGAATTATCCATTTAAAAAAGATTCATTAATATTTCATTATCATAATCATAAAACACCGTCCCAAATAATAAGTATTGTTTTGTAATGGACATGGATTTTCATGTTCATGAGGATTAATTTTCAACATTTAATAATATTTTTTTCTATGAACTATAAAATATTAGTAATTGGGTAATCTATATGGTTACATAGAGTTGTATAGGATTTTTGAAGCTTTAAATGTTGATAATGGTTTTTCAAAACTATGATAATTATACATCAAACCAAATTCAATATGATAGAAGAACAAGGGGTGGCTCACAGTTACGGTGTGTGGTTTTTTAAGTCATGATTCCCCACTAAAAAAATTTATGACATTATATATGGTTGTGCTTGATTAAATAACGTGATTTGAAAATCCATTAACCCCCTAAAAACCCTAATGAGACACATCAGTAAACATAGCATGGTTTTTTCAACGTTTGAAAATCATGAAACAAAACCATATATATTCCCATGATAGATAGACATACATGAATGGATTCGATATGGTTCCCCAAACCTAATGACTAAACCATGTGTTTTTCATGACAAATTCCTCAAAAGATACCTCTCCTAGCTTGGAAATGGAGAAAGGGAGATAATCTAACCTGAATCCACCTCTAAGAGGCCCCAGGTTGGCGACCCGAATCATGGGTGTACAAATCATTCAATAAGGTATCCATTTCCATTTATAAGAAACACTATCAGTAGATAGAATGAACCATCCACAAAAAACACCATGATATAATATATAATGAATGGAAAAAACAATCCCATATGCATTATAAAGTAGAACAAATACAAATACAATAACCTATCCCAAGTTAATAACCAAAGGCAATGCTAAATAAAGGACATAGAAATTTTACAAAGGCTCGGGCTAGTAATTCCATGAATGGTATGAGAAATCCTCCAGGAAAAATAAAAATTGTTTTATATATGTAGTTTGATAATACAAGTATTAATAGCTGTATAGCCGAAGTAATTCATGAACATGTGGAAGAAGCATACTAATGCTCCGGTGAAAAAAAATAGAACCAGACAAGAACCTAAATAGGTATTCTTTCCTTCCAAAAATTTTCAAGGAATCCTCACCAAATAACACAATCTATGTAATATAATATATTATAAAGCTAATCGATGATAGAGTACCCTACACCATATTCCCACTGATATTCTACTCTCTACTAACATCATACATAAGAAATCTCCATTACCTTCTATATACAACATCAAATCTTTCCCACAAACACTATGGGCTCATAGCACATCCCACTTACACACACATTGGCCTCACAACACATACCGCATGAAGACATCTATTTCTCACAACACATCTTTCCCAGAACACTTCATGACCTCAAATTGAATCCCATATCACGCAGAATAGGCGTCTAAATACAAATCACATCTCATCATGAAGACAACTTGGAACAAAAAACACATATCATACCAAATACACTTGGGAAACTAACCACCTAACATGGAAACACCTTGGTTATCACATCTCACTTGAAGAGTCCTAGACCAAAAAGTACCACACCCATAAACACCACAGATATCACGACAACCATCTTAAGAACTAATAGTCCTCTAACAATCTCATCATATTTCATAACTACCTCTACATGAAGAGATAACATTAAATATTGGGTACTAATCCATCCATACTCCCCACAAAATGTTGGGACTGACACCCTCCCTCATGATGATGGGGGTGTTTGGAAAATAGTTCTCATCTAGGGTGTGGTACGTGTATAAATCACAATTAAAAATATAGGTATATTTATAAATAATACCTATAAATCAATCCCATTATATGGGTTCTCATAAAAATCACCAACTCACAAAAATATCACCATAGCGACAACATCTAAATACACAACACCACACATTGAGAAAAATATCACATTTCAAATTTCCAACCATTTTGTTCACTCATTTCCATTCTATTAAAAAACTATCAAAGGATTAGAAATCGTATTAGACAGTTATTTTTTCATACCATAATTATCAGGGTAGAAATCAGGCACAACACGCATCAAACAACACAAAAAAACCTTTCAGGGGATGAAGAGCCCTAGTAAATTAATTCACATCACATTAATGACACTTCATACAACAAATTATTAATATTAGCTGAAAAAAACTACATGTTATCAATGAATTGACCATCATAAATTACCCACACACACACTATTGACATCCTCCAAACTCATCAACCATGTTTATCATATCGACAGAACCAACCCTCTGTGCACAACTATTCCCACAACCATATCACCATAGGTACTACGAAAAAACATATTTCTATATTTAAGATCTAATACCTTATTCAATTTCACTATTTTAATTTAGGTTTTCATCATAGAAACCATATGATCATTGGGGATCCATTTATTAGCTGAATATATATTGTTAACCAATTATTATATATAAGAATTCAATAGAAACCAAACAACCTGAATTCCATAAACAATTCATTGTGAATCCAATGACCCCCAATGTCCATGATTTTTACTGGATTGTTATCCCATACAAGTCACAATATCAATAATAACAGTAACAGAGTTAGGTCATTCATCACATTCCTCTTCCTCTATATATTAATTTTAAAACAATTAGATGATCTTTATTAATTCATAATCAAATATATTTTCGAGGGAAAACATATATATACCCACCCCACATGATTCAAAATAATGAAAGAATAATGAAATCATACTAGAAAGAAGAAAGATATACACATCATGGTCGCTCCAAAAATAGGGTTGTGCGAACAACGGGTAACCCTCCAAAGAAAACATGAACCAATTTTCATAGCCTATCCACATGACTCCTTTGAGAAGTGGGATTAGACATGCCCAATATCAAGAGAATGAAATAAAGAATGAACAAGGGTAAATATATCATAGCTTTTTGAAGATTGGATCATAGTAACAGGATATGATACTGTTAGATTTCCCACTAAAGGAATATTAGGATAGGGCCACATGTTTTGATTATTTTAAAATCTATAATCATTTTGGAAATTATAGATGTAACTTAAGTTCATTGATTTATTCTCAAATCATTTTAAATTTGGCACTAAAAGATTTTTATGTCAAAAAATGATGTCAAAAGTGTAAAACATGAAGAAATAGAAACACTACTAATGAAGAACAGCTAGATTGAAAAAACTAAATGAGGCACCCCCAGTGAGTCACTACCAGACAAGGCACTACTAGTGAGGAACATCTTGACGGGCACTACTAGATGTGGCATTGTCCGTGTGGAACCACCAGATGGGGAACCACCAGTATGACACCTCCAGACGAGTGACTTCCATCGAGCAAACTCCATGGTGAGAAACTGCCAGCGAGTCACTTCCAGCAAGCCACCACCAGGGTGATACTGTAACGTCCCGGTTCCGGGTGCCACTCAATGGGTGCCCCGAACCCGGTTCGCCACGTGACCTCAACCACATTTCCCCAAATTCCAGAGGATTCCGAATAGCAGCGAGGGCCCAGGTCCAATAGTGGGGAAACTATGACCTCATTTGTCAAAGTGTAATGTAGAATAATACAAAATAAAACATACATCAAAAGCAGAAGTAGTAAACCATACACAACTAAAATAAACAAAAGTAGTGGATATAACCAACAGTATATAAATGATGATGCTACATGTCCCAAGTTCTAAGAAAATATCCAGAACAAGTTATACATCAATACAGTACAACCAAAACAGAGTACAACAATACAAAGAAAAACAAATGGCGGCGGCATCACGAGCCTAGGCTCGGTCCCATGCCCTCCAACTCCATAGCAATAGTCAAGTACCTCTATAGGAACTCTTGACCCTATACACATCTGCAGCAACATAATCTGTTTGGTCTGAAAGCATGACCCAAACAGGATGTGAGAAATATATCTCAGTAGGCACCCACCAAAGGCTCGTTCCCAACAGTGTGTAAGCATGCAACAATAGTGTGCAATAGTAAAATGTAATTAAGTAAGCAATACTAAAAATTAACTAACTTAAAAATTAAATTTCCATTTTATTATTCATTTAATAAATTAAATATTAGAAATCACCACAGTGTATTTCTATGTAAACAATCCATGTCCTCAGAAAAGTAAAACCATACTATTAGGTAAGCAGAACCTCACCCTCAGGCATCTAGAATCTCGCCCATAGGATTAACAGAATTCTCGCCCTAAGGCATACGAAGTGTCGCCCTCAGGCATAGAAGTCAAGAACTCAGGCACACATGGTTTCCCTCAGGCGGAATATAATGTCACCCTCAGTTTAATACAGTCACACCCTCAAGATAATATAGTACAGTGCCCACAAGCTAATCATAACAACATGCTCCAACTAATACAGTACATGGACCATAGGATAATCGCAACAACGCCCTCAGGAAAATACAGTACAATGCCCACAGAATAATCACAACAACGCCCTTAATCTAAACAGGTAATCGGTTCATGCCCAACAGGTAAACAAGCAGTAAAATGAAATTCCTCTCAAGGAAATTCTACAATTATTACTTTAATGGCATACTCTCGGGTATCCTGGACAAACGACTAAACAGAGGAACACACCCCCATTGTGGTTCCAGTTCCAAGAAACGATACCGATCAGCATTTTAATATCATATATAAATACCTAATCATTTCTAGGTGTTTGATATAGCAATGGACTCATCAACACGACACCCTAACATGGGTTTGTGGCACAAAAACGGACAAAACTGACAGCAGTTAGAAAAATAAACACCAAGCTACCAACCTTATACGCCAATGAGCGGTATACCCAAACGTCGACTCTAGAAATTCCAATGAACGACGTAGATCTGGAAAAGAATAAAACCCTCTTAACCTCAAATAAATTTAATTAGGAGAATAATTGGTAAGAAGTAGTCTAGGAGATAGAAGCCCTTACCTGTGCGGTTCCAACGAGATCGTCCAATGAGGAAACCGATTCCAGATGAACACTCGGCATATCATCAAAGGTTTAGCCACCTACTTTGGCTCCAAAACCTGTCAAATGCCTCATCTTCCAAATGAGGAGTATACTGCCTATTTTAAGCCGAAAAAACAAATTACACAGTGTGTACTTCCGAGTACACGACGTGTACTTCCCAAATTTTAAATTGTCCCTCTGGTGGCTTCCCGCCAGCGCGGCATTGTTTTCATGCCGACAATAGTACACGAAATATACTCCTGAGTACACTGTGTGTACTGCCGCCTAGATGGCGGCTGCTCTACCTCCTTACTATTTTGGCCTACCGACTAACAACATGGTTTGTAAAGGAACACTACATGGTGTGTAGTCGGTTCCTACACACTTTGTCGCCGACATGGATACACGCCCTGTGTACTCATCCCTACACATCCATAAGTACACAACATGTGGAAAAAGTACACGGCGTGTTCTTCAATAATTTATGATTTTCCCCATTTTCCCTATTTTATTGAAAACACTAAAGGGAAAAGGAAAATAAAAGCATGTAACTCAAAGATAAGAACCAGGTTCTTACAAACTTCCCCCCTTATAGCAATTCGTCCTTGAATTTCCTTTACAAATGTAGAGAACAAATAGCTGTGAAAAACTCTGGCCACTGAGCATGTACGTCAGCCTCCTGCTCCCAGGTCTCGTCCTGCACTCAGCCATACTGCCATTTCACCTGTACAAGAGGAACTGACCAGCCTTGGAGAAACGTTGTGCTCCTATCAACGATACGAATCAGATGATCCTCAAAGGATTTATATGCCTCCAGATCAATCGCCTCGGGCTGAAAGACGTGAGATGGGTCTGAATGATAGCGACGCAACTAAGATATGTGGAAGATGTCGTTCATGGCTTGGTACTTCTGCGGTAACCGTAAATAATAAGCAACCAGCCCGACTCTCTCTCAAGAATCTCAAATGGCCCCACATACAGCTGTGAAAGTTTACACTGTCTCCTGATCCGCTTATGTCCCAGCCTCTGTGAAACACATAGAAAAACCTGATCCCCGACCACGAATGCCAAATGTAATCTACGGCGATCAGCATAAGATTTCTGACGAGACTGCGCGGTAGCCATCCGCTTTTGAATCAACTGGACCTCCTCAGATGTCTCCTGCACGAGTTGGGGTCCCAATAAAGCTGCCTCACCTACCTCTAACTAGCAAAAAGGTGATCGACACAACCTACCATATAATTCCTCGTATGGTTCCATCTCAATAGTTGACTAGAATCTATTGTTATAGGAAATATCTACTAAGGGTATATGCTTCTCCCAATATCCCCCAAAGTCCAGGACGCATGCACGCAGCATGTCCTCAAGCACCAGTATCGTACGCTCTGACTGGCCATCGGTCTGAGGGTGGTAAGCTGTGCTCAAAAGCACTTGTGTACCTAGTGCCCTCTAGAAACTCTGCTAGAAACGAGATGTGAAGCGGGCGTCCATATCATAAATGATAGAATGAGGGACCCCATTAATATGTACGATCTATCGGATATACATCCATCCGATCTTGTCAACACCGAAGGTCTCCTTGATTGGAAAATATGACCTACCTTCGTGAGTTTATCCACAACCACCCACACGACGTCATTGGCTCGAGGTGACCTCTGCAACCTTATCACGAAATCCATCACGGCATCATCCCATTTCCACTCTAGAATGGGTAACTGCTGTAATAGTTCAGCTGGTCTCTAATGCTCTGTCTTCACCTGCTGACTGGTGGAACACCTCATAATAAAGCCAGCTAAAAATCTCTTCATACCTGACCAAAAGTACTGACGTCTCAGGTCACGGTACATATTGGTAACCCCATGATGAACTACATAAGATGAAGCAAGAAACATTCAAATCATCTCCTCGCGTATATCCCTTGGAACCCACACTCATCCATGGAAACACAAAAACTCATCATCTCCTATCGTCCAACCAGGAGGAGGGTCCTCACTTGCCACCGAATCCTATAGAACTAGTCCTTCAGAATCAGATAGTTGTCTCAACTTCACTCCATCTAGGAGTGTAAAAGCCATAGCTAAAGATGGAATATAGGTCTGCCCCTGACTGTCATGCACCTGCAAATGCATTTTGGAGAACATGGCCATGAGCTGCCACTCATCACTGGCCTCCTACACTGCCTGTATCTGAGTCTTCGTTCTCAATGCATCAGCTACTGCATTACCATTACCAGGTGTATTGGCAAGCTCATAATCGAAGGACTGTAGGTACTCGACCCACCTTCGCTGCCTCAAATTTAGGTCATGCTGTGTAAAGATATACTTGAGGTTTTTTGGTCGGTGAAAACCACAAAATGCTCCCCCAATAGATAATGTCTCCAACATCGCAACACATGAACAACTACTACCAACTTGAGATCATGTGTCAGGTAATACCTATCATGTGACCTCAACTGCCGATACCCATACGCAACTACTCTATCGCCCTGCATCAACACTGCTCCCAGCCCAATGCCTGATGCATCATAGTAAACGGTGTAGATTTTCCCCTGCTCTGGTAGTATCATGATCGGTGCAAATATCAACCTTCCTTTCAGGTCCTGAAAGGATGTCTCGCAAGCTTCCGACCAAATGAACTTCACACCCTTCTTAGTCAAGCCCGTAAAGGGTGCTTCTAAGTGGGAGATGTCCTGTATGAAGTCTCTTTAGTAACCAGCCAGCCCTATGAAACTCTGTATCTCAAACACATTCTTAGGCTGCCCCCAGGAAACTACTGCTCCCACATTTTTTGGGTCTACAAAAACTCCTGCCTCTGAGATGATATGTCCAAGAAAGTGAATCTGGTCCATCCAAAAGTGTCACTTTGAGAGCTTAGCGTATAGCCAATGCACTCTTAGTGTACTCAATACGATCTCAAGATGGGTGGCATGGTCGTGTCGAGTGTGAGAGTACACCAAGATGTCATCCACGAATAATACCACAAAAGAATCAAGATACGGATGAAACACATGATTTATCAGAGCCATGAAAACTGCTGGTGCATTCGTGAGTCTGAACGGCATAACCTTATACTCATATAGACCATACCTACTCATGAAAGATGTGAGAGGTATATCGGATGTTCTCACACGCAGCTGATGATATCCTGATCTCAGTTCAATCTTCATGAACACTCGTGCTCCACGATGCTGATCAAAAAGATCATCAATCCTCTGTAATGGATATCTGTTCTTAACCATCAACTAGTTCAGCTTCTTATAATCCACGCAAAGCCTGAGGGTACCGTCCGAATTCTTTGAAAAGGGGACTGGCGATCCCTATGGAGAAGTACTAGGTCGGATAAATCCCTTTGCTTGTAACTCCTCCAAAAGCCTCTTGAGCTCCTGCAACATAGGTGTACTCATCCTATAAGGAGGAATAGAAACAAGGGCTTCCATTGGAACTAGGTCAATAGAGAAATCCACCTCATGATCTGAAGGAAGACCCGAAAATTCATGTGGGAAGAAATCCTAGAAACGATCAACCACTAGAAAGAAATATGTCTGACAAGCCCCCTGATCATTCAAATATAAGCTCATAATCTGGGTTGTGACTATACCTTACCCACGATGCTCTGGTCCATCTTGACTCTGCTGAACATCCAATTCGACCTTGTATAGAAACTGTCCGCCCTCTAGTGACGTGAAACTCACCATTCGACCATAGCAGTCTACAATGTCACGAATTGGAACCAACCAGTCCATCCCGAGAATGACATCACAGCTTTTCATCTCTAAGACATAGAGGTACCAAAGGAAGTGACACCCTCCATCCTCAAGGGGGAACTCCTTGAACTGACGTACACCGGCCATTCTAGTCCCCAACGGAGTGTCTAGTGTCATAATATCAGAAGAAGTAGAAACACATAGCCCAAAGCTCTCCACAACAGGCATAGATATAAAACTATGCGTAGTACCCGTATCGAAAAGTACTGAAGATAAGACAGAAGCTACTAGAATAGTACCTCTGACTATAGATGGTTCGGGATCCTACTCATGCTGGTTCTGTTGCACCGCATATGTCTGCCCTGTGCCATGGCCCTACGGCACAACCTGGCTACACTGAGCTGTCCCTCCCTGCTGCCTCTGAGATCCTAGTTTCTCGCTACCACAAACACGATCACCATCTCTGCCTGAACGCCCTGATGCATTCAAATTCCCTGATTGGTAAGAAGCCACTGATTTTTCTCCTGTAGGCGGAGTCTGCACCGATCCCCACTCACTAGACACTGGTTGATACGCCCTACAAAAGCGTTGCAGATGACCCATCATGCCACAAGCTCATAAATCCATTGTGCCTTGTGGACACTGTGGTCTTTTTAACCTCTCTACCACACTGTTAATACCTGATAGGGCCACCTAAAGAAGCTTCTTGGATGGTACTTCCACCATGAGAGAAGTCCATCTGTCTCTTCCTCTTGCCAGTAGAAATATTACCAGTAACTGGTGCCGAACCTCCCTAGCCCACACCACTATCTTCCCACAGGTTCCTCTTTGTAATCAATGCCTAATTTACAGTAGCATGTACAGTAGGCAACCTAAAGACATTCACTAGTGCTCAGATGTTATACTAAAGGCCATACTCAAAATGCATGGCTCTCAACATCTCATCACCCACCATTATAGGAACAAAATGCTGAAACTCATTAAAATGTGCAGAATAGTCCATCACAAACATGGCACCCTGCTGCAGATTCATGAACTCTCAAGATCTGTCTACCCTCAGCGTCTCTCGGAAGAAGAAGTCATAGAGGACCGCCTGAAAATCTTCCCACGCCATGTCTCTGTGATGCTCTAACTGGGTGGTAACATCCCACAACTTCTTGGAGGAATCACACAGCATGTAAGTCACGAGCTTTACCTTCCGCCTTGGAGGCATCTCAAGATGCTTGAAAATAGTCTGAATTGACCCCAATCATGATTTTGCAGCCTGTGGTCCTCCATCCCCTACAAACGTAGGCGGATGCTGCTACTGGACGATATGTGTCTGCTCGAGCATAGATGTGGCAGCCTGCGGTGCTCCCTGAAAGGTCTGTATGAACCGCATAAAGCCCTCATGGAACTATGCCTCCGCTCTTGTGTTTGGTATAGCAGTTGGCGCCACATCTGGCTCTGCTGGAGGATAAACTGGTAGCCCATGGCCCACCATCTCCAGAGTATTCTCATTGTCTCTCCCCTAGCGAGCAACGCGCAGTCATCTAGGCGGCATGACACTACAAGGTCAAAAGCACGCCTTAGATTCAAGATTATTAAGGCTAAACGAAGAAACCAAAAAGGGAACAAGAGGAAGAAGGAATCTCAAGATTTACAAAACTAGAATACACGGTGTGTATACTGACTACACGGCGTGTACATGAATTCCCTTCCCCTTTCCAGATCCATCGTCATGGCTAAGCCACAAGGATCCCAATAAACAAAACTACACGGCATGTATACAATCTACACGGAATGTATGGTGTTATTTTCCAATTTCCTATGTCATTTGTGACATTGCTGACTACTTGGCTTGAAACTAGACGGTGTGTTACACCCGTACACAGCGTGTACACCACCCCGTTTCCCAGCCACGCAGCTAAGTCCACACGGTCTGTCCTCGGACAAGACTACACGGTGTGTCCCCAAAGGTACATGGAATGTTCAAGGATCAGCGACATCGAACCATGTTGTTAGATACACGGCTGAGTCCCCAGGTCACACGACACGGCGTGTACATAATTGACACGACATGTTCTATAAAGTAGTTCACCGAACCGTGTTGTTAGTTACATGGTCAGACTACATGTCACATCTACATGGCATGTATATCTGGAACACTGTGTGTTTTACCAAAGATCTTCCCTACCCCGTGTCTCCGCCCACACGTTTTATGACACGGGAAGAGACTACATGGCATATACTCTAGGTACACAACATGTACTCAAAAAGTTCATTTTTCTTCCCAAACAGAAGGCCATACATGGCGTGTGTAAAAATAATACACGGCGTGTATACTAGGTTTCTGGATAGTATGTCTCAAAAACTTCCCTGCAACCCAGAAATCACTGAAAAACAACACCTAAGTGCCAAATTCCGATCTGTGAGGGCCCAGAATCCCCACGAATTAATGTTTGACAACTTATCTATGATATAACATAAGAAACAGTCAATGATCCACCAAATTCCGGTAAATGGGGGCCCATACTCCCCAAAAACCAGTGTTTGGAATCCATTCTATGAACAGCTCACACAAAAATTACCCTATCAAATAGAAGGTATTTTATCAGTGCAGCTATCACAATAGCATGCTTTTCTAGAAAAACAACTATAATAAAAACATGCAATTTTCTAATGCTCCTACGTGGCATGGAAACTATGCATGGAATGTGATTCTAGTATGTGCCTAAATGATTCATGATATGGAATACCCTCATCTCATCGGGTTGCAACTAAATAGAACCCATAGATAAAATATAAACAGCACAATACAATTGTGTCACCCAATGGTGAAATCATATCAACAGTAAGATTTGAAAAATCAGAAAATTGCAAAATACGATGTAGACTGGGTTTTCCCTGTATGCAGGTTAGCTACACCCAGGCACATCTTGTTACCATCTATCGTTCGTCCTATCCCTGAATAAGGCTCCAAATAGTAAGTCAAGAGAAAAGAAACCCCTCTGATACCACTTTGTAATGTCCCTATTCTGGGTGCCACTCAACAGGTGCCCAAAACCCGATTCGCCACATGACCTCAAGCGCATTTCCCCAAATGCCAGAGGCTGCCGACTAGCAGCGAGGGCCCAGGCCTGATAGTGGGGAAACTATGCCCTCATTAGTCAAAGTGTAACGTAGTGGAATACAGAATAAAACATAAATCAATAGATGAAGTAGTAAACCATACACAACTGAAATAAACAACAGCAGTGGATATAACCAATAGTATATAAATGATGATGCTATATGTCCCAAGTTCTACGAAAACAACCAGAACATTTTATACATCAATACAGTACATCAAAAACAGAGTACAACAATACAAAGAAAAAGAGCTGGTAGTGGCATCGTGAGCCTAGGCTCAGTCCCATGCCCTCCTACACCACATCAATAGTCAAGTACCTCTATAGGGACTCTTGCCCCTATCCACACCTGCTGCAACGTAATCTGTTTGGGCCAAAAGTGTGACCCAAATAGGGTGTGAGAAATATATCTCAGTAGGCACCCACCAAAGGCACGTGCCCAACTACGTGAAAGAATGAAACAAAAGCATGCAATAGTAAAATGCAATAAAGTATGCAGTACTGAAAATCAATTAACTTAACAATTAAATTTCCATTTTATTATTCATTAATCCATTAAATATTAGAAATCAACACAATGTTTTTCTAAGTAAACAATCCACATCCTTAGACAAGTAAAACCTTACCTTCAGGTAAGCAGGACCTCGCCCTCAGGCATCCAGAATCTCGCCCATAGGCATAACAGAATTATCGCCCTCAGGCATACGAAGTGTCGCCCTCAGGCACAGAAGTCAAGACCTGAGTCATGAAAGGTTTCCCTTAATAGAAATAGAACTTTGACCTTAGGCTAATACAGTCACGCCATCAGGCTAATAGAGTACAGTTCCCACAGGCTAATCACAACAACGCCCTCAGGCTAATATAGTACAGTGCCCATAGGCTAATCAAAACAACACCCTCAGGCTGATACAGTACAGTGGCCACAGGCTAATCACAATAATTCCCTCAGGCTAAACAGGTAACCGGTCCATGCCCAATAGGTAAAAAATTAGTAACAACCAATTCCTCTCATGTAAATTCTACAATTATTACTTTAAAGGCATACCCTCGGGTACCCTGGCCAAATGGATAAATAGTGGAACACACCCTCGGGGTGGTTACGGTTCCTAGAAATGATCCCAACCAGCATTTTAATATCATATATAAATACCTAATCAATTCTAGATGTTTGATATAGCAACGGGCTCAGCCACACGACTCCCCAACATGGGTTCGTGGCAGAAAAATGCACAAAACACAAAACAGTTGGAAAACTAAACACCAAGCCACCTACCTTATACGCCAACGAGTTGTATACCCGAACGTCGACTCCAGAAACACCCAAGAACGACATAGATCTGACGAAGAACCAAACCCGTTTAACCTAAAATAACTCTTATTAGAAGATGAATTGGTAAGAAGTAGTTAAGGAGATGGAAGCCCTTACACGTGCGGTTCCAACGATATTGTCAGAGTCGAAAACCGATTCCAGACGAAAACATGGTGGATCTTCAAAGGTATGTCCTCCTCCATTGGATCCAAAATGGCTCAAATGCCTCCTATTCCAAATGATGAGACTACTTTATGTTTTAAGCCGAAAAAACAAAGTATATGGCGTGTACTTCTGAGTACACGGCGTGTACTTCCCAAATTTTGAACTGTTCCTCTGGAGGCATTCCACCAGCGTGGCACTATTCGCCTGCCGACATCAGTACATGACATGTACTCTTGAGTACACAGTGTGTACTGCCGCCCAGCTAGAGGCTACTGCATCGCCTTATTATTTAGGCATGCCGACAGACTACACGGCGGGTAAAGGAAGACTACATTGAGTGTGGTTGGTTCCTAAACCCTTTGTCGCCGACATGGCTACACGCCCCGTGTACTCATCCCTACACAGCCAGAAGTACACATCGTGTGGAAAAAGTACTCTGTGTGTACTTCCAATATTTTTGATTTTTCCCTATTTTCCATATTTTATTAAAAACACTAAAGAGAAAAAGAAAAGAAGAATCTCGTACCTCAACGATGAGAACCGGGTTCTAACAGAGACACAAAAAGTGATCCCATGCCAGTTAGCAACCTCCAATGATCCACCTGCTATGGTGAGTTACCACCAATGGGCCACCGTCAATGATCCATTGCTAGAGGGAACTACCATCAGTGAGATACTACCATGGTGAGACACTATTTGGGTGACACACCACCGATGTGACACCATCAAGGAAAACTACCATTAGTGAGATAGCACTAGTATGAGACGTTGTTGGAAAACATATAAAACTATAAATTTTGAAATGCATTTAAATGAGTCATCATGACCTTCCAAGACACCTCCAACACAATATCTTCCACAAATGTAACGGACTGGGGAGGTCTGAGCCATTAAATTATATACCTCTCAAACTATTCTCACTATCAATAATTTAATACCAACATGGAATAAAAGCGAGGAAGGTTCCGAACAACCGTCCCTCGAGATACCTATTGAGGATCTCGTTACCCAAAAAACAGTATCACTAAAAAAACCTTCTATCCTAAAATTGAAACAATAAATGTTCAAAAACTTATTTCCCCTAACATTTGAATCATGGAATTACATCTTCCATGTTAATATATTATATGCAATGGGATCACTAACTCAGTCACAATGTTTTAATTTCACTATAGTAAAATGCATATTGATTAGGAATGAGCTCTTCCCTTTTTCTCATGTCAGAACATTATCAAATATCGCCTAGAACACATCATATAAAGGGGGAAACATCATGTTTCACAAAACTCCAATGTCTAATAAATGTATCAAAAACAAAATATATAATGGAAAATCTAAATAAACTCTGTGTAATGGGCCAAAATCTATGTATCACACTTCTATGTACTTTTCTCCAGTATAGAATACCTCCTCAACACCAGAACTAACAGAATGGTTCATCCTGGAGAACTAAAACAAAATATGAAGGAAGGATAACTGTGGCCCGAAAAACCAACCCAATAGATACCTCTAATGTTTCTCTATAAATTTGGAACACAACAACCATAAGGTAAATAGGAGTAAATCTAAATTGCAATTAAAAAACCCAAGGAGGAGATAATTCTCAAACAAGAACAAGGCCACATAAATAATTGTAATAAAAACATCAAAAAATAAATAATAAAAAGTTTATGATAAAAAACATAGTTTTCAAAAAAATTAATAATTAATAGTTTAAGTCAATTATACGCCTTTCAATATAATGATTCATTCAATATCAAATCACTTTTTATTTAAGACATTTATCTTCCACCAAATATTTCTAATGCCTTTGTAACATTATATCACAATCACATGCCTTTAATTTTAAAAAACTAGATAAATTTTTTATTTTTTGAACTTAATTACCCTCATCTAAAATAATCTTTACACAAACCATAATACAATTTAAACCCTTATCATTTTATCAATATTATTCTTAAAATCATTATTTCAACTCGAAAACATTTTTCCAAAAAATAAATAATTTCTGTTTGTTTTTATTAATTTACTGTCATGGGATTTCATCAAACACATCATGTATTTTTAAATTATTTGTTACATGTCTCAAATTTGATATATGACGTGAAATGTAAACAAAATAACAATGTTAGAATAATCTATTCTATCAAGTGGTAAAAAATTTCCCAAGTCTTCTAATGAAATATTTCTCTTTAAGAATGTATTTACTGCTATTGTTTTGATAAAATTTTAAGACCAAAAAAAGAACTCATAATAATAAAGATAGAGTACCAACAAGAATAAAAATAAATGGAACCCACCCACTACACCATAATATTGTCCAGTTTTTGTTGAATGGACTGGCTAGCATAGTTCTAAAACATATCTTAATATTATGCATCATGATGTTGAAAAGAGTTTCACTATCTTCATATGTTTTAGGTTCTAAAATGTTCCATCAAGATAAAAAAATCCCATCAAACCCAACCAACAAGATAATAGTCGAAAATTATTATCACTTCCTATATGATAATAGTTTGGCATTGGATAGAAGTACATCTTTATTAATATTCAAGATAACCATTTTAATTGTTTAATAACATTGAGTGGTTATTATTTTTATGGTTGGTGTGGTATTCTATAAACAGAATCACACTACAAGAAATCAAAAGTTGTCCCATGCTAATAATTACATGTCTCATCCACCAAACATCACTAAGACTACACAACACAACCAATAGACAAGAAAACTATGCAACGAAAAAGTTCACATGACATTTCACAGAGCAACATACCAAAACCACATTATCATTGGAAAGAAAACACCCTTTCACGCATAAACACTTTTAACATCTCATCCTTTGCACCACACTAACCCATTATCAAAATTATTATCACTGAAAAATACCAAAATGAATAAACCAAGGAATTCTCTTTCCCATGCCAAGATATTAGCTGATTTGGACAACACCAGCTCACTCCCACTATAACACCCCATGACTATTGTGATTTTCACTCTTTTTAATTTATTTAATATATTGTGTTGTATAATACACCAAGATAAGGCTGTTATACATGAAACACATGCATAGCTTGTGGTATATGAAACACTATGCTTGGATTTTGTTATAAAGAATTTCATATTCTTTAAATAGAATTCAATTCACAGAAAACCATATTTAAGGAAACAACTAAATTTAATTATGTTAACTTATAACCGTGGATATAAAATGGAGAATATTAAAAAAAATATTAACTAAATTATTAAAATATTCTCTATCCATGTATTTATAATTAATTATTTAATGATCAATTTATTATAAATAAAAAATAAAACCATTTTTAATAAAATTTGATATTTTATTCTGAAAAAAAATTATATGAAAAAATGTGAATTTATAAAATAATAAAATAAATATCAATGGATTTTATTATTTAAATATACATATATTGAATCTATTTGTTTAAATTCATCTAATATTTTTTTATAAATAATATAAGAACAAATCCAATTTTTTAGATAAGAAAAGAATTTCTCAAAAATGTAGTTTTTCTATTATTTTTGGAATATCCATTTGTTATCTATTTTTGGAAATTTTATTATTATATTTGAAAAAATAAACATAAAAATTAAAATCAGAGTATTATATATCACTTTGGTTGAATTTTTTTGTATTTTTTTAATAAGATTCATTTTTCAGTGAACAGTGAATATACTTATTTTTATTGGAAAGTGTATTTTTTAAAGTCATTGAAATAATAAATTAGGTTTTGGATTAGTTTAGAATTTATATTAGTTTATTTTGATCCAATTAATGTTTTGAAATTGATTTTAGATAGGAGGATATTATAAAAAAATATTCCTTTTTAAAAGGAATTTTATCTGAAAAACTATTTTTCGTCACATATTATCGGAATTATATAAAATTTAATTATAAAATTTTTTCCAATGTATTTTTAAAAGTGTAGGAGAAAGTTGGATTTAGAATGAAAATTTTTGGTAATTATTTCTATTTTATTTTTGGCCCAAATAATGAGTAACCAAGATAACGTTTTTACCATTATATAGGGTAAATTAGGCAATTTCGGTTAAAAGTAATATTATAAAGGCTATAAAATGAACTTAAAAAGTTGTAACATATTATTTTAGTAATAAAATTTGACCCCTAAAATTTGAGGATCTAAATTTTTTCATTTAATGGACACGTTACCATGAAATTGACTTAAATAGTATTTAAATCAATGAAAGACATAAAGTATCATATTTTGTGCCTTTAATATTTATTATGTGTCCACATGGGAAAAAAAGTTCTATTATGAATGAATTTAAATGATATTCTTTTTCTTGATAAACTTAATTTAATGGTAAATATTTATTTTTTCCATTTTGGACCACTAGGGTTGAATTATTATATTTATATTATTTTCATTATTATATTTTTAAAGATGCCACATACATGTTTTTGTAAATATATCATTTTTAATATAACATTATACATAATATAAATTAGACTATAAATAATAATTTTAAGAAAAAAAGATTTTATCTTTCATGATTGTTTTTTAGTTTTTAGGAAATAAATAATTTCATTAATGACTTATACATTGATGATTCATAAGGCTTTTAATTTATGAAAAATAATTAAAATAATTTCTATTAAAATGATAACAAATATTAAAAATTTAAAATCCCTTGGCCCAATATTTTTTTAGATTATATATAAACCATATTAATCCAATGGTCAATTTATTATCCATATAGAGCTATATTGAATGGATTATGACACTTATATTATTTTTTTATAGTGATGTTAATGTTGTGAGATTTTGGTTTTATTAAATATAATTTTTTTTATTGTAGGATCATTTCAGAGATACATTAAATCATAAGTATTATTATGAAATCTAGAATACTTAATTTCTTTATAATATTTTTATTTATTTTTTATTTTTCAAATAAATATATTAAATAATTACACAAAACTGATTTTGAATATAATTTATTAATGAAAATATTAAAATAATGATATTAAAAATATTAAAGTAGATATAATATGGGTTAATTATTATATAAAAGTAATTTTATAAATTATCTTGACCCATTATGGATATTATAAAATATTTTTATTTAGTATAACATCTTAACATAATAACTAAAAAATCCACGAAATGTATAGTGTCATAATTGACACCATTCATAATTTTTTTGAAAATTTTATTTTATTAAAATTTTCAGGAATCATAGATCATTTTTTTGAAATATATAATAATTATTATATGTTATAAAATTTTAAAAAAATATATATATTGCATAATTCAGATAAATTTTTTAAATATTTCACTCTTAAAATTGAAATATTTTTTACACTTGTTAAAATGAAATAGAATAACTAAGTGTTAAATTAAAATGGTAATGTGGTAATGGATAGAAATCCATGTCTAGAATTTTTTTGTTTTATGATATTGACAACTTATATCATATCATTTTAAAAATTGTAATTTTTATGGTTTTTGGACTTGGTTTTATTTCATTAAAATAATTTTTTTAGGGATTCCAAATGTTTCCCACACCTCAATTATAAAAGGGAACCTCCCACCTCATTTATTCACAAAAATTTACTCCTTCAAGCTCTTCTATCCCATAACCATTTCCATTATCAACTTCCCTAGTCACATTCTAGTGGTTCTGGTCTTCTCAAAAGACCAACACTAGTTTATTTAAGAGGAATATCTGATGGGATCAGATCGCAGAAGAGGCAATATCATTACCAACTCACTGAAGATCATTTATTCTTTTACTTCTTTTTCCTTTTATCCATTATACATTAATAATAGCCATATAAACTATATACTGAGATTTATTTATGATTAAGTAGTATCCATATTACACCTTTTATCTTACCAATTAAAAATGAAATCACCACGCGTGCATACGTATGACATACCTTCTCCACTCTGTGGTGTAATATGTTTTTCACAACCACATTACATGGATGTTTATAATGAAGTAAATAATAACTTTATTTTATTATTATAACATGATATAGATTCTGAGACCAATATATATCATTCACTTCTGTAACATTTCACAATTAAAGGAATGATATTGTCGCTCATGTGTATGTACGACGTACCATCTCCATAATACATTGTGATTAATTATACATGATATTCGTTAAATAATGATTAATTAAATTTATATAATTAAAAAATATTATATATATTATAATAATATCATTATGTAAATTATATAACATTTACCTAATTACAGTAACGAAAATTAATTCGTCAAAACATTCGTAAGAAAATAAAGAAGTTAACACCCTAAAGAATAGTAATAATGTTATTGAGAAACTGGTAATAATATGATCAATTATAATATCATAAAAAAGAAAATGATTATGGAAAAAGTTAGTGAAATTATTTAAACCCTTATACAGGAGTTTCAGACGTGTTTGATAGAACCGAGACCAATGGAAAAGAAAAATTTCACAGTCTCTTTATATCTGATATTGTTTATACATATTTATATACAGGGTTATATAAATCACTGTGTCCATATTTATAATAATTTATTATATAATATTATTCATGTTCGTCAATAATTTATAATGTCAATCTTATCAATTTTTTAATTATTATGAAACATTTTGAATGGAATATATTTTCTATTTTTGATATGAGGTAATATTTTAATTTTCAACCAAACTATGAGAATAATGTTTTATTTCAACATATATGGTAGGAATAGATTTTATCATTTCAAAAAACTATATTTACGTGAAGATTACTTTAAAATATTTCATGTTTTTTCTTTAATTTTTTTCATTAAAAATTTTGTTAAATTTTTATAAAATAAAAAGTTTTTAATAAGAAATGTTATTTTCCACAAGAATTAATTTCAGGTGTTCTGTGAATATTATTTTCCATCTAATAATGATTTATTTAAAAGAGTTATTTTTAAGTACACTATCCATATTATTTCTATGTTTTATTATGTTTGTAATGGAATTTTATTTTTGAAATACATTTGTTTTATACAGATTATGTTTTGATGGAAGGATGATTAAAGACACTAATTTATTCATTGGGTTATGCTATGATGAATGATTTATGTTATTGTAGAACACATAATAATGATTTCATTATTATCTAATTGAGACATATGTGTCTCTCCTATTTATTGGGTAAATATTTATATTTCATGATATAGATAGGTTTGAAATAGAACTTAATCTCGGTTCAATAATTACTATCTAGAACGACATGTAAACTCGGTTCAGAAATATAGGGCTAGAACAGTATGTAAACACAGTTCAGTAATACAGGGCTAGAATGAAGAGTTAACTTGATTTAGAAGTGGAAATTTTTCACTATGATGGTCTTGTCAATAAACCATGGATAATTTGAAAATTATTTTTTATGTTTAGGTGTTCGACAAAATTCCATGTATTATTCCAATGATATTTTCTCATGTCTCATGTTGCATATTGATTTATTCTTTATTAACTACAAGTATTTATTTAATGATTCAATTTTATGATATATATAATACATAGAATTATTTTTAAATGATATGTTCAGGTTTCTACATTCCTATGTTCATCTTTGATTTGATATTTTCTTTGTTTACCCTTACTTATCATCAGACATCACCCTTTTCAAATGTTTTATTTTCCAGAGCATATAAAAAAAGTTTTATGTAGGAAACCTGAGAGCGGAATATTATGGTTCATATTTAAGATCATTAACCTAATTTAAAGAATTTATTATATGCAGGTCATGATTGGTTAGTAACAGTTGGTATAAGAGAGAAGGCTTAGTCAGTATTTTGAAACTAGGATTCAAAGAAATTAGTGATATCCAAATAGATAATTCTAAGGATATTTATAGAGATGTCTGATGTATCAGTCTAAGTATAGGTTAAAATCCTAATATTTTTGTTTTAATCATTAGTAGCCTAGGATTAATACTAATATATCATAGATAAAATATTATAAGTAATTTCCCATTTTTATGTGTTTTTTTCAAATATGAATTTCTCACACTTTTCATTCTGATCATATTGATTATCCATATCTTGATAGAATGTATCTATCCTTGAATGTTCCAAATGTGGAATGTATGGGAGTTATGAATACGATTTACCTAAGTGAAAATATGATAATGATAATCATGAACGTGTTACGAGTATTGTTTATACTGATGAGGACAACGATATTGTAAACAAAATGAAAATGTTAGGGGATGTTCTAGTATTAATGTTTACATTAATCAAACGAAGCCTGGTTATATTATAGTTATGAAACCCTAATAAATGTACATATTTTAAGGACTAAGATGATCAATCCTGATTAATGGATTACAAATAAATTTGTATTATTGAGGTATATATGTATCCAAATTCAAAGATTATATTTAACGAGTCATGAAATATATAAGTGTTTTTAGTATAATTTTTCATTAAGTACTGGAAATGATATGTTAAATAGTTCCAATGACCTGGAAAATTGATATATAGGTAAGATAATATATTTGGAGAACAAATGAATATGTTGGAATATAACCCATAATATGTCCCTTATGTTATGATCTTGATTTTTGGATATAGATATTTTGGATATGAATTAGTAAATTAGATGATACTAGTTTCTTGGGAAGAAATTATGGATTTGTTTTCAAGAGGATTATGCCATTGATAATGTATTTAAAATTTTTGGAATTAAGGAACATATCCAATATGTTTTGGAATAAGGAAACATGAATGTTTTCAATAATGATATAGATTAATTCATGTTATTCCCATGACTCAAAAAAATTACATGATGAATTTGTTCACATGTTTGTAATGTGACCAATAAGAGATACTTTATTATATACTGTTGAAAAATGTAAATCCAATTTTTTGATCCTAGCTCTAATGTTTTGGATTTTAATATTTCATAAGGATAGTATGGTTATTAATTTATGTAATTTTTATGTTAAACCTCAAATTAAATTTGTTAGAATAATGTATTATCTTACCATAGGGGGACTTATTCTTATTTTATAACTTGTGATAACCATATTAATGTGATAAATAAAGATGGAATGACCTATCATTCTATAGGAATGAAAAAATCAACCTTATTTCATTGAATAAACGATAAAGGGGAAAAGTTTTCAAGTCATGACTAATGGTGAGATAATACTAAAATATAGTAAATACATTTCTCATGAATATTATTCAGCATTAATAAAAGGGAACATGATTTAAAATGGTGTGTTATTGTAATCATTATTTATTATATCAATGTCCTCTTTTATAGTTCTTTAGTTTATGGTTTTTTTTATTTTTAACTATCTCTAGATCGGCCACTTTCTTGTGATTAGTGATCATTGTCAATCACTTTGATTATTTTCACATTTCCACCAAGCCCATATATTCACCTGTATTCACCTACATATATACCATGTCATTATTTACATTGTGAAATTATTATTTTCCAAAAATTCGATTTTAAACTGATGTTTTATATATTATTTTTAAAATTTTGGTTTTAATTAATGAAACTTGCAAGTATTAATAATTTTATAACCCATAAAAATTATGAGGGTGAAATTCATTTTAAGGGGGGTGGAATGTAATGCCTTTTGATTTATTGTGAGATAGATTATTTTTAATATCATTGATGTGTTGTGTCGAACACAACACCAAGATAATACATCGCCACATGAAACCCCAGTTTCACTAGTAGTATAGAAAACACTATGTTGTGATTGTGTAACACACAATATCAAATTCTTATGATAGAATTCATTTCACACAATACCAAGTTTAATGGAACAACTATATATTATTTTTTTACCTTATAAACTTGGAATTATAATAGTAAAAATGAAAAATATTAAATAAATATAGAAAATATAATTTATATATCTATTTATCAAGAATTATTTAGTGATAAATGAATTAAAAATAAAAAATAAAAATATATTTAAATAAAAAGGAAATGTTTTTATAAAAAGATATTTTAATGATAAAAAGTCAGTTTATAAAATAATAAAATCACTCTTGATGGATTTTATTAATTAAATAATTATATTTATCATAATTTTTAAAAGTCATCTTATATGTCTTTTAAACATGATATAAGAAAAAATTCAATTTTTCGAATAAAGATATATTTTTTCAATAAAATGCAGTTTTGCAGCCTTTTTTATGGCACATCATTTTGAATATAGTTTTTGAAAACTTTTTTTTTATTCTATTGGATAAACAAAACATCATCATTGAAATAATAATATCTAAATTCACATTAGTTAATTGTTTTCTATTTTTATGATATGTTTCATTTTTTTAATGAATATTGAAAATACATATTTATATTGAAATTGTATTTTATATAAAATTTATTACAATGTTAAATTATGTTTTTTTAGTTTAAAATTTTAATTAGTTAATTTTTATACAATTATGGTTCTTAAAATATAATTTATAGAGAAATAAATTATAAAATCATTTTCATTTTTAAATGGACTCTATTCTGAAAAACTAATTTTCAGGTCATTTTACCAGTTTTATTTTAAATTTAATTATGTAAAATCTGTGCTTTGAATTTTGAGATATGGATGAAAAATATGAATTCAGAAGTTCTAAATGTTTTAATTAGGTTCCTTTTATTTTTGGCCAAAACGAAATGTAACCATATTAAATTTTATTACCATGTTAAATGGTAAATTAGGAAAGTTATGTTGAAAATAATTTTATAAAGTCTATAAAATCACCCTAAAAATCGTAATATTTTATTCCATGAATTTAGCAATAACCTGAATAGTTATGGTACAAAATTATGTCATTTAATGGAAACTTCTTCATGAAAATGACATAAATAATTTTAAAATCAAAGAATGACACAGAATGTCATTCTCTTTGTCCTTAATATCTGTTTTGTGTCCACATTAGGAAAAAATAATATTATCAATGAATATAAATTGAAAACTTTAACTTATGAAACGTTCATTAATGGCCAAATTTATTTTTGACATTTTGGACTACTATGTTGGAATTATTATATTTATATTGTTTTATTTATTTTAATTATGATGTTGTCCTTTTCATGTTTTAGAAAATATTTAATTATTATTATAAGCTAATATTGATTATAAATTTGACTAAAAATACTCGTTTGAAATATAAAATGTTTTTGTTTTTCATGTCAATTTATTATTCATTTTTAGGAAGTAAATAATTTCCTTAAATTATTATACATTGATGATGTATAAATTATTTTAATGATAAAAAATAAATAAGTTCAAATTTATTAATATTTTAATAAATAATAAAACAAAAAACATGGATTAATATTATTGGTCACATATATATTGGACAAAATCATCCAATTTTTATGTTATTTCTAATATGGATCAATATGGAAAATATTTTGACACTTATAATAATTTACTTAAAGTGATGTTAAAGTTGCTACAATTTTGTTTTATTCAATATAAAATATTTAAATTTGGCTTCCCCATGAGATATTTTAGATCAAAAGAATTATTATTGAATTTATAGGATTTATATTAATTATAGTATTATATTTTTAATTTTTATAAAATAGATATGTATATTAAATAATTACACATAATAGATGTTGAAATTTTTATACAAATGGAAATATCAAATTAATGTTATGAAAAATATTAAAATAAATATAATTTGTGATAATTAATATATACCATGAATTCTAAATATTACATTTACCCATTATGGATATAATTAAAAAATTATGAAAACATATTTAATTGATATTTTATAAAATCAATGAAATGAATAGTGTAAAAATTAACACTGTTGATATTTCGGTCAAAATAATGTTTTATTAAATTCATAAAAAATCAGATCTTTTAAAAAAATATAAAAATTATTATATGGTCAAAGTTATTATTAATTATTTGTTTATTGACTAATTTACATTAAATTAGTATATAATACACACTAAAAAATTGAAATATTTGTTACCCTAGTTAAAATGAAATAATATAACAATGTGTTAAATCAAAATGATATGGTTTAAATAGGAACAAACGATTGTCTAAAATTTTTGGTTAATGAGATTAAAAATTTATCTCTATAATATTTAAAAATACATATTTTGTGGTTTCTGGATGTGGTTTGAGTTTGTTATAAATTAATATTTTTGGAGATTCCAAATGTACCAGTCACCTAAAGTACAAAAGGAAACCTTAAACCTTATTACATAATAGCTAATTAATCCTTAAATCTCGGGTATCCATTACCCATTTACCTTCTCAACATCCCTATTCACACCCTAGTAGTGTTGTTCTTCTCAGAAAACTAACTCTAGTGTCTAAAGAAGAATATCTAAAAAACCTCATCGAGACTCACTAAAGAGAATTTATTCTTTTACATCCTCAGATTTTTTCCATTATAAAGTAATAAATCGATTATAACAAATATATTGATATGTTATTATGATTACGAAAAAACCATATTCTACCTTCTATCGATCCAATTGAAAACAAAATCACCACACATGCGTACGTATGACTTGCCGTCTCTACACTGTTGTGTAATATTTTTTCCCCACCACCTTACATGGATGGTTTTAATATTGGAAAAAATCAAAATATATAACTAATATAATATGATGTGAATTATTAAAAAATATATATAACATCCACTTACATACCATTTAACCATTAAGCGAATGATATCATTGCTTGTGTGGGCATATGACCTACCATCTACACGATGCGATGTGATTCACTCTACATGGTATTCATTATATTATTATTGTATAAATATATTGAATGGAAAAAATATTATCTATAGTACAATAATATGATTCTAGAAATGATATAACTATAACCAAATATAAGTAATAGGAACTTATTCATCAAAACATGCGTAATAAAGTAATGAAGATAATACCCAAAAAACATGTAATAATGTTATAGACAAACATTTAATAATATAATCACTTATGATATCATAAAATTGAATATGATTCATGAATAAGATAATGAAATTATTTTTACACTTATACAGCTGGATTTGATGTATTTGAAGGAACCCAAATCAAAGATAAGGGATAATTCCACAATATCATATTTAACAAAGATAGTTTATACATAAGTATTTACTTGTGTATATTTATCATCAATGTCAATGTTTTTTACATATGATTTCTAAAATTTCCATTACATTATTATATTATTTTTTAATTTCAATTTTTCCAACTGGTGAATATTTACAAAACAATATGAAAGGAGTATTGTGTCATTTTTGTAACGAGGTACTTTTTGACTTGACAAAAATAATATGAGAACAGTGTTTTCTTTTTTACATATAAAGAATGAATGAATTTTTCTATTTTATAACACTTTATATAAAAAAAATACTCCTCTAGAATATATTGAGGTTATTATCAATGAAATTATTTTCTTTTAAAATTGTGTGTAATTTTGAGAAAAGAGAATGTTTTTAAAGAAGAAATAATATTTTCCTCAAGAATTAATTTCAAGTGTTCTAAAAGAATTGGTTTCCATCTACGATGTCATTCTTTAATAGGGTTATGTTATAATTATACTATAACTATTATACATATGCTTTATTATGGTTATAATGAAAATCTATTTATGAAATATCAGTTTTTTATAAGGATCATATTATAAATTAATGATGTTTAAGAAACCCATTTTAGGAATGGTTTATACTACGATGAATGATTAATGTTTTTGCGGCACACGTAATAATGATTTCATTTTAAGATGGGTTGGACATATATCACCATTCGTTTCATTGGTTAATGTTTTAAATATAATTAGATAGGTAAGGATGAAATGGAAAGTAAACCAAGTTTAATAATAAAGGGCTGGAATGACAAGTAATCCTAGTTCATAAATATAATGATGGAATAGTATGTAAACCTAGTTCAGTAATACATGACTTAAATAATAAGTGAAATCAGTTCAGTAAAGGAATTTTTTTACAATAGTGGTATTTGAAAAAATCTTTTGCTAATAGTGAAATTATTTTTTGTTTTTTAGGTGTTTTCTACAATTATAATTTTTTTTTTCTAATTCTAATTTCTCACGGCTCATGTTCCTTTATGATTTATTCCTTATGAACTGACAATATTAATTTCTTAACTTGATATTATCATATATATTATATGTGGTATCATTTTAAAAATTTATCTTCATGTTTTTACAGACTTATGTTCGAGTTATATTTTTTTATTTTTTTTATTACTCTTACTGGGCATCTGATCTCTCCCATTTCAAATTTGTTCACATCCCCATGATATAAATAATGGTTTTAAGAGGGAAAACTGAATGAATGATCTTTATAAGAAATGTTTATGATCATTCAAAAAATTATAAGAATGCGTTCCATTTATTCAATAGAAATAAACTAATATGACCATTTGGCATCTATTTGTGTAATGTATTAAGTATTATGAAAAAGTATTCAAATTTTCATGTACTTCACACATGGGATGTTAGATTAATGGTTTCAATCACGTCAATGTATAATGCAACTCGAATTAGGATATGATTTACCCTCATTATGGATTTTTTTAAATAACAATTCACACAATGAATCACAATAAGAACAATCACACATAGATGTAACACATTAAATATTCTTGAACTACATAAGGGTTTTCATTATTTCATCTCATTATTTCACTTTAGTACCTTCACAAAATTATAAATTTTTATTTGGAATCATCTCATTATCTATATAAAAGTTATTATCCTTTTAATACAAGGTGATCCTAATCAAGCAGTCATATCAAGGTTATCATAATCTATCACAACCTCAACACAAAAAGGATTCCAAGAAATACAATTTTTAGTAAGGTATATCGACACATTAATGTAATGATTACAATTTAACTACAAACAACAGTTAATATTTCTAGGTTACTTCCTGTGAAACATTATGTCATGTATTTAAATGTCTCTAACATGCATCCAAGTTAAAGAAAAAAGTACACAAATGTTTTTTCAAAAAAAAATGTTTAATATTGTTAAATAATAAATTATGTTAAATAAATTACTATCAACAAAATGAACTACTAACATTATTTAAAAATTCTACATACAATATTTTCTTGTTAAACTCAAATACTAAATTATAAAAACTACATGCCATCATAATAATCATAGTAAAACATTCTTTCTAACAATAATATTTTAACCAAGAATGTTGTATTACAATGTTTATTGCTTTATCATTCATATATTAAACATTCAATAATCATTTCATGGATCAATAAAACATTCTTTCTATCAACAAAATTAAAACTACACATGTTGTATTACTATATTTCATTATTTTTTTCATAATATTATCTTTAATTAATCAAATCATTTATCAAAAAAACATGGATCTATTTTAATATAAGGTTAACATTATTCCAAAAAACATATTAATATGTAACAAATTAAACATTTTTAAATTCTCAGGTCACTCATAGTAGAATTTTTCGAGTTATATCACCAATGATATAAACATCATGCATGCTTCCCATAACCGACTACTTATGACATAACATGTGAGGTAAGGATAATTTAGTACATAAATTTTTTTATCAATCTTATAATAGTAATATTAATTAGTTAAATAGTTTTAAGTCATAACAAGTTTCCGAAATTCATTCTCATAATTTTCATAAACATCGATATAAATGTTACAAGGATTTCTAGCCTAACACATGATTACAACACATATAAATATCAATACTTCAGAACTACAATCATTCCAAATAAAGAGGAAATTATTTTTTCCCAATTATTAAGTTCAAAATGATTATAGATAATTTAGATGGAAAATATAAATAATGTCATAATTCAAATATCCTAGGGAATGTTTTAAAATAGGAGTATAACACATTCTTATGTTAAATTACAAACGGAAAGCAATACAAGACACATTAAATGCAAAGGAAACTAAAATACTTCCTTGTACAGTTTCAATATAATAAATTATGTCATTCCAATGTGGAATATACATTATCATATCATTATTCATAAGGGTTTTCAAAATTAAATGATTTATTACAAAAATAATATCATAAAGAATGAATCTCTAAAAAAGTAATATATTATTAAAACTAGATGGTGTGTTAAACATTTATAATAAAGGAAGAAAATTATAAATCTTTAATATTCATGGTATAATAAGATTGGAAAAAAACATTTAAACATCAATAATTTTTAGAAAATTTTATAATTAGTAAATTATTGTTTTACTTTTTCATCTTTTTTTATATAAACAATTCAACAATCAATAACAATTTATTAGGAATAAATGCATCAAAAAAGTCATAGAACAACACATAAGATTTCAGGATTTATATAATTTAATTTAACATCATAATATCAACAAATTAAATTAGTAACACTTGTAGTCATAATTCATTTACCACTTCTACGTTTATACCTTACAAGAATATCTGCCTCACTTGGTCATTTGATATGCTCTGAGTCAATGAAATAGATCATGGGGCCCCTAAAATTATATATACTAGTAGGTATACCTAACCTATGTCATGCACAAAGGTCAATTGACACTATTTCTATACCAACCCGAACATTTCTCACTATTCCTAACTCCAAGACCAATGTATCTATCAACCATCAACTCGGATACCACTCTGCCACGACCCCCTGCCTCTAAAGATACCCCTTATGGGATGTAAATAAAAACTGATCGATAATGACCCCTATGTACTACCTCTATTAGGCCATGGATAGTTGACTAGCACCTAGGGTGTATAAATTTGATAAAATTCGAGGGATTTCCCTTTATAAAAAATATATCATGAATATATTGAATCGGCCATAAGCAAAGACAAGATATAATATATGAAATAAATAAAAAACTCATCCCACATGCATGTATATGGTATGAATGATAAAATTACAATAATGCCTCTAAAATAAATAACAAAAATTTTGCTAAATTAGCATCATATATACAGTCCTCAAGCCTATCCATGTAATAACCAGCACATTGAATGAAATCCTACTAGAAACCTAAAACACTTTTATATACAGAGGATGAGAATACTGGTATACATAGTAGGAATGATAAATAATCCCATTCTTATGTGAAAGATTCATAAAAATGATTCTATGAAAAAAATAGTAAAACCAAACAACTCTTAAAAATATATATAACCCATCACAACCTCACCAAGGCATCCTCACCAAACAACGTAATCCACATAATATAATTTGATATGATTCACATCAATGATAGGGTACCCCACACCACTTTATCACTACAATGCCCCTCTCAACCAACATCATACATCCTTGCACACTCATACCTACTATATACGACAGCATATCCCACCTAGACATGCATGGGCCTCATAACACATCCTGCACACAAGAACATGGTCCTCACAGATCATTGCATATCACTGCAAAGAATCCTTGGAAAGCACATCACATCACATCATGAGGACACCTATGATATTATATCACATCTAATTCCAAGACAGTTGGGATACAATCCACCTCCCCCGTAAAAACTTGTTTTATCACATTTCACTTGAAGACTCCTGGTCAATAGACCTCCATCTCCATAAAAACCTAGGATATCACATCCACCATTTAAATAACAAATAAACCCTTGAACATCACAAATTGTTTCATACGTACCACCACTGGAATAGAGGGAAGAAAATAATCGGTACATATCTATCCGTACACCTCATTAGATGTTGGGAAAGACATCGTCCCCGATGATGATGTGGTTTTTTGAAAAATAGTTCTCTACTAGAGTGGGGTGGATATATATATATATATATATATATAATACGAAACACTCAATCCCATCCTACTTGTTTATCAATCAACCCACCTAAAAAAACACTAGAACCTTTGTCATTTCCTCTAAATACATAACACCACACATTGAGCCACTAACACAATTTCACCATTCCAAACAATTTTTTAAATCATTTAAATTCTATTATCCAAAACAACCCAATCCATTTCGAACAATGTTAGAAATTTTTTTATTTATTCCTTTAATACCTAGGAAACAATCAGGAATGACACACATGAAACAACATAGTAATAGTCATTCGTGGGATAAAGAGACCTATTAAATTAATAAAAAACAAATTAATGACCAATTTTACCATAAACTCCAGATACTAGGTGAATATCTCATCATATTATCAATGAAAATACTCTCATCACTTACCCTGACAATCACTATTTTCCTCCTCCTAACAGATTATCCTAATTCATCATATCGACAGAACCAACCGTTTAGGCACAAACATGCCCACAACCATATCAACAAACATACCCAGGAAATAATATTTTTAGATTGTTTAGGGAATCCCTTATTCAATTTTAAATTTCTAATGTAGGGTGTTATCGTAGAAACTGTCTGATCTTGGTGAATTCATTTGTTATCTAAATATACATGGTTAAATAAATATTATATACAATAATTCAACAGAAATCCAAAAAATAAATTCCATAAACCATTTCATGTGAATTCACGTACCCCCAACAATCATTATTTTCATGGGGTAGTTATCCCATAAAAATTAAAATATCAACAATTATAATATCATTATAATATCATGTGTCCCATTCTCCTACCCCAATATATTTACTTTTATTCCAATTTGATTGTATTTATTAATCTAAAACAAACTGTCATATCAGAATAAAACATCTATATAAAATTAATAAATGGTGTGAAATTAATTAATATGAAAAAAATACAACTTTATTAGAGAACGACTAATAATTACTGCTTGTGATAAAAATTAGTGAGGAAGTGTGTGTGTGTGTCCAGTAGTTAACCCTTGAGGGAAAAATGAACCAATTGCAATAGCATGAAAAAATAACTCCTATTGATTGATGGATTCATAAAATCCATTAAGAAAATAATGAAATAAATATTGAATAAGTGGAATGATATCTCAGGTTTAAGAATATTAGATCTGATTAATAGGATTAGATACCGTTTAATTTACCATTATCGGCGAATCTGGATAAGTAAATGTGTTTTGAACATTTAAATGTATCCAAAATCTTATAGAATGTAATATATAATTTTTGTACATTTATTCAACCTCATATCATTTTTATTTTTCATTAAACACATTTTACATCAAAAATGTATGATAAATGGGATAAACAAGAAGAACTGGAAACACATCTCATGAGGCACCGCAAGTGAGAAACCTCTAATGATCCACTACCAGATGATCCACTCCTAATGAGGAACTGCCAAATGGGGATGTTACACTGAGCCATCACTAGATGTGTGACCTCTAGTGATCCACTACTAGGTTGAGACACTACCAGTGTGCCACCACCAGCAAGCAACTGCTAGAGAGCCACTATTAGGATGAGCCTCCTCTAGCGAGACACTACTAGGGTGAGATGCGACTAGTGAGCCACCATATGTGATCCACCACTAGGGATCCATCACCAGGGTGAGACACCATCGGCGAGCCACCAACATCAATCCACCACTTGGGGGAGCTAATATCAATTAGACAATGCCAGGCTATGACACTTCCTAGATGAGACACCACTAGCGAGCCACCCCTTGGGTGAGCTATAATTAATTAGACACTGACAGTATAAGACACCATTATAAAACATGGGAAAATGGTAATTTTTCAGTGTGTTAAAATGAGTCTCCCTGACCTCCCACGACACCTTAAGCACTATATTTCCCATAATTTAATGGACTACAGGGTCTAGTCCATTAAAGTGTCTATTAATTTATTGATCCTGAAATCCAATTTAATGAAAATGTATTTTCCAATTTTTAATAATTATTAGTTCTATAGGAATTCCTCTCAAATAAAAAGAATCTACCTTCGTCTCATGATGAATTCATCTCCACCAAATAATTATTTACTGGGAGGAAAGTAATTTGTTGACATGTAATTGAGGTATATGATATATAAATCTACTATTCACTATGTTTCTTCTAGATCATTATCATTTCCCAAGAGGTGAATCATATATTTCGCTTTCAATTTACTAATTTAGGGATTTAAATTTATATATTATGTATAATCATTGGATATATGATTTAATGTTTGTGACTTTCAATGTATCGATGACATACCCTTGACTAGAGTGAGATATCTTGTAAATGGTGGAATTTTTATGGAATGTGTTCAAATATATATCATTATTAGACTATCTTTAACATGAATATAATTCTAGATCTCTATTTTCACGATTCATTAATGGTGTATTTATGTTCATTGAATATATTGAAGGCTATTCAACTGAATTAATGATAACTGTATGATATGTTCTTCAATTGATAGTTGATATGGTGATATAACATCATCTCCTTTCCCATACCATAGAACAAATTCCATTGATATAGTATATGATTTATGTGATTCTATAAAAACCATTATTAACATGTATTCTCCACAGGTTTCATTTACAAACCACTTTTTTATGAGCAATTAATCTTTATAGGCATACCTGATGTGTGAACTAGTTTTCCATGCGTGCATAACATTATTCATTCTCATATTATATAAATTTTATTGGAGTACTTCCTAAATTTATTTGATTATGGTAGTTTATTTATAGAGTCCCATTTATATAATGTTTCAATGAATTGATTATTTATGCTGGGAAACTCAGTCTTGATATGATTTTATTTGACCTAGGGAATTCCCCTTAATACACTTTCCGGATGGGTGATCATATGATTTTTATATATCCTATTAAGAAAAATAATTGATATTCTTTATTTTTCATTTCAGTGATACATATTTCATACCATGTATCATAGCATATGTAACCTTCCATTAGGTATCAGTGTGATCAATTACTTATTTTTAGATGGATTGAACCTTGTATGGGTAGCGTCTTGAATAGAAGACAGATACATATAATGTATAACTTCATGGTTTGGGTCTGATAAAAAAAGGTATTTTTATAAGGAAAATACCTTGAATATAATTTTAGATTCCATCGATTATCAGGTGAAGTGAAATAATTCCATTAAAGGGTGATGTATTTATCGAAATATTCCATATATGGATGGTGGTGCATTCCATCATCGAAAGATAATTACCACCATCTGGGTGGGATTTTCAATTTTTTCAGAAAATTAACACCATTATGGTGGAGAGTACGTTATTTACATAATAGTTTATCTTGATATTTCTTAATAGGGAAATGTATCCAACCATTTTTGCACTCATGACATGTCATCATATGATGTGTTTTGGATTACATTGAAAAATTATTAGCAACTTGTAAAATAAGATGGGTCCATGGCTCTTGCAAGATTAGTTAGAACCTAATGAATCATCACATGTGTGGTTTTATGTTTACTTGTGAATATAATTTTCAGGATAAATACATTTATATACTAATTGGAAATTACACTAATGATACATTAGCAGTTTCATAATAGGTTTATTACTAACTCTCTTATTGGTAATCTTGATGAAAGAATTGATTTCATGACTAGGGATACTGTGAAGGGAAAAAGACCACTGAAATTTAGTTAAATAGATGAAGAATTTGAGTCATAGGTTCCATTATGAAGTACTCTACACTTTTTGAAATCATGTTATTTTTTTGAATATTCTATTACATTGATTTACATGCCACATTTTTTGGACCTTATCATATTTTCATGTATGACATGTGATGCCTACAATGCCATTTATTATAGAAAATTTTATTAATTACTCTTCATTATTCAGTTTATTTTCATATTATTTTCTTTATTGATACAATGGGTATAGTCTCCATAGTAATGATACTCAGAACCTCCGCGCTAGTCAATAACATATTCTGTATGGGGATTCATGCATGAGTATATGTGTCACTTAGGATCAAACCAAATGATTTGGTCCAGTGAATTATATTATGGAATCAAGAGAGAGTTTAATTTCACTTTTTTGAGTAAACTAAGATGTTGTAGAAAATGGATAGACTATATAGGTCTCAGGAAGGGGAGTTTATATGTGTCTCGACATCTTATGCATAACAAACCACTATTTTATTATTGATGTAATTGTTATTATTGTTTATATGTGATTTTGGGATCATTTATGAATCAAGATATGAATGTTGGACCACATTCCATATATATAACTAATTTTTATGAATAATAGTTCATTAAATTATTTCGATGAATTACTCAATCTATTCATGTTAGACTTGTATTCTTTTTTGAATAATATATTTATTTTGCATTATTTTATGATATATCTATTGTGGTGTTAATTAGTAAAACTAGGGCATGTTTATATATATATATATGGTTGTGGTAGATCTGAAAAAATGAAGAGCCTTGGGTCATGATAGGAGGGATATTCCTTAGTTGGTGGGTATCCTACAATAATATATTTTCACTGATCTAATATATTGGTTTGGATCTATCATGAGATAATGAAATTAATTATATTAAATGTTCTTTTTTTCATTATATAAATATTTCCATGGAGACATTCGATGGCACCACTATATGAGGAATCCCAGGATTCCCCCTCTTTTGGAGGATGTTCTATTGATACCAATTGTAGTGCATGATTATGGACCCTAGTATACTTACTTAATGGCACTAGTGTTTTTGTCTATTGAGATAGTTTAGGTAAAAAAATTGAAATGTCCTTGTAAAAGGTGGATACATTATTATGAACATTAATAATCATCATCAGGACTTCCAAATCAAGTATCCATTGGCCTTTCAGTGTACTAGTGGCCCAAATGATGCAAAAATTTATTTGGGTATTATTGAGATATTTATTGATCTTTATTGGTCTCTTGGTGAAGGTAGTGTGATCAGAGAGATCTTAATATTTTATATTTCTTCAAAGATATGGTGGAATATCTTGAATACCTCTAGAATATGAGAATTTCCTAAATTATTGATCATCATGGAAATATTCATTGATAAATATTTTCCAGACATAATGATGATTGGTTATTTCTATGAGTTCATAGAGTTTTATATTGGGATAATGTATGTCTCTATGTATTCTGGTTGATTCATTAAAATAGTTATATTTACTATTATATTGACAATTAACAAGGAATATAAAGGTTTGATGTTTGATATAGGATATTATCTTGAGAAAAAACATCATGGTAAGGGATTTGAATTGATGATGTTCAAGAAGGTTCACTACAAGGCCCTAAAAATAACGATGGGGAAAGAGGGGGATAGGTTAGTAGGTTTCTATATAGTCTATAGAATACCATTTAATAATAGTACTCTATTAACAATGGGTTCCTCCTTAAATAGTAGTAAGAGGAAGTTTATTAAGAGCAATTGGGTAGTAGATACATGGGATAAAGAAATACTTCCTTAGTGTTTTCTATTAGGGATGATTCTAGTTGATGCTTAAATTGATGGAAAAGGGGGATATACAAAACAAATTATGCATGGAGAAATATATGGAGTACCACTATTATGGTAGGTCAGGTACCATTAGATGTTTTTCATGATGGATTCTGAAAGGAGTTCATGTATATCACGAAAATCTGGGATTAGAAGATATTATTATAGTATATATACTTCCTAGGAATCAATTACTCAGGGTAAAGGGTGTGAAACTAAGGAAACATGAGTTTCTCCATTTTATTAGGATCTAGGTTATATAAGGGTAAAACATATTCTATTTAATGTATGGTCTTTATCACTTATTTTATTTCTAAAGCATTGTCTAAGGCTTGTGTATCTCAATACTTTATATAAATAAATTTTTTTAAGGATATCACATACATGTCAATTTATCTTAAGAGTATCTTTCTAATGTATATATTTTTTCTATGTCATGTTTTAAAATATGTATATATATTAATATGTTCAATAACAAGAACATATATTACATGTGATTATAAGGCCTACTGATCCTAAATTAATGTCTACAATTTATATTATTATATATTTTGCAGACATTCAAAAAATTTATAAAAACGTTTAATAAATCATAAATAGAGGCTCAGTTCAGAACTCTAAGACTTATGTTGATCTCAGAGAATGGGTTTTACCCAGTATGTTACCTAAAATTTTTACAACTTAAAATTTATTTTTAAGACCCATCATAGGTGTAAAAAATAAAATAAAATAAATAAATTTATTTATTTATCTTTTAATGTTGCTGAAATTTCATATTTTCCTCTAAAAATATATGATGATGATAATATCCTAGTTAGGACACTTATCATGGGAGAACTATTGGACCCTTTGAGGAGAGAATTCTTAGATGAGGATAAAGGATATGTTAATGATTTTGGATCCATAAAACTTTTTAATTTGAGGATCTTTCCAAAAAAATGAAACAAATTAATTCTCCGTAAATTATTGATCCAAATTTTTAAAAGATGTTTGTTTGTGTGGATTTAATAATGTCTGATTATTCATAAAATAACATATATCAATCAACAAATTAATTGAATAATGAAGCAAGCATATTGTGGGTATGGGGTTTTATCCAAGATTGGGGTATTTTATAATAGATTATATTATATCACTTAATTCATTGTTCTAATGGTAAAGATTCTAAGACAACATGATCATTGGATTCTGTACATTCTTATAATTATGTATTGGTTATTATTCCAATGTTCTTCATTTTTTCATCATAAATTTTCATTTTGGATGGTGTTTTGATAAGTACCCAGTGATCCATCGTTCAAGACTCATTTCTTACCTCAATGGATTGATCACACATATCCAGGTTTCATTTGAAAATGAGATCAATCTATAATGGAAATGACAACAGTTTCATATTGGATAAGTTTTTTAAGGGTACATACCCATAATCATTTACCTTAGTGATTATTATAGAATCACATATTGTGTATAGAATGGTGATCCTTTGTGACAAAATTTATTATTATATAGTGTTGTAAAAATACCTTTATATGGCCAAGGGTGAGATCCTCTATCAACATCATTTCCCTCAGTGGTTTTCCTGGTATTGTAGTGAATAAGAATATGTTGGTTTTGATCCCATAATTTGAATGATAATCCATATTTGGTTATTCTTATACCCCATGGCCTTCGGTTTTACCCAATATATGTATTCATATCTCTAAACATCCATCATGTACTTATTATGGAGAGACAAGATGAACATGACATCATAGGAAGATGTCATCAGTTATTTCTTACTCTTATAGATTTTTCTCCTGGAAAATTGTTATATGTAAACTTTAAGTAGTAATCCTAGAATATATTTATGGTTGTGACCATACCATGATTGATTGAAAATTAAAATTTTTATTTCAAATTCACTTTTGAGGAAACAGTGGGAAAAACAAAATAACATCAAAAAATATATAACCTTGAATTGGACTACAAGGAACTTCTCCACCCCAACAACTACATATTTATATCGAGCCTCCGATACAAATGACCACTCAGTAATATGTTAATCATATGGTTTCACTGGCATAGTACCAATGGAAAATCTATAGCTTCTCATTATTCCAATTCTGAATGACCATGCACAAATGAAATCTTCCTACTCTGTATCCTCATATAGATATTGTATTTGTAGAGAGTTGGTTACATTTACCATCAAAATTCATAATAAAACTGAATTCCAACAACATCCTCATATACAAACTAATCTAGATTTCCAAAAATTCTTTTGGGAAATTTAAATTTTGAAATCTAAAAAATCACCAAAAGGCATAAAAATATTCATCAATCTCCCTGGATTCGCTACTCGAACTCACATCCAAAATTACCAAGAAGATCACAACACTGATCTACCGTGGATAGACAAGGGAAATACTATATCTAGGGATGATAACCAAGGAAATATAGGAAGTAAAAAATCACCATTGATACCTTGGCTCAACACCATAATGTCACTTTCTTTATCATCACATCAACTCAAACACCACCATAATGAGTTATTATCATCAATACCATCCTAGGGGAAAACCATCAGAGTAACTCAAAGTGAATCTTAGTGGAAATAGGAGAAACCAAAACGTGCATTAAAAAAGTGACTAGAGCAGCTGAAAAGTGAATCATTGTGGAAATTGGAGCAACTACAGACATGCATCACAGAGGCCTATATAGATTAAACAGGGTTCATCATAAGGCCTTAAACCCCAATACTAGAATCCACAATAATATTTGAACAAAACCATATCGAAAATAGAAATCCATCATAAATAAAAAGATAGAAAATGTCAAAAAAATTTACTGAGGGGGAGAGGCTAAAGGTATAAGAGCAACCTGGAGTGCATCGCATCGGCGTTTGAAGCAACCAAAACATGCATCATAGATGATATAGCAGGAGATTAAATGTGCATCATATAGGCAACTGGGGAAACCAGATACAAAAATCACAACGGTTTCTGAAGCATCAATAGAGTACATGAATAATCCTTGAACATCTACCACTGTGATCTGGACCCCACTGAACTTCATAAGCTTCTCCTATAAAAAAGTCATTCCATATCAAACAGTCTTGATGACACATTAATCATCAAAACTGAAAAAGAAAATTGCTCCATTGAAATTCTTCATCATGATTCGGAAGGCAAAGAAATATGATTTCTAATTCAGAATCTTCAATAAAATTTTCCACAGGAAAAGACCCCCAATTCAAGATAATTGAATTCCAAGAAGAGAGACCGGAATTATCCTCACCACTTTCTAAAAAAAAATAGATCTAGTACTCTTAGAATGGTGGAGGATTCCGTATAAATTGAGCCAAAGACCATAATGAATGATAGAAATAAAAACCATACATCGATCCCAGAATGGAAAATATTTAATTCACCCAAATAAGAATAACCTACACGTCCATATCTGACCCCACATCATTGGATGAGTCCTAATGATTCGTACCTTAAACAACCCTAAGAACAATTCTAAATATGACCTGAGTATCCTCCAAGACTATATCTAACCAAACGCCATCACATGAGCTACATGTAACTAGAAAATATGGCAAAGGAAATAACATAGAACTCAAAACTAAAGTAGATATACAACCTTGTCACTGTGATCAATGATAGTTGTCATCCAAACACAATGTTTAAAGCCCAAAAAAATCATCGTAGTTGAGAAGTGACTCATGGCCCATTCCATAGATTCTTATGACCATACCTTGTTACTGTTTGTTTGTTATGAGTATTTCATGATATTCATTTCATATATTTTGTTGATATATTCCTATGAAGATATGACAAATACTCATGATTTTTTATTCTAGGTGGTTTTGGGTATTCAACTGGGTGTTTTTATAATCACCCATTCATGGAATTTTCCCTCACGGTTTAGGTTTTATGACGGTGAATGGAGTATTGAAAGTTTCCTTTATGGGTCATGAAATTGGAGGATATTAGTGAGCTAGACCGAATGATGTTTGTGCAATTGGATTCATTTACATCATTTCCCCCTATATCATAGGGTATACATGTTAATGTCTTTGTTTGGTGGGATTTTTTTAGCCCAATTCCCTCCATTATAATGTAATCAAACTCTAATGGTGGGATTTTATCTGTATGAATTCATGATTATAGGTTGTTTTAGATTTCATCATTATATGGTCTTTGAGATGTATGCTTGGGTACAAGTTGGTTATTCATGGTTATTCCATGTGTGTGATAGGCCTACTTGGAACTAGTATCCAATATCTGGAATATTGGATGTAGGCTTGGGCTAGTCTTGACTCAGGATCCATTGGGAGAAGAAATAATATATTTTTATCAAATTAGTTGGTTCTACCATTGGACTGGAGTCCATGAGATTGGATTGTATTTTAGGGAATCTGTGTAAAGTGATATTATTTTGGATTGTAGGAATGGAATGCAGGTGTTGGTGTGGTAGCCGACATATGCATACACCAAGACATTGATCACCTTTCAGTCTAATTTGAACATATAGTCTTTAGATTTATGGAAAATATTGTTGAATCATATAGGCATGGTTTTTGGTTTCCATGCCCTTCTTGAGTTATCTCTAAAGATATACTCATTGATCATCGTATATATTGATATTTTAGGAACCCTTATCGATTTCATTCTATCTTGGATTCAGAATAAGGATAACAAGGATGATCCCAAAAGTGCTGACGCCTATATATAAGGTCTTATTAAGGAGGTGATACAACATGGTGGAGAAAAAGTCATACCACCACCTATAAAGAAGCATATAGAACTTTAATTACTAGCAGATGAGGTGTGCAGGTTGCGTATGATTCATGAGTTTTTTCATCAGCGACTCAAGGGGTTAGGTGGAGAGAACTACCTATAAGATACTAAGTATTGTATTAATGTGGGGATGTGATAATTTCATCTCTTCATGATACCAAAAAAAAGATAGCCCCCATGGATCAGAGTTTCCTTCAGAGATATACATGATTATGGTGCGACATAATGACATATTTTTAAATAATCTTATTATATAATTGTAATAGATCAATATTTTAGTAGTAGAAGATTTGTATCTTGGTATTTTTAGGGTTTTATGAATCGAGTAGCTTCTACTGCATCGGGAGGGCACTGAGACTATGGACCAGTATTCAATGAGGTTCACAAATCTCTCACAATACTCGATGGATATAGTGCATGATCAATTATCTCTAGATCAATCATTAGAGTTTTTTAGACAAAGAGAAAGTGTATATATCATGATGAATCTATGAATTACAACAATGTAAGGGGTTATAGTGAATGTTTTGGTAGTGAAGTGTATCCTCGATGAGAATATTCTATCATTTGGTGCTAGGAGTGGGCACATGTAAGATGTGGCATTGGTGGAATGGAACTGAAGATATACATATGGACCTAGAAAATTGGATGTTTTCAATGGAAATCCTAGTATAGATTATTTATGGTATAAATCCCATAAAATGAATTTAATAAATCTAGAGGGAGGTTTTGGTGCTCTATTTATGTTTGAGGACATCGTGTATGAAATAGTTTAACATCACGTGTGATTGATTAAGAGAAACTAGATAGGCCACCTAGAATGAGTCATAGGTAGAAGTAGGAAGGTCCATAGGAAAGAAGACATGGATATAGAGCTATGAGTGAAACTGGAGGTCGAATAAGTTTTGACGTGTTACAACCAAAACCCCCAGGTGCACCGCTCTAGGGTTAAAGAGTTGTTGGATATGAGCAAGAGAAGTAGTAGGATGTCGAGGCTTATGAGCAATAGATTCTATGAATAATAATAGGTGTATCCTATATCTTATATACATAATTTTAAATTTTAATAGACACGGATATGATCAACTCAATTACTTCCAATATTATAGTTAGAGAGTTAGTTATTCTTGTTGTGCCCAAGGCTCGACCATTTCACATGGAGACTCCTACTGGAAGAAAATCATTGATCACATACTTCTATTGATTGAATGACATAATTCTTTGAGGTGGGAGTTTCATTAAAAATATATTTATTGTAATTTTATGTCCTCATTTTATATTTATATGTATTGAATGATTATCCATAGTTCATTACCAAATATTTTTTTCTTGAGAAAGATAATGTATATCTTCAATGATTGGATGAGGTTTTCTTTTCTGGATTAAAATGAATATCATGGAGAGAATTATAGACTCATGCATTTGGAAGATTATCTTGTTACACACCAATTGGATCGTATGTGTCATGTTTCATTAGTTTTTTTGAGTTTTCAATATCTTATATAGGAGCTAGTGTATGATGATGTCTTTTATATGGATGTTCTAGGATTAAATCACCACTAAGAGATATACTTATTCATTGATTTACGTCTTGGGATGACTCTAGTATAAGTTCCATCATATCAGATGAATCATACAGAGCTTCCGGAGCTAAGGGGGATGTTGAAGGACATGTATGTGAATGCAATTATCCGGACCACTATATCAACCTAATAATCCCCTGTATTTGTTTCCAAGAAAGAGGATGTGAGTATAAGGGTGTTTGTGGATTTACATTACCTAAACCAAGTTACAGTAAAAAAATCTAAAACTATGTATTGATGACCGATTCAATTAGTTGAGAGGGGAATGATGGTTCTCAAATATTGGACTCAAATTAGGCTCTAAACAGTTGTCAGTATGGGATGATGATTTACCAAATATGAATTTTAACTATCGATATGGTCACTTGGAGTACATTATGATTCCATTCTACAAGAATAATTCCATAACAGTGTTCATGGAAATCATGAACTTGATATCCCATGTTTTGAAAGATTTGTTTATGTTAGTATTCATCATTGATATCCTAGTGTACTTTGTTTCCAAGGTGGAGCATGAAATATACTTGAGGAGAGTCTAGGAAATAATCTCATAAAAACAACTCATTGAGAAACTCTTGATGTCTTAGTTATCAATTCATGAGGTCCACTTATTGGGACATGTTATCTCAGTAGATGTTATAGTAGTTGATCCAGACACATCCTACGTATTGTTCGATTTGGAGGTATCAAATAACAAGATTGTGGTGTGGATATTCCCTAGGTTGGAAGGGTGATTTATGATATCCATACCTGAGTTTTATATGATACATACTAGCATTATAGATTTGACCAGGAAGATACAACCATTCATGGGGATAGAGTTGTTAAAGAAATATTTTTTGGATTTGAGGAATGATGTATGAGAACTCCCATTTTGATATTTTTAGAGTTGGGTGTCAAGTATGTAGTGTTATGTGATGCATCAAGGACCAGACATGGTTTAATTATGATGAAAAGTATGGTGATTGTTTTATATGGTTCATTTTAGATAACACCATAGGAGAAGAACTATAAAACCCATAATCTTGAGATAGAAGTGGTAGTATTCACACTAATGGTATAGAAACACTACCTTATTAGTGTTTGATTTATCATCTATTTCAATCAGAAGTGTCTCAGGTATATCATTACTCAGAAGTATCATAACATGAGACAGAGGTGATGAAATGTAATTATCTATGACTATGAAATGTATATCATCTATAATACTAAAAAGGTGGATGTGGTAGTAGATGCACATAGAAAGTGGCCTTGCTTACTATTGTTGGGCATGGATTAATTGATATTGGATTTCTTAATGATATCCTTTCTAGATATGAATGGATCACCATATATAATGTTGATGGTTGTTACCCTTATAGTATTGCAATGATTCATGGATTGATAGCATAGGGATATTGATTATGTGACCATACAGACTCAGATATCAAATGTACATTCTATTGAATGTATTTTTGATGGTGGGGAGCATACTTTTTATTATAGAAAATGGACAATGGTACAAGTTATTCTTAGATAGAATGTGTCTATATAGTTTGATACTTCACCCATAGCAGTACATCTAGGTGTGGAAAATTTCTACCAAGACCAGATGTGGTATTTCTAGTGGTCAATATTGAATATATGTGTTGCTGAACTTGTCTCTTGAATCCTTAATTATCTATAAGTGAATGATGATCACCAAGATACGATAGGTTAAGATCAATATCTTAAGTGGTATAAGTAGAATCAGGATGAGATATCCTTGGAATTAATGATGTGTCTACCTCATATGTCTTCAGTACACGATGAAATATGGGTGATCGTAGACATACCCACCAGGTCATAAAACATCCATGATATATGAGATAATAGTTTGTTAGAGATCATGGAATTCCCCTATGAATAGAAGATACTCTAGTTCTATTGAGTTAACTTGATAGTCATTTATGAATATGATGATTGCTTTATATCTCTGTTATGTATGGGATTATAGGAATCCTTTTGGAATAAAATGAGTTTGATCACTACTTTTAATTGCCAGACTAGTAGCTAGCCTGAGTGGACCATTCATGACATTAAGGACATGTTGTGAGGTTTCATTAAATAATTTAGGACATTTTGATAGAATGACCAACCCGTAGTGGAGTTTTGGTAAAATATAAACAACCATTCAACCAAGGGAATAAAATAAATTTGAGGCCTTGTATGGGAGACCCAACAGTTCACCAATATGGTAGACTGACTGAGGAGGGTCAACACTAATGGTCCATGAGTTTTTGTGATCCACTATAGAGAAGGAAAAGATCAACTATGGGTGGATGAGGATAGCACATATCCATTATATTTACTATGAGGACCTATAAAATAGGACTTTTTATTTTTAGGAGGGAGACCATCTATTCCTCATGGAACACCATAACAAGTGTTCTGGGTATTTGGTCATGGTAGTAATATAACTCAAAGATTCATTCGTCTAATCCAGATACTACATAGAGTTAGATTGGACACATACCAATAAAATCACTTTCTGTGGTTAGCAAAGGTACACTACCTCTTCTATGCTTCACACATGAGGTGGTATGTTCCAAAACCTTCACATGTCATCATCTACGGTGAGCTAGACTTCAAGGATGCGGTAAAAATGTTGAGTACCATTTTTTATTGGGGACTTGAAGAGGATGATAGGACATGGGAGATATATTTCATTAGGGATGATGGGTGCAAGAATATTAATCTCATATAGTGTACATGGGAGAAGGATATCAAGATTCTAACATAGTTCCCACATATATTTGTGTATCTTTTTTTAGATTTCCAAGACATAAATCCCCAAGGCTGTGATAATGTAACATATCTTTTTTACCGTGCAATTTTTTAAAATATATAGAGTTATATTTTATAGAATAAGCATTGAGACATTTCAGTATTTTGATTCTCTATGATCCCAAAATTAGTTTTTTAAATATAGTAAATATAAATTTTTCATGGGAATATAGTTTTCCTAAAAAATTGGATAAATCATAAACAAAGGATCATATCAAAAATTGTAGGTCTCTACTAATATCAAATCATATCTTATATCATTGGAGTGATATATACACTATTGGTGATGGTAGTATGGTTAGGAGACCTCAAATATGTAAATAAGAAATTAAATAAATTAATAAATAAATTTTATTATTTTGACAGGTTGACCAAATTTTTCGCTAAAAGTATATATTTATGATGAGATATCAGGGATGGATTATTAACCATGAATATATATATATATATAAGATCACTGGTTGAGAGAGTTATTGGTGGATGAATCCAGATCTTATCAAGATCAAGGATTGGTGTACCATCAAAATTTAAGGATCTCATCAAAGATAACAACACCAATTTGTTATTCATTATTGATCAATCTATCTCCATGTAATAAAATTATTTTATGTAGATTTATCCATGTATAATTATTCCTACAATGAAATTATATCAATAAATTATCTAATTTATTTATGAACATATTACTTATATGTGTTAGATTATCTCGGATTGTGGGATTTCAATTAATGATTATATTAAATTTTTTCATTCTTGTTTCTAGGGAAATTTATTCTTTGCCAACATCAACATTGGATGAAGACCATGCATTGGGTTCATGTGTTTGGAATTTCTTCCGCCATTCATTTTTTGTTCATCATTGGAGTTATAGTTTGTTGGGAGTTCAAAAAATACTCGATAAATAATCTTTTCACACCGATTTATTGATCCAATAGTTTGATACCAAGAATCTTGGATTTAATTGATAGTGATATTGATCTATTATGTGAAAAAATGGATAAATATCATATTTTTAGATCCCAGGTAGTTGTTATAGAACCTGATGGTGGAATGAATCATCATCTAAATATTTTCTAAATGATTAATATATTATAAAATTGGATCACCTGATGAGAACGAGTTTTATTAATGTAGATCTATCATTTCCGACATTGTTGGCAGTGGAAATCACGAGGGGAAAGGTAGGAGAAGACAACTCTATTACGATATGTGTGTTCTAAAATTTCCAATAATATACGACATGTAATCCTAGAATACATTTCATCTGGGATCCTTTATCTGACACTATGATTTCTGTGTATAGATAAGGTTCATATGATGTTTTCCCTACTACACATTATGTTGCATGTAGATGACCATCATGGAATGTGAAAAAGGTGCATGGTGAGGAGGTGGGGTGGAATTTCACACTATGCAGTCCATGCCATACATTATGTACACCCTCGAAAGAGGCTTGCTGTTTATAGGGGTATAAACCCATGAGAATGTTTTTTCCAACATGACATTTGTGTTAGGACACACACCATGTACCAGAACCTGGACATGGGAATTTTCCATGATACATGATTAGTACTCGATGTCAACTGGACACACCATGTACTCATTATACACATTGTGGACCCTCTTAATGAATGCTTAGATACCTTATCCAATTCCCCTCAAACATTTTTTGTTAGGGTACATTGCCTTTGTCAATTCCCTAATGTTTTATTATATAATCACGTCTTACACATAGGATGGTGTACCCATCATAAGAACTTCCTTATCATATAGAATTTTCGGAATCCATTCATGAGGCCCCGAGTGAGATCCTCAATCATCATAATAATATTCTTAGGTTGGGTTCATAATATCATCATGACCAACACTACATGACCATAAAACCCCCTACATATAGTGTTAATATATATTGGGTTATCGGAATGCCCCATGGTCTTTAGTGTGATCCCCATCCATGTAACAATCTATTTAGACATGGATTATGTTATTTATATGGAGAGACCTGATGAGAACAAAATCGCAGATAGAGTTTATTGGTGTTATCTAACTCATGGAGTGTATTTTATTGAACTATTTTTACATGAATTCTTTGACTAGGAATCATGGGCTGCATTGGCAGTTCTAACCTCACCATGTGACTGTTTGCCTATTATGAGTATAACTTGATATTCTTTTTATGTATGCTATAGAAATGTCTCTATGATGAACTGGCCACTATACATGATTATTAACGCTTAATGATTTAGAGGTTTTATACTATGTTATATTACAATCATCCCAACAAGGGAATTTACCACACATAACATGTTACATGAATATGAACAACATTTTTTGGTGACATATTGTTACAAAGACTAAGACCATGATAATTATAGTGATCCAGATAGACCGTGGTATATTTTTGTAGTTTAAATTAGACCATACATATCATACTTCATAGGTTTACCGTGTTTTTATTCCATTTGGTGGGATTTTACATTCCCATTTCATTTCACTACATTATTAACTTAATCTAATGGATGGATTTTAGATGAGTTCATGCGTTATTATTGGTTGTTTTAAAATAAAAAATTGTTTGGTTCTGGATGTCTGAGTGTGTGAGCATATGCATTAGGCTAATTCCTCCCATGTTTCTTATATTCTTACTCGGTGCTCATAACGATCCCCGAGAATTTGAGTGGTGGTCTCAGAGTGGTCGTTTTTTTCAACCCGCTAGGTATGGTCGGGATGTTATTTCATTTGATAAACCATCATTCAAGAAATCGGACCATCCTTATTGTTTACTAATGTTTTATATCTTCATTTCTAATTAAAATCATCTGGGGGATTCTATGTGATTCAGATCATTGGAATGATGACTAACTTTCCAACTTGTATTGATTATTATCGAAGATAGGTGTCATTTACATCACCCAATTGGTAAAGGTTATTCATTACTATTGATTAATAGTTAGGATTAGGTAGAATTTTTTTATTTATGATATATATTTGAATGATTGTGGTGAATATTTTATAATTTTCTAATTCAATAGGAACGATGTTATTCACATATATATTTGTCCATGTTGTGGCTATTTCTCATGATGACATCATAGGATTTCAACCTGATAAAGTGATTAAGTTTGGAAGAAAAACTATTCAAGGTACACATCCAATTTTAAAACCCCTTATAATATAGAAGAAAACCATGATAAATGAACACAATGATAAATTTAAAGAATTGAAAAAAAAAATATTAGGATGAGGGCATAACCATGGGGTGTATATTTTCTATTCATTAAAAAGATGGATGATAGTCATTGGATCTTCATAGATTGTGAAAAGATGAATCAAGTAGCCATACCGAATAATTAATATTTTCCAATGATCTACTATCTATTTGATCTATTACATGGATCTAGGTAATTCTCCAAGATTGATCTATTTGTTGGTTTATCACAAAGTTGTTGTAAGATAGGTGGAAATATTGATGAAAATATTTCAGAGAAGGAATAGTCTATATGTTTAAATGGTGATATTGTTTAAAATCAAGAATTCACTCATAGTGTTCATCAATCTCATGATAAATATCCTCCACCAATACCATAACTTATTATTTATGGTGTTTGTTGATGATACCTCATATACTCTCCAACCCTATAGTAGCATACAAGAAATTCATGATATCCTTGAGTACACTATAATAATGTTGAAATTATTCCATGTTGTATAATTGTTACTTTTTGATTCATGAGGTGGGAAACTTTTGGAATTATGTTTCTAATACTATAATATCATTAGACCTAGAAATGTAGAGGTGGTAATTTCCTAGACATGTATATAGAACCTATTCAAGATAGGGATATTAATTGTTTTAGTGGGATACTATTAGTTTTTATTATTTTAATTTAATCATTTAACATCACATTTTACTTAAATCGTTATGAAAGGGGTGAATTATCAATTATAAAACAACTTATGGAGTTTTTCATGAGAGAAATATATGGTTGAAAAAGTTCTAGTGTCAGTTCCTCATGAGATTGGGTTTGGATATTCCATATATTCCAATGCATAAGTGGATGGTTTAGGGAATGTATTGATGTAGAGGGATCATATTGTTTATTATGGTTCACATCAGTTATGACACCTTAAGGGAAACATGCCTTCCAATGAAATTGATTTGGAATATCTCTTCCATTCATTAATATAAGTGACACATTATATTTATTGGGAGGTTTGTATCCTACAGGAATGAAAAGAAACTCCAATATATATTAAATCATCGGGGTCCAAATATTTGTAAAAGGTGATATTAAGAGTTTCTAAAACATTCTTCATTGATATAGAAAACATGCATTACAATGATAACATCATTGTACATTCCCTTAACTGTATGATGCAGGTGGATTAGAAGATTAGTAAATGTCCTTCAAAGGAATAATAACTGATGATGAGTTTATTAACCCATTTGAGGAAATATTATTCTAATGAATGATGATAAATTGAATGCTCCCCCTTATTGATCACATATTCATTAGTATACTTGTTTAAAGATAGTCAGGAAACCAACCCAGAGTGTTATGTGATGCGGTATCATCCAACAATTGGTGACCAAATACCTAGTTAGTCGTTGAATGGGGATGATGTCATCCTAGTACATAGGGGTGTTTTAGTTCATGTAACCATTTAGAATGATCTTGTGTGAGATTATTGTATTAAATGTTGGTGGAAAATCCTAAACTTTCAAAAATATTCAATGAATGGTTTTGGATGTTTTGGTGGCCATAGATAATGTGGTACATTTGAGGATTGATTTGCTGACCAATTATATAATATTTTATAAATGCTGAGCACCAATATACAGGTGGATTTATCTAGCTCCATCATATTCCAATGTGTATGTCGATGAAAATTAAATATTTTATGGGGTTACCGATGACCACATATAACCATAATTTTGTTCATGTTATTTTTTATTGTCTAAAGAATGTTTCTCAATTCTTACCAATTTGTGATAATGACTCAGTAGTTGAGCTGAGAATTTTTGTGACTATGATGAATTTTAACATCATCGATTTCCCTTAAGAATTGTATCATATAAATATACATGTTTTAGATTATTATTTTTATGTATTTCATAATACATTTTTCATTCATCTGAGTTTAATCAAAGCATATAATTCATAGATAGTTAAAAAAGTTAGAGAAGATAATACTTACATTAAAGGATATCCATCCGGCTTGCATTATAAACTTCATAGAAGTATGTTATGATAACCTATAATTGGTTTAGTTTGAAAATAATAGTATTATTATGTCTATGATTCATATGGAACCGTATGAGTATGTTTATAGTGGGAAATATCATTCATTAATTTTGTTGTCCTGACGATGGTGAGGCACTAACTGTGGGTCCTATTACGGTACATTAGAAATCAAATAAAATAAATATAATATAGAATTGGTTTATCACATCTTATAGTTTGAAGAAATATTATGTAGACCATAAGAGGATGCATTTTATGTTTCCTATAGGTGACTGAGTGTTTCTAATAATGACTCCTTTGTTAGTCCATTAATGTTTGAGAAAGAAAGGGAAGTTATCCATACAATATGTTGGACCATTCATGATCACCAATCAGATAGGAATAATAGTTTATCCTATGGAGCTTCATCTATTCTACTGAGGTATAATCATTGTGTTTCGTGTACCTTAGATTTGGGGGTACAAGCCCGATGCTACACATGTTATCAACTATGTGAATGTTGAGCTTGTGCCTGATACATAATATGTGGAATTCCCAATTCATATTGTATAAAAGGTAAATGTAATATAATGGGATTTTAAACCACTCATTAAGATTCTATGGAATCATATTCCAATTCAATTGGAGACATGGGAGTAGGAGACATATATTTAGGATTTGAGGCCTGATTTGTTAGAGTAGGATGCCTATAAATACTTCTGGATGATGACCTATCTTTGTAAGGAGATATTGTAGTATCCTTGGATTTTATGGGAACATTAGGAGTTTATTCCATACTTTAAAAATACGTTTTGAGATATAAACTATTTGGCTACCTTCAATGGGTTTTTTGGGTTTTAGATTTATTTAAAAGCCCTTTTGAAGTTTTATGGTTTGAGAGTAGTTTTTCCAAACCTAGACTACTATCAAAAATATTGACTATCTTATTGAAGAAGGACTAGGGGTGATTCTCTCTTTACTAAACCACGTGACCTCATTTAAAAATTTTGTGTCATTCCCTTAAGTGCAATATAATGAAGAATCATTGTTGGAAAAGCTATGAGACCACTTTTAGAAAACCCATTTGATACCCTCTAGTTCCAATAGAAGGGTTGGTGCACAATTTTAAAATCCATTCAATCAAACCTTGTTGGATCGCATAATAAATATAAGTATTAACTTTGTTGGTGAACGATTTTCCAACCCATGTGAATAAAACAAGTACATGTGAATTTAATTGTGCAAAAATATAATTTAACTGCAGTTTATTATATTTTTTAATAGATTATTCATCATAATTAAAGTCCTATCAAATATTGATACTCCTTAAGAGTTCCGTGATTAATTTATCTCTTTAATAGACTAATTTTTTAATCCATGTTTAGTTTTTAATATAAAATTTCGTAATGTGATGAAAAAACCACTATTCATTGGGTTCCTTATAAATCTTATTCCATTCCGAGTAAAAAAACCATAACTATTGAATAACATTTCCTGATATAAATATTGATAAATACAAATAACATATAATCCTTGGATAATTAATATAAGTGTTTCAACATGTTAATGAAAAACCCATGACTAGAGCTATAACTCTCCTGAACAGTTGATGTTACTAGGTATGATTTCTTAGATCGATCAGCTTGAGACTCTCTTATTCTTATGTCTCAAATTGGATCTCTTTTAAAATGACAGATTAGTGGTGGAATAAATTTATTGACTATCCACAATATTATCATCTAGAATTTATGGATAATTCCCGATATATTCATCAATTAACGAGGGATATGGTGATTTGGGATCCTATCATTTGATACACCAATGAACAATGACCTTTTATGGAATCCATGAGGTATTTGATTCTATAACCACCCTAATTAACATGTACTCTCTTTATTACTCTTTTCAAAATTAGTTATTAATTAATTGAAAATTATTATAGATATCCTTGATGTTTTTGATAGTTTATTGTGGGTGTGGGACGTGATTCAGTTTTTAATCATTTGTTGAATATTGTTGTACACCATAAATGAGCCTATGGTGGGAATTTATTAACAATATAGTTAATATAAATTATTTTCAACTGATTTTATTGATTATTCATTCTATATTATTTTTCATATTTTTTTATGTTGGTTAGATAGTTTCCCTTGAGACCCTTTCTTTTTATATAATTATATGATTTATTTGTAGCATCATGATAACTATTCATGATATGATATACAATTCGAAATTATGATATGTCTTCCATGTGTTATTTAATAGACATTGGAATATTGCTTTATATTTAAGAAAGATTAGATTTATATGTTTTTTATCTCTCCTTGGATAGGGAGTGTGTTGACGTGGCTATTATTATGGACTATGCCTCACAAGATGGTGTGGGAATGATAATAGACATGTTTGTATATATAGGAGAAGACTATGATTTTAAATATAGAATCCATCAGCTACATTCCAAAAAAGGATATTTTCATTCTTGGGTGATGTTTATATCTAATTGTATCATACATATTAGGTTGGACATAACGACATCTAAGTATAATTACCAAAATAAGGTTTGGGTATATATAGTTCCTAATCATTATGACAAACAATGTGGGTTATATAATGTTTCCTTAATGTATGATCATGGTTAGGAATATTATATATAGGTTTCCAAATGTCGTTGGGATGAGATAAAAATATTGTTAAATATAGTGGTAGACATTTACATCCTTACTAAGACTCTGATGAATCAGGTGGGTTGGGGTTAATGGAATCCATTTTAGAAAACAAAGAATCCACATATGTGTGGTTTTATTTATACAAGGGATTATAATTTATCATGATAAAAAGTTCATATATTTAGTTTTCCTTCGGTTAAGGATGCATTAGGGTGTCTGGTTGGGTTTGTTAAACACACCCTACACATAAGTCTTGATGTGTGTGTTGATTTATTAATTATGAATTTTTCAAATGGAAAAAATATATGGTAGGGATCTATGGAGATAAATTCATAGAGTTCGAGAAATTATTTGGACATAAAACTGAATATTACAATTTTATTTGTTTTAATATTGATTACATCATTTTACCTACCACATTTAGGGGGTCCAATGTTTATTTTATTATACTAACTGAGATATATGTTATGCTATTTGATATAGAAATATTTATTTATTCAATAAATTATTTTTTATAATCGACTAAGATGGTCTAGATATATAAGATGGGTATTGTTTCCCTAATGATGTTAATCATACCCTCACTTCTATACATCATCCTATATCATATAGGGAGACACAAATGAGGCTATCTGTCACTTAGTATCAACCCAATGACATAGGATAGGGAGTTATAAGTGTTACTGGATTACATCACTATTGAATAATATAAAACAACCAAAGGGGCTATCATATATGATAAGAGAATTTAAATTTTCAATGGAATATTTCTTGAGGGCAATAAAACATTCTTTTTGAAATCAATTTTTTAAAATACATTAATGTCAAAAATATATATGATTATATTTGTTTTCAAAAAACCATGGAATATTTTTTAGGATTCTTCAAATAACTGTTTATTTATAGTGGTGGGAAATTTTGATCATGTTATAATAACAAAAAACAAATATATTGTTCTCAATTTTTTGTAAAAACAAACCACATATTGAAAGTGAAAAGAAGATTCATTTTAGGCCTTTTATAAAGAAGAAAAATGTAGTAAAATTGAATTTAATAAATCCTTGGAAATTTCAAACAGCATCCTTGATAACATTGTTAAGAAAATACAGAACTTGAAGTTAAATATTCTTGAAGTAATTGAAAAAAATTTGGAATATCCTTAAAGAAATTATTTTAAAATTATAAGAATTCATAGAGTGGAAAATTAAAGGTAAAAGTGATTTTATAAAATGTTTTAGATAAATATAAATAAGATATATTAGAGATATATCATATAATATTATAAATATAAAATTAATCATAAAAAATCCTAGTAAATAAATATTGTATCATAAAATCCATTACCTAAAGTATATCTTTCCTTCTTAAGAATTCTAACATCTTGTTTGAAAATTTTAAATATTATATAATTATAAACAAACTATTAAAACGTATGGTACCAAAATGGTCCAATTATAACATTTTAATGTCAAAATATTAATAATTATTTGCTAAAGACATCATTTATGGGTGTAACACTATGATTTTTCACTAAAGTTTCTGTTTATAAGTTATGAACCGTGTAAATTAATCATGGTTTCATATTATCAAGAATATTAATTATTATTTTAATACCATACATATTGAGTATATATATATATATTTTTATAACATTCCATATTAGATGGATATCGAAAAATTAATTTCAATATAAATAGAGATGGTAGTTCTTATAAAAACATGAAAATAATCTTCAATTTCTAAAAAAAATATGAAGATAATTATAAATTATATTATATCATTTTGGAATAATTATTATAGCATAAAAATTATCACAATAAAATATTGGTATATTTAAGATACATAATTAATCATCTTATGATGGATTCAATAATATTAGAGGAGACTGAAAAATAAATAAAGTCAAAATTTGGAAGTGAATATTTAAACCTATCCTTTGAGAGATATTCTTTGTATTACACCTTACGACTCAAATGATTAATCTATGGAGAAGATAACCTGATCTTAGAAGATAGGATGGAATATAATAACGTTTTGGGAAGGTATTTTTCAAGATATAAGGCTAAAAGTTTGTCAATATGGGAGGATAAGTGCTTCCATTTTATAAGTGTTGGGAAGGAAACACAAAGACATATTTAAAATATTTCAACAATATAAAGTAACATTCAATAGTAAGTGATAAAAATTGTCCAATGAAACCAATATAATATAATTTATTGTTGAAATATCATTGTAAGATTAAATTATAAATGTTTATGTGGTATAACTACTATTATCTCTTAGTTAACCCACCGCCTCGACTAAACCTATATTAATATAAATCAGGGTAACGAATTTAAATGTTTTAATATCAACTTGGAAAAAAAATTAAGTATTCCCTATTAAAATAATTTAATTTTTATTATTTGAGAAATTGAATCCATTTTACAATATTTAGTTTTTTATGTTGAAATTTTTTATTTAAAATAGGTGTGAAAAATGCAATGAAACACCTTATTTAAATAAAATTATTTTTATTAATAAAACTGAATTTAATTCTATTTGTAGTTAATTAAAAATAGAATATGAATGTAAAATTATTTTATTGAATATAAAATGTAAAATTTTCATTTAAAATTATAATAAATATAATCTTAATTAATTTACTATGATAAAAAAAATTCACATATTAAAACAATTTTTTGATAATTATAACTTTTAAGTTTTTTTATTTTATCTCATTTCTGAATCATTAGAAAACTAAATTTCATATAATTAATCATTTATTTAAATATATTACAAATATAATTTATTGAAATCATTTTTACATGGTGATCAATATAAAATTTTACGAAAAATACATAACAAATTGAAAATTAATCTTTATAAAAAATAGTTATTTTAATCATTAAAAGAATTAAATAACATTGAATAATCATAAAAAAATTTATGATAATTAATAATTTTAACTATGCATCATATTTTTTTAATCATTATCATAATTGCAAATCCAATGGCAATGTTATAATGGAATTCTATATCACTATCCATTTAGACTTGGGGTTGCATGTAAAAAACTCTATCCAAAAGAAAATTTTTATTTCAAATGAAATATATATATAATATTGGTATGTAACTTTATACCCCTTTTGAAATGAATTACTCCCCTAAATTCCATCACTTTGATACAAACAAATTCTTATATATCTACAAGATCGCATCATTGGGATCCCATGTTTCTCTATCATATTTTTTATTCCCACAAGAACCTTGTCCAGGTTAGTAGTATTTTTTCTTAAAAATATATCACAATACAACTTCTATATAATTTTTTCTTCATAATAATAATCATATTGTAGTTTTAAACCATATTAATTCATTACAATTAAATGTTCAAATTGTTTATACTTCAAAAGATATACATGGAAGAAATCATGAGGATAAAAATGATCAGTGGAACTAAAAGAGGTAAGTTGTCATCCCAATTTATTAGAAATATATAGGGAACCAATATACCTATGAATCATCCTTCCCTTCAATCACAATCACATAACCATACTGTATGGACTAATTCAAAGGAATACAACCCCCCAACTTCGATTCCCATATCTCATTAATGATTGTTAGAATAACTTATCCATTTTGCCTGAGATTCCATGATGTGATAATAAATTGATCTAAACTTATTTTTTGGTTCTATATTACATTGATATTTTATTATAAAGATATTTTCCATATGGTACAAGTCACACAATATCATTCTTTAATGAATGTGAAATATTAATATTTAAATAACAAATATATATCCATGAGTTAAATTTGTGGGTAATAATTGGTGTAAGAAGATTATAAAATATATAAATATATATATAATTTAAATATTGAATAAAAATTTATTCAATATTTATCATGAAAAAAGAATTCAATTTTCTGTAAATTCATTATGTGAAAAAAATTAAAAAATTTCCAAAAAGTTTTTTTATCACATTTTGTGAACAACTATTATAATTACTTTTATCCACATTTAGTAATATTCATTTTTATAGAGGATCTAATTTATGAAATGAAAATATCAAAAATAATCTATTGTTGAAATATTTGAAATAATCTATGAAGTTAACTTTTTAAGTAGATAGAAAAAAATATAGATATTATAGAAAACTAGGTTATCTTTTCAAGTATTTACAAATTACCTTTTTTTAATGGAATTTAAAATTTCATTAGTTACTATTGAATAAAAATAACATAATTAATTTCATTTGACTAGAAATTATTCTTAATTTTATATAAAACATGTTTATACATTAAATGAAGTTTTCTAGAAAACCATTTTTCATCATTTTTTACAGATTATATTTTTAAAACAATTTCATTTAGTTATAACTATATAATATGATAATATTGCTTCAATAATTTTTATTTAAATGAAAATATTTGGTAAATAGGTCAACTTTTTTTTTATAAGTAATTGTGACCATGTTAAATATTTACCCGAATATTAACTGGTAATTTGGGTTAACTAGGATAAAAACTAATGCGAAAAGGAAAAAGGTTCACCATTAAACATACCTTTAATATATTTATTGAATTTAATTTTTCCATACCCATCCAATATTAAAATTAATGGTATTTTGTTACCTTTTTTAATTTATAAATACCTTTATATAGTTTTATGTAAAAGAAATTTCCAAAATATCTCTTTTTGATTTAAATATCTATAATATTTTTTAAAAATGATATAATCCAATATTGAGTGGTCATAAAATATTATTATTTATTTTAAAAAAATTATATTATGATAGTTTTTTCTAAATTTTAGTGATTAAATAATTTATATAATTCCTAATGCAAGGGTGATATTGTGCTCTACGACCAAAAAAGAAATCAAATAAATGATATTTAAAAAATTAATAATTTTTTTGACTATTTTATAGTTTTCTACGAGATTTTTATACAAAAATAACATATAATTAATGTGAAAAAATTTTATATTTTAGAAATATTGTAATATTTCAAAGTTATTTATTATCTTTTATTCGAATAGAGATGAAAATGGATATAATGGTATTTTTATAAATTTACATTTTATTAAATGATATAAAATTTATAAAAATATCATATTTGGAAAAATGAATTGAATATGGTATAGAATTTCCAACCATTTCATCATATGATTCATATTTTCTTTTAATTTTATTTTCATTACCCTTAAAAAGGAAAACACATAATTATTTTGGTGATTGTTAAAATGGTAAATGTGTGGTTAAAAACAGAACATAAGGGTTAAAAGTTCAATGAAGCATTTATATATTTTATTTTATTAGAAGATTTATAAATTTATTCCTCATAGAAATTAAATACTTCATCTTTATATAACATTATCTAGGTAATTTATTTATATTAATTTGATTATTTAAGTAATTCTAAGTGTATCAGTATCCTCTATTCTATAAGGTCACCACCGATCATACTTTACTCAAACATCCTAAGACATTTGACTTGAAAAAACATCATCGAAACACATCATGGATTACTTATTTTAATTTTATATTTTTCCTCCATAAAAGTTCATAATTGTGATACTTATTCAGAGATACAAATGAGGCTCTTTAAGGGTAGGTAATTGTCTTAACAAAACATTTTCATTTTTTTTCTTCTCCAAAAAACCTCAATTATGTACTAAATATTTTAGTATAATAATATCATAATATATCATATGCAATGATATTAATTTGTTATTTTTTAAAAAAAATTCATCTCATTTTCCATTGAATTCGAATCAAATCTATCATTTGTGTATACATTTTATCATCCACCTAAGGAACTGATAGAATTTTATTATCAAAACCTCTCTTCATTCCCAGTGATTATGAAAAATATAATATATATATATATTAATGTAATAATTATGATCCTAAAAATATAATATATCATCTATATTTCATACCATTATAATCATTAAAAATGGAATCATTACCCATTTGTATATACAGGCTACCATCTCCTGTCATGAACCAGGTCAGGTCACCATCCAACCCAATGCCTGACCCGGTCTGCAACAAGGCCCGAGAGGCGTTCTTGATCCTCCCATGCTGGCGACAAGCACCAGTGCATCAATAGGGCTTGTGGGGACGATTTCACCCAATGAAAATAAATAAAACATTGGAAAATTAGAAGAATGAAAAGTAAATAAAGGTCCCTGAAAGGAAAGAATGACCAACAAGACACACTAACCAGGTCTCAACCAAAACTCCTCTCCACTCTGAGAGTTGCTCACCATTCAACAACCAAATCTCACCCATGGAGAGAATGCTCAATCCAAACCTGCAACAAAACTAAAAACAGGAAAACACTACAGGCATGAGTAATAAACTCAGTAGGTACGCCCGACTAATTCTATTCCCAATGCACATACCATTAAATAAGAATTTATCAATTCCAGGTTTGAACTAAATTATATAAAATATTGGTTTCCACACACACTTTCATTTCTAAAACATGTAACATATCATTACTCTTTATAATATAAAAACAAGTCTAGTTATTGAAAGAAACTGGTGCATTGCATTTTAAAAAAATATTTGCGAATCAATTTAGAAATCCAAATTTTTGTTGTTAGATAAAAAGAAAAACTACACACAACACACAATAAGGGAAACAGAAAAAGTGGCACACATGGGCCAGCAACCGAACTAGCCCTCTCAACCGTCTGCCACATACAAATAAACACTAAATAAAAACATGTCTCAAACCTAGGAGATCGTGAAAAATCCAGAACATACTATACATGGGACTCATCCTAAAACCATGCCCTAAATCGATGAAATCATAACACTCTAATGATCGGGACATCCCTACATGGCCTAACCGAGGGGCTCAATCCCCATAGTAGCAATAAATCAGTATTCCCCTACTATGGGGCCACTAGCCAGTGCGTAATCTAAACTAGTGCAGTAATCGTTCTCAGAAGATTCACTCACTATTCTAGGTTCCCATGACAACACATAAAATAAAAGCAGGGTGAGTCAACAATTCCAATGAAGTAACCAGTCACAATGAAAAAACATCATTATCAACAACTCACACAAACACCATATACAACAAGATCACCCATGAGTCACATCAAAGAATGTTTATCCAAAATAATTAATTTTATTAAAGTGTCAAACTATCTTTAAACATCCTTTGAAAATCACCCATCATTCAAAAGAAACCAACACTTTCACATCAAAAGTAAAACCATTTTACAAATATACACACAAACTCTACTTTTATCAGGTGCCAAATGAGCCTAAACCAACATTGATGAAAAAACACCATTTATCAAGAGAAACCAGAATATTTTCTCACGTGTCGATAGAAAACATTTGACATCAAACTAAACCCACATGAGAGAGTACATGAAATGTGTTAAAATGCCAAAGTTGCATTCTTTTACTATTGTGGGTCAACTCATCAAGAAAGTAATTCAAGTTCCATGCATTAAACATATCCAGTTTCATTTAAATCAATATTTAATTCTAAAAAAATTATCTATCAATATTTATCATTTATAAAAAATTAATGAAATAACATGAAAATAATAAATTCTAAATTTAGATGCGAGTGTAATGGGGAACCTACCTCGACTCGTAGCTTGATTGTGAGGACACGACTCTCTTCGCACTTCCGTATAAGCACGCGCAACGCGATAAACTCAATTTCTTGGATTTTTGTTAACGACACGATTCAACAACCACAGTACATTTAAAACTGGAAACCTTTACCTAACTAAAACAAGATAATTTACCGTCATTACTAATTATTTAATAAATCAATTTTAAAAATATTTTAAATAAAAATTAATGACCATTTCAATGGATAAACGAAAAACTAGAAAATTTATTAAAAAGTTTTCAAAATATTTCTCTTGACTTTAATGCCAAAAACATCACACAAAACATCCTTTAAAAACCAAATGCACCTTGGAACAACACCAAACCACCTTTCAGAAAAGTTATTCACCATTAATTTAATTCAATAAACCATTTAATATTTTTATAAAACAATTACTGAGCGGTATAACAAGACTTTTAACACAAAAGACCACCCAAAACCCCTATTGAGGCCAAATTGACACCATTTATGTGTCGAAACAAAATTAGAACCTCTTGGGAGCCATAAAAAAATTAACAGCATAGTTTAGAAAACACAATGAACGGATCAAAAAATGTTTTCATAAAATCAAAACATTAATATCACATAAAAACGATGCTAAAAACTTAAAAAGAATATATATGCATCATGAAAAACCATATTAGCATAAATCAGATTAATCAAATAACAGACTAAATTGATTAAACAAGAAAAATAAAACACCAAATAAAGATTATGTACGGAACCCTCTACCTTTGGCGTCGAATCCCCCAATTTCTGTGTGAAACGTCAGTTGCTCGCCAATCGCATAACAACAAATTCGAATTGAACACTAAAATCAAGACTTTGAACTAAAAACAGCAAAATAGAACCAAAAAACACAAATCCCTACTCCATTAAACTTTTAAATAATGAAATTGTCCCAATGAAGAAGAATGAAACTGTGGTGATGGAGAGGATGGCCAACCGAGAAAGGGGGGAAAATCATAGGTGTGTCGTGCCGAAAAAATCAGCCAAAAGGGAGTGGTGGTGTAGTTACGGTCATGCGAGGAAGTGGGGCGACACAGGGGAGCCCGAAGCGAGGCGGGCGGCGCAGCAGACCGGAGAGGGAGGACACCGATAGGGCAGTGCTGGTCTGGCTGTGTGAGGCAGCAGGGGGCAACGCGGAGGAGCTCGAGGCGAGGCAGAAGGCGCAGCTACGTTTAGGGGAGGAGAAGAACAATAGACAGAATGCGGGGGGGGGGGGGGGGAGAGGACTGCACAATGGGTGAGAGGAGTGAAGAATGGGAGAGAATAAAATAAAAAAAAGAGCATAAAAAAGAAAAAGAGAAAAACAATAAAAGGAAATATAAATAAAAATAAGGATAAATTTATATCCTACTAAATTCTAACAAATAAAATATTAATAAGAAAATGAAAATAATAAAATAAAAAACAATAATAAAATTATTTATTGAGTACGGACTCTGCGTAGGGTCATATTTAGGGTTGCGCGTACGGTCCCGCATAGGGTCACACATGCGATCACCGCACAAGGTTGTGTGCCCAAAAAAGAACCCAAAAATAATCAATTTAAAAATAAAGCATCGATCGGGGTGTGACAATTCTTCCCACAATGAAACTTTCTTCCCCCAGAATGTCCCAAGAAGACTTGGATAACCAAAGGTTCCAAGAAAGACTGCGAAAACCAGAAGTTATTTTAAACAAAACCTTCATCGCTCGAAGACCGATCATTTAAGACACTCATAACATGAAATTCCATAGATTTCAAAACTATAATCACCAAGTGAAACGACCAACAACAAGAAGTTCACCTCCATACACAACTTCAACATGGATCACTCTGAACCCTAACTTAGGAAATACCAGGGCTTGCCCGAGACCTACAAGAACACTCGCAAGGTGAACCACTACCCGATCGATCCAATTACACTGATCAGGGTTGGGTGAAGTATAAGGAAGGGATTGTCCTGCCATGCGCACTTTGAAGATAGAGATTTCCACAAGTTCATCTGATGGTGGTCTCTCCAACATATTAGGATCCTTTTCACACATTGGTTCTTAATGGAAAAACAACTCACAACTCCTACAAACCTTTAAAACTTGCTTGACCCTCCATGATCCCTATATAAAGAAACCAACACATAAGGAGACGTCGACGAGACCCCCACAGGGTCCCTCCACCATTTTAAAATTTCCTAACACCACGACACCAGCCTGGGTATTCCCAGTATAGATTGAGCGATACAGACTGAATTCTTCATCACGAACCCACCAACACATTATGTCCTACACTGATGATTATTACACTGGACAAAACTTTTCCCCATGAGATGGCTTTCATGGTAGAAACCCTTAACCAGGTGGTGAACTAGACTGGTGCTCGTCAATTCCACAAGACATGAGCATCTCTGAAACGAGTACGATTTTGATCCATAACCGACCACAAGAAGGTTCACAGGGCACACATGCCTTATTTACAATAATACGGGGTTTCAAAACTTCTTTAAAGCCCAATAGGAACTCTCATAAAATAAGACCATGACAGGTAGAAAAGGGATCTATTCCCCTCACAACAAGAATGACGCCTTCAGAGAGAGTACCACAATAAGGAAATTTAATCTTTTCCCCATCTCGTCACTACAAACTTATGTCGGATCAAGCTCATCCCACGTCCAATGAGTTTTGACTACCCACAAGCTTCACCCCGAGACCTATGGCTAGGGCCCTGATGTCTGAAGCATCTACAACCTCGGAGTAATAAGCTGACCACCTCGGACTGAAACTTCATCTGCTGGAAATGAAACCTGCATAATACTCCTCATCTCCCAAGGAGAAACTCCATTAACATACCACATAATAATTGCAGCCAATGACTTAGGGTGTCCGACTGACTACACTAGAGGTAGGATATTGAGTGGTCTGTCAAATGCGCAACACAAACTGACGAGAATGGAATTCCAAGAACAAGTCCCTATGGTTCACACTCTTCATAGAATGAGGAACCTGTACTTACCACAATATGGATGAGACCAACAACTATTACGAGCTTTAAGATGTTTGTTCCACATTACTTCTAGGGAACATGAAACTAACTCATCAGAAAGTTTAATGCACCTCAATCTACGCATGTTGATTGATTGAGAACCAATGAGATCCACCAATTTCTCCCACCTTCACTTCCTTAGGTACAACTGCAGAATGTGGTTCATCTTGAGGATTGCTCACAACATTCCCATTCTCAACTAAAACAGAACAATCCATGTTCACTAATCTAGCCCTGCTCTACCAGACATACCCGAGACAACTTACACCAACACAGCATCTAGAGTTCCTCCAAAACCATAGACACTTTCAACTTTCCCATAGCACACAATGATATCCAACTGACCTTGGTGTTTATGAAAATTTGACACCACCGAGCAGAACCCAACTCTGCCAATCCACTGAGAGTCTGGGTCGGGCCAAGAACTATGTGGGACCAGCAGGAACACAAGGAACGTTTCTAGGGGCATATACCAAACAAGAAACACAAAAAATACTTTCTCAAATCCAAACACATCTCAAAACAAAGATCAACAATCTAGAAACAAATCCAATAATTCAAATTTAATACATCCATTCATTTTCAAAGAAAAACACTCACTTGAGAAACTAAGCACTGCACAACAATCCCAAAAGTTGTTTTGAAAATCTATCTTGACCCTAAATGAAATTTCATTTTTTTTCCATTTCCAGACCCTTTTAAGCACAAATAAGCCCATTTATGAAAAAGACCACTTTCTAGGAAATGAGAAGAAACCATAGAAATCAATCGACCTCCACTAATATTCCATGGTGCCCCGCAGGTATCCATTATCGTGCCACTCAGGAACCCGTCCATACGATCCATCAAATATCCATTAATCAGGTCCACATGCACATGACGACACCTATAAGAATACCACTATAAAGAAACAAGGCTACTCTGCATTCCAAACAAAACATTCTCAATATCCGAAAATACCCCATTTTTCAAAACCATTTCAAAAAATTCAAGGCAAATTTCAAGAATGCTTTCCATTTATAAAACAAACCATTTCAATTTCAGATAACCCACGACATCTTTTTAAAAATTCAACATCGACAAATCAACGCCAAATTCCAAAAACAAGGTCCAAGAGAAAAGCAACCCAAAAATCTTGTCAAACACACACCAAAATAAATTAATAGCAGCCTCAAAGTCCCCTTCACTTTTTAAAGGAAAAAAATTTCACGCCAGTCCCAAATTGAAGCAAGACATAACAAACATTAATGCTCCTGGGCAGAGGACAAGTGGTCATGTCTAACCCAGCTACATGGTTTAACAGACCATGCCTTAGGAAAGAAACACCCACTATGAGTGTCGAACCGTACTCTCGGGCATCACATGTGTCACTACTCCTTGTGAGACCACGCGCAGTACCGGTTTACTCCTATTGTCATTCCCCATCCTCATAGAGAAAATCCAAAACATAAATCCTGAACTACCCTTGGTTACTCGAGGATCAGAACGAGAAAGAGTTCATGATGCTCTTCCCGCACCTACCACTCAAGTACCTATATCCTATCTCTGATCTACCTGACACCCCAAATAATAAGTCCTAAAACCACCTCAGATACCATTTTTTCATGAACTAGGCCAGGTCACCATCTGACCTGATCCCCGACCCGGTCTACGGCAAAGCCCGAGAGGCGTTCCCGATCCTCCCGGGCTGGCAACATGCGCCAGGGCATGAACAGAGAAAGTAGGAACGATTTTTGGCAATGAAAATAAATAAAACATTGTAAAATTAGAAGAACTCAATGTAAATAAATGAACCTAAAAATAAATAATGACCAACAAGACACACAAACATGCTCTTGAACAAAAGTCACTGTGACTCCGGGAGTCGCTCACCATTCCACAACAAACTCTCACCCACAGCGAGCAAGCTCGAACCAAAACTAGAGCAAAACTAAAAATAGGAAAACACTGTAGGCATGACTATTAATGCTCGGTAGGTAAGACCGAGTAATTATATTCACAATGCACATATAATTAAATAAAGAATTTATCAATTTCATGTTAGAACTAAATTATGTAAAATATTGGTTTCTACACACACTTTCATTTCTAAGACTTGTAATAACCCATTTCCCTTTATAATATAAAAACAAGTCTTGTGTTTGAAAGAAACAAGTGCATTGAATTTTAAAACAATATTTGATAATCAATTTAGAAATCCAAATTTTTGTTGTTAGTAAAAAGAAAAAATAAACACAACACACTCTAAGGGAAATGGAGAAAGTGGCCCACATGGGCCAACAACTGAACTAGCCCTCTCAACCGTCCTCCGAATACAAATAAACACTCAATAAAAACATGGGTCGAACCTAGATGATCGTGAACAATCTAGAACATACTATACATGTGACTCATCCTGAAGGCATGCCCTAAATCGATGATGTCATAACGTCCTAACACTCGGCATAGCCCTACATGGCCTAACCAAGGGGCCCAATCCCCATTGCAGCAATAACTCAGCATTCCCTTGCTATGGGGCCACTAGCCAGTGCATAATCTAAAGTATTGAAGCAATCATTCTTAGATGATTCACTCACTATTCTAGGTTCCCATGTCAATACATACAATAAAAGAGGGGTCGGTAAACAATGACAATCAATTAACCAGTCAAAATTCATTAACATCTTTCTAAACAACTCACACAAACATTGTATACAACAGGATCACCCCTGAGTCACATCAAAAACGTTTTTCCAAAATAATTCATTTTATTAGAGATTCAAACTGGATTTAAACATCATTTGAAAATCGCCCATATTTTAAAAGAAACCAACACATTCACATCACAAGTAAAACCAATTTTCAAATATACCCACACACACTACATTTATCAGGTTCCAAATACGCCTTAACCAACTTTGATGAAAAAAAACCATTTCTCAAGAGAAACCAGAATGTATGCTCACGTGTTGAAAGAAAATGATTGACATCATACTAAAACCACACGTGAGAGTACATGAAATATGTTCAAAGGAGAAATGGAAACACTTTTACTATTATGTGTCAACTCATCAAGAAAGTAATTCAAGTTCCATGAATTAAAGAAAACCAGTTTCATTTACATCAATATTTAATCGTAAAATAACTATCTAACAATATTTATCATTTATAAATAATTAGTGAAATAATAAGAAATTAATAAATTCTAAATTTAGAGGCGAGTGTAATGGGGAACCTACCTCGAATCATCACTCGATCGTGATGACAAGACTCACTTCGCACTTGCATATAAGCACGCACAACCCAATAAACACGGTGTCATTGACGTTTGCTGACGACACACTGTAACAACTACATGACATTTAAAACCGGAAACCTTTAACAAACTCAAACAATATAATTTTCTATCCTTAATAATTATTTAATAAAAAAATTTAAAATTTTATAAATAAAATTTTAAAGACCATTTCCATGGATAAACAAAACAGTAGAATATTTATTAAACAGTTTTCAAAATCTTTCTCTTGACATTAAATGCCAAAAACATCACAAAAAACATCCATTAAAAACCAAACTCACCTTGTTGAAACACTAACCCACCTTTCATACAAGTTTCAAACCATTAATATAATTTAATAAACCATATAAAAATTTTATAAAACAATTCCTAAGAGGTGTAACAGGACTTTGAACACAAAAGGCCACCGAAAAACCTCTTTTGAGGCCAAACGCACACCACTTATGTGTCAAAAAAGTATTCAAACCTCTTGAACGCCATAAAAAAAATTAACAGAACAGTTTAGAAAACACTACGAATGGATCAATTTTTTTTCATAAAATCAAAACATTTATATCAGATAAACACATTACTAAACACTTCAAAAGAATATATATACATCAAGAAAAACCATATTTTCATAAATCATATTAATCAAATAACATACTAAATTTATTAAACAAGAATAATAAAACACCAAATAATTATTATGTACGGAACCCCTACCTTTGGTGTAGAATCCCCCAATTTCGTTGTGAAACTTCTGTTGCTCTCCAATCGCACAAAAAAAAATCGAATTAAACCCTAAAATCAATACGTTGAACTAAAAAAATCAAAATCAAACAAAAAAAACACAAATCCCTACTCCATTAGTCTTTCAAATATTGAAATCAACCCATCAATGAAGAATGAACCTGTGGCGAGGGAGAGGATGTCCAACCATGCAAGGGGGAAAGAAAATCAGAGGTGCACCGCACTGGAAAAATCATCCAGAAGGGAGGGGCGACGCGGGTCCGGTCATGTGAGGCAGCGGGGCGACCCAGGGGAGAGTGAGGCGAGGTGAGCGGCGCAGCCAACCAGAGAGGGTGGATAAGGGCAGGGTGGCAAGGGTCCAGCTGTGCGAGGGAGCGGGGGGTGACGTGGAGGAGCTCGAGGTGAGGAGGGAGGCACAGTTAGGGTAAGGGGAGGAGATGTTCAAAAGATAGAATGGGGGGGAGAGAGGCTCGTGCGATGGGAGAGAGGAGAGAAATAAAAGTAGAGGAAAAAAGAAAAAATATGAGGGAAAAAAAGAAAGTGAGAAAAACAATAAAAGGAAATATAAATATTAATAAGGATAAATTTTTATCCTACTAAATTCTAACATATTTAATATTAATAAAAAAACTAAAATAAGAAAATCAGCCACAATAATAAAATTACCTATTGAGAATGGAAACCCGGCAGGATCGCGTGTAGGGTTGCGCATACGGTCGTGCTTAGGGTCACACGCGTGGTTTCCTTACAAGGTCATGTGACCGCAAAAGAACATAAAAATAATCAATTTAAAAATAAAGCATCGGTCAGGGTGTGACATATCCACATATCCATTCATTTCAATTTTTTAAAACAGAATGTCATGAATAGTTATGGTATATATTTAGCTTATTTATTTTATATTTATAACAATAATATTATTTTATAATGATATAATTTTAAAATATTTCTTTATTTTTATCTAATGACATGTAAAAATGATTCTCATGTGTACATGCATACTACCACATCCAGATTTGATGTATTTTATTTTCATTGATATGTATTCCTCAATGAATATCATATTTTTGTCATAAAAAATTAATAATTATTTTATTAAAAATGTTATTTAGCAGATGGAATAATTCCCTCGTTTACTTGTTCATCCTACTGAAATCAATATACAATTACGAATTGAACACCCTTGAAACACCTGATATAGAATTAACCGACTAAGTAATTGAATTTAACATTTAAATAGATGAAATAAATACTTTAAAAGTAATGGAATGAATATAGAAATGGTTATTAGAAAAGTAAGTAATTAATATATATTTATTATACATGAAAAAAATGATCGATAACGAAATTTTGGACTTTATGTAAGGGCTTTCATAAATCAATTTCCTTATAATAGGATATAATAATTCATTATTGAAATTTTTATTCCATGATTATTTTTCAATTGACCTAAAAATATTTTATTTCTATATTTATATTTATTTTATATGGATTTTTATATTTTCACATAATAAAATCATGGGCCAATTATAACTTCAAATGCAATAAAATTTTCAATGTTATTCATGTTTTTAATGTCAATTTATTGAGATATAATTAATGTCATACACAGTGTTATATTTTATATTATATTCATACAACCCCATTAATATGTTTTCTAATATTGATTTATATATATTATTTGTTTTATTGAATCTTGTTAGGTTCCTTCATTAAATGTATTTTTTATTCATCCAATACCAATGTAGTAGCGGACTATCATCTCAAACAACCATTAATGACAAATGTTTTAATTGACGTACCTTTATACATTTATATAGTGTATATTGTGACTAAAGATATATTATATCATCAGTAAATTGAGGACAAAGTTATTTTATCATCCTTTATATGTTCTTTCATTCAAAGTGTTTTTGGTTTTAAGAGGCAGTAAATGGGTTATCATTAAATCTATTTCTTTAATGGCTTCAAATACTTTTAACCTAACTCATTATCGATGTTATTTATATTTTTTAAATAATGATATTTTATAAATTAAAGTGATTTCAAAAAGATATTTCCAATAATCTATATATTTCATTTAATGATTTTAAATGTAAATATCTTATTACTTTCTACAATAGTCACTTATGATCCACATTACAATATATTTAATAGAATCATAAAATATTATTATTTATAAAATGAATCAATTTATCACTATCAAAAATTTTATTGGTATATTTTTTAAAAGATATCCATTATTAATTTCAAATAAAATATTTTTCTTTATTTTTACCATTTTTTAGTTTTTAAACATACCAAAAAATTAATGTTTTTCCTTATTTTACAAGAATAATTTCAATAGTTATTTTAATGATTTTTTCTTATATTTCAACATTGTATAATGATTATTTTTCTTTACTGGTAATATGATCATATCATACCATTAACATCTATTATCTATATTTTTTTGATGATTTTTAAATAGTTTTTTATGAAACACATTTTTTTCACTTATTTATGTTGTAAGGATAGTTTTGAATAATGGAAATAATTTTGGGTTTTTTCTAATGAAATGATAATTCAAAAAATTTAGTGAAATAATGATTGGGAATTAAACCAAAATACTTAAGTAACATTGTTTGATATGTTACATGTGGATCCATTATAGCACCCCAATGAATGGTGTAATCATATAGAGTTAACATAATCAAAGATACTATTATTAGATGTCAAGGTTATATTATTCCTAATATAAAATATTATTGACTCATGTACGTAACATCTATGTGATAAAGGATTTTTTGTCTGGAAGTTACTCCTAAGAGAATTTTGTAATTATCATGTTTATGTGAATCCATGCTGAATATTTAATGTCACAAGATATTAACATAGTTTTCTATGATTTCTATAAGTTTTAATTTTTTCATTCATAAAGGACTTCTTCCACATGGATCATGATTAATGAGTCATATTACAATGGTAATATGTTAATGTTTTATTATATGTATTATAATTTATGATTTTGGTTTTAATGGGTATTAAATTATATTATGCTATCCTAATAGGAATTTATTATTTCATTATAAACTTCTGTAAAAACTAATGATATTAAATTTTTAATGCTTTTGTTGAACATTTGTGGGATTTTTAGTTCATACTATTATGTTTCACTTATACCTTCTTATAATGATTGATATTAACTAAGTTATTCATAAAAGGGTTTCATGCATTGTGAATTTAATTACTGTCATCGGAAACGTACTATGAAATAATTAAATATAGGTAAAGTATAAAAATGATCTCATGAAGAAATAAAAAATTTAATCTAAGTGTTTTCTTAAATTGTATAAAATTCTACATCTAAATGATCGATGGGTTTATATGTGATCCCATATTTCAGTTTGATCATGTATGATTTGGGTGGAAAACAATTTGGCAATGTTTATCATTATCAATTCCAAAAATTTTTGATTATGTGTTTATCACCAAATCCATAAGTGTTTTCTTGGGGATATTATAGATGTAATCACAGTAGGAGTTCAATAACATTGGATATTATGATGTTTTCATTTGATGATAACTATAGAGTTGTGGATTCCATCATTTTTTATATTTTTTGGTTGATCATACATATACTGTCATATAAAATACTTTTTAGGTTTCATGTGATTAATTTTAAGACTACTAAAAGTATTTTGGATTATGTTTTATTTAGATATAGTATATTTTACGATTTAAGTTTAAAAAAATGGATTATTTTAGAAGATTTTTATTATAAATTTATGAATGTATGATAAAAGATATGATCCACAATTTGAGGATAATATATTCATTAATGATAAGCTTATTGAGGTTTATTAGGATATTGGGATATTAATGTATGGAATAACAAAATTTTTACCCTTGGTGTTAATGTGGATATGCAAGAATTAAATGCATTCTTTCTTAATATAATGGTATATTGATGTTGTATGTTATTTTATTTTTTTCTAACAATTTTGGTTTTAATAAATATAAGAGGATTATTTTTTATCATTTTCTAAACCCTGAGATATATTAAAAATTTCTAATATTAGAATAAGAATATTCATTATGTATCTTCATCTTAGAAACTTGTCAAAACATGAATCCAAATGAAGAAATTGTTTTTATAGACTTTTAATAAAATCATGTCTATATATTTTCTAATGTTAGAATCCATGATAATAAGATGATAGCCCATAAAGTGAAAATTTAATGTTTTTTACAACAATTTTTGATGGATTAATGGTCTTATTTATATCTTATTAATTCATGATTTTGTGGTTGTTTGATTTCTTATGATCATAATCTCTATCACTCCCCATCATTGTTTGGAATATAATTTTTTCTATTACTATATTTTCACATCCTTTAATTTATTTCTTATTTGGAACCAATGTTATGTTTTATCCATAAAATCCTTCATATTTACCTTTCCCAATTCTGAAAAATGATGTGTTATTATATTTTTTCACCGACTGGTGTTTCAATAAATCTACTTTCATATTTTAAAACCTTGAAATAAAATGATTTATATGAAGTTGTGAGGATGAATATAATTTAGGTGGAATTTAATAAAATTATTTTATTAAAATAATATTATATTTGATAACAAACATGTTACAAAACCTTCAGCTCTAATGACCAGTAAATATTATTTTTTAAATATGTTCATTATAAAATAATCTATTGAATTAGAATGTATGAATATGATTAATTCATCATAAAATATATTTTTAGTAGTCCTAATCAATAAAAATTTAGTAATAAATTATTAGGAAATATTTATTCAATTTTCTATAAATTTTTTTTATTCTTCATAAATGGTTCATATATAATTTTTGAGTGGAAATTACAATACACCCAAATCACCTATTAACAGCATTTTCATTATCCATGACTATGAAAATAAAAAAATATTATCTTCAATTTCAGAATTGATTCCAATTAATATTTTTAATTTTAAAAAATAAACACTTATTCACTGACCCTCCAACCTAATCTGCACCCCACCCCCACCCCCACCCACTCTCCCCCAATCACCCTGATCTTGCACATAATCTACAGACACTTTATTCTCCCATGATCCGTCATATTTTCCCCCTTATCCCCCTTCTTCCCAAAATCCCATCCCTTACTACAAGAACATGTTATCTGTTGAGAACCCTATGATTGAGCTCAATCACTTGGCCCCTCTCTCCCCCTAGCCCTGACAACCACCATAACCCCTCATCACCATCATTTACACCATGCCACCGACAACACTGACTGCCACCCCTTTCAATATTATCATTTATTTATTCATCTTTATCACCACACACACAACACAACTAAATACTTACATGATTTTCGGTGTTTTTTTCATTGATTCTTTTTCTTAATGTTTTTTGAACACCAACATAGTCCAATTCATGCAATGAAAATTGAATGATAATAATTTCTATTTATTAAAGGTTGTGTTTGGGTTCGTTCTTCCTTTATAGTCCATTTTTAACAATTATATTCATGAAATATACATCCATTTTTATTTTTTTATGTTTCTTGGTTCTTAATGAGGTTCGATATTGCCATCATTTTTAAAGGTAAAGTGTTTCTGGTAAGATTACCTTTGTTTTGTGTCTTTAAATTTTTTTCAAATTTCATTATTATGTTTTTAATCATTCAATTTTATAAAAAACTTTAATAATAATTATTTTCAAATGGTATTTAATGTTTAAATTATCTTTCACAACATTTCAAATTTAGTTCTACAGATTTTTTACCATTTACTATTTTCTAAAATCCTACTTTAATTCATTTTGAAAAACGAATGTTTTGTAAACACCCAAAAAAATCCTTAATTAATAATATAAATGTTTTAATAAAGTATTTTTTTAATGTTGGGTTATCTCATGTTATAAATTATTTATTAAAGAAATATGTTTTTAAAATATCTTTTGATATTTATATATATTGGTTCTACACATATACATTAGTATACATATACATGTTTGTGTCTAAAAATTCACATTAAAAAATGTAAATTTTTCAATGGGATATACGTATCTACATAAATATGTAAATTTATATGGGTATATAAATATAAATAATTATTTATCATCTAAATTTTGGTGCGTTGTTTTTTTTATAATGAGTATATATTAGAAAGAGATTTTTTCATTTATGGGTTAATAAAATATTTTATTTTATCAGTTTTTGTTGTTTTTTAAACCGTACAAGAATCCTATGGTTCTTGGGTACTCTAACATAGATCAGAAGAGTTCCTCTACCACTAGTAATCCTATTAAATCATTATGTGACACTTCCTCTAGATTTATATGTGTTAGGACTCTAAATCCAATAATAGGGTGACATAGAATTAATGGTCGATCCTAAACTCAGTGACCCTAGGAAGTTTTTCCCATGATTTTTAGTTTAAATTAATTATTTTAAGGCTATTATATTACTTTTATTTTATGTTATACTACACATTATTGATTTCTATTTTTTACATCGACATTTTTAATACTTATTTTAATCTTCTTATAACTACTTGGGTTGTGTTTCTTTATTACTATTTATAAATATGTCTACATAGTAATAATTATGTGTTTTAATGTTAATAAACAATGCATAGTCACATAGTAATATATATGGATTAAAGGAGGATCACATTATTGATTGACACACCTAAGTATGATAAGGGTTTGCAGTATTTTCAATACTTTTTATTTTATAAAAGATACTATAATGACCCACTAATTATCATTGGATTGAGAGTACAATGGGCAATTAATTTCCATTAAGAAACATCTCCAAGATGCCAAAGGTGTGAAATAAATGAAAAAGGGTTTAAAATACATGTTTGGATGATTTACCATTTAAAAATAAAACCATTAACCCAATAAGCCATAACCAGACTACTCACTATCTGATGCATGAATAAAAGTAGGACAACACAACTACTTTATTCATATCAAAAACTCTTCAATGATTGAAATAATGGATAAACAAAAAAATATTAAAAAATAGTTGAATAATAATTAAATATTCCAATAATTACACATGGCTACACGGTAAACAATCTTCATGCCCCACTATCACCAAATAGCCCAAGTATCATGAGGTGGTTCTAAAATGTGTGATATATTACCATTTTCAATGTCCTAGAATAAAGCATCACAAAAAGAACCCAAGTGAAAAACCAAGGGTGACAATAAAACAAAGTAGGTTTTCCCGTAATGACATCCCCACTCACACCACTAATATATAATTGTTAGAAACATTTATATAAAACTATTTATATATGAAAATTCTAAAAAACTATTTATAACACAATAATAATCATGTTCAAATACCAATTGTAACCAAATTAAAAAAAATCACATTAATGAAATTTACAGAAATTTATACATCCAATAAAATAGCCAAAAATTCATTAAAACCAATTCTCATTAATCATTTTGGAATTCTGATTCCATGGTTCACAACACACCCACACGCGCATGCTTTTTGGAAAGTTCTATACTCATGAGAGGCCTCTCATATTATCACCTTATGTCCCAATAACCCTCGTCTATGATTCTGGGTCATTCACCTGTACACCAATGGAACATGTCCCATATTCAGGGTAACATTCAACATGAACTCTCACAAACCCATGTATTCCAATCCATTTTAAATAACCAAAATAAGTCGTTTCAAAAAATATGAATTTTTATTGAAAATCAAAGAACAAACAAATTTCAAATAATCCCATTCATTTCAATAAAAAATTCACATTTATTGAAAACATATAATCCAAACAATGTTCCATATATCCATAAAATCACTGTTTTAAAATATCTATTTTAAAAGAAAGAACAAAATCACTTTGTTAGAGTACCCAATTTTCATGATTTCCCCAATTAACTAAACCGTAGACAAGAAAATTTTCAAATGACTTATAAACGTTGAAATCCCATCAAATTCCAATCATGATATTTAATTTTTAATAATTCCGATCACTTATAATAATTTTATTTTAGAGAGAATAAAACATACTTGAAGGATTTCGTGAAAACAGGTAACATATGATGAATGCTCTTGCAACCGGGTTGATTCTCCCAAAAACAGCGTTAGATCCATCCTCCTATCACAACAAATTCCAAATCATGTCATATTTGGCATCCACCATCATAGATATACCCATAAAATTCATATATATGAGAAATTAAAATAATTGTATAATTAGATCTAAGTAGATCTAAATAAACGTGACGAGAACGAAGAAGAACATCACATACCATGAAAATTGGGCTTTATAATTCAAAGGGATGGCTCTAGATTGGTTCCTAAATACTTGGGAGAGGTTGAACAACCATTAATGGTGAGAAATAATATATTTGGATAATTTAAGAGTAAAAATGATCAAGTTGGGGTAAAAATGAGTAAGATCATAAAATATGGTATCATATTTTTTCCTTGGGCATAGTTAGTCTGCACGGTTAGGCAAACCGTGCACTAACCATGCATTTGTCACTGTCAAAAATCATCATGTGTGCATGGTTCCTCCATTGACCTCTGCACAGTTTATTAAAACCATACAATGATTGTGCACCTCTCCTTTGTCCACAAAAAACTTCTTGAAAATTTATCGAACGCTCCCATTCTCCATCCTCACACTTAATAAACATAACAATACCAAAGTACGGGTTACAAAATAGAAACTCGGGGTACTAAACTATCTCATTATTGGGAATTTTTATCCTAGGAAAGTAGGAAACCCTCACTACCTTAAAAGATTTTTGGCCATTTATCTTTCATTTCCTTCTCGTGTTCCCATGTCTCTTCTTGAATCTGACCATATTTCCATAAAACCCACACTAGACTTATGTTTATCCCAAAAAAGTTTTTCTCTTTCCTATCTACAATCCACGCTAGGATATGTACCAACTAAGCACTCGACTCTAGGATAACATTACCCCATTTGATCACATGATTACGATTCAGTTGATTCTTTTTCAACTAAGATACAATAATCAAATTGTGCACTATACTGAACCATGGTGGGAATACCTACCAATATTCCACATATCCTAACTATTCCAAAATCTCAAAAGTGACAATATATGGAGGACATAACATAACCTACTTCCCAATAATAATGATGTCGAAGCCTTGGAGATATTCGCAATAACACGTGATCACTCATTGAAATCGACAACAATCGTCGACAATGTTCTACTTATGTTTTTGGTTGAGTTTGAGCCATCTTAATCCCCTTTCAGATAAACTAAATCTTCTACATTTAATCATGACCAATGTTTGGCCCAACGTATGAAATTTAACCTATTTTCATGCAAAAAATTGAAGAACTGCAAGGACACCCATAAAATACGCCCAATAGAGCCATATGTATTGAGGCCTGATAGTAGTTTTTATAAGAGTACTACATTAACCAGATATGATCTTCCAATGATCCATCAAAAATTATTAGGCATGCCTGAAACAAGTCTTACACCATTTTTATCATCTAATCAGACTGGCCATCGGTCTGAGGAAGATATGTCTTGCTCTTAGTCAACTGAGTCCCGAGGGATTTCTATAAGGATTACTTTAAATGATATGTGATCCTCAAATCTTTGTATGACACAATTAAAACTGGAATGCCATATCTCTTTACAATTTCTTACATATAGATTTTTGATTGATCCTCTACCATATGATATTAATAACTATGAATGAAATGGGACAACTTTGTTATTCAATCAACTATCACCCATATGGAATCTTTTTTCTGAACCATTATTGGAACACCTATAAAAAAGCCATTTCTATCTACTCCCATTTATAGACTAGGATTTTTAAATACTGAAACATACCCTATGTTAATTGATACTCTTTCAAAACATGCTATCAATTTATGTGCTTTGAAATGAACTCAGCCACATTATTTTCCCAGATGCTCCCCAAAAACAGTTCCTTCAAAATCTTATTCATCATTTGAATACGTAGATGTACATATCATCTATAATTTCTGTATTCATGAAGATGTTGTTCCTGACAAGAGATAGGTACAACAATCTGATCACTAAACTGCAAAACCATACTTCCATCCAGTTTTATGCCTTCAATGGTCTCCCCACCATTCAGTTTTGATCTCATAAGAAATAATTATTCATCGGATGTTTGTGAATCCTTAACCATCATTACCAGATTTGGAACCATGGAAATTGAAAATAAAACTATAACATTAGCTTAGCCCACATATTCCACTTGAATGCCTCTACCACCGACATCAACATCTATTCATCTGATAATTCTTTTTTCAACTGAGCATATGACATTCTATTCAATGCATCTTCCACCAAATTAACATTTCTGGAGAATAAATCTAGTTAATTTCAATCATCTGGAGATACTCAATCCATCTCGTTTTCCTTAGATTCGAATCCTGTTGTGAGAAAATATGTTTCAAGAAATTATGATCTGAAAAAACAAAAAAGATCTCAACAAAGAGATACTGAGCCGCGTATTAAAAACATGAACGATTGATGAAAACACCATGTCATATGTTGGTTAGTTCTTCCCATTCAATATCAACATCCTTGTACCATAAACAATAACATGGTGTCCTTGCATGACAACAAATAACACCACTGATCCTGAAGCATCACACTTTACCACATACCCCTATCCTAATTCTAGAAAAATCAAGAATGGTGCTAATATAAGATGATATTTCAACTCATATAAATACTCATATCATTTATCGGTTTGTTTAAATGGGGAATTGTACTTTTTCAATGTTTTCATTGGATAATCTATCCATGAAATGTCACAAACAAATCGTCTGCAATAACCAGATAGTCTAAGAACAATTTTTATAATAATGAAATTATTTTTTGGTTTCCATGCGATAACATCTTCTATCATTTCAGGGTCCACTAAAACACCTTTTTCAGAAGTCAAATGTCCAATAGAGCTTACCTATTTTATCCAAAAGTCACATATATATAATTTGGCATATAAATGAGGGTCCATCAAGATTGCCAACATTGTTATCAACTACTGCTCATGCTCAAAACTTTTCCTCGAATACCCCAAGATATCTTCAACAAACACCACATCATAAGAATATAGATATATCATAAATAATTGATTCTTCATTTTTGTAAATACCTCTGTTGTATCCATAAGACCGAAAGACATGACTACATATTTGTAGTGCCCATATCTTCTTCTAAGATATTTCATTAAAATATCTTCCATCCAAACTCCCAATTTTCGTTATACAGATCAGAATAAAATTTTTGAGAACAAATGACCTCCGTTAAATTTGATTAAATAGATCATCAATTTATGGTAGTGAATACTAATTCATTATGGAAACATGGTTAAACATATGATAATACAGACACAACATTAGATATCCATCCCCTTTATTCACAAACAAGACCGATTCACCCTAAATAGATGTACTTGGCCGATTGGAAATGTTGCTTTCCATCTCATCCAACACCACTTTCAGTTCCAGTACCTCTGTTGGTGCCATCCTAGAAGATGGAATAGAAATAGGATTGTTCCCCCAAAATGATATTAATCATAAACTCCACTTCCCATAGAGGTGGTAACCATAATAAGTATCTGGAAATGAAATTGGAAAATTGATCCACAAATACTGAAAACTATTTTCCTCATTCTCTTCCATTGATGTAAAAATCAACGCCACCAAATAGGAAGAGGCCATTCCCACTACTATATACAAAAATTTCATTGTACCTATTTTTACAAACCTCTCTCCTCTAAAGAAATGCCCAATGATGTCCTTATTCTCAAAACATACTATTCTTCCATAAAAGTCAATGATAGCCTTAATCATTTTCAACCAATCCATACCCAGGATGATATCATAGACATCCATCTCCAACACCTTGAAGCTGCACTTCATCTCACCTCCATCAAATGTTATAGAACATTCTCTACACATGAAGTCTCAACAATATCTTTCACTGAGAGGAGTATACATTTTATCATATATGGAATCATTCCATGTTTTAATCATAGAATTTCAATATCAGAAGAATCTAAGAAGGAATGAGATTCACAAGTATCAAAAAACACATTCATAAAGGTATAATTCAAAAGTATAATACCTCTCACTATAGATGGTCTAGTCTGATCACCCACAATCATCAGCTCAACTCCATACAATTGCTTTATCATTGCACTCAACTGTTTATTGGATTGGTGATATTTCCCTTGCTGAGGAGTCATGGTATTCCAAGAATTATCATGGATAGATCTGATATGATAGTGTGACTAATTATTCTAACCACATCATGTTGAAACATACAATGCATTCGTTACTTGAGAAGTTTCTTGAGAAACTACCCTCAAAGCACTCAAAATATTGAGATGAAGAATCCACTATCTTCTTCAAATAATGGAATTCTCTAGGATCTTTCGTACACTTTCAATTTATGTGGTCGAGAAAACCACATTGAAAATAGCCTGCTTTTCTATTTGGTCTTGGGGGAATGTTCACTGATCCTACCATCTGATTCTGTGTCCCAATCCCACCCTAGAAATATGTATCCCTCATCCGCTTACTCCTAGCAATTGAGTTCCCTCCATTTCCTTTAGGTATCATCATACTTATTCCTTCCTTAGATCTTGAGATGTCATGCTCTACCACTATATCTATTTTCACCATCTCTGTATAATCTGTAACGTGGAGAACTGTAATCAATGATAGAATATCTTTCCATAGCCCTAATTTTAATATTTATGCCTTCAAGACTGCAAATTTATCAACTTCCGGTGCCTTGAGCAATACATTCATGAATTTTTCCACATTCCAAGTGACATAGATATTTTCCTTCATCATACAAAGGTAGCATGTCAGCATCTAGATCCTAATAATGTGAGGATAATTTGTCTGTTAAACAATTTTTTAAATCCTAGCAGGTGAGCCATTGATCCCCTTTAGCATGCACCACCAATTCACACAACTAGATTGAAATAACCTCTATAATTTTAGTCACTGTCATGAATTTTTCTCCAATGGTGTGTCAATGAAATAAATGATATGATTCATCCTATTCAACCACACCTCCACCATTTCGGGATGAGAATCACCCTAGAATATTGGTGATTTTTCTTCATGAAGTAGATGTAATGATCCAAACGCGTTGGATCATCGCTCTAGTTCCTCGTATCCACATATTGAAATGCTTGGAAGATACTTTTAACCAAATAATGGTTCCCTTGTGGTCCATGTGAAACCACATTCTCTGAAACATCTTCCGCTAGGTTTTTATGATTCCAATTGGGTAGTATTTTCTAAACAAGAAACAAACTTTGTAATCTCACTCCCTATAAATTGATGTATTAGAATTCCAAATTATATCACACAAAATATAAAAAAATTATATTCCAAAAACCAAATTTTTAACATTTAACAATATTTGAAAAAATATTCAAGATTTTGAAAATCAATCCATTATCTAAATACACCATGTATCAACTTTTCAAGATCTTTGATTTGAGAAAAATTATACAATTTTAAAAAAAATTTCCCTTTCCATAAAACCATTAATCATTAATCCAAAAGAAATATGTAATCCTAGTGGGAATTCATTCCTCTAAAATTCAATTCATGATTGTATCATTTGATAATACCCTGATAATGAGATTTCAAGATCATATATGTGACTCCCTAACACATATGTACCAAAATCACTAGTAACATGAAGTTCTACATAATTGATATAGATTCATACATTTTTTAAATAAATTTCAATTTCAAATAATCATCATACATTCCAATATTCCATCCCATGGAATAGATAAGAATGAATTCAACTCCAAGACCATGGAACTAAAGATTGCTTTTCAGTAATGGACCGAAAAAATTGATATCATTTGTAATGACTTGAAAATTCTCACTATCTTGAGAGAACGATGATTCATTACTTGTCTTTAGGTGACAATCCCAAGATGCCAAATGATTTCAATAAATTCTGAAGAGTTTCAGATATAAGAGGTGTCTGATTTACCCTTTAAAAATAAAACTAATAACACAACAATCCATAACTAATAACATATATATATATGATAAATGAATAAAATAAAGACAACACAACAAAATTATTCATATATAAAACACACCATAGTGTGAAACAGTGGAAGACCAAACAATATTCATTGAAAACTGCAGAATAAAAACAAAATATAATAAGAAGGCCACATTGCTACATTCTATACAAGAATTATTCTACACAATCATAAAACAACCCATGTATCATGAGGTGGTGCTATAAATGTTTGATACATTACCTTTTCCCATGTCCTGGGAGATATCATCTGAAAAAGAACCCAAGTTCCAAATTAAGAGTGATTATAATACTCATTAGGATATCCCCAATGAATTCCCTACTCAAACGACTAAGATATAGAAATTATCCACATTTATATAAAACCAATTATATAAAACAATTCTAAAAAACAATCTATACTACAACAATAAACAAGTTCCCTAAAAAATTTAATCCAAATAAAAACAATTTCTTACTAAACCCATTTCCAGAAAGTTGAAGATCCATAAAAACAACCAAACAAATAGTTAAAAATAATTTTCATGTATCATTTTTTCATACCCATTACATGGCTCACAACACAACTACCATTGCATGCTTTATTTGACAGTTTCATACTCATGAGTAGCCTCCCATTTTATCACCTTGTGTCTCATTGAAAATATCCCCTGATCCAAGGTCATGCACCTTGTACCCAAATTGTTCCCTCCCATTATTCAGTGGAACATTAAACATAAACTCACACAACCCCATGTATTCCAACTCATTTTAAATCACCAAAAAAATGTAAAATAAATATAATTATTGAAAAAAATAACAATCCAATTTCAAAGAATAAATTTCATTTCAATAAAACATTCCCTTTTATTAAAAACATAAAATAAAAACCATGTACCTCATTTCAATAAAGTATAAATTTTAAAATATCTATTTTAAAATCAAAAACATAAGCACTGTATTCAAATACACATTTTTCTGATATCCCCAATTTTCCAAACCATCACCAAGAATGGATTCAAATAACTTATAAAAAGGAAAATCACACAAATTTCAAAATAATACATTCAATTTTAAATAATTTCAATCACTTCTACTAAGTGGATTCAATTGTGAATCCACTTATATTGACAGTTTTGGTGAAAATTGACAACTGACAAAGAAAGCTCTAGAAGTGGTTTGATTCACCAGAAAAATGGCACTAGATCCCTTCTCCTAACAAAAAAATGAAAAAATATCATCATATATTCCATACATAATCTTAAATCTACTCATAACATGCATATATCTGGGAATAAAATGTAATAGGATAAGTATATCTATGTTGAACTAAAGAAATGTGACGAGAGAGAAGAAGAATGTCGCTTGTTGAGAGAATCAGCCTGTCAAATGCTATGGGATGGCTCCGGATTGGTTCCTAAATTAATGGAAGAGGTTCTCCAAACATCAATGGAGTTAAATATAAAATTAAATAATTTAAGGAGTAAAATAAAAAATTAGGATAAAAACGCGTATGATACTGAAAATTTGATCATACTTTCTCCCTGGGTAGGGAATGAAAAACTGCACGCTAACCATGTGTTTCCCACTATCCCAAATCAACATGTGGACTCTGTTTCTCCTTGGACTTCTATATGTCCTGTGCAAACCATGCACAAACCGTCCACCTCTTATTTAACCCCAAAAACATCCTGAAAAATTACCATACTCTCACATAATCTACCCTTTAAATTTATAAACATAAAAATAAAAATGTAATGGTTACATATAAGAGACCTGGGGTACAAATGATCCATTTATGGGACAATTAGATGTAAATGAACTATATTTAAAATTAAAACATGGTTGAACTCACATGATGTTTATAAAACCATGATATTGATGAAATTCCCTCCTCAATATTTATATTGGATTTGGAATGGAGTATTGAATATTAAGGAATGTTTGAGAACAATTTTCAGTAAATATAATGGGGTCATAAATTCATTGGTAATGGAAAAGGAAATGTATACCATATATATAAAGATTTCATCATTTCAAAACTAATCACTGAACATCAAAACATATCAAAATAACAACTTAAGGGTTCTACAAATATTAACATCAAAAGTTGGGGTTTTAGGAATATATGAAAACCATTTCATGATTATGACATAACATTGGGTCATATTATTAATTTCAAAGAGACTACTGTAAGAGATAAATTGAGTGAGATGTGAAATGTGTTTCTTGACATAGTTGATGATGGAAACCAAATTCTATATGGTGGATGTCTGCAATAGTAAAGATTGTCTTTTAAATTTATGTTCTAATATATAGATTTCATATGTGGAATTAAAAATATGGTGACGTACCTGATATTGTAATTTTTATAAGAAATGTTTCATGAATATAAGATAACTGAGTCATTTTATGATATAAAAAATGTTTTTAATTTTTTTTCAGAATTATTTAAATATGACTTCTTGTCCCTCTGATTTTATTCATTATTGGGGAGTATATTCAATCATATAGGATTGAAAAAAATGTTCTTCTTATGGATGGAACTAAATTAATGATGTAGGAAGAATAAATCATTATACTAATATAAATAAGAATAAAAATAACACTCCTAAAAAGTATTTCCTCCCATCAAAACCTTGTTGGAAATTATTATTCATCTGATTGAGAAACGTTCAACACATGAATTGTTATTCTATTGATAATAGCAATGATGGGTTAATGTGACATTCAATATATACAAAATCATGGAATACAATTGAATAATGACTCCCAGGTTTCTCAACTTTCCCTAGGAATGTGTGATTGGTATTTATTTCTAATGTATTAACCCAATTTGGGACATTGAGTGCTAGTAATATAATTTTGATAGATGTTTCGATCCCATATAATCTACCTTATTGGATGTGCATGAAACAAATCTATTCTATCATTATGATGATTAATATAGGAAAACAATTCCTAGAAATGATATTTATGTACACTTTAATCCTTTAATTTAACTATTAAAGGATTTAAGGGTCAACTATGTTGAGAAATAAGATCTGTCTTCTAGAACAATGTTCAAAATTCATGATTATCTAATCTGGACCATTATTAAAATCCCTAATATTGGGAACAGATCCTGTTAGAACACATTAATAGGTTTGTATTTTCCTATTTTTAAATTTTATTTTGAGCCTGAATGATAACCCTACATAAAAAATGGTTCACATTGTTTCATAACAAATTTCTTGAGGCATCTCATAGATTCTGGTGAAATATGAACAAATTAAATGATTCTATTGATCTTATATCACCTCAATTTATTTTTGTAATTTTATAAAATATTGGAGAAAGATAGGAATATTGAATCATCATTTGGGAAGGCGAATCATTAGAATGGTAGTGGGAAATGAGTGTAAACTACATCATTAATTAAAATCTGAATGTAAAAATAAAAGGAAAAAAAGTAAATTCTTCATACATCAATATTGGGAATTTATCTTTTATCATCATAAAAAAGATATTAAAAATATTCTGACTAATGATTGGGATAATTTGATCATCAGATTTCTTAATGAGAATGGAAAATAAATGGACCATATCAATTCTTGGAATAACATAAAAAAATTGTATATAAATAATGATCTAGGTATATATGAGATTGAAAAGTATGATCTGGTAATTTTTTTCATTTAAAATAGGGATAATGATATATTCAGTGGAATTCTAAATCATGTAAAGGTATCTAATTAATATTCAACTAACATATCAAATATTTTTGGCATAAATAATTACATGTTAAATGGATTAAAAATCCATGTTTCATATATTTTTTAATAGTATCTACTACAATTGGAATTGAGTACATTGTTACCTAAAAATAATAATATAGTTGTTCTCCAATTTTTGAAATTATTTATAAAACTATGTGAGAAAACTCTATAACTATCCGAGCTTGAAAACCTTTAGGAGATATTTGTAATGACACTTTTTTTAGTGGGGGTGATTATTCCTCTATTGTTTTTTACAGTCATGATGCCTTTAACTATGAATTTGGTAAATGAAAATAAATTAGGAGGCACATTACATTATCAATGAATGTATATAATGGAAAGGTAGTTTAATTATATTTTTTTCATTTTATGGTAAATATTCTAAAAAATTAATTAAATAAAAATATTAGTTTTTTTTGTTTTATTTTATATCTATCATTGTCATTTGAAGCCATCCGTGAAAAAAACATAAAGCCTATATTTTTGGAGGACATTTAGTAGAGTACTGTATACGATTTTATTATAGACACATCAATGATATTTAAACACGGTTAAATCAATTTAGATGGGTAAAAGATAAATCAAATCAATATCAACTACATGTCAAATCAACAATCATTCATGCTATTGGGTGAACAACTGGGAGGATAAAAAATATAACAGTAAAATAAAATGAATTATTAATGGAAGATAGATATGTGCTACTGGATAGTGAAATTGAAGATCCATTTATTGACGACATCAGGATACAAATAAAGGGAATAATGATTGCTCAAACATGAAATGAGAAATATATATCAAATTATATAAATAAAGAGTTTGTAGAATGGTTTATAGGTTGTGTATGTTAATAAATATTAATATCAATACAAATATTATGTTCAAAAATTTATTTTTTAAATATAATAATTTATAAATTCTATTTGATCATGAAAAATGATACACTAGTTCTTTTTTCAATAATTTTATGTTCTTAGAATGAGGTACACTAAAACAGGCTAGAATGTTCCATGATTAGAATATGAATAGCTTTAAATTTAAATCAATTGATCTAGAATAGTTATTGAAAAATGTACATAGTGTTATATATATTTTCATAAATGAGATAATATTTAAATTTTATTTCTATATTTGAATTAAATAGTCATGTACATTTAATATTTTTTTTAATTAAAATTTATGTGGGTTGAAATAATTTGGGGTATTAAAAGGGATTCCTTGTAATTTATATATGTTAACTACTCTCACTTGATGGATGTCGGTGAATGTGAATTACATGCTCTGTATATCTTCTCATTGCAATAGAGAATGGTATATTTTGTGGAAGATGACACGGATGAAGGGTGGAGTGTAGTTGTTCCCAATAAAGTAACAGATTTTATGATATGGGTGATGAATTGGAAATTTTGACCTTAGATATTAAATCCAATCAATAACAATAAACAAAATTATTTATCCATCATGATATTGAAAATATTGGACTTGAAAAGGTGGATTAAGTAATGATAACAAGAAAATGGAATGATTGATGGAAATAATGAATATATATATATATATATATAATCATCCATTAATTTTTCAACCACATATTTTATATGTGTAGTCATTAATTATTATAGCTATGAATATTTTTTTTAGAAATACTATTACATATTTTTAATTTTAATTTTCTTTACTTGAATTTTTTGAAAAAAACCTTAAGAATTTCAATTAACATGAATAAATTATAGGAATTACAAGGATGAAGTGTTCCACTGATCCCAATCATCTAATGGTTGGTGTTCCCTCATTAGCATAAATAGATGATGATACATTATAGTACTTCCCTAAAAATCTAAGTCCCCATCTATCCTCCCATCCAGTGACTCTCACACCCACTTATATTCTATCAGTGTCTATAAATCCTCTCTTATCTATCACATAAGCATCATGGAAATTGCCTCCACATTAAGTAGGTTCAACTATAAAGGAGATGGTAGTCACACCTATTTCTTCATGAGGATATTAGAGGGTGACACATATAGGTATATATTTTAATGTGAATGAATTAATTATATAATTTCATACTACTAACATATTTTTTTCATAAAACACGAAATGAATATTAAAAATATGAAAAATATGAACAGTTTATTGGTCTATAATCTAAAAATATTAAATATAGTTGTCTCATTTGACTATTATGTGGTCCCCTCGGATGATTCCACATTATTATTTGCCGTCATTTTTGGATAGCTATAAGTAGATTCAGTTAGCCTTCAAAATACATATACTACATGGAGGATGATGCCTTAATCTTGGAAGAGTAATGTTTTATATTATTAGATCAATTTAATTTTAAAAAAATTTATAAAAAGTGAATCTCATTATATAAGTAAATTTTATATTTTAAAAAACATCAATGTTTTTATAGTTGTTATCCCACATTATCATTACTGATCTAATCATTGGAATGTGGATTTTAAATTTTTTTGATAAGAAGTGTGAAGGTTTAAAATTTAGATTGTGGAATGCCATAAATGATACATCATTGACCACTCACTATAACTATGATCACATACCTGAAAGGGTACCTAGAGAGTGTTGGAATTTATTTTTAATTGGTATCTCCATGGAAAGAATGTCATATAAAAATATATCTAATTATATTAATCTAACATTAAAAATATAAGATAATATGAATTATAGAATTTCAAACATTATAATTAAATTACATGGTATTTATTTTAGTATGTTTTTAGATACAATGCATCCATTTGAGCTAAAAAATTCATCCCCCACAATAAATGTTCAAATGGTTTTTCCCGAAATAGATCAACACTAGTAATATTTTCTTTAGTTAATATATTTATATGATAAAATAATTTATTTAAAATGATTTATTTTTTATTTTTATATTTTTAATGATGTCAATTAATTTTGGGAAACATTTCTCTCGAAGATAACTTATGTTGGATGTTCATACAAAATATGATGGGAGTTATGTGAATGATTATGCTAAATAAGTTGGGGTATGAATTTCCACTATGGAGGTGGAATATTGGTAAATTTGAGAATTATTGAAATTATTTTCCTTGGGAGGTGCAAGATTAAATTCACAGTAGTCCTCTATTGGTACAATTCTCCTTGCCCTGGAATATAATCGTCTTGTGGGGTTTCCTAGTTCCTAACTAGGTTCTTGAAATTAGTGGTAACCCACATTTTCTGAGGGTTGTTTTTGATGAAACATCATAGTTTGGTTTGTTACCTTCCAGGATGCTCCACCATCTTGGATGGCAAGGGCTCCTTCTCAATTGGGTTCCCTCTAAAATGATCATCACATTTGGAGGGGTTTATCTTATGTGGAGGGTTCCAAAAGGACATACCCAGGGATTCCCTTTAGAAAATGAAAATAATGATTTGGTATGAATTACTTTTCATTGTAAAAATGTATTTCCATTTTTCACATTGAAAATATTTATTACATTAAATATTATTGCTATAGATTTTACAGGTATAAATTATAGAACAAATAGATTACAATTACATAGAGGTCGTATCAATATCCTAGGATTATCTAGTTGGTCATGTCCTTTAGAAGGATCATCATGATCAGGTGTGCTGGATGGGTTTGTGACCACTACCATATGAGGTATTTAGTGGGTCAAACATTATTTTGTTACCATCTATTACAATTTGATGTTACTCCATACCTCGGGATCCTTAATTGTTGTTTTGTGAAATAAAAACTATATTCTGAAATAAGGGAGGACAATATAGGAAGAAGGGACACATATAAATAGGCATGTTGTAATGTTATTTGAGCTGTAGAAAGCATTTATTGAATTATATTATAAGACGATGGTATGTGTCGACTATGATATTGGGTTTATAGATGGTTTGATTGAGTAGGTAAATCACACTACATTAGAACCATTTAGTACAAAAAAACCATTGGTTTTATTTTTGAATTTATATATATATAAACATTTAATTTTAGAGTACATTTTTATACAGGTGTTGATAATAGGGAAGGGAGGTATATATGGAGATAGAGATGTTGTTGATATTAGTTCATTGAGTAGTGATTACGTATGAATTTGGATGTAGATATAGTGATGTGTAACTAAACTCATGGCTAACTAACACTAATATGGTGATTATGAAACTTGTGGGGGTTTGAGGAATAGGATATTTGTGTTTCCCTTATATTGAATGAAATATATATTCTTGTTTAACTCTCAATGTTTTATTTCAATGTTTACCTTATACTCATAATTTTAATGCTCTTCATGTTTTTTATTTTTGTAGTACTATGTGAAATTTCACCTCTTGTTATTATTTTAAAAAAACCTAGTCTAACAATTTATGAACAATATTAATTGTCACTTCAATTTGATAATACACCATACACTTCCTAGATAACTAAATAATCTGGTTAGCATGCATCTGGATATCCCACTTGTATTTTCCTTATCTGTGAAATATATAGATTAGTGTGGTCACTCTGGTCTCTGGGTTGTCTCAAGATCATTATACATGGTCACAGTTAATATAAAATTGATATCATTATCCATGGGGGACACCATAAACTATTAAAATGTGTGAATGCTAAATCTTTAACTCTCACATTTTCAAAAAACATATAATTTGTAGCTTGTGATGACTCCCTTTCCATTGAAAATCAGTTAAATCATTAATCTTAAATAATAATTTTTCACATTGATTATCTTTAATATCAACATGCTACAAGATTAATCATCTACATTACCTTTAGCAAAATATTCACAATGACTATTCTTTATGTATTATTATAAATGGAAAAAAATTATTCCATCATTTTAACTATTATTCATTATAGATAAACTATTTGAGAATATGAAACTATATTCTTATCAGCATTATTAGGAACTCAAATCTACATCATAGATGTTCTCCATAATAAACATTGAGATAATCCATATTACACTCATATTCATTGAAGAAAAATTTATGAATAAAAAAGTGGATTTAGTATTATTATGAGATAAATTACCACCCTCGACAACGAATAAATGTTATCCCACCCTTATAGCTTATGTCAAGTTGTTTTGCGAGGGTTTTATGTAAACCTTATGATTTTATCAATTTGTAAATTTTAATGAGTTAAATTATAAGTAAAATATATATTTTTATTAAAAATATTATTCAGAAAATAATATTAGGAATAAATAAAAATTAAGAGTCATTTAATTTTAATATATGTATAATAAATGATTAAAATCAATTAAATAAATAAAAAATGATGATAAAAAAAAGAATATATAATCTTAAGTCATAATTAATAACTCAATATTAAAAATGAATGTATTATGAATATAATTAATGAACATAAATTTCATAGAGTTCTAATAGGTTAGAAAAAAACCCAAAACTAAACAGTACACAAGCCAGGGTAGCTACTGTCACAATCTAGACTTATTTTAAATTCATACAAATTCATTAAGACACAAAAACATTTTCCTTACCTTAACATTCTATCGTTTAACATAGAGGGATATAAGGTTTATAACTATGTTCATTAGTCCAAGAAGATCTAGAAAATTCCATACTTGTGTTTCTTTATATCATTTATGTAGAATAATAATCAAATCATATCAGAATATTGAATCAAAACTTCAAAATAAACTCAAAAGTAACATTAAATAAAATTATTCATGTTAATTAATTGTTGATTATTATTCTTGATATATTAATGATCTATTGTATTGTGGTTTTACATAAATTGAACATGACATGTTTTGATAAAAAAAATTTATACTAGAATATTTAGATTAATTGTTCTATAATTTAATCACTGTCATGTTATTGATTTTTTAGGGAATCAATTTTGTTAGTTGAATTATTGTCAACTACAATATATATTGTCAGTCTGAACCAATGATATATATGTAATAATATTTTTTAGTAGTAGTTTAAACCACCTTTATATACTAATGAAAACCGCAATGTGGTGGTGTAAATCAGCTATATATAGTATTAAATTTAGGGGAAATATATATATATATATATATATATATATCTTATAAATGTTTTAGTTGGTAACTGACCATTAAAATTAAAAAAACTAACACTATATATTATTAAATTTAATAGTGTTTTAAATCAACGTTATCCCCTTGGTAGTATTGATATGGGGAAACACTACATAAATCAAAAAACACATCTAATTTTTTTTTTCATGGTAGTTCCCAAACATCACTGTTATATTGATAAAACAAAAAAATATTGGATGTCTATAACAACCATAGTATATGTTTTTTGAAACCATCACTGAAGGTTTTGATTTTGGTTAATAATGCCATAAAATTATAAAAACCACTACTATTAGTCAGTTTTGTTGATGTTTTATAATAAATTCATACCATATATAAAAATTGTAATTTATAAAAAGGATATAATTACATAACTCTGCTTATCAAATTTATATAAATGTCAAATTTTAGGGATTTTTCTGAATTGATTTATTTTTCAGTGAATAGTTGGAAAACATCCATTTAATAGAATACATGGTTTTTTTCAGTTGTTTGAAAATTAAAATTTTATATTTAATTGATTTTAAAATTTATTTATTATTGTTTGATTAAACAAAATCCAATATATTTCATTTTAATAATAATCTTGCTTAATTTTAATATAAATACATTTTTAATCCTGAAATGTGTTTTTATTGAAACCCATTTTTTGTCTCTTTTTGTGGGATTTTAAAATAAATCTATTCTCCTACTAAAAATTTAATTTTATAATATTTATTCCACAAATTCAATTATTATTTCTAAATATTCAAAAGTAGTTCTACATTATTAATGTTAAAAAAGTGAAGTAACCATGGTAATTATTTATCAACACTATAAAGGGTAAATTGGGTTATAGGGGGTCAAAATGTTTTGAAAAAGATTTAAAATGACGCTAAATACTTTTATTTAATCTATTTAGTGAGTTTTATTCAGCTAGAACCATCCAATATTTTTAAAATATGGCTTATTTTTTCATATTTCAATGTTAAATTCTTTTATATTATATTAAGTATCAAAAAATTAAAAAATTCCTCTTTATTATATTAAATATATATAAACTTTGGTGACAGGGAAAAAAATATGTAATAAATGTTTATAAAATATTATTTTGAAATTTACTATATGTACTAATATAGGCTTCCTCTTACCCTACGTGTCACCACCACCTGCATCCACGTATCCTTCCATTTTATGTCCCTACAGCTCTCCATCCTCCCTCTCGTGACCTAATCAACCTCCCCCTGCACGCTCTCCAAACATCACTCAGAATTAGGGTTCCCGAATTCTGAATTCCTTCGAGCATCCGGCTTTCATTGACATTCCTCCTGTCATTTTTATTATATCTGGTGACAGAAACCGGTCTTCCCGCCTACACGTTGTGCCTCCTTCCGATCTAGTTTAGGGTTTCTAGGTACCGGTGCGATTCAACAAAAAAACCTCAATACACTCTGCCTCTTTTCAGTCGCACCTCCCACAACATCATTTGGTGACCGGTGAAATGTCTACTATTACCTCCATATCACAGTTTCGTTCTACCGGGTGGCTTCGATGAAGGTCAATGAAATAGTAGTCGGCCTCTTTTCTACATCTTCTGTATTGCTTTGTCTAGGTTCCGATTCTCTATACACGAGATCCTATTGTTAAACAGAAGTTCAGATTACTCCATTATACCATATGATGTCCGAAAGACTTCTTCCTTTTTTTATTTTCACATATATGTTGTCTCGTTTTTCACATCATTATGCAACTGCAATCCATGTATGGGTACCGTTTACTACATTACATTAGATTAATATTGCAGATTTGCTTATATATTTTCAGTCTAATTTATACCTGTTTCTTTGATGGTGTTATGACTATGGTTCATTGCAATAATATGATAGTGCTTTGTGAGGTTTAAAAATTATTCACTCCCACTCACAATTTCACAATTTCGTTCATAGGTTCTTCGACGTAATCCTCCTCTATCTCTTAATTTCATGATCATTAATTATCATGTTCATTCACCCTTCAGAACCAATCGAAATTTCAGACAGTTATTCAATGGATTTTTGGGATTGGAATTTCAACAGACGTCAACTTCTCTTCTCGTCTTGCTTCCAACATATCCTATTACATCCTGCATCATCTTTGCACTTCAAGTATTACCATAACTACCTACAGAGAAGCCTAAATCCTTGTAACTGCATTTATGGTATCATTTCAGTTCTATATTGGTTAATCATCGTTCCTTACGTCAAATGTTTCTGGTGATTTTGTTCATTTATTATTTCTAATTTGAAAAATGGTGGATAGAAGAGTAGGGTATGGTAATCATTATTGATCATTGTGTTGATCTTTATAAAGACTGAAGTTTTCAATGTCAGAATTACCTATTTTGAGTCTGTAGTGGCCAAAGGAGTAGGCGAGAGTGTATTCTATCCTATTTTATCAAAATATAGGTTTCAATATCCATTATGATAAAATCTGAATCTAAGGAGTTGGTACTAAACATTTCTTCAATGGGTGAGTGAGGATGTAACACCCCTGGCTTAATGAATTTCACTGTTTCATTATGTATTTTTTATTATAATAATGTTAATAGGTTCATATTATTTCTTCTAATTTGTTCAAATTTTTTTCAAAATTGGTCCATCTTTTATACCATATAGGAACGTAGATTCAATTCATTATTATTGTCTTATTTCTCGCTTTGAGGACTATGTATGAAGTTACTGGAGTCAATGAAAATTTATGGTTTTCTATGGTTATGTGTTTCGCATCATTTTCCCTCTTTGAAACTTCCTTTCCAAGCCATGAATGTAGAACCTTAATGTAGCAGATAAGAAAATGGAATCAATGAGATGTTGTTATAACCATGCCTTAAGTTATTTCACTGTTTTATTATATATTTTTTATTATAAGAGGGTTAAAAAGTACATATTTTTTTGTCTAATTTGTTCTTTATTATTTCAATAAGGTCCAACTTTTATTATGTACAGGTCTGAGGATTATATTCCTGATTACTAGACTATTTCCCACTTTGATGAGTATGTATGGAGTTACTAGAATCAATGAAGATTTACACTTTTCTGTATGTATTTGTTTCACATCATCTTACCTCTTTTATAGTTCCTTTCCATGCCCTGAATGTAGAACGATTCTGCGGCTGGCTGGAAAAGGGAATCAATGACCATGTATTGATATTGATTTTATCACTTTGAAATTTTTTATATATATTTACATGTTTTTGAATTAATCTCTCACATAATGGAAAAATATGTGATTATTTTAAATATTTAGTTTTCATACGAACTGTATCTTTTTCGGGTTGTGGTAATGTTTTTAATTTATCACTAAAGAAGTTTGTTTTGAAGGTGTGTGGGGGAGATTTAGTTCAGTGTTTCCATACATACTATTTCATTTATGATATGAGTGTTTTTTATTCAGGGTGTTTTACATTCGCTGTGTTTTATAATATTTTAAAAATATATATGTTTCAATATCCATTATGTTAAAATATGAATGTTTGGATTTGGTACTAAACATTTCATCATCAGGTGAGTGAACATGTAACACCCATGGCTTATGGTATGTCATAGTTTTATTATGTAATTTTCAATTATAAGAAGGTTAATAGTTTCATATTCTTTTCTAATTTTTTGACAATGTTTTTTTTAAATAGTTCCATATTTTATTCCATATAGGTATATAGATTCTGTTAATGATTACTGTTATGAGTATGTACAAACTTACTATAACCAATGAAGATTTCTTCTTTTCTGTGCATACGTGTTTCTCATCATCTCCCCACTTTGAAACTTCCTTTCCAAGCCCTGAATGTAGATCATTAATACACCGTAAAAGGGAATCGATTGTAGGATGTAACCCCCTTGGCATAAGTTATCTTGACTATTCTGTTATTTACATGGATACTGTTCATTTAGAGAATCATGTCATTCCTTAGGTCAGTGTTTCCTTACATACTATTTCATTAATGATATGAGTGTTTTACATTCATGGTTTTTTACATTGACTATGTTTTATACTGTTTAAAAAAAATATATGTTTCAATATCCATTATGTTAAAATCTGAATCTATGGATTTGGTACTAAAAGTTTCATCAACAAGTGAGTGAACATGTAACACCCATGGCTCATGGTATTTCACTATTTTATTATGTATATTTTTATTATAATTGGGTTAATAGGTTCATATTTTTTTCTAATTTTTTTACAATGTTTTTTTAAGAGGTCAATATTTTATTCCATACAGATACGTAGATTCTGTTAATTATTAATATCATGAGTATGTACAAAGTTACTAGAGACAATGAAGATCTCTACTTTTCTGTGTGTATGTGTTTCGCATCATCTCCCTCTTTGAATATTCCTTTCCAATACCTAAATGTAGAACATTAATGCACTGGAAAAGGGAATCAATGATAGGATGTAACACCATTGGCTTATGTTATTTTGATTGTTCTTTTATATATGTGGAAATTGTTCATTTAGAGAATCTTGTAATTCCATAGGATTACTTCAAGATGAAATTGAGTTTACTAAAGCTATAAAAGAATCATTTTTTGGGAAACATGAGATTCAATGCACATGTTATTGTATTATATGTTGCACAGGTTGTTTTCTCATATGGTGTTTTTATTCATTGCACAGGTTGTATGGAACAAAACATGACATCTTTTTTCAGAATATGTTTTATATGTACAATGAATAAGGTTATAAATAGAAGGTACATATATGCTTACCCCTTACATATTCATGGATGACAACAAAATATGACCTCTTTTTTAGTATTTTTTTAAATTTTCTGATTCTTTTGGAATATATTCATTCAGTTTACATCAATAATAACGTTTCCTTTGCCATCATATATGGTATGGAATTATTGAAAAAATTAATTATCTAATAACACCACCTTGAAATGGTTCAAAATCATGTCTTACTTTCTATTTTATTATCTATTTTTTCAATAACAACCCTTAAAAATATATAGTCGATTATTACTCTTTGACACAATTGGTTTACAAGAAACTATAGAAATTTTTACCTATATGTATTTATTGGTTATTACACACATTTTACTTCCATACATATTTTCATATATACAATTATCATTTAATGCTACATATAGAACCCATGGATTCAAGAAGTATAGGTAGTAAATATCCGACCATGAGAACCTAGCAGTTTACTAAGGAAGAAGAGTAGTGTACTAAAGAAGGAGAGTACGACTGGAAATATATGATCTTGGAGTAGTCGAGGAAGGACTTCAAGATCTCGATTCATGCCTTCTCTGGGTTTGATGATCCAGTCACTTGAAAGACAAGGAATGAATTCAAAAATGATGTTGGACCTATGGAGCATTAATCGGTCTACACAGTCTCAGCTACCTTTTGATGAAGATATTTCCAACCTGTATAGGGTATGTTGCTTTTATGGTTTTGATTTTTGATTTTTTTTTCATTCAGTTTTTCTGTTTTGGGTTAATTTGGAGCTGAAATTGATACATCCCATATGTTTACCAATGTAAATGTAACATGTTAAAATATTTATTTGTGCATATATTTTTATTAGACAGTTTTTATAGGTTATTCCACATATTTTACTTACACACATAATTTCATCTATAAAAAATCATTTAATGTTACTTATAGAACCCTTGGATGCAAGAAGTGTAGGTTGTAAAGTTAAAGGCCATGAGAACATGGAAGTGTACTGATGAAGAAGAGTATTGATGGGAAGGTGTGAGCTTGGAGTAGTCCAAGAATGACTTTAACATTTTTTTAGGTTCTGCATTTTTTTCCATCATTTTTCATGTATTTTTCCTACATCTTTTATGGTTCTATATAAAACTTCATTGCTTGTGAGTTTTAAGTTTTCATTACTAACAATTCATGTTTTCTATTTTTTTCTCAATATTATAGCAGCTGGTAGAGATGTCTACATTGATTCATTACTAACAATTCACTGCTTGAAAATTTTCCACCCATTAACATTTGTTTTAATGATTCCTAAAAAAAGAAACTTATTTCTGTATTCTATATCACAGTTTAGCAGTTGACCATGCATACACTGATTCATGTTTTCATGTTTTGTTTCCATTTAATGAATTTTTTTTTATTATTCCATAACTAAATTCTAGAGTAAAATCCTCCCATAGAATTACAAAGGCTATAAATTTTTCAGTTGATATTATAACAGTTGAATTCATATTAATATTAAATTCTTTTTGGTTGGGTATTTTTAGAACCTATTTATTCTTATGGAAGAGGTAATAAATTTACAAGGTTATGATATTAGAGCCTATTTACCAGCAAAGGTAAACATCTCGCATCCATTAAAGGTTTCTACAGTTTTGGTTTCTTTTGAAAACTATAACTACCATTAATGGTTTGCTCTAAACACTGTATCCCCTACAATTTTGTAGTTAAAGGCTTTCACATGTTTGATAGGTTAACAAGGGAGAATGTTCTGATGCTTAATTCTGTTGAGAGTCTTGATGGAATCATTAAATACATCCATTGGCAACATATTCGTGGGGTTAACAAAAGCAACACTACTCCATGAGTCTTTTCATCAAGATTTACTACTAGGAATCTAATATATGTTTCATTACTCAACCATCTCCACATATATTTTCTAGAGGTAATTTGAATTAATGGAATGGTTTTTTTCCCATGGGTATTTGTTAAAGGGAAATCATTATGTGTAAAAGGAAGGAGAAGTGAAAAATTAGTTCCTTATAATCGATTTGCAAAAATTTCTACCTTCCCTCTCCCTTTCTCTTTCTAATTTCCTATTATAAAATATTTTATTTGAATGATTTTATGTGTTGTAAACTAAATAGAAACAATATTAGTATACCATTCTTAGTTAATTTTATTATCAAAATTTCTCATAAACTTAAAGTGAATATATTACTAACATGATTTTTACTTTCAAAAAAATTAAAACATTTATTTACATACCTAATAATTCTAGGTTATGTAACATAAAATCACCATCCCTCTTATATTTTTATAATTCTAATATAACATTACATGAAAAGTTTTCAAAAATCCTTAAATGATTTGCGGGTTATGAAAATGAGTAGATGGAAATGGATATAAAAATTTGATATGATTTGACCTTTCAACCAATTGTTAGGACGTATAATTTTTATTGTAGATTGTGTTTCTTGTGTGCATGTCATCATTTTCGAGCATTTTTTTTACATTATATCATCCCCCTTCAATAGTTTTATGATAATTTATGTTCTATTTCATTCCTTATTGATAATTCGGTGACAAATTATGTTCTGTAGTATGATCTATACCTTTTTTTTCTCATCAATATGAGTTTCATTTGAGGTTCTATTTTCTAAATGTTATTTTCACATTTATATGACATTAATGTTATTTTTTAGCGTGTTATATTTTACTGACTAAAAGTTTTTAATAGATTTTCCCAAACATTCACCAGGATGTATTTTTAGATAATGAACTGCAACCTATATGAAGGAAAATATAAACTAAATGACTCTAAAAAATGTCTGATAATATATCATTCAATTGTAATGTAATTGAAAAAAATACATTATTCTATTATTTCCAAATTAGATTATAATTTTATTATATAAGCTATACTGTTATTAACGTTTAAAAACATTCAGAACCTGTTTTTTTTACATTTTTAATAGGAAAATGTTGTTCTTTTCAATGAATTTATTTCATTTTTTTGGGTGTCTAATGACTACCCACTCTACACATAATAGCTTTCCCAGAATCATTTCCTCATCTATATTTACTATTACAAGGATCGTCATCAATGGGACGTCAACATCCATAATAGTCGATCCAATACAGAAACGACTCACACCACCACTGGGGAAATATTACTAACAAAGATGTCTCGAAAAAGAATATATTTAAAGGAACCTGTAGATAAATTTATAATGATTACCTGTTACATAAGTCACCCTTTTTTAGGATGAAACCCTTTGTAAATATTTTTTTATGCTTCCTTAGTTTCAAAAAATCTCATTAATGTTGACAGTCACAATATCAATTATTAAATTTTGATATTCATGACTATATATACTTATTTGTAATGTAGGCTACTCCATGTATATTATTTCTTCATGATCAAAATACATTTTCATTCATTTTCATATATAATTTTTTTTATACTATAATTATGATGTCTTGGAAAGATCCACAGCCCATACAGTATTATTTATAACTAACTTGTAATTTGAGCACATTTATCATTATTATTAATTTTTAACTTTTCCAAATATGTTTAAATTTTGAAAAAAAGATTCGACATTATTACTATGCACTAATTTTTTTTTTCATTACCATTCCCATTATTTACAAAAAAAATAACCACATGTAACTATAATATTCATTTTACCCATTTTTTTAGGAACTGTTTCTTCAAATCAGGTATATATTCGGTATCTTAATTGTATATTATTTTCTTTTGCTACATGTCATAGAAAATACTAGTTTTTTCGTCTACATCTACTACAAGTATAAGCATAAAAGATTTGCCATTATTTAAATGTTCCTGCTTCTCTAAGTTATACATTTATATTTATGGATTTATTATTGAATTGTATCCCTATTGTGAGAAAAGGGAGTTCTTACATATATGTAATACGTGTATCTATATTTGTTATTAAAGTGTTCCATTTTAACCACACATAGTATGTTTTTATAAAAATTATTGTATGTGAAGGTAAAAATATTTGATGAATGTGTATATCCACAACTCTTGGATTATTACATGTTCTTTTACCACTATAACTCCTCAACTCCTAGCTATGAATAGACCCAGACCCATAAACCTAATGATAGTCATCCATCTAATGGACAGGCTTAACATTCACCCGGTAGTGCACAAGGAGCATACATTCAGTTCCCACCTTCCCACCGGCCACATGCTCAGTCGAGCTATGGTCAGACAGATTCTTCTATTCCTCAGCCATTTGGTTTTGGAACTGCAACAATGATGTCTCGGTATGGTGTCCCACAGCATGGCGGGGCACTAGGGTCTCTCCCTGACAATGGAAATAGTGCATTTGCTACTGGTTACCCTCAAACTTCTATGTACTCTGCTTCCACTAATGCTTTTGCAGGTTCTGCTCAGCCGGCAGCTCCACAGAGCGGAGCTATAAAAGCCTCACCACAGAGTTGATGAAGTGTGGTCATGGTCAATCCCTTAAGGCTTATTACAAGGAATTCTTTAGTGATGTCATTTTATAAGTTTGAATTTGGAAGAATGATGGTCCGGGTGTTGAATGGCAGAGGCTTGATAACTTTATCATCAGGAATGCATGCATCTACATGTCTCTGTCATCTTCAGATTTTGCATGTTAGCTCACAAGACTTGGAATAAGATTTTGGTTCCAATTACTTTAAATCATGTTTGTACAAGTTGTTAGTTTTTGATTAAGAGTATCATATTTTAATTTTTTTATAGGAGTGTCTATGTTAAGTAACCAATATAGAATTCTGTTTGTACTAAGTACTTAAGACTCAAGATGCGTTGAATATCCAAACCATCCATGAATAGTATGATTAGTCACACTAATATCTTCGCTATATGCATTTTGTTCTCATACTATAGTAGTAAAAAAATATTTAGTAACAAAATTTCTTCAATAAATATTATAACAACATAATGAAAGCCATTTTATCTGTAAAAGCATGAAATTCATTGTGTGAGTTGTATTTTTAGGCGAAACATTCCATATGTATGAACATCCAATTGGACTATTTCTGTATTCAAATAGACATATAGACATATATATATATATAAACATATTCAAATAATCTTAAAATTTCTTATGAATGTAAATTAATGGTGTTATAATATTTTCATCATAATGTGTCATTTATTTATGATGATGATAGATTAAAAATATGAACTCCCAAATATATTACCTTTCAAAGAAACTACACTGAACGAAATCATGATTCCTACTAATCTTCACCCCAACATCTTCTCAATCCCATCAACTCCTTTCAAAATCCAGAAAACATTAAACTCTCTCTAGGATTCCTTTCACCATTTATCAATATCTCGCCTCTTAACTCCAACTTCACTTTCACCTCCACCTTTTGTTTTATCTATGTCTCTTATCTCTAACTCTTCCATTCCATCATGTTCCATCTTCATCGCAATGAGTATTCACTTTATTTCCTCATGTCACAGGCACCCCATTCATTTCATTTTCATAATTTTATTCTAAGCATTATATTATATACAACGACTTTCTATTCCATAGTGTTTCATCTTCATAACAATGACTTTACAATTTTTTTAAGATATTATGTTTTATAAATAGTAATTTATAGCTAATAATAAGAATTATTTTATAGCGCCATGCATCGCACATGTGGAGTACTAGTTGATTATTATTTTATGATTTCAATTTATATTTATATTTTTGTGAATAAATAATGTCATTATTTTGTTATGATATGCTCATTCGGTTCTTGTTCTATTAGTTTCAAATTAATGATAATGAATTTAAAATAATACAAGGAAATATTTTATGGGCGAGTTAAGGTGACCCTTGAGTTTTTTTTTTTAAATATTACATAATAATTTTCTAATAAAATTTTATATTCTAAAAAAATTACTATCAAGATATTTTATTTAAAAAAATTATTTGAATAGTACAAAAACATACTTTAATGGAATTTTTGGATATTTAATATTTTATAATAATATTTAATATTAAAAAAATTTATATTTGAAAAGTTTTAATTTGATATTACCAATAATATCCAACAATTTTGACCTTCAATTAACATTACCTTTTATTGTAACCTTCATTCCCCTTAACGAATAAAAACCAGTTTTATCGTGGTAATTGTTAAAATGATTATTGAGAGGATTAAACTAATAGATAAAGACTGAAAATCACCTAATATGGTAAAAATTTTATTATAAGATATATTTTCAAATTATCATTTTCATATATTCAAAATGATGAAAATTAATTTATATTAATTTCATAACATAATTATTTTTAATGGTGCCCTCCTCTCTTATACATAGCCACCATATCTCATATATTCTTCATAATTACTGAGACACCATGCTTGAAAAAAACACTAAAAACCTTTTCCCAGAATCCTTAGATAAATTATTAAGGTTATATAATTTTTTAAAGTATATTCCTCGGGTCCTTATAGAGAGTTATAAAAGTGGGTTTACAAAGAAAATGTAATCGTCTCAATTGTGAATTTTCATTTTTCTTCTTATTCTACATCTTTCAATCCTATCAAAACTATTTTTATATAAAGAATAATTGTCTCTCATATAATAAGGTGTTATTTTTAATTTAAAAACCTTATTCATCTCATTTTATTATCAAATAGGAAATGAATCCATCTTTCATGCATATGTGTAGACTACCGCCTAAAAAACAGTTATATTTCGTTTTACATCACCACCTTTCATAACCCATTATTGTTATGGATTTAATATATTTATATGTGTGTGTGTGTGTGTTATATTAATGACATAGTTATGATTCATTAGATATAATATATCATCTATATTCATACCATTCCAACCGTTTATAATGAAATCATTACACATACCTACATAAATACCATTGTATCTTTATAGAAATATTCATAATTACTCAAAAAAGCAATATCTCATGGATAGTAAAAGTGTTTAATTTATTATTTGTATTTACTTTTTATGACAGGATAATTATTTTGGACAGGTAATATCATATATTCTTTATTTATTTTCCATCCAATGATAACTAAAATCATCGCTCATAGTACATGATGACTACAACATTACAAGTTGATGTAATTTGTTTTTGGTAACTCTTTATCTAATAGACAATAATATTATAGTTTGTCTATAAAAATGAAAACTATTTTTTGAAAAATACTCAAGATGTTATCAAAAAATGACCCCATTGACCATATTCAACCCACACAATTCATTTTTCTATTATGAAATGAACATCCTCAAAATAACCAATGTGAACTTTTGATTATGAAGTAAAATATATCTTTGAAATTAATGAAATTAATGGATTATTGATTAGTTAAGAAACCATGAAAATATTATTAAATAGTTAAATAATTAACATAAGTTTTATATGTAGGAATTAATTTACGTACATAGCAAGTATGGACTCAAAGTAAGTGGTTTTGAACACAATTTCCTTTAATTGGGTTATTAAACAACTTTGTTGTATTTTTTATTCTATTATTATAATTTTATTAATATATAAATTTTATTATATAGTATTTCCAATTATTTTTATTTATTTATATTCACAAAATCAAATCATGTACTAATTATCACATAAATGTTATAAATTTTGAAAGGGTTCTCATAGTCTCATTTTCAATTTTTTGAGACATTATTAATGTTTTGAATCATCTGTTATTTTATATGGTTAACATAGTACCCCATTAATATGAATACACATATTACTTCATTGATTTTTTTTTAAAAACAATTACATTTTTTCCATTCATTAAATGGTTTGTTTATACAGGAATTATCCATGGTACAATAATTTATTATCTCTAATATTATTCTTTGAGAAATATTTATATTGATAAACCAATATTAGTTTATATGAAGTTTAAGGTCACATATTTTATAGGTATTCCCCTCCTCATTATTGGCTGAAAAAATTATATTTCAGTTTTTCTTCTCCTTTTAAAATCTTTTCAAATGAGCCTTCTCTTTAAGGGTGAAGAGATTTTTCCAAGGAAAATGATTGATTGTTGGGGGTTATATATTTTTAAAAATTAAGGGTGTCTCATTATAAATACATCAATGGGATTACAAGAGTTGTTAGTGGTCTCAAAATGAATTTTAGGTCGTTATGATTCTTTCTTCATATTATATGATTAGATCTATATGGTGGACACTTTGACCCCAAGAATGGTTAACACAAAGTGGACCTATTCTCGGCCAAATTACATCAACATGTTTACAATATAAAAATTCTATTTGTTGAAAAAACTGTTTCACCCAATAAAACAATTTATCTTGGTTATCATAACCCAAAATGAAATTTATTTGGGATATCTCTTATATTTAGTAATTCATTTCATCATTTTTGGTTAACGTAATTAATATCATGGGACCAATGGTTTTAAAGAACACTGTGTGAATATTTTTTTCATCCACAATTTAGCCTTATCTCTTGATCCAATGGGTGAATACATAAATTAGTTGTGGTATTACTTCATATAAAAATGAATCAATGAATTATTTTATGTTTGATGAGTTCCTATTCTTCGGTTTACCACATTATATTATTTTATTATCTTTTATCATGGTGTGATCTCTTGACCACCATTGAATCAGTTTTTACAAAGAAATTTGTGTGGTCAACATTTTCCAAGTGATGTACTAATCCATCATTATTCATTGGTGTTACCTATTGAATTTGTGTACTTGTTCACCAGATAATTTTATGCTTTTGAGGACAAGGTATTTTGTTCTATTTATATTTATTTATGTGTGTTTAATATCATGAAATTGCATCAACAAAAAGTGTGTGCCAACTAATAGAATAATGGGTATTGATAATCATGTGTTCGGTATACACCTTAGATCTCCTTGGAATTATTATTTTTTAGACATGATTTGGGACACCCATAGGGTGATCTTACCCCTAGAAAATAATGAACTAACTATTGGCTGAAAACATGGATTATTGTGACGTGAGACCTTATGTGATTACATAAGATAAGATCACATTGAAAATGGCTTATTTGTTTATTGAAATTAATGGTGACACTTTTATATGATATGTATGTGTACAATGTAATGTTAATGTTATAAGACATAACATAATAACAAAAATGGAATATAAAGATAAAAGGTAATTGGATGGATTTAAATTTTGAGCTTATGATGTATGTTGTGTTATTCTTTCAATTATGAATTGCATTATAGATTATGATGTAACACATATATGTATTGGTGCGATTATTTTATAATTCATTTATATCTTGGCTATGTTATGATTTAATATTAAAATAGAGGGGCCTTCATTGTTATGATGTAATGGTTATTGGACTTTTCACATTTATGATGTAATTTTAATAAAGATTCCCTTAGAAATAATGAAATTCGTATATAGAGGGGTGAAGCTATTTCTAGCGAAATGCTTATACATAGGTATTTTTACTAGTTTTTTTATTATTCCATGGACTAGATGTTGTGGTTGTATTAGTGATGCTACATTCATATAGAAATTATAGCATGATGTTGAATAATTTTGATTGTTATATTCAATTAATGGATTAATTAATACAAATTTTTATCTCTTTATTGCATGTACTTATGATCAAATTGGTTTTGTTTATACATGGTTGTGTTGACCTACTAAGTTATAATAACACGCTATTCAGTTCTCCATTTCATTCCCATGTATATTACATATATATAGTTTAGGAAAATGGAAATGGATCATGTTGTTGATTTTTGATAGCTAAATAGTTTGTAAGTTAGATATAGGACCCACAAGGGATTTAAGACTGTGGACTTTTGAGTTTATCTTTCTTGGATATTAATTTACCTTCATAAAATCCATTATGTCATTTAGTTACATTTTATCCTTATATTACAGGGTTTATTGAAAATTCTTTTACTTGGTTCTTAAATTATATTCTTATTTTATGATGTATTATTTTTGGTATTTCATGTAAACTAATATATTTTTATTTTAGCAATATTGAAACTATGTACCAAAGGTTATAGTCTTCCAAAAAGGTTTAGAAAACCCATATTATTGTTCTGATTCCTTTGGATCATGGGGTGGCATGATTGAGGTCTATTAACTAACCTAATTATGGCATGTGAGAGAGTTTCAGATTATGGGATGTTTCAAAGTGGTGTTAGTGGAGATCAGGTTTTCATTTCTATTGACTTGCTATTTGGGAAAGGTATTAATGAGATGACAATATGTTAGGAATTGGTAATGAGTATCAACACTAGAGTAGTTAACCCATATATGGGGAAAATTAATGTTTCCATGGATGGGATTGTTGTTCTTGTTGTTCATTTGTTGCAGTTGAGATAATTACACCATGGGGGATTCAAATGTTGTGTGTATTATAGTTTCTTGATGTTTATACTCATGAACCTATATAGAATGATTTAAGTTTTCATAAATCATGATAGAGATGCAGTTATGTGTATTTATATGAATAATTGAGGATAAAGACATATTAATTCAATGAGATATATTTTACTATATGAAATATGAGTTGAGAACTGTGTTATATATATTAAATGAAATTAATTAACTATTATTTCATTCAAATTAACTTTTTTTTCTATATATAAAGAGTCCAAGTGCCTTTGGTTATCTAGTTTTGACACTTGTATATGTTTATCATATTGTTATGTAGTGTCCTACGATGTGAATTTGTCTTATTGAGAAATATTCCTATTCGTTTTCTTCGAATTGAGCATCATGAGAGAAAAACACTCTACTATTATAACAAATACGAAATGGTGATTCTTATAGATCTTGATGATCAAGTGGCTGTCCACCATTGCGACAACCTATTTTGGGCCATGAAATCTATGGAATGAGATGGTTCTTACATAAAACCATTGATTCTTGATGTGATGGGATAGTTTCCGATACAGTATCCAACTATGTTTAGCAGGGAGGGAGGCCTCTAAGAAGCCAAATTCCGGATTTAATCTATTCATATGACCTACAAGAACTCTGAGACAGCCACATATAAGAGGGTGAATCTTGTTATGTACATTCATTGTGGTCCCTTCCAAAAATGATGGTAAATCTAGAGAAAATTGTTTGTAAGAAGAGATATACTATAAGGACATAAAGGAAAATTTCATATTCCACTTCTATTGTGAAACATTGAGTTATGATATGGAATGTGAGTTCATGATCCTAGAACAAGAGTGCCTATTGGCGATGAACTATTATGGACATTTTCACTTACATGTAATGCCTTTATGTAGCTATAGAGGCCGATGAGATATCCATGGAGAGTTGTTTCCAAGATAGGTTTCACTATGAGATAATATCACAGGTGAATATTTATCTATCTACTATCATTTTCAGAAAAGATGATGTATGCTCGGATCACTGAAGGGAAATTGAGAGTGGCACTAAATAGTGTATTGGCAGTTTCAATATAGAGGACTGGTATATAATTTCTACTGTATGTAGTTTCCACTATAATAGTTCTGTCCAAGGAAAAAGTGGGATTAGTTGTCATGGTAGTGGGGATCAATATTTTGACTATTTTCCATTATATTGATAATAATATTGAATACTAGTACCCATGTAGCCTTAGTGATTGTACCCTAATATAGAGTGGCGTAATAATGGTAGGATGGGCCATTTGTAGAGGTTTTATAGGGGTATAGAATCAGAGAATTGGTTTAAGATATAGATAGGTGAATGGTTCTTAGAAGAACTAATCTAACCCTCATTAGAATGGTAGTTGGACATATATAGGGTGTTCTATTCGTTACATGTGATGTGGTGCCCTATTTCTGGGGTGGCATTACCACTCAGAATGATAAACATAGGGGAGTTATACATGATCTGAGGGAATATGGGAAAGTTAGTTATATACGATGTCGTCTACTGTAGCTCATTGGGAATCCTGAACATTTACAATAATATGTAAAATTATTGTATCATCAACTGATGAATGTGTTTTCTGATACAATAAAATCAAAATGATTTATATTTCCATTTTTTAAAATGTTTCGGGATTGGTTATGGAAATATTGTATGGTGTTTTTACTATCGAGACACCATAGTGAGTGCAATTAATAAATATATAATATTACATGGTATGTAATCTTTAAATTGGTGGTTATAATTAATGTTGGGAACTTGTTTGTTGTAAATTTACGGTTTTTATTTTATTTTTTGTATGGATTTTATATTAATATAATAAGACCATATTTATTGTTATCAGAGGATTGTTACAATTATATATATATAAATAGGTATCTATTTCAACTAAGGTGAGTGGGATCATTGAGCTTGTTGTGTAAGACCCATTTAGTGTATATTGGATTGTTTCATGGCATAGATATAATTTATTTCACTTTATGATAGTGTAATATAGAGATATACTTTTCCTCTAATGGTATACCATTTCAGTATGTTTTTTCTAATTAGTTACATGAATTATCACTTGAGGTGGTGGGAGATTATTTTCATGAACTTGTTGTTGGTGGGAGTATATTTAGTTTCAATCACACATTATAGGATCGAAGTAATGAAGTATTGGTTGCTAAAGGTTTAGTTCGAAAATATGGAAGCTAAGGGTTTTTTAAGACCGAGTACATAATAATGGGGTTCCCTCATTCTTTTTTTCAAGAAGTATGATGTGGAATTGTTATTGTGTGTGGAATAATAGAGATTGATATAGATGATTGGTCAGAACTAATAGCCCCTTACATGCATTGATGATCTCTAAATTTAGCTGAAAGGGTCTATATTTTCTCTAATATTTACTTGAGATCAGGGTACCATCAATTGATAGTGAGATCATAAGACATAACTTATACAGCTTTGAGTATAACTTATGGCCTCTATGAGTTCATGGTGATGTTGTTCGATCATATGAATTCACTGGTGATAATAATGTACATGATGAATATGATCAATAATCCTTTTTTGGATGAGTTTTTATTGGTTTTCAATGTTGAAATTTTAGTTTAATTCTTGTTATCATAATATTATTCCCAACAACTTTTTGAGTATATTGAGAGAGAATCGACATTATTCCATGATATATTAATGTAGTTTATTGATTAATAATGTTTACTTTATAGGACATATCATCAAATAGGAAGGAGTGTTATTGGACCCAGAAAGAATTATAAACATAGTTGTATGGGGGAGGCCAAAAAAGGTCTTCATGATTCAAATTTTTATGGGTATTTTATGTAATTATTAGTGTCTTATCTAGGAATTTTCCATATGGAAGAACCAATGATTATGATGACAAAGATATTTGTGATATTTGTTTTGTTTAATTCTTCTGGGTGATATTTTTTTGTTCTTAAGGGAAGGTTAGCCTCTACAACAATCCTCAATATTCCTATGTTGGTTAGGGCACTTGCAATGTATAATGATGCATCAGAAGTTGGACTATGATACATTCTTATGAAAGAGGATCGAGTTGTTTCATATGAATCCAAATAGTTGATACATCATGAGGGGAATCATCTTACTCGTGATTTGATGTTATTAGTAGTTTTATACACCCATATATGTTGGATTGAATACACTTTGGACAAGAAGATTTTTTTGGACATGGACCATAATATCCCTAGGTATATATTTTCTCAGCGGGACCTCAACCAATAGTATAGGAGGTGGGTAGATTTTTTATAATATTTCAACACTGAAATAGCTTATAAACCATTAAAGGGAAACATAATTATTGATTCCTTGATCTAGACTACACAGGCATAGTAGATTTGGTAATCTTGCAACATGGGGTGGATAGTGCCAATATTTTAGATAAGAATCCAGATGTTTATGAGTCCTAGTGATAATTATATATTAATTAATTATCAATTGTACTAGTTTTTTATACTGGATTAAAACTGATATGTTATCTGATCAAAAGTGAATAACTTCGATGGACATCATATATGGTGGGAGGCCACCATTAAGATGGTCTCTTAGAAGATGAGATGTTATTACTTTATATTACTAAAAATGGGTTCCAACAGGCTTATAGTAGGAGATGATGTGTGAGTTTCACACATCAATATGGGATGTACAGCTTGATGTGACAATGATTTTGTGTGATCTCATTTGAAAGTAATGGTTTCACTGAATGAATAAAGAAGTAATAGGATTCTTAGTTAGATTATTCTCCTATTAGAATGTGAAAGATGAGCACCATATTCCATTAAGGATATTACTATCTCTTCCCATTCATTAATTTAAATTTGATTATGTCACTAGATACATTGTAATAGGATTACACATGACACCTCGAATGTGTGATTTATTATGTGAAATTAAAGATTAATCGACGATGGTAACCCACTTCATGACCATTAATGATACTTTAACTATTTATTTTGTAGGTAGTATTTGTATATGAGAGATATTTTAGTTGAATTTTGTTATGAGGGGCATTGAATATGGTTGACATTCTTGTTTAACTTCTCGATTTTTTATAGGGTCTTTAAAATGAATTGGGATTACAAGTTCTCGTGAGTACAACCTATCAAACACAGACTGTTGGTCAAACTTAACAAAACATTCCTATTGTATAATATATGATTTCATCATGTTTTTTGGATTTAGGTGGATTATGTAAATAGTATATAGAAGTCATATTGTTTTTATAAGGTAATATCTTCCGTAAATTGAGACATATAAGAACTTTTAAGTCTCATTACAAAAGTCCATTCCATTTTCCTCTTTTTTGGATGGATGATGGAGTGTCAATATTCATTATACATAGTCTCATGATAGAGAGATCTGTGAATTTTTATTGATTATGAAGGAATTTGTTTCCTAACAGAAAATGTAGATATCATATGATGGCTAGTAGAGACAACGTCTGATCGTTAAGGGGGTTATTCTTGTTTTCTTTATGGTTTTACCTGGGATGTAAAAATGTTATATTAGGAAATAGGGATAGATATCACCTAGTATTGTTGGAATGATCTAGATAATTGAAATTGTTGGTTCAGTGGAATTCCACTTGATCATTCCATATCACTATAATCACATACACAATGTGTTTCACGTGTATCAACTTCAAATATATCTCTCCAAACCATCTAATATTGTAGATTATTGTGACATGGATCATAATGTATATGCATCAATTAAGTAGATTCCGACATTAATTGTGGACTATAGTTATAAGTATAAATTATGAAATTATACACATACAGTATTATTTCATTGGTATAAGGTTTTTTTTCATGGGGAGACATTAGAGGGAAAATTTGGTATGGAAGAATAGTGTAGGGACATTTTCGGTGAGACCCAAACTGGTGCATGTAAAAGATTAAATGTGAGATGTTATATGTAGTGGTGTTTATAATATCCTATATTATGAAGTTACACCACAATTGAGTTCTTTTCGAACAACTTTTATTTTATAGTTCTTCTATTCTTAAAATATTTGTGGTCAATTATTTTCCTTTTTAGTGGAGATCTATTTTTTGTGAAAAATAACCTAAATTTTATGGATGTGTTCCATTTATTTAATTAATGGAGTCAATCTAGAAAATTTTCAATTGTAATATTAGGATTATCTATCATTTTGGAAAGATTCATATGTGGGATTTTATCATTGTGAGAAATAATATTTGAGATCAATAATCTAGAAAGAATCACATCATTAATGGTTTACATAATGAGAACATGTTTCTTGTTGGATGACAAGAACCTACTTATACTACGAAAAGATAACATTCTATTGAATTTGAGGTCATTGATATCAAAAAAAATTAATATTTATGTATCCTACTTACACATTTAATGAGTATAGAAAGGTTTTCGACAACATGTAATGAATATTGATGCCTAACCAAAAAAATATAAAACAACAAAAAAGCAAAATTAATATAGGAAATTGTATAGAATCTTGGAAATAATAGTCCAAAATGAGAGTTTAATGGAATGTTTAAGGGTGTAATGAATAAAAAAATTGAGAAAAAACAACCAAAGGGTCAAAATATGGTCCTATGGATACTTTAAACCGATGGAAAGATGATATAATATTCTAATTGAATTAATATAATTGTTTAGGACTTGTGAAATTGTTGAGATTCAATTGTAAGACACTTAAATGAACATCAACATCTGTATGAACCTTCATGATCCTTTATTATTTGATCCTGACCCTTGAACTAATCCATTCATTTTTTAGAAGAGTTTCAAGAAAAATATTTCGGTATAATATACATTATTCAATTATCCAAAGTGAAATGTTTCCCTACAATCAATTGTCTGTTATTAGGTAGTCATAAATGATTCATATAAATAAACAAAAAATCTCATTAAACTAAATAAATTCACTAAGAAATTAAAATAAAAAATTAGAAATGATAAAATAAAATAATAAAATACGGGCCAAGTTATATAATCTATTTAACTACTCATTAAAATAGAAATACAAGAATCATTAGAAAATATAATAAAAAACAACTCTTACGAGATTATTTCCAAAAACTTTTGCTCTAGATCCTACTTTCATCCCATTTTCCTATCAATATATTGGGAAAGGTCAGATGGTCTTCATGATGAATTAGAATAATTGATAGATATAGAGTGGATGTTTCTCATGTGTGGATACCTTCTACTTGAGAGATGTCATTTCTTGGTGGTTACTGAATCCCCTCCAAGACTCTTTTTGTGTACAATGAACCACCCATGCACTTCTAATCTATCATTCCACTCATTTTTTTGGTATTCCCCTATCCTCTCATCATCTGTTTCTAGTGTAACTCTAGGTGAGTGCCATTCCATTTTTAATAGAATATTCTCCACACATGAACTTCCCATAGTTTGGACCCCCTACATACAGAAGTAAATGTAAATGAATTGAATTATGATAAATAAATTATTACATGTATATAAATATGTTAATATAAATTATAAAACTATAAAAATATAACTTCTTACTAAAAAATATACCTATATTCAATTAATATATATATATATATAATATTTAATATATATACATTTGTAAATAAATATATATACAATTATTATTAAAATTATTACAATAAAATATTTTGGGTTTATGATTATATATAAATAAATTTAAAACAAAAAATATGAAGGGGTGTTTTATCAGGATAAAGGAATGATGAATGTGGTGTTAAGATTCACATAGGGGGTGGTTCAGGAGATGAAGCTGGTGAAAATAGAAACCTTATTGCTTTGGTGTCTTTGAATGAAGGAGGAGGTAGATTTCAGCCTTCAATAATGACTATGGGGCGGCTCAAGGGAGAGGTGGTTATTCATTATAGTAGTTTGTGGGATATTCTCTATCCATCCTCAGTGGCCTGTGGTGGTGCGAGGTTGGTTCATTGGAATGTGGAAACTGGGGTGGCATTTGATGACATCAGGATTGGCTACGTTCTTCCAGATCTGAAGGCTTAGATGGGATCATTCTTCACATTTTTTCTATGTTGAATTAGGTTATTTCGAGTCTTAAATGTGATTTTTTTTGTTCTATTATGCTTTATCGATGGTATGAACTCATCGATGCTCTTGACATTGATTTTTTGGTAACTCAAAATTGGATTAGTGAGGAGGATGCAATGATTGGGAGGAGATGGTTGAGGGAGATAATCCATCGGCGATGGATTGGGAGAGGTGGGTAAAGGTGCCATCAGTGGGTCATGGTTGAACTAACAAGTGACTCATTTATGAAAGCAGACAATGGGTGGAGGATCTGCAATTGGGGCTAGCCAGGTGGTGGGGCATGCTAATGTTGTTGGTATTTCCAATAGTGGGAAATGGTGGGAGGAATCACTTTTGGAATTTGAAATGGTAGGTGATGTAGACTCTATTAGAAAATGTCAATGGTGGATGTAGGAGCTAGGGAAATGGTGGGTCCATCCTAATGGTGGATGTATCCTCAATTTTTATACCACCAAATTCTGGTGCTAGATATATCCTCTAGTTTGGTGGTGGGATTGTGGTATCACCTAAATAAATATAAATAATTACAAAAATGAACACAATTATTTTTTTTAAAAAATACTATATAATGTACTTTATTTATATATCAAAAAATTATTCAATAAATAAATAAACAATAAAAGTAATATTCTAATTAAAAATTTAATTTTTAAAAAACCAAATAATAATAAATATAAATTATTCAATAGAAAATGTAATTTAAATTTAAAAAAAATTAAATTAAAAAAAAATATTATGCTTAAATTATTGAACAAATAAAGGGTAAATATAAAATTAAAATATATTTAAAAAACATCATATAAAAATATCTGCAGAATAGAATTAAAATGTTAAAATAAATCTCTTAATGTTCTAAAACAAATTTTAGATTTATTTATATTAAAATTGAAATGATGAAATTATTGAAATGTTGAATTTTTTTTAAAGATGAAATTAACCAAACTAAAAAAATAATGAAACAATCCATTAAATGAAAATAAAATTTAAATAATAAAATATTAAATAACATTAATTATATTTATATAAATAATAAATGAAATAGAAAAATGATATAAAATAAATTAAATAATGATTTTGAAATCTAAAAATGAAATAATACAAGAATTAAATGAAAAAAAATTAAAAATTAAAATTAAAAAAAAACATAAAACATGGAATAAAATTATATATTTAGTAATTAATTTTAAATTATTCACAAATAGATCAAGATACATAACAAAATTCATAAATATGACAAAAAATAACATTTTAAAAAATTTACTATTCAAAAGACGACAAATGTTAATTTTGAAACAAAATACATAATTATAATAATAAAAAAGCGACCAAAATGTTAAAAAGGTTTTGAAATAAGGTAATGAAAAATTCACTCCCACCCTCACACACAAAATCAATTACAATACTTGGAACTTCTATGTGTTTTATTGATTAACAAAAACTGAAACAAGAAAACACCATCATGGTTATATTCTTTGTGACTCAAAATCTATGGAGATAAAAAATCCCTCCACTACTTAAAAATATGTAATCCTAAGTGAATATTATCAAATACCATATCTCCATTAAAAATATATTCTATTAACAAGAATTTAATTGGTTAGATTATATTGGAATTAAAACATTATCAAAAGGAATAATTAATTTTCACTCTCTCCTATGATCCAGAAAAGTATGATACATTTTTTTATCACTTCAATAATTCATCACAAATGATAAATAAATATATTAATTGTACCCATTTTAATTTGGGTTAAAAATTCCACTCTCTGAAATGAGTTCATTTTGACAAGGCACATTATTTATTTTACCAAGATATATTTATTACGGATAATATTGGGAAAATAAAATATTGAGTTAGAAAATGACTTATATTTATTCAAAGAAATATACCATAGGATTCTTTCTCAGAGACACTACATGGGATTCCCTTTTACCATTTCACTCTAGATTAAATATGCTAAAATTATTATTATTTTATTTTATTCAATAAATAGTTTGCTCAAAAAGAGTTTGTATCCATAGTTTGGGTTAAAATTTATTGTTCTATAAAATTATAATTTGAATTCCGTAATACTATCCCCCATCCCACCCCCTTCCCTAGTTCCAAATGAGAATTTCCATAAGAACAATAGGCACAAACACTCAACACTCAATCCTTTCTTATCGTTTCATACTCCTTGAACGCCTCCACAAATATTTCATTTATTACATAATTAGGATGCAATGAAATACTACTTTTTCTATTTTATTTTGATTTATGGGTAATCAATTTACAAAAATATAATGTATTTACATTTTGAATGGGATGAAATTTGAATATATAAAAGTTTTTTATGTGTAATCCATGATGTATAGGTAATATTTTTGAAGGCCCCACCATAATAAATAATTCACATAATAATCCAAATTATGATTCTCATAGTTGGAAGCATTTTACATAAAAAAATTATTCAATTAAGTAGTATATGTTTTGGGGAATCTGTTTCAAGAAAATAAAATTAACAATTTAAAAACAAATATTACAAAAATCATCTAAAAATAAACTATTAGCCACCACAAAACAAGAAATCATAGACATTAATTTTAAAATTTTAAATTCATTTGATGAATTGAGGAACAATATTCGAAGGAGTAGAAAAAATTAACTTGTAATTTCACAGTAAATTAAATCAAACTAGTAGAATCACATAAAATTTAATAAATAATGTGAATATGTTCCTCCCAAAATATGCTGAACATATTTTCTATTTTTAACATCATGGTTATATTCTCAATTATAGAAATGAAATGTTCATCTATTAAAAAAATTAATGTTACTTCAAAATGAAAAAATGGAAAGATAAAGAATAATTAAATAGGCATATTTAAAATAGACCATCATTTGAGTTGAGCGAAGTTTCATCTCATGTTCTTCTATTAGATGATTCCCTATAGGATGGATGGTTTATAAAATTATTCCAATATAAAATAATTATCACAACCAACCACATCCACTATACCACCTACAACTCATGAAAAATGGTAACTAGAAATAAAAATATCATATTCATGAAAAAAATGTCTGTCAATGGTAATATGGGTAATAATGGTTCTCCAATAAAGTGAGACACCCAATGTAGAAAGTATAATTAATCACAAAAAAATTTAATGTATAATATAATGAAATGATGGGTTTCCTCCTATGAAGTTGTAGGTTTAATATCCCCATAAAAAAAAATTTTTTTTTCTAAAAAAATACCTAAACATGATCATTAAATGGGTATGAATTTTTAAAGGTTGTCACATCACTATCTTCTAAGGAATGAATAGTTTTAACTCTCATGAAATTCCCATTTTAACCATAAATTATCATTCTCTAAAATTAATCCAACAGAGTAGTTGGCAACTTGTTTTCTAGCTTATCATATCCTCTAAAATACACTTTCTCAACTCAAAAAATTTTAAGCAGCAACCTTTTAAAATAACTTCATTGATCAAGAATTATTTCGAAAATACCCCCAGAAATATGTACATATAAACTCATAAAAATAAGATATTATTGTCGTAAAATCCACAATATCTAATGTAAAAAGTATAAACAATTCTTGCACATAAAAAGTCAATAATAGTCTCATATGAGGGAAATATATTTATTTTCCCAATGACATTTTCCAATGTACAAATAAGACTAAAATTATGTGAGCCTATAATTTTCTAGTTTTAAGTGAATACACATAGAAAAATGTTATTAGGAAATACTTTTTATAGGAATTAAATCTATTCATAATGGCAGTCATCATGCTTTCAATAGGTTTGAAACCAAAACGCTCCCCTTCTTCTAGAACTTTCAAACTTTCATCTTCAAAAGGGGAAAAATCATAAACAGTTTTCGATAGTCAATAATAATTTTTTACTTAAACTATGGAATGGGTTATATGGAATGAATTACCACACAAACAGTATGGTGGGTGGAAGCATTAGTAGCCTGGGTTAAACATTCCATGGGATAGAGAATCGTTATCTCTATGGCCTCAATAGGAAAGAACCACACCCACACCTATCATAAATCTTGAAACATGTATTCTCAATAACATCAATAAAATAATATAGAACCTCAGGTTATTGCTTCTCAAAAACCAAAAATATAATCCACATCATCCACAAATTGGAGGGTCATTTTCCATTCAGACACATCAATTATTTCACCCCTGGTAGTAAGTAAGAGTATCATAAATATTATTAGAAACTTTTAATAACATAACATATCCATAATTTGAAATTTATTAGGAATTTTTTGTTTCCATACACTCTCTAATATTTCATCCACCATTCCATAGGGATTTGTGTGTGAATTATTAGATAGGTAAAGAGTAATAGAAATAAAAGAGAAATAAATATTGGTTTCAAATACCAATGGCTTGGATTTTTGAAGAAGGAAAAGGGAATCTGATTTATACTCACTCCTATATCACAAAGACATTTCATTTTCACACTTCATTCTATTCGACATTGAATATAAAAGGATTCCAAGGTCCTTACGATATAGAGTAAACATCCTCAAAAGAACAACACTACACTCTTCATTAACTGTTATGGTATCAAATTTTTTTCACTTAATTTTTGTTTTTGAAACCTCTTGGTGAATTTGAAATATGACATAACTTTATCAAAATAATCACAAAAATTAATTTTCATGGTGAAGGTTTAAATAATATTCAATAATTATAGATAATAAGTTTTATCAATCTTTTTCAGTCATTTGGATGTGGGAATGAAAGGTGCATAATTTTATAAAATTGGTTGATTGTTCACCAACTACATACCCAATATTATTTATTCACTATTTAATAAAATAACATATCATTTTCCATAGGCATTTTACTTTTTCAATTATTGGTTAAATATTTTTTTCATTGTTGACCTAGTAGTCTTGATTTCCACATTGAGAATTGTTCGGGTTTCCATTGTCAAAAACAACATTTTCATCTTTTTTAATATCCAATGGTTTTTATTTTAAAATTTTTCTGGGATTGAATTTCAAATAATTTGGTGATTTAAATTACATTATTTAGTGGATTTGGAGTTTTAGTTCTAGGAAGAATTACCTTGTCCCTTCTTCCTATATTTTTATCCATTTGAACCACTTGATGTTATAAATTTTGAATCTTAGTATCTATATATTTAATTTTTGAAATAATTACACCAAACTCTCACTTAAAAATTCCATTTAATTCACCATTTTATCTAGATGAATCATCCCTATACATATTTTTTAAAAGATCTATTTTGGATGTGGTTGGTAATTCGGCGATGTGGGCTACTTGATCACATCTATACTTTACATTATATTTTTTAATGTTTTTTGTATCATGAATTGTATTATTTTGAAATGTGATAATTTCCCTTATTCATAGATCGTTCAACAATGAAATGAGATTTCTCTTCATATTATATAGGGAGTAAAATGATAAGACAACATCTCTTATTATGACCTAACATCCATATCGAAAACACTGCTCCCCAAAAAATATATCATCCATAAAACAATATTGGGGTATGGTTTCATCTCTATAGATGGCTCTATCTCTTATCCTATTGTGATGATATTTTTGGGTATTCCTAACAAAAAATTATTTCATCTCATCAGCAATGGTGTCAAAGAAGTTATTCAACTATACTAGTCAAAAAAATTTATTGTTTTAATGTATATGGGTACTGTAAAAAACATTTATTAGAAGGTGGGTATCTATCTATTGGTTGGTGATTTTTTTGAGAATACTTATAGACCAATCACGTTCCTAATGAAACAACTCTCCATTATCCTGGAATGTTCCAATGATCATATTCCCCTAATTTATGGTTGTTCTCCTAGGGTAAACAATGCAGACAAAAGCATTGAAAACCGCATCAATATTTTTAATTATTTACTCGTCCATGTAATGAAACCAAGTCCTAAACCTTCCTGTGATATTCAAAGGTAATAGTATCAACCTAAACTACTCATAACTAAAATATCACAATGTTAAATACACTAAAGAATAATAAAATTCACTACTAATCTCTACGGAGTCGTTGGAAGGCAGTACATTGAAAAATGGAAGTTGAGAGTGATGATACTGCTTAATATAATTTATCATAGACCTAGTGAAAAAACTAATGCATGAAGGGTTACCCGAAATGGTTGGAATTTGTCACTCCATATGTCTAGGATTATCATGGGTAGGAACTAGTGTTTTTGGTACATTCATGGAATTATATTAAGCTCTTCCTAAATCTCCATTTCCAAAATTTTAAATTCAAAAATTTCATTCATTTTATATGTATAGGACAATACTTGTTTATTTCTAAAACATTAGTGTGTAGATATGACTTCAGATACGTTGTGTGTATATAAAAGAGGAGACATAATTGTGTTTTATTTATAATATTTTTTGTTTTTTATTCTGATTTAAATATTTTAGTTTTATATTTTTTTGTCTATTTTTTTATTTTTTTAACTGTAATCACATTCCTTCCATGAAAACAGTGCCAAATTTGACAATTAGGTATTTAGAATGCTGTAAATATATAACTTTTATTAGCTACTAAAACTAATATTGTTGTAAAAAATGTGTTGAAAAACATAGAAATACTAATTTTGTGGGCCCATAACAATTTGAAAACAAGAAAATAAAACAAATTTAAAATGTTAGTAAACAGTTGAGACCATTGGAAATAGTTGGATAATATGAGGCTGAAATGGAATGTCTGAGGATGTAGTGAATGAAAAGAATATAAAGATACAACTAATTGATTATATTAGGCTCCTCAAGATTCTTTTAATTAATTAAAATATGGTGTAATGTTATACTTTAATTAATCTAATTGTACAGTGCTTCAGAAATGGTGTAGATTCACTAAGGAGTCACTTTAGTGAACATCCAATGCATGATGAACCTTCTAAAGCCTTGATTTTTTTCATAACCATTAATGTAATTTCTTTATTATAGAGAATTGATTCATTTAACTTTTCTTATTTTCATTACTTCATTCAATTATCCAATGTGGCATTATTAACAAACCTCACCTATTGGTTATTGGTTAGTGATAAATAATTCACATAAATAAATATAAAAGAAAATTAAATAAATAAATTCACTAAAAACAAAATTAACTAAAAATAATGGGTAAACTGAAAAACAATCCCATCCTGGGTTCTCTATACTATAAAATACTCATAAAAATTGAAAAATATAAGTCTAGATAATATAGACTTTTATATATCTCAAGATAGTTTATTCCCTCAAGCTCTAAATTGGTATCTTTCTTCTTAATCCATTACATATCAATGGATGGTGAATCTTCAGATGGTAGTATATATTTTTTGGAAGAATAGATGTATCTAGAAGGGATGTGTATCATAAATGTATGCCTCATACGGGAGAGATGGAGTGTCTAGATGGGTCTCTAATCCCTTTATGGAATCATCTTATATTAACCGAAAATGTAATGACCCAAAAATTTATAAATAAAATTCTCCTTTAATTTAATAAATTGTATAATTATGTTTTATATTTATATAAAACTCATGAACTTATTTAATTTAATTATATCTTATATTATTTAAAATACCATTTTGAATCGTTACCATTTATTATATTGACGTTTAATATGGATCAAATGATTAGTACAAATATAGGGTATTACAAAATACAATTGACACACACACAATTGTAATGGACGAAACTAGTAGGATCATACCATATAAATCACATTTATCATAGATTCCTATAGAGATTGAATCATTGGTATTTTCACTTGTCCATTCCAATTTTTATATTCAAAAAATTAAACATGAGAAGAATTGTTAATTTTAGAAGTTCATGCTCATCAAGTACATGACCAAAAACATCTACATTGAACCAACCCATGTAATTCTCACCATCCATCACCATAATCATAGGGAATTTTGTGGTGAACCCAAGGGATATTTATCAAGAACATATTGATACAAATATTTATATTTTATATAAAAATGAATATATTTTCTTCTAATTATTATTACTTTATAAATGATTTTTATTTTGATACAATAATGTAAAAAATATATTTTTGGGTAACATTAGAATTCAATTATGTAATTTAATTTCATGAATTAATGGATATTTTTAACAAAAAAATAGTTTATATAAATATTAATAGATAAAATTCATTAAATATAGTTGATAATATAATTTTTAAAAGTCGGATTCACATGTGTTTTGAAACTGTTATTTTATAAAACCCAACATTTATAAATAAATATCGATTATTATTTTAAAAGTGACAAATCAAATATTTGGAAATTTTATTAAATAAATTGAATTTTATTTTTGGAATGAATAAATCGAAATTATCAAATGAGGTATTTTTTATAATTTTCTGAGACAATCAAATTTATGGGTAAAATTTAAAAAGGTATAAACATACAATGTAAATTCTGAATTCATAATATGAATCAAAATATTTAATAAATACAATAAATGGTTTCCACATCCAAATATATGTGTCTGATTTAAAAGTAATTGATTTTTAATTTATATTATTAAATTTATAAATCCATTATGATTCCTCCAAAATGTATAATATATTTTCACGATTAAGAACCATTTCTTCAAAGTAATGACTCACTTCAACATCAAAGTGGGTATTATTTTAATAATTTCGGCCCTTTCATTATAAATTATTTAAAACTACCCCTCTTTGAATGAAACCATGGGAAAACCCATGTTAAGGTTTATCGTTTTGAATATGTTATTTTAAGGACACCAAAACCTTGGTTTGGGTTATAATAAATATCTCCCCACTCATTTCCTATATAAACCCACCGAATCATAGATTTCACATCAATAATAAACCTTTTATCAATTACTTACTCTACCCACCCCACTTTATATTCCACTCCAGGTTCTCCCAGTATCTCAGGAATCTCATCCTAAGCATTTGGAATCACCCAATGTAGGTATGGGATCTTCTCCTTATCATTTTTACTCAAGTATCTTATTAATCTTAAGTATTTTATCTTCATTTACTATATCTGAGACAGGTTCTTCCACATCCCTACTAATTTTCAATTGAAATATTAATTATGAGATACCTCTTTCACTCTCACCATTCCCTCTGAAGAACATTTTTACGCCCCAGTTATGTTATCAAAATTTCTCTATGATTCACCATGATAAATAATTTGGTATTGAGTACCCATTCTAGTTTCACAACCATGGTGTTCACCATTATGAATTTACACTCATTTGAATAGGGAATTACATTTATGTGTTCAAAACTCCATTCACATGGAATAAAATTTCATGATAAATGTTTTCATGTTTCATGATCTACTTGGAACACTTAGGCATGAGAATGAAATTAAAATGACTAATCCATCAAGAATTATATTGCACTCAAATTCATTAGGTAGTATTTAAGTATATAGAGACTTCATTTAAGGTATAAGGCGGTTTATATATTCCACCAGGATACTTATTATATCATGATTTCTTGGTATTAGCACTTCAAATATTTTTATGATGTAATTATTTATGTAGTTGGAACATATCCAATGTTATATTTATTTTTATCATGTTAAATCAAGCCTCATTGTTCATGTTTGTGATTATCACTCCCTTTATACCCCATTAACATGCATATTTTCTACCTTATTTTACATTATTAATGTAATTTTATTATTATTCCCTTACAGGTTATTATAACTCAACCATTTCATATGTATGTCCCGAGGTTATCCCATGAAATTTTGAGTATTACGAAAGGTTATTATCATGTTATGAAAGTTCCAAATAATAATGATTTATTCCATATTTTATGTTGTTATGTAATGTATCTAATTCCAAAATACACTATAATTATCAATCTTATGGGTTTTATTATGTGTAATGTTATGTTATAAATCATGATTAAAGTTTAATAAAGATATGGGATTTCATAGTTGGAATCTAATGAAAAGTCTTGTTATTTTTAGTTTTTGGATTAAAAATATCTACCGAAATCTTTAAGGATATAACCTTGCATAAAAAATCCCAAGGATTTGATAAAATATAGAGAATGTGTTTTATGAAGAAAACACATTCCATTATAGATACTACTAGGGGATCTTCCTCTGTAATATATGTACATGGGGATAATACTCAAAAACATCGATTTGAGCTAAACTCCCCTAGGTAATGGTGCAGGACAATAGACCTTGTTTCTTAACAAGTTTGACACTCTTAAGGGATATTATTTGGTAAATTCCAAATCTCAGTACGAACTATTATTAAGGGTAAAATCCTATAAGAGTATATATTAATACATATATCATGAATAACATGTAGGATAGAAATTAATAAATCAAGGAATAAATTTCATTTCTATGTTATTCCATTAATGTCATTAGTTTCTATTATATGTGCTTAATTTATTAAAAATAATAATCCTTAATTTTAAATTTATTTAATATAATGGTCAAAATAAGAGGTATCTGGTACATAACAAAATTAAAGGGAAATTTAATGAATTCCCAAATGAGATTCCCAACATGATAAAAGAGAGAATCAGGAATATTGTGATTATACACTCTTAGATGGATCAGGTTAAAAATATAAAACTAGATTTGTTTGAGCACCTATATATCCTTACTAAATATCAATATATATTTGAAACCATTATGAAATAATAGCCTCAGAATTTCAAAGGATCATCCAATCCATTATTCTTGACAAAAGGGTTTAGCTCTATTACAAATATATTCTCCATATTTTAATTTTCACAAAAAGAGAAGGATCTACTTGATATTAATAATATAGAATAATAATATGATTATTGGTGGATATTTAAAAATATGAATCCTAAGGAAGAGATCTAAGTGATGGGGTGGGTGAAATTATTGAATAAAAAGAAATAAATATTTTCCAATCACTCTCTATCATAAAATAGAGAGGGATTTATTTCCCCTCAATCAAAAAGGATATGAATATATCATGGTGTCTGAGAAAAAATTCATAAAAAATGCATGATAAAAATTTGGATATTCCTTTACCCCAAAATTTAAAGTTGATAGATTTTTTGGGATAAAACCTTATCTACAAAAATATTTGGTGATCTAACACATTGGTAGCTATGAAGAAACTGTATGATGTTCTCGAAAAGTAGAAATGATGATTAGTGAATATCAAGGGTATACTGGGTATAACATATGAAAATTAGAGTTTAATTATGGTAGTCCAATAGGGCAATATAATGGTTCTATGAAATTTTATCTTCCAATTAGTCAAAGGATTTGAATGAAGGGCCCTAAATATTTCCATTGGGGGTAGGAAATTATTTAGTTCAGGGATGTATGAGAACCTTTCTAGAAATTTATGATGGGATAATATCACTAATGTGATGGAGTAAGTATATTTATTGGTAAAACCACTTCTCATTGTTAAATTATTAAATTACACGGACTCATGTATCTTTAGAATCCAATGCTCTTAAAAAAATTTCCAGAGACAACCAAAATACTGTAAGGAAGAAAGGGTGTGATTTCTCCATTACAACATCTAAGTTAGATCCAAAAAAGTAGTGCTGATAGTTAATTTAGATATTCATTTAAGAATTATGAATATAACATTATATTCTACTTCAATTCATTCATTAATATTAAAAAATCTTTATACAAATATTTAACCACCATAATAAATCATTAGAAGTAGAGATGTCGATGAAAACAAATATTTGGGAAATTATTGGATCATGAGAATAAAACTCCTATCCTGTCAAAATTGTTTTGATGAATTACCCATCAAAACTTTTGATACTCCTTATATTTTAATTTTATGGAATTTATTGGAATTTATTGGAATTCCCTCTATAGAACCAACATAAATTTTAGTGATGAGGAAATTACACTCCATATCTTGAATCGACACCTATTTTGTACATGTTCATGGAGTATGAATCTTATTAAGAATGATAATCTTAAGAATGGATATTGTTTCACAATGAAAAATCATATCATGTTAAAATTATTTTCTCTAGGAAAAATTTCCTCCATGAATATATTTCCACTGAGAGTGAATACACAGTTGTGTTTCCCAAAGTATTTCATGGACTTCCTCCTTGTTGAGTGGTTGAATTATCTATCTAAATTATACCTATGGAATTTCAATTATCCAAGATACTTTTATAGAATGGTTTTTTTTAACATAAATATTTTGAGAAATAACTACATGATAATATAGTTATGTGGTTCATAAGACTAAGTGATACACCTTGGGGTTAACTAGTCATATTTATCATAAAGAAGGGCGTGTGATTGTACTTTTTCCATGATAATCATAAGCTCAAAAAGATCCTGATAAAGAAATGGTATCATATCCCATAAATTTAGGACTTATTCGATCATCAATAAGGATCAAAATAATTATCCCATTTGGATCTTCAATTGGGATATTACCATGTAAGGGAGAAGAAAGAAGATATCCCAAAGACTGCTTTCCGAACAAGGTATGGGAACTATGAGTTCATAGTAATACCTTTAATAATAAAAATTTCTCAATAAATAATCATATAATTGATGAATAGGGTTTTTACAGATTACATTGACATATGCAAGGTAGTCATTTTAGATGATATTCTATTATACATCAAACGAAAGGAGGAGCATGAGAAACATTAGCGTATTGAGATAAATTCCCTATGAAAAGAAAATATTTATGAAAAAAATAATTGAGTTATGGTAGATGGATTTCTCCTTATTGGAGAATATTATCAAAATAAGTGTGATGTGTAAATGGAAACATAAAAATCGATGCAATTAAAGGAGGGTGGAGTCTAATATTTGTGAATGATATCTATAGTTTCCTAGGAATCTATGGGAACAATCATCAATTTGCAAGAAATTTATATAGATTTACAAACCCTTTAACCAAGATACCATGGAATGGAGTCATGTTTTTTTTGAAATGTTAAATGTGAAGAGTGATTAAAGGAGTTAAAAATATTCTTATCACTGCACCTATACTCACACTACCCACAAGTGGAGAACATTTCATGGTTTTTTGGATACTTAAAAGAATTGGTTGGTATATGAGTTAATGCATAAATACAATGTTATAATCCATTACTCACAAAAATTTATCATTTATAAATATAACTATCCAACTAATAATCTCTAGTTTTCTTAAATGATCATCACATTGAACATTTGGTAGCATTATCTCTTTTTGGATAAGTGTAAAATGTATACGAATCAAAAAATCTTGAAGTACATATTCATAGAAAATGTGAAAAATATGAATATATGAATTTTCCTAGATATTATATAATTTTATGGATTATCAATCCACTGTCATTGTTGGAAATGAAATAAAATGGAAAAATAAATAAGTACAAATGGTCAAACAATTTTATCATTGATGAGAATTGTGATGGATCTGATCTTCTTAGATTTAAATATTTTATTCATGGAAATTGTAAAAGAATGAAAATAATCAATCCTTTCTCAAATGATTTCTCAAAAGTCCCTTATATATAATATGGGTGATGCACAAAGAAATTATGTGGTAATTTTGAATAATGTTAAAGGTATAATAAAAGGGGAATCCTTGAAGTTAAATATTAATGAAGAAGTATTTGTAATATTTAGGTCATTAATATGTTTATCATAAAATCATAACATAAAGAATGAGATGTTTCATAATTCACAAATTTCAACATTATCCATCCATTTAGAAAGAAGAATGATGAATTGAGATCTCCAAGAGAACTTTTGGTGGGACAATATGACGAAAGAGATCATAAAATATAGATCAATATGACTTTTCTCTCAGCCAGTGAGGATAGAAAATAAAAAATCCAAGTGGATGATGCAACCATTAATCATACCTATTTAGAATTGGGAAAAAATCACCCCTACACTTTTTCACTAGTGTTTTGAAGAAATAAAGAAGAAATAATTGTAAATCAGTTTTAGTGTATCTTCATACAATGAATACTCACTTCATTGCAATTTGATTGGATTTTTCACTTGCTCAAATTTCAAGGATAAACACTCAAGAAGTGGTTAGACTTCCTGGAACACCAATATCGATTGTATCTAATTGTGACTCGAGATTTATGTCCATGTTCTATTTGAGTTTCCAAAATGATATAAATACTGTGTTAAACATATACATGACTTAACTCTCACCATCTGATGGCCAATCAGAGAAGACTAACCAAACACTCGAGAAGATGTTTATAGAATGATCAATTGACATTAATGGAGGATTGGATCAATAGGTTTCTCTAATCATGGTCTCATACAAAAATAGTTTCCAATATATAATTTAAATAGTAACATATGAATGCTTTTATTGGAAGAGATATAGAACACCTTCATTTTGGGATGATGCTGGGGAATGAAATTGCTACATATTGAAATGGTTGAGTAAATGGTGGAAAAGTTAAATTCAATTCAGTAATATATAAAGGCTACTCAAAGATGAAAAAAGAGTCATTCTAATAGTATTTGGTGAGAAGTTTAGTTTCTGGTTGAAGACAATGTATTCTTTAACATATCTCCATTGAAGAAGGTCATGAGATTTTGGATGATGGGAAAGCTTAGTTCAAGATATATTATTCCCTTTGAGACCATTGATCATGTTAGAGTGGTGTACTATCATCTAGAATTCACATCATACATACCTCTAGTACATGATATTTTCCATATTTCACTATGAGGAATTACATACCAGACCCCTAAAATTTACTCAATCTATAGTTTTTCACTGTTGAGTGATCAATCATATCAGGAAAATTTAGTGATGATCTTACATCACAGAGGAAATGTTCTACAAAATAAGAAAATGCACCTAGTCAGAGTTTTGTGGGGAAAAAAATCTCAAAGAATCAATGTAGGAACTTGAGGAGGTTACTAAATAGAATTACACCCATCTATTATAGTGTGATGAGTGAATATTTTGAAGGAAAATTTTCTAAGGGGGGAGATTATACCAAACTAATCATTTATAAATAAATTCCCACTTTAAATTTAAAATAAAATGTACTATTATGAATTATTATTATATAAGGAACATACAATTACATGAATTTATTATATAATATTATATTTAAAATACATTTTACAATCAATAAAATTTATAATATATTTGTTGAACAGTGATAAAACGATCAGTATAAATATCAGGTTTTTAGTAATCTAGTTGACATAAAAAATAAGTATAGGATAATCCAGTATGATCATACCCTATGATGCTCATTTATTAGATCGTACAAGGGTGATAGAATCATGGAGATTTTACTTTGTCCATGCCCATGTTGATAAACAACAAATTAATCATGAGAGATACCATATACAGGATAAGATCATGCTTATTGAGAAAAAATCCCAAACCATGTTCATTGAACCACCCCAAGGATTTCTCAAAATCACACACCAAACACCTAAATAGTTTTTTTGTCTATTTAAGGTACATGTATCAAGACCCCTAATAATATGAATATACATATAGTATTGAATGATGAATATATTTTCTTCTTATTATTGTAACATTATAAATGAATATTATTTTGATAAAATAATACAAATATTGTATTCTTTAATGATTTTCAAATACAATTAAGGAAATTATTTTTATAAAATAAAGTTTTTTTAAATAAATTATATTTTATTACAAAATTATTAAATATTTTTTTTGATATAAATTATCATATTATTTTTATAAACTCAAATGTAAATTTTATAAGGGTTTAAATATTGTTATTGTAAAAACCCGATCCTATCACTATAAATGTTTGTCATTACTTTAAAATTTATAGTTCAAATATCTAGAAAATTATATAGATAAAATCATTATTTTTTTAATTAAAATGACATATTTATCAAATTTTTTTTCATAATATTCAGAGACTGTAGAATTCTCGAATAAAAATTAAATATGGTATAAGTATACAATGTGTATAATAAAATAATACTACCTAAAAAGTTATATAATAAATTCAATAAATGGTATCCATGAACAAATAAATGTTTCACCATTAAAATAATGTGACATTATTTTTATTTGAAAAATTTTATACATCCTTTATGTATCCTCCAAAAACTATAATATATTTTATGGTTTTAAAATTATTTTTAAGGAAATGAATCACTTCTACGTCAGAAAGGGTATTATTTAAAAAATATTGAATTTTAGATTTATAAAATAATGAAAATAAGGCAAATTTTTTTGAATCTATTGGAAAACCCATGTGAATGATTGTAATTTTGATTACATTGTTATATAGTGTATAGAAATTGGTTTGAGAAATAATAGTGAATTCCCAAATTATTTCCTATATAAACCCACAAAATATTGCATTTCTCTTTACTCAAAAACCCTAGAGCACATCCCTAATCATATATACCATCTATATAATATTCATATGGTGCACCGATCCTCTTAATAATCTTCTCCAAATATCCATTAATCACCCTCCCATCATGACATATCATCCCTTTCTACTCCTTATTCAATCACCTTCATAATATTTTCTCGTTTTTCATTATGTTCTAATGTTGTGATTTGTTCTTCCATAACACACTTACAGTCCATTATATTTATAATTTAAGATTTTCCCCTTTCACTCTCGTCAATCCCTACCATGAACATTTATACACCATCATTTTGCTATCAAAATTTCAAAACAATTTTCCATACTAAAAAATTGTGTTCTGAGTACCCATACAAAATTTTTATCAAGGGTGTTCATATTTATACACTTATAATTCTTTGATTATGGAATTTTATTTATTTATTCAGCATTATTTGACCATGGAATAAACTTTGACAAAAAATTATTACGTGTTTTATGATCTATGTGGCATAATTAGACATGATAATGAAATGAAAGTGACATGTGTGCCCAAACTTATATAAAAATCCTATTCATTAGGTAATTTTTTAGTCTCATTATATATCATGCATGGGATTAAAGAGTTATCCTAATACACCCCAAAAATCTTTTCATCATTATTTATTTGAATTTATCTCTGACCTATCTTAACAATGTAATGTTTTTAGTTGTTGTCACATTTCCTATACTAACTCTATGATTTTCACACTATATTATGAATTATTAATAATGCTTATAAATATCAATACATTTATGACCCAATGATATGTCAATTTTTTTTTATCATTTTTGGGTCCTGAATATTTTGATGGAAAACTGAAATCATCCATTGGATTTGGAAATAAAATGAAATATAACTTAAAGAAAATGTCTTAGGAAGAATGTTTGAAGTGGAGAAAATGGAAATGGGAAAATGAGAGGATGAATATTATGACCTCCCATGGATCACTAATCCACAAGGAGCTAATCTTAATGAGAAACACTCTACATAAAAACATTTTGTGGAAGAAGATGGTTGAACTTGTACCCCACAAATGAAATCATCTATTGGAAGGAGGCGAATATATTCACCCCATAGACAACATCCCCCACGAACCCAAACGGTTCATGGGAAAGGTAACACCAGCAGGTCCCCATTAATGAATCAAATTTTTTTCACAGTACTAAGGTTGTAATTCTCACCTCTATATATTATGAAACCATACCCTCACTAAATAATACAACCTCATTCCATGTTTCTTATATGGGCTTCCACAAAATGGGTTTCGTGTCATCATCACAGTCAACTGGCAAAACCGGTATCCATTTAATCATTTATATGTAAATAGATATCAAGGGGATCGAAATGGGGGATCCAAAATTTGAAGATATAAAGCTGAATGCATGAAATAATTGACTGAGTGATCGATAGCTCTGGGAGATACATACACCTTCTATGATTCCATGTAGGTAAAGCCTCACCACAAAAAATTATAGTGAAAAAAACTAAAACCAATTTCCAGCCTAAAAATTACTAAAACTAAATGGAAATATTACCCATGAGGAACAAAACAAATAGCCTCTTTTCAATGAGTATACTTGTGTATAAAATCACTATCCTGCTAGAACCCTGCTACATGTAGCAAATCACTACTTGTAGCGAACTTGAGTCCATGTAGATCCATAGTACATAGACTAAAACCTAGTCTTGTGTAGAAAATCATCAAGTAGATTGAATCTAGGTCACCATACCACATATAACATGGAAGACCCCCTTTCCCGCATAAATACCCACTATGTAGAAGAAACCTCATCTCGCGTTACAACATTTAATGTGGAATGGGATACCCCATGATGATCCACTCTCTAGATCCATTAATTATCTTATGTTAAATCACTATCACCCTCACTAGCACCTCCATGATCTAGTCTAATGGCATCAAGACAAGACCTCTCCAATTTCCACAAGATGTTTATGATAAAATCAAAGGACACACCATTGTGACTTTTGAGTTTACATACCACTAGTTAGATGATTCATGTTGGTTATCCCAACTATGAGGGAACCCCTCAGAATAAATATGAGTTTAAACTCCCATGGTAATAAGGGTTCTGACCATCATGAGTTAATGTGGACCTCTCCATTCTATGGATTTAAGAGAACTGCGGGCCTTTAATTTCGATGAGGTTTATTGTTGGATGTTCCTCCCTTTTCCCCATAACTAGTTGCAAGGAACTCCCATTGAGTAAATCCCCTAGACATTCTTGAAGGAGGTGACATATTCACTAATCTTTTTCTTCTCCTGGGCATATTTATATAGATCACTAGATATGATTATCCAGGATATGAAAAAAATCTAGGAAATGGGAACATTCAAAGCCTTCCCCCTTCCTCCATTTATGCACCAGTACAATCTATCTGATGATTAAGTGTGACATTAAATATTTAGATCCACTAACTCCCCTTATTTCTCACACCATGCCTGACTCAAGTGGGATTATATCTTTGTTGTGATAATTACATCCACATGACCCAAAATCCAAGGCCATCTCCTTAGATATAATTCCAAACCATGATCCAATGCATGTACCTCATAGAAGGTGTATACCCTAATCAAATCCCCCCATCAGGGTAGCTCCCATGTGTAAGCCCTAATCATGATCCCTTAATGAGACTCCTCTAATGTGTAAGTCCCAACTCAAACCAAACAATGTGGGTTTTATTCCCAACTAAATTGGAAACATTGGAATCTTCTATAAGGTCCAAACCATACACCTAAATCAACCTTAATATTCTTCGGGCCATATTCATGGTAGGTTCATATCATCCTGTGAGAGTATATCTCTTTCATTTATCATTGGTCGCTTTGATATAAGCCCAATATTATACTTTCATGGAAATATTTCACCTCGATATCCTTTCAGCATGACGTTAAACTACAGGGACAGGTCCATTTAACAAGACATTATAAGCTGATGTGTCCCATAAATATACACCAAACAACATGTGTTACGATTCCTCTCATTAGGATATGTAGGAGGCCCATATTATGGGTTCGATGCCAATGTAAAAATAGCTCATGTCTCCATGGATGATGACAAAATGCCAAAGTTTCATCCCATATGGCATAAAACCAACGTTTTCTTAGTGAATGACTAAGGAATTCCTAATCATTCCACAAAAGGGAAACATTGATGAAGAACCTCATATACATATAGAAATAATCATTAATGGAGAAACTTAGATACATACAGAGAATTTTGATCCCATGAAATATTTTGATTGATCACATCTAATGGTGACCAATAGACAAAATATTGGGAAAGAACAAAAGAATCATGAATATATGGAAGCAGATTAAATATTTAAGTGTGTCCCATAATAGGTAATAGTTCTCACCAAAACGGTGAGAAGATCCCAAGTTCATCTCCTCTCAACCAACATGAGTTCTTAACTTTAGTTGGCCAATTCATCCAACGAATGCCTATCTTTGGAATGCATGTCCCAAAATCATGGATGTGAGAGTAGTTGGGTGTTTAAGTCTCTTTGAAGAAACCTATTAGGGGACATTTAGAGAATTTATGCATGATATCAGTTATTGTAAACCAGATAACCTCTTTCAATCAACCCACTCCATCATAAACTCGTAGTCTTCAAAATCATAAACTTTAAATCCTTTTTGAATGGTTACACAAAAAACCGATCAATTTAACTGATAATCGCGCACAATGTTTATTTTGACAAAACAAATGGTGATCCCAACATGAATCCTAAAATAATGTGGTGGTTTTATCCACCAGCAGGCCCCTTTCACATTCAAAAGGGAAGAGTGCAATTACATATCATCAATTATGAATATGGTCATGAGATTCTACTTTTATGGGATTTGTTTTTTGTACTTATAAAATATATTTAATGTATTCATCAGCACTTACATAAATAAATTAGAATCCCATAAGTTCTCACTGAATCACATGTGAACCACCCCATAGGTCAGGGACTCAATGAATAAAAGGAATGTTTCCCCCACTCAGTTTCTCCAACGCTAGGTTTCTAGAGAATTTATTCAAGAGTACCATAATAAAGGTACTATCCCAACACTGAAGGAAGTGATACATTCCCTCATATCTATAAAATCCCACTAGCCACCCAGTTAACAATGGTCATTATCCCAATAATAGGCAACTCCACTACCATCCCTATTTGTTGCAAGAGACATTCCTTGGAACACAAAAAACTATAACTCTATTGTTATATGGAAATGGATGATGTTATATGTAATGATTTTCCCTACTAAACAGGGGTCCCACTCCTGGTCTCATACCAGCAGAAATTGTTTCCAATTCCATTCGGCCTAGTATCCTCATTCTGACGAGGATATCACAATGAGGGATCCTACTAATGTTAATGAAACATAGATCCCTCAGGCTGCCAACCAATGGCTATAAACCAATAATTAGAAATAGGTTATCACCTTGTTTGGTGAGGTTAAGATCCACAATAAAAATACTGTTGAAAAGTATATGTATGCATACATTCTTACTCTCTCTTGTGAATCCCTCAATAAAAAATACAGGAATAAATTACAAGTAAGTTCCAATTCCCACGAATGCTCTCCATGATCTTCGTTCAAATAGGGATGATTATTGGGGGTAGATTAAAATAACAAAAAATTCACATGAATCCCATCATCCAAATCAGGTGGAATCCTTCTACAGGTAGACTCAATTTATTATAGATTCATATCATTCATATATAAAAAAATAGTGGAAAAAGTGGATGCTAAAATCTGTGCTAACAAATATGAATCCCATCTTTCAAATACAATGGAAACTAGAGAAAACATTTGTCATATCCCAGCTATAAATTAGTGGATGATTCGTTCCTCTTCCCTCACATATAAGAAATTACATTACCCACTAGCCAAATATGTATGACCAGAGCACACACATCTCCTCCTCCAACATAGAAATGGGCATATACCCCCCTTCTGGCCAAAAGAGTATACAAATACATCATGAAAATAGTTAAGGATGGTATATAAAATCATTATCAAATTCTCTAGACCTATGGTGATATGATCAGGTCCAAAAAACAGCAAGGAATTAGGCCCACAACCCAATCTCCACATATTGGGATAGTCATACACAAAACATGATGGTCACTCTAGAGAAAACCTGCATCTTTTCTCCAATACATGTGGGTCATCAGCTATATTACACAATAAATGGAAAACTAGATTTGAAAAAATACATGTTCCAACTGAGGGAAACCGGTTCACCACTATGGCCACTCTAGGGAAGACACATATCCTTTCCAGATGTCAAGATCCTCATCGGCGTAACCAAGATACATCTTGTGAACCACTCAAATAATAACCCATATATGAAGTTCATTGCCAATATCCGACGTCCCCAATCACTAGTGAGAGTGTTCCCAAAAATAAATCACACCAAATTCAACTGAATAATCAAGGGCATATTCAAGACGTTTATCGTCTTTAATATGATGTTATTTATTCTAGAAAACACCTATCAATTAAGGATCAAGATCCTATCAATCAATTTCCAAATTATATGAGTTTTAGTAGATGTTTTGGAGGTCATCCCTACAATATGATTTCCAGCATCTCTAAATTCCATCCTCAATGTACCCACGAATGCAAACTTTTTTGGGGATGAAATGTTGGATTTTGAGATACTATCTTCTAATGAGCATCATTGTTACACTCTTAGTGACAGAATGATCGAATAGTAAGAATTTCCTCCCCTCACTGTCATCTACTCAGATGGTCCCCAAAAAATGGATATGATTCTCATGAGAATAAAATTAGTCAAGGATGACATAATGGTTATTTTTTGGAACACAACCACTTCTCAATTCAACATATCAAGGGAATTTTCAGATTATTTCAAACATAAAATTTGTGTCAATATCTGTACAACCCTCCACCACTTGAAATAAATAATCTTTCCCTATGATGGGTATGAAAACCATTTCAAAATAGTTGGAGAGAATTGTATAAAAATAGAAATGGAAGACATTCCATCTGTGAAGTGACTTAAATTAGATATTTGAATGGAATATCATGAAATTACCTTCCTCTATGATCTGCACAAGTTTTGTTTCCTTATCAGTGACGCCCCTTCTAGTGTTCATATCTAGTGATGGGTAGAGCATGGTGTTTTGCACTTCACCCAGAAACCCTTCCATAAAACCCCAATAGAAATGTCATCTGGATATGTCATTATCCCCAGATGGTGATCAAGTGAATTCATTATCTTTGGAAGGTAGCATGCTCAATAAGAACCATCCTTATATATCAAAATTGTGGGGCCCAATGAGGGAGATCCATTGAAGAACTCTTAAACTAGGTGACCGAGAATATTTAGTAGGATCATCCCTAAGGAAAGACAATTAGAAAGTAATTAAATTTCCTTCCAGAAAAATAGTACATTTATTGACCCAATACCATATTTGGATAACACATGAATAGCAATGCACAATACCAAGAAAGTTGAAATAGCACCAAAACTATTCACCAAATGGGACGAGCCCTAGCCCGCGGGGCTCAGAGCATTTTTTTAAAACGATCCCCACACAATACCAAAAAATATGGGCTATGTCATTATAACAATATAATGGGAGAAACCCCATCCCGTAGGAATGGGGGAATTTTTACCTCAATCACCCACCCAATGGTCATTAGTCATTTCTCGATTAGGGAGGATAATGAGTAGTTAAGTGCCCCATTATATTCTATCTCAAGATTTGTTTCCCACAAATGGGAGTCATATGAGATATTCATGTAATGGTTACTTCTGAGTTACTCATCACCAATAAACACAAAGAGGGACCCAGAATAGAAAGGGAAGATCGAACAGAGTATTTAAGAAACTCTCCCACTACTCAAAAACTACTTTAGAACCCATAATGAATTATGCGTCAGTGAACGTTGTGGATGTCAATCAATCAGATCGGATGGAAAATGATACAAATGAAACAGTGCAAGGACTTGATGGTTCCTCCTATAATCAGATCCACACTGAACCTAGAGGTGTCAATACATGAAACCAAAGGTCTTCCCTAAATAGTTGTACATCCTCAATCAAACCCTCATTAACTCTTTCATGATTCCCTCCAACCAAAAAATAAACACAGTGTCATGTACGACCCACCTCCTCCTCCAAGTGAGAATGGACCACTAACAGTGAATGAAATATATTTTTTGTAGGAGGAGGAAATAATTTAGTTGATATAAATCAACACAGTGTTTCTTAGAGGCATTTTTTCTATCGAACATGCTCCTTTGGTTCTTCTAGGAGAGCCTCAATGTACACTTCCTTTAGGTGTACCTCATCCCCATGGTTATATCCCAGCATGTTAATCAAGGTTGATATCCTCATCCAATAGTCGACTAAGACCATTTGTCTTCCTGAACCCAATCCCAAAATGATATCATGATTTACCTTCATTAAAGAAATAACCAAAACAGATTCAAGAAAATCCACAAAGGCATCCCACTGGTTGGGAATCCACCTTATGTACCAACTGCACTAGCATGTCCTATTTTCCCCCTAATACACCCACCCATGATCAAGATTCATATGACATCAATCAAGGTATCATTAATACTATCAGGTCATTGAAAAATCAATTGGAAACTATAGAAGGATGGATTCTTCTGATAAAACCAGAATGGTAACCATACCTAAACTATATGAGAAACCCTCCGCTACCTTGAAATTTTGGAATCCATGGGTTCCCAATATTGAATAGATCGTGTGACCAAGAACAAAATTAATTCATTATGAATCTCATTTTGATCGCATGATGGTAAACCCCGAGCAACAAGAAGTAGTGAAACTAATATTCTTCTTGCGAACTATACAAAGCTCCACCTTTCTATGTTACAATAGTTTTCCAACTCAATCGATAACATGATTAGAGGATTATCAGAGGTATTTACTTTTCCAATTCATCTCAATTATTATGAAGAAAAAAATGTAAAACATCAGGAACTGAAAATAGAAGGAGAATGAAATTGTTTTAGATTTTTTTGCTATATGGAATGTTCTGACCTGCTCTTTGATTTAGCCACTACTCTAAGATGATATGTTTTCTATGTACGTCAATATCCTATATGAAGAGGTATGAACACGACTCATAATTGTGAACTATACAATTGGGTTTTGGGTTTTCTCTTCCATTTCCAAAAGAATGGATGACTACTTACAGTGGACTAACATCATCACCTGGGTAGCCCCATCAGCCTCAGGAAAAAAGAGTGGGAAGAGCTGAAGAGTGCAGTGTTACACTTACTCCAAACCTTTCACTAATTCCATCTCTATGTCCTACACTGAATCATGTAGGTCCCCCAAAATTTCAACAACCTCTCGACTTTTGAAAAGACTAGTGGTTGGGACCTAGGATAAATCAATTGAAGGAATTGATAAATAATGTCTACTTGTTTAAAGATAATAAATTTCGAGGATAATTTTTATCATCTATGAACTGAAACATTCTCCACCTACCAGAGAAAAAGTGGGATGATAAATTCAGTCCCAATGACGGGATAGATTATTTCCCCTTCCACCTGATACTGAGGAACTCTATTAAGGAGTGTTTCATCTTTATTGTCTTCCTAAAATGAATTATTGATTCTGGAAAAGTCAAATTAGGATCATAACCCGCATAAGTGGCATATGATTCCACCATTAACTCTGATGAAGGAGTGTTTTGAAAACAAAATGTGTTATAAAAAGGGTGCATAAGTTCAATATTTGGATGACTCATAAAACAGTCTACCATGCCCATGTTATACTCCAGACATAGTTGAATCAACTGATTGTTCCCCCAACAGCTGCTAATTCAATGCAAACAACATCCTCGACCCCACAATCATCCAAGAGTAGACATTCCAAGAATATGTATTACCATGAAGGTATAAATAATGTTCATGAAGATGGACCCATGAGAAGGAAAAATTTACCGTTGACCCTCCCAGAAGTTATGGAAACAGATCTGAATGCACACACACTACCCCACCAAATGGAACTGCTAAAGGTATAAAATCATGCAGACTCTTCATCGGGTATTGAACTGATCTTCAGCTCCATTAATTTCATTCACATAATGTAACCCCTATATGATGAAGAGTCTGGTTACGAACACTAGTTCCCTACATCTAATCAGGGACCTGGATGAAGAGGTTTCATGGGATGAGGATACCAAGGAAGATACAGTGATGGTAGAAATCAAATTTATGGCCATATCATCACTTAAATAGTCAGTGTTACTGAAAATCATGGAAGAGCACTTCGATGGTCCCAATAAGAACATGAAAATTTTTATTATTCTACTGGAATACTCTTTGTCCTGATCATCCTAGAATGTACATCATAAGATGAAAAAAATTCTTATATCCCATGTCATGTAGGTAGACCCATCCGACCAAACCCACAAGGAAAAAAAGTAGCACTAGATCTTGTCTCTTCTGTTTGTCCATCTTCATCCAATGTGCAGGTCCATAATGCACTTTAGAAAGAGATTCCCAATGTTGGGATGCACCAAAATTTATACAAAAATTATGATATTTTAATGAAATTGCCTTCATTACCATCAAATATATCAATATTTAATTCCCTTAATTTTTTAAAATATGATAATTAAGTGCTTATATAAGATTTAAAAATCCCCTGATATTTTGAATCTAAAGATTCCATTGCAGAAGTCTATCAGAAAGAGGCAGATCCTATAGAATTTAATGTTGTAATATCATTCATATATCAAGATGAAGACACCATTATATAGGGTCACATCCTACCCCTATATGCCTCATGAAAGATAAATGGTATAGAAATCTAAAAATTCATCATTAATAATGGACCTAGAGTTAATAACCTCCTAGTGAGAACAATTTTTTGCAGGGCTATAAATAATATAACATGAAATCCTGACCATAACCTTATTGGGTTGTGAAAATATTGATTAGATATGTTTGGACAAATCAATCACAAAACATGATTTAGAGACCTTGTAGGTAACTCAAAATTTCGGGTGGTTTGGAAAAACATGACTTTCAACATTTATCTATGACGTTCATGGTAGCTTCATTAAGTATTGATACATTCATCCTATAACTAATACATCAAAAATTTCACTAATGGACAAAATTATATGTTATATTTTGATAAGGCCCCATTTGAATAATGTGAGTCACACTATATCAATGATGGATTCTATGACCATAAAGTGAAAGTGACCCTTGTTGATGGAATTGATTGGGTTACTGCCCAAAATAGTTTGGAGATGGTCCTTTCTGACCACTTCAAGAAACACGGTGAAGAATACATATTGGTCATCCATCTGGTTAAGTGAATGAGTCCTTTTTTGAATTCATATTCAGTAGTTATCATGATTTCTGTCATGGTCACCAAGCCAAATAGTGTATAAAAATATATTGGTCCCCCAAATAATGGTGAAGGATTGAATTTGATTGCTCTCACTCCATCTTTAGAGCTCCTGATCATCCCACCAACTCTAACTATGTTAGAAGTGAATAAGTCCATTCCTCGATTCGTCACTCCATTATCTACAGAAAATAACCTACTGTTAGTTTGGTCCAAAAAAATTGGTTCATCTTCAAAATTCTGAAATTCCAACTCTTCTCTTAACTCTAATGTGTTCATATCTAGGATTTTCCCCATTATAAGAAGATGAGGATGATGAGGATGTGGAATAGGATGAGGAATAAGATATTAGGGTTTCCCCTCCATCATTTGAGGAGGGTGTCTCTACCACTATTGATGAACTCAGGTAAGTAAACCTAGATACATAAGAAGAATTTTAGCCCAATATAATTAATATGGACTTGTATTCCGAGTTAAAAGTGGTATAAACCTTCTTATTATGGCAGAGTATATATTTTTTCACCTAAAAATACACATAAATATCAGGCCTTGATCTTGAGGTGGCCAATGACCATTTGGTTCAGCCAAAAGATCAATGGGGAAACAAGAAAGTAGCCGGAAGGATGCTCATAGAACATGATTCCAAGATAGAGGAATAAATTGAAATGATCATTATATAAGATTCCATTTGGGAGGTCAAAAATCCCATCTTGTTTTCCAATATTACCCTTTGAAAAATAATAATTGAAAAATTATGGTCTGCATCAATTTATAGGATCACAATCGTCAATTTCTGAAATATGACTTCCTCGTTCAAATTACAGAACTATTAATTTATTCAATTGATAGATATCATGTTATCAATCTCATGGATGGATGTTTAGGATATAATAAAAATTGAATGTCTCAAGATGATTAAAAATCCATATCCTTTTGGGCTTCCAAAATATTATTTTTATAAAAGGTAATTCTCTTCTTCTTGAAGAATTTCTGTGCCACATATCAATGTACCATGCATAAAATATTGAAAAACTTCCGGGGGAAGTTCATTAAACATTATGTTGATGACATGGTGGTTAAATCACAATAAAACACAGACCACCTATTAGATCTTGAATTCTTCATACAAAAACTGCAATGGAACATTCTGAAAACGAATTCCTTGAAATGTGCTTTCTTCATTACCTCAAGGAAAATCCTTGACATCAGCATATTCCATCATGGAACATAAGTCGACATTGAGATGTGAATAGTTATCTTTTTTATTGAACCTCCTCTCAACCTAATATATTTTGGATGAAAAAAATGACATCTATCCTATATTTGTGACATCATATCCAACATTGAAGGAAAATGACTTCCCTTCATCAGGATAATGAAAACGGTGGTATAATATCAAAAAAGTGATGATTTTTAGGAAGAATTTCACATACTCAATAAATGTATCATCTAACTTCTAGTGTTAATGTATCTCATTAGAGGTAGGGCACAAATTTATTACATGACTTCCTTGGATCAATACCTAGGAAACTTCTTTGTACAAATTAATGATATCGGTGGTGAAAATAGTCTTTACTATCTCATATGAATCATGATTGATGTTGGGAATCAGTATTCAAATATTAAAAAGAACATTATGGTGCTAATCATTGTAGTCCAAAACCTATGGTACTATATGTAGAACCATGATGTCAATTTGGTCAAACATAGAATCACACTCAAGTATATTCACAATCATCCAATGTGAATTGGACATTTATCATGGTGGTATGTCATATTGCAATAATTTTACAAACACTGTGTGCCTTAGAAAGCTATCATAGTCCAAGTATTTGAAAATTTCCAATAAGAACACCCCTTAAATGAAATAACTCCATTTGATGCATAAATACCTAATGAATAGTTTTCCTCTATAAAGGAGGATTCCAAAATATGGGAGATTCATTTTGATGGTGCTTCCAGAAGTCTGACAGGATAAATGAAGGAAGTTCCCATGCATAAAAAAGTTGGATAGGGATTCTTACTTACATATTTGGAAATACCAGTCCTGCCTTACTACTTCCTATAATTAGAATGGTGCACAAATAATGAACTGGAGTAGTATGCTCTCATATAAGATCTATAGCAGGATCTTCAATCCCAAGTAGAACACTTGAAGATAAAAGGGGAATCATAACTGGTTATCATGTATGTATATGAAAATTATGCTATCAATAGGGAAGAGATAATCCATTATTTTGATCATGTGTGATGGTTAATAGAATAATTCCACCCAAAGTAAAAATTATGTCATATTCCCTTGTCAGAAAATACACATTTCAATGCATTAGCAAATATAGGCACAATTCTAGCTGTAAAATAAAAGACTATCATCTATTTTCACACCATTAAATGGTCGTAACATTCATTCAGGAAAACACAAAAGAAATTTATGAGATTAGTCCCATCTCTAAGCCATATTGTCCTACCAAAAACTGAATGACTCTCATTTTCAAATACCTTTAAAATGGATATATCCATCCATATAGGGTTGAAAGGGAGAAAATCTAGATATGAGCAATTAATTTTGGACTATATGATGGAAAAATCAATAAAAGAACCACTATATATAGGTCATTGAAGGGGTCCATCTCTGATGCATTGATGGAAATGTGATTGTCTCTATTTTGATAGAAGTGCATGTCAAGGTTTGTGTGTAACACCAATCTAGATCTAGACTCTCTTATTTAATTAGAATACTTGGATACTACCAGCCCTCTGTCATGCAAGGTTTCATTGAATTCCCCAAGAATTTACATTCCAATAAAGATTATGATAGCATCCTCCACCATCCCCCAAAGTTACTCCAAAATCTAATTACTCCTGGCCATTTTCAATATGGGGAATTGATTTCATGGGATTGCATCCCCTGACAATGACCAAACAATTATAGTAGATCCTCACAATAATAAACATATTTTCCAAATGAGAATAATTTGTATCCATTAAAGAGTTCAAGGAATTTATAATTATTTGATTTTTGAAATACAACATCATCACCAGATTTGGTGTCCCCCACACAATACTAAAAAAGAATGTAACCGATATCTATTCTGATAAATTAGAGAAATTATTTCATGACTATTGTATCAAGACTATTCATCCATCCCACTACCATGCAGTGGAAAACAGAATGATAGAGTCCTTCAATAAGACCCTTACCAATATACATCAGAAGATGATTGAAATGGACAAGAAATCATGGCCATACAATATCCTCCATGCTCTGGGGGATTACAGGACCTTGAATGGCACCACCACTCAAGAAACACCTTACTCATTAGAATATGGGATAGAAGTAGTTATACCAGTCATAGTTAAATTACGGTAACTACATGTTTCCATATGTGACCAACTATCCATATATGAGTATTCCAAAATAATGATCGATGATTTTGAGAGAATGGATGTGAGAATATTATATAATGTTCATTGTTGGGAGATTTTCCAAAAAAAGATTACATGAGCCTTCAAAAAAAAATGTTCATCTTAAGACTTTCATCGTAGGAAAACTGGTGTTGTTCCTTAGATCACTGATGACACTCATAAAGAAACTCCCAAATATGGTTTTTAAATTGGAGGGACCACATTTCATACACAATTTCTACTCTAAAATATAAGATTCCATAATTTCATTGAACTGATAGCCTATTACCACTCCTACCAATGCAAGGTTCATAGAGGGATATTTTAGGCAGCTAAAAGGAACATCCTGATCGCATGACATTAAAATAAATGATAAAAATTCCTTCATATATGATGTTAAACTATATAGCTAGTACATTACTCACATCGCGATCTTAAACTACATTGGAAAAATGTCTTTATTGTACAACATTAAAAATAATAGCATGTATTTCCATAACACATGACATTAAAATATATATAAATTTTCCTCACAACATTTCATTAAACTATGATACCAATGTCCACACTGAATGGAATTAAAGTACTCTAAATAATAATATTCTCACCTGAGAGGACATTGCCTCCAGTATTGGTCACCTACCATGATACATTATAGAACTATGTGTGGCTTGATTTTTTCCCTCATGGGATACATAGTGATTGCTAGACCATGTGTCCTTGTCCCAGACACCATAAAAAATACACCCCTTGAGCATGGACCAAACCAATATAGTGGGCATTCTTCGCATAACTAAGTATTGTTTGAATATAATTTTTTTATGAGATGCATATATACACATCAATCCTATATCTTGGTCTAGCCACAACATGTTACAAAATTCCTATAATAACCATTTACTACCTCTATATTGCAATAAAAACCCTTTATATTCCTTTTTTCTCACATATAACATAGCTCATATGAGCTTAGAAATTACAGTGATGGTTTCCCCCACACAAACAACGAGTAAAGGCACATGACATGCCCATCACCTCAAATAATTGTTAAAAATCCCCCACCCTGTGCTTGGGTGAGACCGTTCTAGGTAATATACTTCAAGAAGTACATGTGGATTGATTCCTTCTCTAATATAATATATAGTGATGCCTAGATTCTACAACCAAGTCCACCTGTGACCAAAAGAGAAATGGAATGCCCCTTCCCAATGTATGGGTCATGCCTATAGAGATAAATTAATAGACCTGAATTCGGAATGATTCCCATCCTAATGAAATATGTAGTGATACTGGGATCTCCCATCCCAGGAACATAAGTGAAAAAGGATCAAAACTAAAATTCCTCCATTCATGGTTAGGACATCCCTAGGTGTCAGAATAACTGTTTCATTTCCTTTTTTATCACATCAAGCACATATCACGTGGGATTAATAGTTTCGACTGGGGATTCCCCACATGGTCAAGGAGTATGAATCCACATTAGGGTTTCCAGGGTCCAAGAAGTAGGACCATGAAAGGAACATCAGGTATTTACCCTTCACAATAGTGAACCAATATCCTTACCGTACAATGATAAAAAACATGGTATGTCAATAACTACACATAGATTGATTCTCAGTATAAAAAGATATGTTGTACTGCCTATATCATACGCCAGGGTCCAGACATGAAAATAAAAATGTTCCCATATCCTTGAAATAGTTTAAATTCTATGTAGAGGATTCCAAACTATTGAACCCACAATAATCATTTTTCAATGAATAAAATGTCTAATCCCTATAAACGATTCATATCTATGTAGGGAAGTCCATACCTTACAACTAATTATGTTTTGGATATTTCTTTCTTATTATGATACACCCATTCCATTTATCAAACTATGTGATTCATGTAATCTTACATATTCATAAAAACCACATCCACTTGAAATCATAGGTCAATATATTAAGGACACCATTGTATTACTATACACAACATGACTGGGTGGATCTGCCTTTGTTTCACACAAAATGTATTATCTACCAAATGTAACCTTTTCTCTAGGATAGGTTTTTCCTACCTTCATATGCTCAATGGACTCAAAGCCCTATACCATCTCTCATGATCAAATAATTTTCAGATCCATGGTTTAATCATTCATTCCCCATTACACCCAGGTTATTCTAGAATATCCTTCCTTAATTAGCTGTTATTCTCTCATAGTTTCTATGATAATTTTTCCTCCCAAATAGACATGAAACTATTCTTTGGTTTCCCCAACTGCATGGTGTTAATCTGGATTTTAGAAATTTCCTTACTGCAAGACATTAAACATCATAACACAACAATGTTCTCACCCAATAAATAATTCCCTTTGAGATTAGTCACCAACCAGGCCATCTAACATTATTACATATAGCATGATTCATGTCTACATACGATACATAGAGTCACCATGATTTTATATCTAGGTCAATACACAACCCACAACAAAAATAAAATTCCCATTCCCTATGTATGGGTCAACCCAATGCATGGAACATAAAGAACTAAGTGTTGTTTGATTCCAGCACAAGATGGTAACGTAGTGACACCTAGACTCTCACACTGGTCCAGCTACCTCAAAAGTGAAATATCCCCCCTTGTGTATGGTCTCGACCAACATAGTGTGACTTTTATATAGAAATATGTGTCTCTTTATTCCCATCCTAGGGGGTATGTACTAACACTCTAATTATATGAACAATTCTCTAAAATGAAGGAAAATAAAATTTCCCCTCCTCTTCGTGAAAACCATGTCAAAGTAGGGGGATCTAAAATAGGACATATTGGTATGACCATTTCATGACTACAAACATTTAACTTCTTTAATGGTGGGTCATTAATATCGCTTTTACACAATTCTATACTGCATAAAATTTTTCTAAATTATATGAAATTAAACTACATGATAAAATTTCCTTATTGTGCAATATTAAACTACCTGAAATAAAGATTTTATCATTTCAATAGTCATTTCTCCCAGTATTATTCACCCACTATGATGTGTTAAAAACCTATGTCGGGATGGATTACTACCTAAGAGTGATACATAGTGATTCCTAGATTGTCATCATCGTCCAACTACATAAAATATAAAATGATCATATCCATTTTACACCATCCCTAGGTGGAGGATTAATAGTTTTTCAGCCCATCTTTATTTACACTGTGGAATGTTCATGTGGATTTAGGGACCTCAGCAGGGGATTCCCCAGGGAACCATGGCCATGTAAAAAAATTCCACTCTCCCTATGCATGGGACGAACCCAGGAAAAAAGTATAAGGTCTAGAAGTACATATTTTTTGATTCCTATTATCGAAAGATAGGTACTGTCAACAAGAACATCAAACTCAATACATTTGCTTCAATATAATCAATGTCCCCCCTAAAAAGATTCAGATATATGTAGATAATTGTCAAATCAATGGGTCATCAAGGCCTTAATGTGTCTAATATTTCTGGAAACACCCCTTCCATTAATAAAACATATTGCTTTGGGATATATAAGATCTTCATATACCTCCACGGCCCTCGAAATATGAAGGTCAATGTCATTAAAACAACATTATTTTACAATGCACTATTTTCCCCCTTCGGCTCTACATATGTTTCCCACAAAAAAACATTACAACCAAAGGAAAATTCATCATTATGAGAGGTTTTTAAATCCTTTATAATATCAATAGATTTCAAGCATTGTACCATCTTTCATAATCCAACCTCTTCAGGAACCATGGTTTACACTCCCCAAATGTCTTGGGCATGTCGGGATAACTTTACCCAGTTATCCTTCATTAAATAAATGGTTTTATACCAATGATAAAATCATATTACATTAAGACCACATGATGTTTGATACCAAATGTTCATATATGTGCCTATCTATAGTAGAGATTAGA